>CAMTDV010000027.1:26902278-27512585 GCA_947069175.1 Scalesia atractyloides
AGGTAATAAATGTAGCAAACCATGTATACCATGCTCTAGGTGCTTGTTTGAGGCCATATAAAGATTTCTTAACCCGACAAACAAAATCCGGGCACCGACGATCAACAAACCCTAGAGTCTGATGCATAAAGACAGTCTCATTCAAAGTCCCGTGTAAAAAAGCGTTTTTGACGTCTAACTGATGAATAGGCCACGGCCTAGAAACAGCCAATGATAACACTGTCCTGATAGTTGCCGGTTTAACAACCGGGCTAAACGTCTCCTCACAATCAATACCAACCGTCTGAGAATTGCCATTAACTACCAATCGAGCCTTGTATCGTTCTAACGACCCATCAGAGCGAAACTTATGTCTAAACAACCACATACAACAGATAACGGGTCAATCTGTGGGTCGGGGAACAAGCTCCCATGTTTCATTTTTCTGTAATGCAGAAAATTCAAACTGCATGGTATGTAACTAGTTAGGATCGGCAAGGGCTTCAGCATAGGTCTTTGGCACAGGTAAGATAGTATCAGTGGTGAGGATGTGGTGAGGTGGTTGATGAGGATAACGGGATTTGGAACGTGTAGACATTGGGTGTTGCTTTGGATGAGGTGGTGGGTTACCCGGCGTAGGGGACTGCGATGGCCGTTGGGCAGCCGGTTGAAGGCCTGAGGTGGAGCTGGCTGTGGACTGGTTAGAAGCAGGCTGAGGTGGTGGATTGGGCTTGGTAGAAGCGGGCTGAGGTGGTCGGTTGGGCCTGGGTCTACGAGAGTAGTAGAATGGGAAGGGTGTAACTAGTGATGGTGGTTTGATGGGTTGTTGGAAAATGAAACCAAGGGGTAGTTGGTCATCAAGGAACTTATAGGTGGCGGGGGTGTGAGGCATGGAGTAGGGGAAGACATGTTCATCAAAGGTGACATGTCTAGAAATATGGACTTTACCGGTTGTGGGACAAAGCACCGGTAGCCTCAAAAATCGGAGGATAACCGAGGAAAATGCACCGAATAGCCTGTGAGTGAAGCTTATGAGGCTGAGTGGCGGAGGTGTTAGGGTAGCATGCACACCCGAACACACGTAAGTGCTCGTAGTCTGGATGGCGGAGGTAAAGAACAAAGGTGGGCGTATAAAGGTTTAACCGTTTGGTTGGGAGAATATTGTGAAGGCATGCGGCCGTGTGTAAGGCTTCGGCCTAAAAGCTTGGTGGGAGATTGGCATGTATTAACAAGGTCGTTTAGGCGACGAATCATCCGCTCGGCACATTCGTTATGGGAAGATGTTTGTGGGTAAGAGAAACGTAACAAAAGGCCATGATGAGAGGCAAGACTCTTGAAGGCGTGATTGTCAAATTCACCCCAAGATCACACTGAAAGTTTTAATGTGTCGATTAAATTGAGTAAGAATTAGTCGGTGAAATTTAGTAAAGGTTGGGAAAGCTTCAGATTTAAATTTCAACGGGTACACCCACACAAAATGTGAAAAGTTATCAATAAGCACCATGTAATACTTATAACCAAATTTGCTTGGGATAGGTGAGGTCCATAAATCACAGCGTATGGTGTTGAAAGGAGCAAAAGTAAATGAATTGATGCATGAAAAGGTAAACGCTTACTATTCGCCAATTGACAAGAATTGCAAAGATTAGACATATTGTCTTTATTACAAGACAAATTAAAAGTACGACTTAAAACGTCTAAGACTTGAGCCCCTGGATGACCAAGCCGATCGTGCCAAGGAAGAGCCGGTGCTGCAATAAAACAAGTTTGAGTAGGCAGTTGAGGTGGTGTGAATGGGTAGAGATCCCCGGTGCTGTTATGGCAAGAGAGAGTCTGTTTAGTGATGAGGTCCTTCAAAGAAAAACCAAACTGGTCAAATTCAATAGAAACATTATTATCATGTGTAAAACGGCAAACAAAAATAAGGTTTCTAATGATATGAGGGTTGTAAAGGACGTTGGGTAAGATATAGGTACGGTTAGGTAATGTATGAAATCCTGTACCGGATCTCTGTATTGGCACACAATTGCGATTGCCTACTAAAATTGAATTGCGTACGGTAGATGAATCAGGGAGAATGATTTTACCTTAATCACGGGTGACGTGTGATCCAGCCCCGGTGTCCATGATATCTTGGTTCTAAGAAGCATTTTGTTGATGAAGTTGCATCTGAGCAAAGGCTACACTTAAATCGTATGGACTGAGGGCGTCATAAGTGAGACCTGGTGACTGATACTATTGTGGAAACCCTGTGAAGTGAGCCTGTGGTTGCTGAGTAGTAGGCTGCTGTGGTGAGAAAGTTGTATTGGGCCTCCATGTATTCTGGGTCAGGTAGGGACAGGGCGGTGGAGTCCACCAGACCCAATTTGGGTAAGTTGGTGCAGGAGAATACCTGTTCCCAGAGTAGTAGGACCGGCCACCACGTGGTCGACCGCCTCTATTGTTTCTTCCACGACCCCGACCCCGGCCTTGGTACGAAGACTGACCCGGGTCTTGGGACTGGTCGGTGACGGCTGCAGTGGGTGCAGAATGCCCCGAAGGCTGAGCAGATTGTTGGGCAGGGGCTGCTGTAGTTGGTGCGAGAAGAACAGATGTTGAGGACCCCTTCTGAGCTTCAATCCAAATAGCTTCATCCTGTAACAAGCTAATGGCCAGATCCCAGTCAGCATCACGGTTGTTGATAAAGGAAGCCGTGGTATTGTATTCAGCGGGTAGCATGCACACCCGAACACATGAAAGTGCTCGTAGTCTGGATGGCGGAGGTAAAGAACAAAGGTGGGCATATAAAGGTTTAACTGTTTGGTTGGGAGAATATTGTGAAGGTATGCGGCGGTGTGTAAGGCTTCGGCCCAAAAGCTTGGTGGGCGTATGAGGAGGTGTTAGGGTAGCATGCACACCCGAACACACGTAAGTGCTCGTAGTTTGGATGGCGGAGGTAAAGAACAAAGGTGGGCGTATAAAGGTTTAACCGTCTGGTTGGGAGAATATTGTGAAGGTATGCGGCGGTGAGTAAGGCTTCGGCACAAAAGCTTGGTGGGAGATTGGCATGGATTAACAAGGCTCAGATATGTCGTTTAGGCGACGAATCATCCGCTCGGCACGTCCATTATGGGAAGATGTTTGTGGGTATGAGAAACAAAACAAAAGGCCATGATAAGAGGCAAAACTCTTGTAGGCGTGATTGTCAAATTCACCCCCAAGATCACACTGAAAAGTTTTAATGTGTGATTAAATTGAGTAAGAATTAGTCGGTGAAATTTAGTAAAGGTTGGGAAAGCTTCAGATTTAAATTTCAACGGGTACACCCACACAAAATGTGAAAATTTATCAATAAGCACCATGTAATACTTATAACCAGATTTGCTTGGGATAGGTGAGGTCCATAAATCACAGCGTATGGTGTCGAAAGGAGCAAAAGTAAATGAATTGATGCATGAAAAGGTAAACGTTTACTATTCACCAATTGACAAGAATTGCAAAGATTAGACATATTGTCTTTATTACAAGACAAATTAAAAGTACGACTTAAAACGTCTAAGACTTGAGCCCCTGGATGACCAAGCCGATCGTGCCAAGGAAGAGCCGGTGCTGCAATAAAACAAGTTTGAGTAGGCAGTTGAGGTGGTGTGAATGGGTAGAGATCCCCGGTGCTGTTATGGCAAGAGAGAGTCTGTTTAGTGATGAGGTCCTTCAAAGAACAACCAAACTGGTCAAATTCAATAGAAACATTATTATCATGTGTAAAACGGCAAACAAAAATAAGGTTTCTAATGATATGAGGGTTGTAAAGGACGTTGGGTAAGATATAGGTACGGTTAGGTAATGTATGAAATCCTGTACCGGATCTCTGGATTGGCACACAATTGCGATTGCCTACTAAAATTGAATTGCGTACGGTAGATGAATCAGGGAGAATGATTTTACCTTGATCACGGGTGACGTGTGATCCAGCCCCGGTGTCCATGATATCTTGGTTCTAAGAAGCATTTTGTTGATGAAGTTGCATCTGAGCAAAGGCTACACTTAAGTCGTATGGACTGAGGGCGTCATAAGTGAGACCTGGTGACTGATACTATTGTGGAAACCCTGTGAAGTGAGCCTGTGGTTGCTGAGTAGTAGGCTGCTGTGGTGAGAAAGTTGTATTGGGCCTCCATGTATTCTGGGTCAGGTAGGGACAGGGCGGTGGAGTCCACCAGGCCCAATTTGGGTAAGTTGGTGCAGGAGAATACCCGTTCCCAGAGTAGTAGGACCGGCCACCACGTGGTCGACCGCCTCTATTGTTTCTTCCACGACCCCGACCCCGGCCTTGGTTCGAAGACTGACCCGGGTCTTGGGACTGGTCGGTGACGGCTGCAGTGGGTGCAGAATGCCCCGAAGGCTGAGCAGATTGTTGGGCAGGGGCTGCTTTAGTTGGTGCGAGAAGAACAGATGTTGAGGACCCCTTCTGAGCTTCAATCCAAATAGCTTCATCCTGTAACAAGCTAATGGCCAGATCCCAGTCAGCATCACGATTGTTGATAAAGGAAGCCGTGGTACTGTATTCAGCGGGTAACCCGCGAACAAGTTGGAGAACGAGTCTGGAGTCAGAGACTGACTGATCTATGTCAACAAGTTGATTGGCCAGGCTTTTCAATTGTTGAAAATAGTCATTCAATGAAGAACATGATGTAAAGGCTGGGTTACAGAAACGGGTTTCGAGGGCTGCAGCTCTCGCCTTCTTGTTGCTTAAAAATATTTTTTCTAACTTAACCCATGTATCACGAGCCGTTGAATTAGTCTCCAAGATTCAGTCCAAAAGATCATCTGAAACAGTACTATATATCCATTGGAGCACAAGAGCATCCAACTCTTACCATAATGGGTAATCAAGATTGGTTTTATCGGGGGCTGGTGTATCATCAATATGGTTCGCAACCTTATAGGCTATGACGTGAAGATTGAATAGTTTGGTCCAGGATGAATAGGTTACGACTGTGCCATCTAGGGTTCTGATTTTGGTATGAATATTTGTAACAGAGTAGGCTGGGTGTAGGGAAGTTGGTTTGGGTGGTTCAAAAGATGATTCCGTCATCTTAGTCATGGTGGTTTATGGTGGAGATAGGCTGAGAAGAAAAGCGAACCGAAGAGAGAGAGAGGATGATGACGGCTGATCTAGGGTTTGCAGAACCGTAGCTCTGAGGTTTTGTATATTTCTGTGTTTTACATTGAAGAATCATGGCCAATTATATAGGGTTAATTACATAACAAACTATGCTATAAATATGGAAACTAGATAATTATACACAATAAAATAAGCCTGCTATGAGTTTAGCCATAAAACACACTCAAAACCCACAAATAACTTAGTGAAGATCACTAAAATACAATATCTAAACCCTAACAATCCTTAAAAACTTCAAACACACCATCGTACAACTATAAATATAAAACACAACATGATAATCTATGTAAAACACACTAATATTAGTCATTAAATAATAAAAGCCTTATCATCCAAAACACAACACAAAACCCGCAAATATGGTGTTTTAGTAATCTCCACTATGTTATTTGTAGGTGTTGGTGCATAATGTCTATTTCCTACATCTAGGATATGTCGGTTATGTATATAGGGCTTAGAATGTCAAACATTGTATGTTAATATATGATTTATATGTTTGTAAAGTGGCTCGTACGAGTGAGCTAAGTGGCTCGTACGAGTGACACCTTGTCACTCGTACGAGGCACCACTCGTACGAGTCAAACACACACTCCTCTTCCTGTGCGTGTCATGTTGACCTATAATAGTGGAGCCTGAGTGTTGTGTTAGATATCTGTGTGTGTGTGACTACGGCGAAGCCCTTTCAAACTGTTTACTCGTTCTGTAACCGTTCACGTTTATTAATACGAATTAAGGTGTTTAAGCAGTATATCTTTCTTGTTTGTTTGTCCAACTCGCTAACAATGAATTCCACCTATATTAGCTGAGTCAGATCAGTCCGGTGCTCATAAGAGGAGAGCTGATCCCCTCTCACAGTGGGTTTTGAGTGTGCTTTATGGTTGACATTATGGTGTTTATGACTTTTTACACTTTGTAGGAAAATTGAAGTTTGTAGCCAACTCCCACTATATATATACTGGAAAGAGTGTATCCTTCCTGAGACTAAGCCACCCCAATTCCCAAAAATAATGTAGCAAGCCCAAATTCTTTATAGCAAACCAAAAAAACCAACTCACGCTTCAATGACTCTAGGCCAACATAATCATCACATGTAATAACCATATCATCCACGTATTAAGACAAAAGAATGCATCCTACACTCGTACCTCTGAAAAATGATGCAGAATAGTGACTACTAGGCAGAAAACCAAGAGATGTAATCGCCATAGAGAATTTCTCATACCAAGCATGAGGGGCTTGTTTGAGACCATATGATGCTTTTCAAAGTCGACATACTTCATTGGGCGTATAAGCAATACCTGATGGAGAAATCATGTAGACCTCCTCATGAAGACCACCATTTAGAAAGGCATTCCTGACATCCATTTGAGAGTATGAATTGTAGTCATTTTTGCCATAAGGGCAAATGTCTGCTCAGAATCCATACCATATTTGTGTGATTGTCCTTTTGCTACAAGTCTAGCCTTGTATCATTACAGACCCGTGAGACTTTGTTTTAATCTTGTGTACCTAATGATAACCAATTACATGTTTACTAGGTGGTAATGGAACCAAATATCATGTTTGCGTCTGATGAAGAGCAATGAGCTCTTCAACCATAGCATTCTGCCAAAGAGGATTAGAGACAGCCTCTTTATACGATCCAGGTTTAGATAACAAATGTAACAGCCAAGCGTAACCGCACCATGATATTGTCCGCTTTGGCAGCCAGCACGCCCACAGCGCCCGCCCCTCACGGTATTTTAAAAAGCGTCATGATGGTAAAAGTATCCAGCCCCTTATAAGGAAGCCTTTGTTCCCTTCACAACCAATGTGGGATATCACAATCCATCCCCCTTAAGGGGTCCAACGTCCTCGCGGGACCTAGCACCACCGGTCCGACCCTAGCTCTGATACCATCTGTAATAGCCCACGTAACCACACCATGATATTGTCCGCTTTGAAAGCCAGCACTCCCACAGCGGCCACCCCTCACGGTTATTAAAACACGTGATGATGGTGAAGGTATCCAGCCCCTAATAAGGAAGCCTTTATTCCCCTTCATAACCGATGTGGGATATCATAATCCATCCCCTTAAGTGTAATCATATTTCTATTTTTAGAAACTTTTAATGTATCGTATTCGTACTTCCTTTTCCAATCTTGTAATCTAAGAGTTTGATCATTATGGAAATACCTTTTTATTCACACTTGTTTACGCATAAACACATTATACTTATCCAATCTCGAATACATGCTTTATATGCGAAACTGAATTATACTTGATGTTTAAATTATATTCGGAAATCATACTTATTCTTGATATCCGTAGTTTACAGCGGGAAGCTGCTGGTTTGAGCAGGAAGCGCGAATTTTGAATTCTTTTCCACCTTTTTCACCACCAACCACCTCCTAACTCATTTAACTCAAACCCTAATCAACCCCATTATAAATAGGAGCCTCCATACCCTTATTTTCACTTTGAAAACTCTTCTATACTCTTAAAACACTCTCACATTACTGAAATTACAAGTTCTTGGCAGATTACAAACAAGTTCTAAAGTGAGTTCAAACTCACCTTTCTTCATATCTTCTTCCTCTACAAAGCTTGGAACACCTCTAGGAGTGTTCCCACAAGTTTACCATGGTAAACTAAGGTGGAACATCACCATTTTGAGGTCCAAACTTTCTGTTTTGGAAGATTATCTTGTTAACTTTTGTAAAATTTATGTTTTCTTACTTTAATCTTGTGCCTACTTGTTCTTAAAACTATATAAGGTTATGAGACCTGTTAGGAGTTGATTCTTATGAGTTTAGAGGTTCAAAATACCCTCTAAACTTTCTGTTTTGTTAGGGTTTAGAATCCTCACAAGTGTTGAAACCAACCAAGACTACCATAATTCTTATGGTAAGATTTGTGTTATGGTGCAAGGTGTGAATAATTGGAAGCCTTGGCTATCCTAACCTCATTCCACCACCTCACTTGATGTTTTCTATATTCATACCACTAAAACTAATTCAACTTTCATGAGAGTTATAAGGCTACATCACATTCCCAAACGTTACCTTGTTCGGGATGCACACACATAGCTTGCTCACTTGATTGTTCACAGTTTTAGTCGGGCTAGTAGTTTAGTTATAATTTATTTCATTCATGACCAACCGGGTTTACCAACTAAGTTGGTAAACTTTGTGCTTCGGTGAATCCATACAATGAAGTTTAATGGATGTTTATCATCCTACCTTCATGCATGACTTATATGAATTCTATGACAACCTATGATGGACTTAACGCATAATATATATGTATACATATATATTACCGAATTCGTGATGTTACTCGGATTATGGTTACACGTCACAAATACAGGTTATCCTATCTGTCACACCTTGGATTTCCAACCAAAACCATACACCGGTGGGCCTGGGTGGGGAATATTGTGATGTAAGTTGATATCATCATAGTCAGTTAAACACAACACAGCGAAAGTCTTGGATTTAAATTACTATTACAAACCGAATGTTCGAAATACAAAATAATATACAGGCTCGTAATAGAAGATCCACAGGCGGATCATAAATTGTACAAAGAAAGAATGTAAAACAGACTTTGGGCATATCTAGGATTTGCAAGATCCTCTTATCACTATTGAGCACTTCTAGCCTATTTTCGTATTGTGCCTGCAAACTTAGTCTTTTGAAAATACGTCAGCTTTCGCTGGTAAATACATCAAACTGACTCATTTGGAAATCATTTAAATAAAATGTTTAAAGTGCGTATTAGCACAAAATCTTTATCACTTGGGAAAGTTGACCGTCCAACCTTGTTAACAGATTTACATGTTTGTCCATACATACAGGGCCCAGTACAAAAACCGAGACATGATTAACGTACACGCCACTTATGAACTATGAAGGAGTTATCCCTAACAAGTGTGGGTAGTTGCATTTGAGCGTCTGTCAGTTGTATGCCTACACCCCGCGCTAAGGTCGTGGCCATTATCTAATGTAATGAGCCTAGGATATCCAAGAAACAGTAGTTAACCCCCGATGTTTAAGTTATCAAGAAAATTGATTAAAACAGAAGCCACAATCCGGCATTCAATTGATTCCATTTCTGACCAAGCGGTAATAATTTACCGTATCCCAAACCCGTATAGGGAAAATAAGTCGAGAGTATTTACCTGAGCTATTCTTCATTTAAACACAAGATTTATTAACTCAGTCGTACACAAAAGTACTAAGTGCATATAGCATTTACCGGCAAGTCTCGAGTCAGGATTATGGCATAAGCTAGCCAATTAAATACTAACGGTCTTGTTTAAGTCATAGACTTAGACCGAGTAGTGTATATGATCAAAACGTATATTGTTTGATTAAACGATGATCGAGTAGAATGTAGTTTAAATCCGACATGTACTTTGACTTGCATAATATGGGTAAACTATAAACATTCTGGATTTTGAAACTTAAATGACATGGTTAGACCTGTTTTCGGTTAATTTCCGTAAACTAGTTACATATACTTAACCGTACACATATTAGCGATATCGGGTAACCGGATAAGTCATGGACAAGTTCTATATGCCATTACATTTTATATAAGTTGTAATATCAGTAGGATATCAACTTACATGCCCGTTATGGTTTTAAAGTGAAATTATGCTTCATAAGGGCGTTTCGGTAATTTCATACCGTATAAAAGGAACTTGAATATAATTTAATGTTATAACTATAAGTATTCTGGAAAAATAACTTATTTATGATGTAATATCAGTAGGATATTGATTATATCTGTAATTTATCTTTTATGATCAAACTTATGCACCGAAGGGGCATTTTGGTCATTTTACACATAGTTTATAAATTATTTGGGATTCTGAGTTTGTATCATGTACCTACTGTAAAAACATTTAAAATAAGGTTTATAATCAGTAGGTAACAAGTTTTCGTTAATAAATATGGTTTAAAACCATACTATGCGCCGAAACGGCGCTTATGTCGTAAAATGACGATTTGTGTGATGTTTAATGAAATCTGATGTTATGATCAGATTAATATGTCTTAGATATGTTATTTAATATAACATATCAGTAGGTAAAACATTTACTGTAAAAAGATATGATTAAAACCATTTTATAAGCCTCAAGGGCCTTATCGTCATTTATCGACATAATACATGGACTTGTTCATAAACTCAGTTTATAATCTGTTTTGACATCCCAAATAATCCTATTTATAATATTACATCAGTAGGAAACTCACTTTTAAGTTCATAATCATTTAAACCTCTTTTTATGCAAAAATGGCATTTTACTCAAAATGGCATAATTACTGAACTTGTGCATAAACTCAGATTCTGATTATGATCATGTAATATAACCTTAGAGGGTTATGCTACATTATATTACGATCAAATGTAACTTTAGATCAGCATCTAACAAATCTAAATCAAGTCAGAATCTAAAGTCAAAGCAGAAGTCAAACTTCGTGACTTTCTGTTGCGAACTGACCCTAGAACTGAAATTGACGAGCCGAACATGTTCTTATATGTTCTAATAATTATTACCAACTTGTTTAAGTGTCAAAACAGGTTTCATAACATATATAAGATCAAATTATAAGATTTCCAAAAAATGGTCTGTTTGACTTTTTAATAAAATAACTTTGACCCGTCAATTAGTCTAGTAAACGTGATTTTCAGGAGGTGCCCTTTATAGGGACTAACACCTACCTTATTACGATCACTTAGCCATGTTCATTATGAACAATGGCTGGAGCTTAATGGTCTTAACCGAAAGTCAAGGCGTTTTCCGTAAAACGCTTGAATTTTGGCTATAAAAGCCTATAAACGAAAATGCAAGAGGAAGGAACACTTACAAGTGGTTCCTAGGATGCAATAAAACTAAGTTGGATGCTCCTTTCAGTTAGGAACTTCCAGAGGAGGGAGATAGAGTTGTGAATGAGAAACGTGCAAGTTCAAATGGTGAACCTTGGCACCTATTTATAGTTGGAGAGCTTGAAGGAGGTGATGTCAGGTGTTAAGGGGTGTAAGAGGAAGCTTACAAGTGTCCTAAAACGTGGCATAGTTGTTTGGGAATCCATAGTTTCGAATTCATTGGTTTTTGGCAACTTGTGTGGAGGCCAAGTTAAAATTCTTAGACATAGCTCTCTGGCGGGCCGCGAGAGGCACAGGCCTTGCCTCTCGCGCCCCGCAAGCGCCCCTAGGCCACTTTTACATTTTGACACTTTTAGCCCCTTAACTTATAAAACCCTCTAAAACCTTCTAAAACCTTCTAAAACACCATTTTAGCATATTTAGCCCTCCTTAACCAATATTTGGCATACCCAGGAGTATCTCAGGACATTGTCGAGCTCTTGGCACGTTAAAAGGTCACTCAGAGGTATAAATTTAACATGTTGACACTTTTAACCCCTCAATTATCCAACTTTCACATATCTACAGAACTGAACCCTCTCGTCCAACAAATGAGACATATGAGAGTTAGGACTTCATAAAGGATCACTCAGAGGCACATTATAAGCATGCTGACTCCGATGTCACTCAGAGGCTGGGCATGTTGACACAACGGTCACTCAGAGGCCAATTCTTAGCATGTTGACATTAATGGTCACTTAGAGGCTATGTTTTAAGCATGTTGACACTAATGGTCACTCTGAGGCTTGGTTTATGCATGTTAACATCAGAAGATCACTTAGAGACTTAGTTTGAGCATGTTGACGCTTTTAGTCCCTGTTAGTCTTGAATAGACTTAAAATAAAAATATAACACGTGTCGCTATATTATTAGACATAATTTTACAGGGTGTTACACTATCCTTGTTCTAAATTCCTCGTTAATGATTCTAATGGGCGAGTAGACCCATCAAATCACATGAAACTTAATGTCATGATGAGTGTTTAGACGGGATATATCTTTGCATACATGTACTTTAATATACTCATATGCCAAATCCAAATCCTTTACCAAATTCGAATACTCGTGCACCTACATTTCCTCGTGTAGGATAACTTCGGTGTTTCGACTGTCAATGCTTATAAGCTATCGGTTTAACTCGGGAAGCTTGCAAAACCGTGAGTACTCGACTCCCATTTTACTTTTAACACTTTTGGTTGCAATACGTATATGTTATCAAAATCACTCAATCACATACTTTATGCTTAAAACACGAACAAACAATCTAATATACATGCTTGATACGTTATACTTGAAATCATATATGCTAGACTATTCTTATGCTTTATACTTGTCATTAATTTCATACAAGCCTCCATTAACATGTATAACGCTTCCGCCCGTATTCTTGAGGTCATGTTAAGTAAACAAAACGGTATATTCATTGCTATGATTAGATTACGCTAGCGGGAATCTTTGGGTTGACATTTATAGTTGCATGCTAGTATTGTATGTTAGTTCTAGTTAACTATTATGCCATGTGGATTCATTTAAACTCTTATACTGTGCTAGTACTCAAACTTAAATGCTCACCAATACTTTTTGTATTGAACTATACTTTAATACATATTGCAGGAATTTGATGATGATAATGACAAATGGAACTTAGTAGGATGAACTAGAAACATCTTAATTTTTGTACTCGTTGTTGTATTTATCTTTTGTTAAATTATTGAATTTTGCTTCGAAACATTGTACTTGATTCTAGTAATGTAATGAACTTTTGATTAATAAATACTTGTCGCAAAATAGTGTTATGAAGCCTCTTAGAATCACGTTTTCATCTCACTCCGATGTTCCCGCCATTGGTTTGGGTGTGACAGATTGGTATCAGAGCCATAACTATAGGGAATTAGGAAAATTGCGATGATTTGATCTAGTCTATAGTTGAAGTATCAAACTTGACCATTCTTGAATTCTCATGATTAAAATACTTCCATTCTTCCTATTTTGCTTGTCATCTCTTCTTCTGTCTTAAAATTATACATGCCTTTCCTAAGGCTAACACAATACACACATGAAGACGTGAAGACACTCGTATTTCACAAACGAGACGATTTTTCACCAAAAGTAGGCGTGAAAACCCACAACTTTTGGTGAAGTCCCTCAATCCGCGTATTCGATTTTCATAAAATTACACCATCAAGTTAGGAGTGAAATCCACATCTTGATGGAAAATTTCCCATTCATACTCTAGTGGACCCTTACCAATGATTCGGAATTTACTTCCTTTACCCTTTCGGTGAGCACTAACCATACTTAGATTCAATGTTGCCAAGTTAGGGGTGAAACCCACATCTTTACAACTAGTCCCATTCCTTGATTTTCAATGCTGCCAAAGTTTTAAATTTTCGATCGACTAGGGATATGTAGTAACCGGAATGGTGAATACCGTTAACCGCTCCTCGGTGAGAGTATTCTACCTATTAGGCCAAAGCATGTTTCCCTAACTTGTAAGAAATTTTGATTCACTTTGGAATAGTCTTAGTTTTGTTCCAAACACTCCAAGTTTTACGTTGAATCTCTTTTATGTTACATCAATTTTAATGAAGTTTATACTTGATACTTTATTCATTTCAAAACCGAAGCACGAATCGCACATTATCCGCAATCTAAAATGATACTAATAATCGAGAACAAACTAAATTTATGTTCCTATCATCTTTATACGTGATTATACAATGTGAATACATGTTATACTTGTACAAGTTATGTGAAACTTACGTTTTACGTGAAATACTTCTATGCT
Source organism: Scalesia atractyloides (assembly GCA_947069175.1). NCBI lineage: Eukaryota > Viridiplantae > Streptophyta > Magnoliopsida > Asterales > Asteraceae > Scalesia > Scalesia atractyloides. The sequence continues at coordinate 26,916,124 of CAMTDV010000027.1, forward strand.
CTTACATGCAACAAACTTTATTTTCCAAACACATTATGATCAAGTCTCATCCCTTCCCCTCTATTTCAACTTTTAGATGTCTTCCAACCGTAACTCGAACTCAAGAAAGAGCTCTAAGTCAAGCTCCAAACCTAACGACGATTCGATGTCCAAGAAGGACATGATGAAGTTCATGGCCAAGGTTATCGCCGATATCGGTAGTAAGATCCAACCAACCCCCAACAACATTGAATCCCCTCATGCCTCGGTCGACTCCAAAGTTGACCCACCTAAGTCAACCTTCACGTTTAAGCAATTTAACTCTTGCAGCCCGATGCCATTCACAGGCGAAGAGGGAGCAACGAAACTGCTCCAATGGTTCGATGCCATTGAAGTCACGTTTTGTCACAGCGGGTGTCCCGAACACCTCAGTACTACCAATGTCATCAATGTTTTCCGATCGAGAGCAATTGATTGGTGGACCGCTAACACAACGGACGTGGTGACGACGCTGCTTATGCGTTGACTTGGATCGAGCTCCAGAAGCTCATGAAGGACGAATTTTGTCCTCCCCATGAGATCCAACAACTCGAGAACGAGTTTTGGAACCTCAAACAAGTCGGAGCGACAAGACCGGCCTCACCGCTAGGTTTAAGCAATGTAGTCCCCTTTGCCCTTGCCAAGTCGATTCCACCGATAAGGCTATTACTAAAGACATCTCAGCCCTCCCTTCATCCTTCTCCAACTATGTTGAGTTTGCTCAACCCAAAACCCTCGAAGACACTTACCGCTAAGCCGCCAAATTCAACCATAACCGAATTTTGGATGGAACCTACGACACCAAGGGTTCTACCAAAACGGTTCATCAAGCCACCACCGAACCTATCGTCAAACCGTCTAAACCATCACCTAAACCCAATACCAATAGTAAGAAGCGGAAGGCTTCAAACCAAAACTGTGCGGTTGTTACACAGCAAAATCCTCAACAACAACAACTCGCCCTAACCGAAAACCTCGGACCGGCCAAACGAGCTTACACTAGGACTCATTCCAAGTGTGTGACTTGAACCTGCCATCACCCAACCACCCCACCATGCTGCCTTTGCACTACATGCAATAGGTTTGGCCACTTTAACACCCAATGCCAAAGCGGCCAAAAGCCGCAAGGCAACCAAACCCAACCTCCAGCCCAACCGCAAGCAAACAACGATCGCACTTGCTACAAGTGTGGCGACCCGAGTCATCTCAGCAACGCTTGCCCTCAATGCAACATCCAAGAGTAGCAGCAAGCCCCTCGCGAACGAGCTTTTGTCATCACAGCCGCTCATGCTCAGAATAACAACGGCGTCATTAACGGTACGTTTCTAGTAAACGATGTTTATGCTTCATGTTTATTTGATACTGGTGTAGATAAAAGTTTTGTATCTGTTAAATTTTAACCACTGCTTAAGTGTAGACGCTTTAGGTTGCCAAAATCTTTCGCTGTTGAAGTCGCTAACGGTAAATCAATAACCGTCGACTCCGTTCTTTCTAAGTGTTCCCTTAATCTTAACGACCACAAGTTCTTAATTGATCTTATACCCATGCAATTGGGTAGTTTTGATATCATAGTAGGTATGGATTGGCTTCAACGAGTCCGTGCTGAAGTTGTTTGCTACGAGAAGTTTATTCGGCTTCCTCTTCCATCTGGTGACTCGTTACACGTCTACAGTGAGAAACCTTCAAAAGTTCTCACACTAATGTCGTGTACTCAAGCGAACATATACTTGCGCAAAGAGTACTTTTCTCAAACCCGTAGTGGAGAATGGTGATGGACCCCACACATCAAAAGGAGCAATAGAATGAAATATATTTTTTTTTCAAAAGGTAAAGCAGAAAATTTAGCAAGTTTGCAACCAGTTAATCAGAATTATCACAAGTGTTCAATTGAACCAAAGCATCTGTACAAACCAAAAACTTTAAACGGGACGCTGACACATGTCCCAACCGAGAATGCCAAGCATAAAAATCAGGAGATGATTAAATCAAACGAAAGGAAACCAATTCAACACTAGAAGCAGCGACGTCAATTTCTTTGAGTTCAACCAAGACATAAAGTTCACCTACCCTACGGGAGGTACCAACCACCCCCATAGAACGTCAATCCATTACATAACAAAGGGAATTAGAAAAGAATACCCAATGACCATATTTGCACAACTAACTAACTGAAACCAGGTTTAAAGCAAGATTACGAATATATAGACATTAGTGAGAGAAATATGAGGGGTAACAACAGATCCAAAACCTTCTTTTGGCAGCAATGTAGCAATAGCAGACAAAATAGACATTGATGAACTAGATGTCAAAGACACAAAAGATGTAAACTAGGATGACATATGATTAGATGCATTAGCATCCAAAATTCATACATATGAAGTAATACGTGAGGTAGTAGACGCAGACATGCCTGAATTTAGAAATAGTCTGAATTGCTAAATTACCTAAAGATTCGAAGCAGGCATTGGAAGAGAACCAGAAGGTGCATTCAGATTTGAAAAGTGTCGTGGTTGTTGTGTTATCTTGTTGAGTAGCAATGAAAACTGAGACTTCTAATGGTTTTCTATTTGCAATATGCACATTAATCAAAAGTGACTTTAAAAGCATGTGTAGACGAAAGAGAATCATTAATGTTGTAAACAACTAGAACCGAAATGAGAACAACGACAAGTATGAGAAAAACCAAATACGAAACTTAATTCAAATCGAATTCCAAGACCAATCAAGTCGAACAAAGCCAAAAACTAACTTTTCGCCTAACAAACATTTCTCCAAGAACAAAATTTTCACCCAATTTGCTGAAATCCTATATCCATAACTCATTTTTTGCCCAACCACAAAAACCAATCTGAAACAAGAGAACACATGTGTATAATCATATACTCAATCAGATCCAAATATGAAGTAAGTAGCAACAAATAAGAAGCCAACAACGGAAGCAAAGGTGAAGTGACTACTAGGAACCTAACAGCAGAAGCAAATGTGAAGATAAATATGAACCTGTAACTCAATTACGAATGAACGAACTCAAATAACCAAACCTTATCAAAAAAGTAAATCGTGAGCAAACAAGATTAAATAACATACTAACCATAAATTCAAAAATATGGATCCACGAATAAATAATGCTTAAATAACTCATATCAAGAAACCAACTAAATCATTCTTCCCCATCGATTCTTCACTAGCACTCGAAAGTAGCAGTCCAAAAGATCAACTACATAATATTTCACAATGTCTCTTTTCTAAATAATTCTTCATAGCAAACTCTTCACAATACCTCTTTTCCAAATAAACAAAGCATGCCGCAATTTTTGAAATCTAATTTAACAATAATTAAATGGTACATAGAAGCTTATATGCGAAGGACAATTCCATGGAAGGCCTTCGATCTCTACTTTGGTTATGAAGAATTTTAATACGACACCCGTAACAAACTTATGTTGAATCCGCAATATCAATATTTGCTACAATCTCTTTCATAATCATCTCAATAAGCATGGATCAAACACAAGAACTTTGATACCATGTTAACTAATAAACATGTACATAGAATACGACTAGGGTTTATTATTAAAGAATATAAAATAAGTACATAAACAAAGAAAGAAAGACAATATCTAGGAAAGCAATTTAGGTTAACTAGCTAAACGGGCTAAAAGATAAGCCCATACTTTATTATCCTAAAGATTACCATAATGAGCCGATGTAGATCAACTTTTTGTCATGTCCCCACGTCCCATCGCATCCCACAATAACATGTGGGTTTAATCCCTCTAGTTACACTTAAAATAGCTCGATTTTTTAAGAAAATTAGAAGATTCTATTTGGCCTTTAAAAGGATTTAATTATGTCAGGTTCTGTAAGATCTTAGATGATGAAAGCTAAAACCTAATGAAAGTATCTTCCATGTCTGATGAAATAAGCTGAAGTATAATTAAGGTACCAGAAGTTTCCCCTCTTAGAAACTTTCCAAACAACCATTAAAAATGCTGATACAAGAACTGCTACAACAAAGTGATGGAAATAGAATACAAAATGCTTGAATGATAAAGTGTTGGTCAACTAGTTAACAGCCAAATCAACAAGTCAAAGCTGAAGACTAGAAGACCAAGTTAACGCAAGACCAGAAGTACTGGATTCCAAAAGTGTTGAATTCTTTCCAACACTTTTGGAATTCCAGTTGTTTTCCCTTTGTAAAACAATAGTTTAATTAACTAACTGTTTTTCTTAATTGTTATTAGTTTAAATTGGTGACACTTATATAATATATTAGGTTGTTTAGGGTCGCTTTCATGGTGACGTCACCAGTTGTTCTATCCTCTTATATATAGTTCTACACATAATGTATTTCACAACACTTGGAGCGAAAAAATACATATTGTATATATGAAATCATTGGACAATCATTCCCAAATGCAGTTGTGTTTATGATGATGTATTTGTTATCACCGTCTGACTGAATTCATAATTTATTCAAGTGTTTTATCAAAAACACACACTAATACACACTCTCATATCCAGCAAATTAAATGGATTTTTAATATTATCTCAAATAATTAGTGATTATTTAAAAAAAAACAAGTTTTTTCTTAAAACTAGTGAATTCTTTGCACGTAGCGGTTGGAATTCAGTCGATATCGGTTTGGATCATTAGGATATTGATAAGATACCAACAAACGGTATCGAAACAATAGATAAAACTCGTAATAAAAGTCATGATATTCTCAAAATGATAGGTGTCGTCACGGTACATATAGGATATTAACACTTGCTATGGCTTACAATAAAAAAACATATTATATTACGAATACAATTCCATTTTCGCTACAATTTAAGATCGAAGCTATAATAATGAAAATTGGTACTACCACCAAATTTGTTTAAACGATATTGGCCCGATTCGTCATGTAAAGAATAGAAAGGGTCAACATTGTCCGTTTATAAAAAAAGTTAATTATGAGGTAGTACCGATAACACATCCGCTATGTAGTTAATATCCGGATATGTCATTGATATATCAGTTACCGGTCCTCTGCTGAGATATCGGTGCAAAATATCGATCATATATCTATTCCGATAATATCGACGATCTTGAGTGATATTTGACCGATATATCACCGGTTTTGCCGATATCAATACCTTTCTTCTTAGTTTTACCATTCTTCTTTATTCTTATTGCTGCTATTAGTGTTTTAGGTCTTAATTGTTAGTTGTTAGTGTTTAATGTTAGTGTTTTAAGTCTTAGTCAGTTCCTACTTATTACAATTGTTAGTGTTAAATTGCTATATATATATATATATATATATATATATATAATATTTAGCATGATATTAAAATTACCGATATCCCATCTCGATAACTGATATCTCAAATATCGGTCCTTGACCGATATCAGATATTTTGTCGCATTAAGTAATTAGCATGTTTGTTTGTGATAATGTAATTATAAGTTTTTCTTTACGTCTAAATGAATTTGTCACACCCCACCATGGATGGGTACTTAATTAGTTGGCATAAACTTTTAACAAAAACATGATTTCCTTATAAAATTAAGTATCTATTACACGGCTGAGTGTTAACGATACACACAAAAAAAACATCAAAAAGCGTAATGATAATAAGATAAGACATATAAAATCTTTCAACACTCAACAAATAATCTTAAATCCTTACTTCAGTCAAATTATAATACATGCACAGGTAAAAATACGCCAACAATTGCAGGTGCATATTGTGACAACAACTTAATAATTTAGTTCTTTGGATATCTTGTAAATTAGTAAAACATTAAACATTTAGAGGGTTTAGCATTGTATGGCTAGCTTTGTAAGGGCTGAACTCAACAGGCTAGCTTGCAAGTTCAGTAAGTCCAAGGAACAGTTCTAGAGAGAGAGAGAGAGATAGAGAGAGAGAGAGAAGACAAGTTTGAGAGCGAGAAAGAGTTGTTTGTGAGTCTTGAATTGATTATAAAGCACTTGTTGGATTGGCAATCTTGTTACGATCCGAGGCATAAGGGGACCTACAATTGGGATTAGGGCAATAGGCTCTTGATTGTGACTAGTTCAGGATTGATTGGTGTAACGAGGGTTTTAGGTTGTTTTTGAAGGATTTTCGGGAGATATTGAAGGTTGCTCGAAATTTTTAGTTTGTTCGTACGTTTTTGTGGTAGATTTGCAGAATTGCGAAAGTGATTTGAAGGCTAGTTAAGGCTATTTTGTGGAGATGTTTTTTTATTGTTGAAGATTTGGAGTTTATGTTTGCAGGACACTTGAGAATTTTTGTAGAAAACTTGAAGATTTGTTCTTCATGTTCATTCTTGGTGTTCTTCGAATTTCTCATAAAATCACTAATATTTGCATTGTTAATTTCGTAGGAAAGTGTTAGAAGATAAAGATAAAATCTTTTCAAAATTTGAAAATATTTCGAGATAAAACATAATCCTTGCGTTTTTGCTGAGAAGTCAGAGTTTATATTAAAAGCAGAGTTTATATTAAAAGCACAGCTTACCCAACGTTTTTATTAAAGTGTTGGATTCATCAGCGTTTTTATTAAAAGCGCATGATTCATTGGCTTTTTTTTTAAAGTGTTGTTGTGTTGCATTTTTAACCTAAAGGTGACTTTGGGGACAGTGATAAACGTCTTATGTGGCTTTATCACGGTGATTGGTGTTTTTGCAAGGCGTTGTAATCTTGGATTCGTGGCTTCCAGCAACTTTAATCTCAATAACTTTAAACTCAGCAACTTTAATCTCGATGCTTTTAAAGTTGGTGCTTTTATAACATCAGCGCTTTAATCTCAGTGCATTTAATCTTAAATAAACGTATTGGAACGTAGATGATTAACTGTTTACGATTTCAAAAACCAACTATACGGTTTAAAAGCCTTTGTTTCAAGGACAAACAAAGGCATTGGACTTCAGAGAAAGTGTTCAGATAATTAACATTTTCGGTTTTGTAATGACCAAATGTGTCTATTGGTAAAATTTGGTAATAATGTTTTTTTTCAAAAAACCCATTTGACAGTAGAAAGTTTGGGATTTGATTTTGACTCAGGTATACCAAAATCCATTTGAGACTTTAGCTACATGTGTAAAAATGATCAGAATGGACAATAATATATTGGGATTATTAATAAACCGCCACAACTTATGGAATTTTCAAAACATTTTGCATGGAGTGAAGAAATCCTTGCCTCTGGAAATTAAACATATTTTCCATAGGTACGGGTCGTTTAGAGAGATGTGGGTAGCTTTGGAAAACCGTTACCAGAGTTCTTCAAGAAAGACTACAAGCATTCGTGCTTCTAGAGTAGTGCCAACTCAAATATTGAGTCAAATGGACATGCATTTGTAGTTGAGATTACTGTTGTGAATGATGCAGAAGAAGATGTTGTGGTAGAAGAAAATAATGAAATGGATATAAAAGATGCAAACTGCATAGATGATGTGAATAAACTTACAGTAGAGGTACAAGTAGAATCAGAATTTGTAAGTCATGTTTGTCATAATTGTGTTGACAGTTTATCCCAAACAAAAACATGATGTATTAGTTGATTTAGAGACATTAAAAGAGTCAATTTTTCTATTGAAACAGATAGAGCAAATTTTTAAAGTACAACTGAATCAAATGTACAAACTCATAAATTTAACATGCAAAATAAATGAATTGTTACAAATCATTGATTTGGCTCGTGAATTTGTAAAAGATAAAACTAACGAGTTTTCATAAAAGTGTACATAATTCGCCGATATACAAGCCAAAATTGTTGAACTTGATTGCAAATTAAACAAATTTATAAAATCCTTATTAGTTAGGACTCATATGCATGAAAAAAAATACTGATACTACAGGAGTGAGAATTAATGAAGCTTCACCTCTTATGGATCAGGACTACTCAGTTTTGCCCCATGAAAACGAGTTAACTGATTTTGAGCACATTACCCAAGCTGTAGTGGATCCGATAACTGTGGATTTGCCTAATAGTCTAGTATCTTTAAAAAAATCAGTTGGATCTAACAGTACACCTCATAAATTCGATGAGGATACTAAGACAAAAAAGTTAAAACATGTAAAAAAGGTTCACAAAAGAAAGCATTTAGGAAATGATCATGTTTTAAATGTCATAATAAAGGATATGTACCGAGTTGTTGTCCTTTTAAGAAAAAGAAAAAAGTAGTTGATGAGGTTAAGGATTGGAATCGGGTTGGTTCAAATTATAAAGAAAATCAACTTGTGAAAGAAATCAACCTAGATTTCAACCTAAAACTTCAACTTTTTAAAGATTTGATGTACAAAGACGCATTTATCCAAAATCTAGTCATTTTAATGGTCATTCAAATCAGTTTCAAACTAAAAATGAATATAGGGTTTTCATGACTCAAATGTTCAAAATCATCCAATTTTTTTCATCAAAATTCAAGGTAGGGAAATAGGTATAGAAGTTATCAAAATAATAATTTTCAAAGGTCTGTAAATTAGAAAGTTTATTGGAACTCTCAAAATCAACAATTAAATGGAAATTATCGAACCAATCCATCAACTAATAATGAATCCAAGCCAACTGAAAGTTGTGATGGATATTGGACAGAATTAACTTATGTTGATATATTTGGTCAACCCTAGATTGTTAAGGCCTGGGTTCACCGTTCTAAAGGTGTTGTGTGAGGGTGTGTGGGATGAACAAGGAGGACTGTTGATGTATTCAACAGTGGTTGTTCCTGTAAAATATCTGAGGTGAACGGTACGTTACAAATGGCATAAATTATTTACTTATGTGATTGATAATGATTTTTATACATTTCACAATTGAAAAACTTTTTGTTAGGTTAAAGTGATAGTCTTGGTTTGTGTTTAAATTTTGTTTTTAATAGTTATTCCATAAAAACAAAAATTTAGGGGGAGAAATTTCCTAAACCAAAATGTTTATAGATATAGCGTGTGTTTAGGGGGAGTATGCTAAAAGTTTAAAAAAATCCAAAAACATTGTAAAAAAACAAAATATCATGGTGTGAAAAAAGTAGAGATGATGGTACATCAGCGGGTTGGATTGTCACACTAAAACTAAACTTAAAGTTGCATATGATGTACTAGTAGGCAAAATACATGAAACAATCACTTACTGCATGATATAACCCTAACGATTGTGTACCAAGTGGGTAACACATTGTGGCATATGGTTTTATGACCGTAAATCTTGTGTTGATAAATTGCCAAAATTCGAGGTTTTGTGCCTTTATACTGTTTTTTCTTCCGGGGATATCAGGGTTGTTCTTTTTTTGCATCCAAATATATGCAGACCTAGACACAGTTCTATATATCTTAAAAGAGCTAAAGATGCTAAAACCTAAAAATTGAAGACGGTTTCCTAGAAGGGCATTCATATGTGCAAAATGCATAAATCATACCACAATTGGTATTTTTCTAACTCTCATTAGACATAACTATTTGTCACTTTGACTGTACGATGGTACATATACGTGTTCATCAATGATCTGACGTTGTAAATCAATTAAGAATGAAAACAATATACTCACCTATTACGAGGAAATTTTGTGCATACATTGATCGCGGGGGTATGTCCTAAAGTGGGACATGCTTGTACTACAATATATAACTTACAGTTAATCATATCATAAGGTAATGGTACTTAAAATGTCCATGTCTTTTGTTTAAGTGGATAAACTAAAATTCTGTTTTTAATAGTTATTCCATAAAAGCAAAATTTAGGGGGAGAAATTTCTAAGCCAAAAAGTATATAGATATTGTGTGTGTTTAGGGGGGAGTATGCTAAAAATTAAAAAAAAATCCAAAAGCATTGTAAAAGAAATATCATGGTGTGAAAAAAGTAGAGATGATGGTACATCAGCGGGTTGGATTGTCACACTGAAACTGAACTTAAAATTGCATATGATGCACTAGTAGGCAAAATACATGAAACAATCAACTTATTGCATCATATAACCATAACGAATTGTGTACCAAGTGGGTAACAAATTGTGGCATATGGTTTTGTGACCGTAAATCTTGTGTTGATAGATTGCCAAAATTGAGGGTTTTGTGTCTTTATATTGTTTTTTCTTCCAGGGATCTTGGATTTTTTTTCACGAAATTAATTAAGAAAATTAACTAAAAGCATGAACCAGTTTAACAAAGCTGATATGATCTTATTGCACATGATTATCTCAAAAAGATGTATTCTAAATATTTATAAGTTTGTTTAGTTTTTTTTAAATATGAAAACACCAAAAAGATTTTCTTTTGAAATGGTCTCCCATATTGAAGTAATAGGTTTTTGTCCTTGCATATTTAGATAGAATATTGGTTTATCTTTAATGTAAAAAAGACTAATTGGTTTGTTTTTTTGAGGTACTTGCTTTTGTTTTTAAACAAATTGATGTAAAAAAGACCAATGGGTTTTTTGAGATACTTGCAAATTCACTATATACATATACGTATATTATCAAATCTTGAATTATACACATATGTATATAGTTAATTTTAAACTAAACATATGTGTATATTACGCAAAGCTTAAGAAAAATGTGTGGTCCAGAATGCTTCTCAAGTTTCTCAATTAGCCTAATGCTTCTTACACGATCCTAATATATACATATATATATATATATATATATATATTCGTGTGTGTATATGAGGGTTTAAATGCGAACGCTAAATATCGTGAGAACGAATGAAAAAACCACTAAAACTTGGTCAAAACAAGTGAAATTCAAAATTTCTTTTTACACTACAATTCTAGAAATTTAATTTACACATTTAAATTTACATGAATTCGGAAATAAAGAAAATTTACACATGCGTAAAAAATTTAATAAGAGTTATTTTGAGAGGAAAAATGAATTATTTGATGTTGTAATTTTTTTTGATGTTGTATTTTAATTAATATAATGATTGTATTAAAAAAAGGTTTTGATTAGTTTTCTCATTCGTTCTCACGGTTCTTGTAATATTTAGCATTCTCAAGATAACCCTCCCCTATATATATATATATATATATATATATATATATATATATATATATATATATATATATATATATATATATATATATATATATAAGGGAGTGTTCATTGGGGAACACTAAAAAAGTGGGGAATAATGCGGAACCGACTCAAATGAACTCCGATTTTCAGTGGCGTTAGAACCGGCTCGTCGAACCCTAACTAAGATCTCTTAACTCTACACACTAAACCTTAATCCCTTAAGCTAAACAATAAGGCTAAAACCTAAGCTAAACCGTAAAATCTAAACGCTATACCCCAAATCTAAACCCTAAAGCTAAACTTTAAATACTAATGTTTAACCCTAAAACTAAAACCTAAAGTAAAACCCTAAAATCCAAACTCTAATATATATATATATATATATATATATATATATATATATATATATATATATATATATAGGCTAGGAGTTGGATACAAAGTCCAAATTTTCTAAAAAGTGTAAAAAGTCATAAAACAACAATATGTCAACCGTAGAACACCCCAAAAACACAAAAATAACAAATGACAAACATTATTGTATTTTATGTTGATTAGCATGTTGTGTTTTATATTCATAGTTCTACAATGGTGTGCTTGAAGTTTTTATGGACTATTAGGATTTGAATATGGTGTTTTAGTAGTCTTCACTCTGTTATTTGTGGGCATTAGGTGTGTTTTATGGCTAAAATATGGTGTTCTATGGGTTTTTACACTTTTTAGGAAATTTGGACTTTGTAGTTAGCTAGGAGTTCGCTACAAAGTTCAAAATTCCTAAACATGTAAAAGTCGTAAAACACCATAATGTAAACCATAGAACACACAATAAATCAACAAATAACATAATGAAGATTGCTAAAACACCATATATGTGGGTTTTATTTTGTATTTTAGATGATAAGCCTTTGATTATCGAATGACGAACATTATTGTGTTTTTTGTTGATCATAATGTTGTGTTTTATATTCATAGGTCTACTGTAACGCCCCGCGTTTCTATACTTTCTATATTTGAAAACTCTGTATCGTACTTCTATTTTTAGTAAGCGTTGTATCTTGTATTTGTCTTTCGTTGTAAACGTGGAAAAACCGAGACTCGAATCGTAATGAGAAACTCGTATTTTAACAATATTATGTTAATTATAGTCATGTTACCCTTATACTTGTTCATACTTTAAACGTGTAAACGTATTCGTGGTACTCTCAATCGTAAACGTGTGATAACTTGCAAACGTGGTATGTATGCGTAATCAAGACTCAAACGTGAAACTCGTAATCATTAAACTAAATTCATTACGAAAATATAATTATCTATTCATTTATTAAGTTAATTAATTAAATTAATTAATTAAGTTAATTAATTAAATTAATTAATTAAATTAGTTAATAAAATTAATTAACTTCTTTTTTTACAAAAAAAATAAAATGCTAATTTATATATATATATATATATACTTATATACTAATATTTTGAATTTAAATGTTAATATATATTTTTTTATAAACTCCAAGGTCTAAATTGTAATTCTTGAATTCTTAACTTCAGGGACTAATCTTGCCATTTTTGGTAAATTGTTTGAAGGTTTTTAATTAAAAAAATAATATATATAAATAATATACCAAAACCGGATCCGCGGGACTCGAACCCGGGACCTTCGGTTCACCAAACAAAGCCTCAACCACTCCACCAGCCGCCTCACATTTGAATGAACCCGGAAACAAAAGCTTCTTATGCTTTGTTTCCGGTCGAAGACTGGTCGCGACCAGCGGGCAAACAGCCCTTTTTTGGGCGGGTTTTTGTGTTTTATTTGAGTTTTAAATCATGTTTTAACATTAATTACTTAACTAAAACCTAACCTAACCCTTCCCTATAAAACCCACACACAATCCAAGCATTTTACACTTTCTAAACTCCATCTAATCCCTCTCAAATCACCTCAAGATCCTTGCAAAATCAGAATTTTCGAGCAGAATTACTCATCTTCACTAAAGTGAGTGTAACTCACTCATTTCTTAATGAAATCACTCCATTTTTTTTCCTACTAGCTTGGATAAACTTTGGGTTGAATTCCTAGGGTTCTCTATGGAGAATCCAGACCTGGAAATGCCCCAAAATGTCCACAAACTTTCTGTTTTGTCTAAACTTTTATCAAACTTGTGTTTAACTTCAACAAACTTGTGTTCTTGTGCTTACAATAAAGCTTATGATTAGTAAAGCCTAACCAAGCTTGTTAACATGAACTAAGGGCTGTTTTAACACCCTAAACTTTCTGTTTTTGAAGAGCATTGAGCTCACAAGTGATGCAAGTTCTTAAACTTGTTCATGTGTGTCCACCAAGGAAGCTTGGGCTATCCTAACTTGAGACCACACATCACTTGATGATTTTTCATCAAGATCCCAAGATAGTTTGCTAGACTTAAAGTGTCACAACCCCACAAATCCGTTGACGATTGTCCTTGTGTGCTCGTCGGGTTGTTGAATACTTGGCTACTTGGTATCTAGATGACACCTTATCATTCTTGTCTTTACATTCTTGTATAGTATATAGTTCTTGTACCCTCCTTATTACCAATGGTAACTTGTGTAGTGGTGAACATAATCCGGGGTTCAAAGTGGATGGTTTAACCTCCCACCTCATACTTGACATACATGACACTAGAGGTTACAAAGTGGATGGTTCATCCTCCCACCTCCTACATGATTATAATGATATATATATAACTATATTATAATTCTAAAACCAAAACCTTGATAATGAACTTATAATCACCTATCAAGTTATTAAGTTTAACACTAAAGTATGTAATTCCTTGTCACGATTCTAATAGGCCCCGAACCTATGAAATCACACCCAACTCGTAAGAGTTACTATAGTGTCAAGAACGAGTGTTACATCTTAGTGAATACTTTCGTATCATAATACTTTATCAAACTTATTTTTAATCATGCTCGAATACTCCTAATCTCCCGTTGAAACTCTATACTCATACGCCTCGTTTCCTCTTGTAGGATAATTCGGCGTCATCCTCGAACCAACGTCTTCACGGATTGTCAAGTGTAGAAAAGACTTAGCAAAACCGTGAGTACACTCGACCGACTTTTTTTATAACACTTTTCGGGTGTAACATGTTTCCATATACAAAATCACGAACACTTAAACTTTATGGAACACACAAACGATCCGATATACATGAAAGCTTGAATCTTATACTTGATGCTTGTCTTGGATATTCGTATTGCTATGCTTTAGTCATTAACTATTTTTAGCCTTCGTTTGACATGCTTAGCGCTATAGGAATTCACGCATCCACCTCCATCGTGTTATTCGTGAGGTCATGTTAAAACATCGTGATTGCGTTAAGGGTTTGATTATTAGTATTGCCTGCCTTGATATTGCTCTTGTATAGATTTGGTTGCCATGTGGATTGTTTAAACTTATTCGTATACGTATGCTATGCCTAAACTTGTGTACTCGCCTTTGCTTTCGCATTGACATTATTTTAAAACATGATACAGGTTGAAGGAGATGATGCTATGAAAACAATATAGCAAGGACTAGATACACACAAATTAGACGTTAGGTTTAATGTCGATGTATCAATTTTGTTATGATTTTGCAAATGTTATGTAGTTCTTTGTTTTGTTACATTGATGTATTTGACAATTCTTATGAAATGAAATATGGTTTAATTAATTATTGTCACTTATTAATGTTGTGAGTAATGAGCAATCTCATTTTCGTCTCATCCCGATGTTTCTGCCATCGGTTGGGGTGTTACATCTACGATGATGTGTTTACATTTTTATGGACTATTAGGATTAGAATATGGTGTTTTAGTAATCATTGTTATGTTATTTATGGGTTTTGGAAATGTTTTATGGCTGAAATTATGGTGTTTTATGGCTGAAATTTAGGACCACTAGATGGGTGATTTAATGGTTGAGACCATCTTTGTGGCATTTTTAGCAATATTTAAGTTTTTAATTAAGAATTTGTTTAATTTATTAATGGTAAAAAAGTCATTTGGCGTGTTTTAAAAAGAGCAAGTAACTCCCATTCTATAAATCCTCCTTAAATCTTGCGAAATCCCCCCTCACACATACTCCCCCTCTCTCTCTCTTATCCCTCTCTCCCTATCTCTCTTTTATCACCTTCCATACTAAAACAACAAGATTAATGATTCCTAATTCAAGTTGTTCGTCGTGGTTTCACTCCTTTTACAACCCGTTTCACCCTGTCTCTGTCTCTCCTATCCTTCCGGTTTTCAAAGTAAATGGTGACACATCTGCTGAGACTGCATCTGCACATGATGATTCTTCTTCACAGCAGGCTGTGGATGAACCACCCAAAGAAGACGAAACTCCTATTATCTACGTCGATGAACATTTTTCTAATCTGCCACAACAAGTTGAAACTCACACCAATGCAGGGTATAAGACCAATCGAAACCATCCAATTGAAAATGTCATTGGTTCTGTTGAAGATGGAGTTCGAACACGCGGACAAACACATATCATCAACACAGGACTGTATGCAGCTTTTCTCTCGCAGTCTGTCCCAAGAGATATCAAAGAAGCTATTCAAGATTCAAGTTGGGTACAAGCTATGCAAGAAGAATTAGCCCAATTTCGGAAACTTAAAGTCTGGGAACTCGTTGACCTACCAGACGGAAAGTATCCAATTGGTACCAAGTGGGTGTTTCGTAACAAGATGGACGATCGTGGTGTGGTTATCAAGAATAAGGCTAGACTAGTGGTTCAAGGGTTTCGTCAAGAAAAGGGGATTGACTATGAGGAAGTTTTTGCACCTGTTTCACGCTTAGAAGTAATCAGAATCTTCTTAGCCTATGCTTCATTCAAAAACTTTAAGGTGTTGCAAATGGATGTAAAAAGTGCTTTTCTGTATGGGAAAGTGAAAGAAAAAATCTATGTCTGTCAACCTCCAGGTTTTGAAGATCCTCACTTCCCCACAAAATACTACAAGCTTGACAAAGCTCTATATGGTCTTCACCAAGCTCCTCGAGCATGGTACGAGACTTTGTCAACATATCCTCTGGAGTGTGGATTCTCAAGAGGCAAAATTGACACGACTCTCTTCACTAAAAGGATTGGAGAAGATGTGATGTTGGTTCAAATCTACATAGACAATATCATTTTTGGGTCGACAGATGAAGCCCTTTGCAGAGAGTTCGAGAAGGTGATGAAAGCGAATTTTGAGATGAGCATGACGGGAGAACTCACGTTTTTCTTAGGATTAGAAGTGAAGCAAAGAAAAGATGGCATTCTCATTCATCAGGTTAAGTATATCAGAGATATCCTTTCCAAGTACAACATGAATGATTGGAAATCCACTAGCACTCCTTTTGCCGCTCAGACGGAACTCACTTCAGATCATCAAGGAAAGCCAGTGAACAAATCTTTCTATCGCTCAATGATTGGCTCGTTAATGTATCTGACCGCTAGTAAGCCTGACATAATGTGGGTTGTCTGGCACATTTGCCCGCTTTCAGACGAATCTCAAAGAATCGCATGATGCTGCCATCAAGAGAATCTTTCAGTATCTCAAAGGAACTCCAAAGCTTGGTTTGTGGTATCCTAAAGATAATAATTTTGATCTAATTGCTTACTCTGACAGTGATCATGCAGGTTGCAAAGTAGACAGAAAATCTGTCTCAGAAGGCTGCCAATTCTTAGGAAATCGTCTTATTTCGTGGCAAAGCAAAAAGCAGACAACAGCCTCTACATCTACCGCTCAGGCTGAATACACGGCAGCTTACAGTTGCTGTTCACAAGTCCTTTGGATACAGAAGCGTGTCTGGGGATTGTGAAGAATTCTATTCACCACTCCAGAACGAAACACATCGAAATTCGCATTCATGCGATTAGAGATGCTTATGAGAAAGGATACATCCAAGTGGTACCAGTGGATTCAGTGCAACAAAAAGCTGATATATTTACGAAAGCCTTCGATAAAGCTCGATTCAACCAGTTGGTAACCTGGTTGGAAATGGTAAACTTCCTTGAGTGGAATTGAGATTTCGGTAAAAAAAATATATGGTTTCATAATAAATAACAAATCTCATAAAATGTGCCCAACAAAAAGATTTTCTGCAAGGTTAAAATTTCTTTTCAAGCAATGGATTTTCAAAAATAAAATTTTAAGGGGGAAGTTTTCCAGAAAATATTGTTGAGACTGAATCTTTTATTTGGCACCTGTAAGATGAAATGATAGAAAAACTGCTAACACTTCCGTTCTAATCTTAAAACAGAAAAAGATTAAGGCCTCAAGCAACAACGTGTCAGTAGATTCAGCAATACCTATAAGTAAACTGCGAAAAGGAGACATACCTTAATGATCACACAAAAATTCTGAATACCCACAATGTTGTGCATCTTGCGTGTAACACGTTGCGGCGTATGGCTTAATGGTCTTAAATCTTGCGTTGATAGATTGCCAAAGTCCAAGATTTCAGGTCTTTATATTGGCTAATCATTCGGGGATATTATAGTTTCTCTTCTGCTGCATCCAGATATATGCTGACCTAGACACATCTATGATATCTTTTCAAAAAGAGCCTATGCGGCCAAAATCCTACACAATTGAAGCTCTCATTGAGAATCATTCA
The DNA here is from genome assembly GCA_947069175.1 of Scalesia atractyloides. Lineage (NCBI taxonomy): Eukaryota > Viridiplantae > Streptophyta > Magnoliopsida > Asterales > Asteraceae > Scalesia > Scalesia atractyloides. The sequence goes on from CAMTDV010000027.1 coordinate 26,933,770, forward strand.
AGTGCTTAAATCGTAGTGCATCTGGTATCTACCATAGCCCTCGTTAGACCTTGGTCTCTCTGCTGTACGAAAGTACTGACCTGAACACCAACTGACTAACGTTGAAATCTCAAAAACGAATGAAGTTAGTATACTCACCTGTTATGAGGAATCTTTGCGCATACCTTGATCGCGGGGGTATGTCCTGATGTGGGACTCACGGGCACAACATTTTGACTATTTCAGCATGAGTGGGGAACATTGAAGTTCTTGTCAATATTACCGCAACATGATAAAAAGGCTCTCCGATCGCATGTTGAAAGATAGGTGCATGGTTTAAAAGGACAAACATACTGATAGTTTTTCTCTGCCTTAATTATTTTATATATCCAATATTTTATCTCAAACGAACGAAGTGTTACCAGTATGATCTTTTGCAGGAAAGTCATAGGATTCAAGTCAGTTAGTATAAATTTTGTGTGAAAAATGAGGCTTCCGGACCCAAAAACAACTTTCAGGATCCAGATTGCAAATTTTCTTTTCTCTTAAGCTTATTTTTAAATTCTTGCACTATTTTTTTAATAAAAAAGGGCACGTTTTTCGAGAAAAGATAAAATTTTTGAGCATATTTGATTTCAAATTCTTAGGCTTGAAGAAACCTTGTAAAATATCTTAGCAGCGTAATTAATTATCTGTCGTAATTAATAATTACGCAGGAATGTAAAATAGTATAAATACTTAATTTTTTCACCATTTGTAAATATTTTCAAAAAGTTATCCAAATCATCTTCTTCTTCACTCAACAAACACCCATACTCTCTGTTTTCTTTTCAATCCGAAATCAGTAAATCTGTATCAGAATCGATATTGGTATGTTTTTGATATTCTTGTGTTCATCGGTCTTTGTTTGAATGTGTTTCAATCATCGATTTCAGATTTCTGTTCTGTTCAATAGAGATTTGGATCGGGTCAGTTCGGGTTTAAAAAGGGTTTATCAAGAAAATTTTGAATATGACGTATTTAAGTTTGAATGTGGCGTATTTATCTTGAAGATGACGTATTTAGTCAGGTCAATGATTGGCGGATTTAAGTCTTGAACGCTAGTTCAAGCAACCGGCGTATTAGTCAAATACGCCGGCTAAGCTAAGCGTAGATAGTCATCTACGCTGGCACTGAAATACGCTAATCTATAATCAGCGTAAATATGTTTGAGACATCTATTGGCGGATTTAAGTTTTAAACAAAAGCTTTAGCAACCGTCGTATTAGGGTAATACGCCGGTCATGACAGCGTAATAAATCATGTTAGCCGAAAATCACTTAATTCCGCCAAGCCAGTTGGTCTGCGTATTTGTTCTTGATGATTTAGCGTATTTATCAGCGATTTTAAATTGCTTTGTATATATATATGTATATTCTTTTTAATTTACTTTGATATTTGCATATATATATATATATATATAAAATTCTAAACTTACATCGTTGTATGAAAAACTAACTTGACTCGTTTCCACATTTCAGACATGGCTCAACAGTTGGTATGGGATGGTACGAGAAAGCATAATCAACCAATTACTCTAGTTCCTCCTGAGCCAGATTTTGAAGACGTGATGGATTGGTTGTCATGGAGTAAAATTAGCTATGCAATCCAAGCTAATCCTACTATTTACTCCATTCATATAGAAGAATTTTGGAGAACGGCAAGGGCAAGAACGCTGAACAACGTCAAACATATCACAGCGACTATTAGAAACAAAGAAATTAGAGTGACCGAGGAACGAATTCAAAAAGTTCTGAGCCTCAGAGATAATGCCAGCGATCCGTTGAAGTTAAAGAAAGAAGAAATTCTGGAAGGATTTCGTGGAATGAACTACGTCGATATGGGATGGTAGCTCAACAGTTGGTATGGGATGGTACGAGAAAGCATAATCAACCAATTACTTTAGTTCCTCCGGAGCAAGATTTTGAAGACGTGATGGATTGGTTGTCACGGAGTAAAATTAGCTATGCAATCCAAGCTAATCCTACTATTAACTCCAGTCATATAGAAGAATTTTGGAGAACGGCAAGGGCAAGAACGCTGAACAACGTCAAACATATCACAGCGACTGTTAGAAACAAAGAAATTAGAGTGACCGAGGAACGAATTCAAAAAGTTCTGAGCCTCAGAGATAATGCCAGCGATCCGTTGAAGTTAAAGAAAGAAGAAATTCTGGAAGGATTTCGTGGAATGAACTACGTCAGAGATTTTCGTCACAAAAACGAGATAAAAAAATCAGGGCTAACGAAAGACTGGAGATTCATTTTGCACACGTTCTGTATGAGTATCTGTCACCAAAAAGGAGGATATGATGGTTTGAATCTAGAGTGGTCCGCGGCTATGCTGAATCTGTGTAAAAATCAGCCGTTCAACATTTCTGGATTGATTTTTTACTGCATGATTGACAGCGTCAATAAAGGTGCATGGGCGATGTATCCTAGATTCGTGCAATTGCTCATTGACGATCAGCATCGAAACTTGCCACATGATGGAAACACGTACCAGTTTCAGTTACCAAAAGGAAGGCAGATTACTGAGCTAAAAACCAAAGAGTGGGTGATGTTGCACCACTGGATGTATCGTGAGGAAAGACTTCCAGTTGTTCATGGTGCCTACAACAAGTATCGAGAAAAGATAAGAAAAAAGTAGGGAAGGTGGAAGTCATCCAGTTGATGTCGCTGAAGAGGATGAAGAAGAAGAAGAAGAAATTCCTCTAGTGCGTAAGCGGAAAGAAAAGGGAAAGAAAGTAGTAGAAGAGGAACCGTCAAGGAAGAAGAGCAAGAAAGATGCGCCAAACCCAGAGCGAATCATGGCTGACAGCATTCGCGCTGGATCGACCAGGGAAGAGATTGAAAGGATACAAGCCATCCATGCGGTGGCAGAGGCTGAGGAACGAGAGAGGAGAATGAAAAGAAGGGAAATGACCGAATCTGAAACCCCGGAGGTTGTTACATCAGAGCAAGAACAGTTAGATAGATTCGTGGAGGGACTTTTTGCTGATCCACTGGAGCCTTCTCCAAGCGAGGCTGCAGCACCAAAGAAAAGAAAATCAGGAGAAGGATCATCTGCAAGTGCTCCACCTAAACCTCCAGTATCGGCACAACCCCCTCGTCAGCAAGTTCCTTCTCGACCCAGGCCTTTTAAAGAGCTTTACAACCGTCTATCTAAGGAAATCGGCTCATTTTCAGCTAAAGAATTATGTCTGCTGAAGAACAAAGTCAATGACACTGATGTTCTCAAGAGAAAGTTGAAAGAGCAAAGGATGAAGAACAAAGAGCTGCATGCATACGTTGCTAAGCAAACAGAATTTATTAGATTTCAGCAGGAAGGGATGGAGAAGCTTCATGGAACGGTACAAGAGCTATATGGTGCTGCAAACAGAAAGCCAAAGTACTCGAATGAAGACATCTTTAACTTTGACTTATTGAAGGAAAGAGAGCAGAAAAAGAAAGCAGACAAAGCTGAAAAGAAAGAAAAGCGTCTTGCGGTTGATGTTGGCCTTGATGACGACAGCGACAAAGAGGAAGTTGATAAAGCAGAAATGCCTGCAAATTCATAGAATGGGGGTTAGAAGAAGATGTGGTGTATGAAACGGATGGGGGAGATGAATTTGAACCACAGCATCCAGAGTGGTTTAAAAAGGAGAGAGCAAAAATGCCTGACTTTTATCAGGTAATCACTATTGAGAAAACTGAGATTACCGATAAAATCATTAGTTGGAAGTACTGCAATCTGACCGGGTGGTTCGTCATAAAACAAAGAGGTGGAGTGATTCAATATTTCCGAAGCGCTCACGATATGCAGAGCTTGCCCACATGGGACATACGAGAGCTTAGCAAGCATGAGCTGATTAATCCTACAAACAGCAGCATAGGCGGAGATTTAGAAAGATTAATACAAAGAGAATGCTTGCGAGGATTTTCAGTTTTCAAGCCTCAGCGCCCCATAAAACATGTGTCTAAAACCACCAAGGATCCGTTCACTGGTAAAGGAAAGATAACGTGGGTTATAAACCCTGCAAAGGTGGTTACCAGGGTGAAGCTTCCTCCAGAGCAACCTGTGATGCTCACAAATTGCAAGAAGTGGTTCTATGACGGAAAAACAGGTGAGTCAGTCATAAGGTCTAATTCAAATGAAGACATTCGCATTCTGGACCCTATGGATGTTTTTATGTTCTGTCTTTCCGACCTGAACATTTTATACGGATATAAGATAAATGTTGGGGCCGGAAATGAATATCTTGAGGAGGGAATGCTCTTTCGGAGGGCAGTCGAGCGGGCGAGAGCACGAAAGATTGAAGTAATGGAAATATTGCTCAGAATGGAAGCGAAAAAGGAAAAAGAAGCGTCCAGCAAGAAGAAAGCAGCTGAGCAAGAATCATCCTCTCCTCCAACCAAAGATCCATCTCCAGATTCAGACGTCCAGATCATTCAACCACCTCCGACTTCATCCACATATGAAGTCACAATGGAGGCCCATCCAACCATTAGTGAAGCTTTTATTCAACAATCAACTGATGCTGCAACCGAACAACAAACAGAAGATCCAGCCGCAGACCCTGATGCTCGGAAACAAGATTGATGAAACTCAAGCACGCAACGGTCTAGGGGGATATTGTTGAAACTTTTGAGACCATGGGTGCTTGATTATCATTAGTTTGAGCCGTTTTGTGATAATTAGATAGTGTAGAAGGGTCAAAAGTTCTAAATTGTGAAATTTCTTGTACGTGGCGTAATTATTAGTCCAGCGTAATTATTAATTACGCTGGATGGTCAGTTTGTATAAATACTGTGTTCAATGAATGTATGTCCAAGTTTCTTGGACAAATTTTGGTTATCTTCTTGTGTTGTGATTTTTGCTATTGTGCTTACATCCGAACATCAAGGTGCTGTTACTGATTACATGTTATTGGGATTTCAAATACAACACTAGTTGTTTGATCCAAATAAGATTCTTCATCTTCTTTGCTTGGTTTTACTTAGTATTTGCACATTCAAACAACTAATCCATAGTTGTTTGGGTGAAAACAATCAACCACTGTGATCCGAATCTGTTTTGGGACTCACAGATCATATCAGCAACATCAAGCTGCTTTCACACTATTAGATAATTGTATATGTAATTTTCATGAATAGTAGTTCAAGACGATTACCAGTATTGTTTATCCACTTAAACAAAATACATGAACATTTCAAGTACCATTACCTATATTTTGATATCGAGTTTGATATTGACCTTGACTTCTGAAATTACTTGATTGACCATTAAAGTTATTCATTATTGGTGAACTACTTCTAGGTCTTTTATATTTGCCTGATATAGATTCAGGCTGAAATCTTTGTTGATTTCTTTGAAAACGAGGAACTTGGTGAGTTCCTTTTTCAGCCTTATCTACACCCTCAGCAACACTCTGTTGCCCGGTAGTAGATATCTTTGGTGAATTTGTTACCTTCTTCTCACCATCACCAAGATTTCTGGTGATTTTTCTCTCTGTCTGTCACTCATCTGTGCCTCATTCTTTTTGTTAGGACAACACCTAGCTACATGTGTTTGTCGTGACATTTGAAGCACGATCTTCTGGCTGAAGACTTCTTAATTGAAGTCTCTGGTTTAGATTCATTAGGTGACGATGATGATGATGATGCCTTTGAAGGATCTTGTTTAGTTTGCATAATTTCTGATTTTTCTTTGTTTTTATTTTTAGCAAACTGCACATTTGACTCTCTTGTAACAATTGTGGTCTCTTCTTTCATATCACTCCCTTTAACAAAATCAACTTTTTTAACAAATATTTGTTTTTTATTTGTAGGGTGTGTATTCTTTGTTTTCAAAACTGGTTCCCTGTTATAATCCTTCTTGGCATTCTCAATCACATCAACATTCCCTGATGTGGAACTACCAGGTGTAGTTGGCACAAAGTCGGTTAGCTCTTCTTCATCTGGCAAGAAAGAATAGTCCTGACCAAGAGGTGGTGGAACTTTATTGAAACCTTTGAAGCCTACACTTGTCTTGTCATTACTTTTCTTCAAGCCATTCATCATGTGTTTCGTAACAAAAGATGAATCTCAGAATTTATTCAATTTCTTTTCAAGTTCATAAATTTTAAGTTGTGCTTCAGACAACTCTTTGCATATTCAGAAATCTCTTTTGTTTTCTCACTCATCGTATCATGAGCTAAGTCAATAATTTGAAGTTTTTCATTTAGCTTACAGGTTATAATATTGTTCTCTTCATAACCCTTAATTTTCTTCAAATATAATGACTCATTTATTTTTATGAAAAAGTGTGATTCTTTTATGTTCGAGAGCTCATTTACCAGACTTTGGTTTTGTTTCATTAACTTGTCAACTTCACTTTGCAGTTCACGACATTTTAAGCAAACAGAACTACTAGAGTTAGAACATACCTCTCCTGTTGATTTGCTTAGATTAGCCATGAAAGTAGCAAAATCAGCAGCCATCTTCTTCTCTGCAGCATTCTGTTCTCCATCAGCTTTTTCAGCTACCGTCTCTCGCTCTTCCTCAACATCAGCCTTCACTTCTACATTATCAGCTGGGGTTATCTCAGCCATGAATGCCTGTGTGGCATTGTCATCACCCTCCAGATGAACACTCCAATCATAAGAACCTTCTCTAGCAGTAGAGATCAGGGTCTTTGATCCAGTGTTAGTTGATGTATTCCTGTTGCTTGAACCATGACCAGGAAAATCTTGAAAATATGAGCGAGAACGAGATTCAGACTTAGGTCTTTGACACTCTCTAGCAGAGTGTCCGTAATTTGACAATTGTAGCACTTCACTTTAGACTTGTCGAAACCCACATTCTTTCCAACAAACTTTCTGCCCATCCTATTCATGAACCTCTTTACTCTTCTTGAGATCATGGCCACCTGCCACTGTGAATCCATATCTTCTAGGTCATCAGGGTCGATCTGATCATAATCTTCATCAAACGTAGCGGATCAGATATTCTTCCCTGAATTAGTTCTCATAGGAAGCAACGAATGAAGCCAGCAAGGCCAGATGATCTTCAGCAGCTTTGACACTTAGAGGCATAGACCTAGTACTATTGTTATTGTTGTTGGATTGTTGACTGTTTGCCCTTGACAATCCTCCTGAAGCAGCTACAAAACATACTTCACCATCTTCATTGGTCACAACTTGCTCATTTTCACACGAGAGAAACGCAGTTGCAGAATCAGTTGAAGCATTGTTGGAAGATGAAGGAGTAAGCCCTTTATAGATCCCCGGATCTTGAACCTGATCATATCCAGTTTCCTTCTTCTTCTTCATGTTGAGCTTATAAGCTCTCAGTTTCCCAACAACCTCTTCCAAGTCTTTATCTTCATAGTCAGCTTCACCCTTTATCATCAAAGTATAAATATCCCACCTTGCAGGTAAAGCATCAAGCAACTTATCGTTTATCTCAACATCTATGTATCCCTATATGTTATAATTGTCCATTTCTGACATCAGATGATAATATCACGTGATAATATCTTCAAGGGACTCATTTCTCATGCCTCTAAAGACAACAAATTGTTTCTTCAGCAAATCAACCTTATTTTTCTTCACATCAGGATTGCCCTCATATCTCTTCTCTATGGCATCCCACATCTCCTTAGAAGTAGTATAACGCTGGAAAGTATGTTTGATGCCATCAGGTAACGACATCTTTATAGCAGCTAAGGCCTTCTTTTGAAACTCATACATCCTCTTTTCAGCCTCTGACATGTTCACATAGGCAGTGACACGTTGTTTGTCGTCAAAGTCATGCGTAGGGTTAACGTACCCATCTTGAATACAGATCCACATCCGTGTGTCCTGATATACAATGATGACTGAAACCTATCCTTCCATGTAAGGTAATTCTCTACCTTCAACATCTTTGGAGGTTTGTTAGTCATGCCTGCCTCATGCTCCATTCTCAACAATTCATTTAAGTTAGACATATTCGACATTTTTACCGAACCGGCTCGTTAAAAACGTTAAAAATTTGTCCAAATGAGTGGTCACCAAATTATACCGTTAGAGTCATCTCGACGATACGAATCCAATGATGTATAATGTCTGATTATGATATTATGAATTTTCATGCCTTTTTGTGTCCTAAAAATCACACGAGTCTAACTGTGCAACCGGTTTGTCAAGATTGTCTATGGATCAAATTCTGTGGCCGAAAACGTTTAACTCCGGTTACGTCAGCTGATTAACTTTCCACATTTTTGTATACAACTCGGAAAGTACCGAATTCGTAACTGTAACTCGGATTAACAATCCGAGATGAAAACTCAGAACAATGACCCGATATGCTTATCCGAGATGATGATTCGGAACAGTGATCCGAGATAGTATCCGAGATGGATTGATCTGATCCGAGACGGATTGCTCCGGTCCGAGATGGACTGTTCTGATCCGAAATGCAATCCGAGATGAACTATTCTGATCCGAGATGCTAATTCTTTGATCCGAGATGCAACTCTGATGATCCGAAATGCCTAGTGTTCTTCGAGATGCTTTGTTGTTTATCCGAAATAGCAGCAAACCTAGCACAGCCATCAAAACTTCGTAACAGCCGTCAAAACACGTCCAAAACCCCAACTTTTTCTGCAGAAACGATTCCGAACCAAGCAAAAACAAGAGTCACATGCTCTGATACCAATTGTAGGTCCCCTAATCTGTATGGATCTTCATAGAATCGTCTATCCAACCTAGAGTGTGTAATCCCCTAGATCGGATTTCATAGAAACCAGAACAAGAACACGAACACGAACAAGCCCTTTCAAACTGTCTTCTATTGATTATCTAACACAAGTGTTTACAATCAATTCAAGACTCTCTCTTTCAACTCTCTCTGAAGTAATTCTCTGAGCAACTAATCCACTGAGCAACCTTAACCTTAATGCAAAACTCTCTATATATAGAGACAAGTTTGCTTTTGGGCTAGGGTTTCACCACATGGACTGCTATTGGGTCTAGGCCCAATTCGCCTACCATATGTCTAGTTAGCCCTATTACTTCTAATCAACTACTACAAAACTAAACCCACTAACTATTTATCATTTTATTATTACAAGATATCCAAAGACCAAATCCAAGCTGTTGTCACAAATATGCACCACCAACAAGCCACGTATATCTCCTACAAGCCTCAAATAACGTCACTTTCACCTTTAATTCGAAATGTTTTGTGGTTAATTTTCATCACCTTATACAGAATTATTAAGTGAAGGTAATGAAAATGGCACTATGTTTTTGTGGGTTTTTTAAGGAAAGAAAACAAAATGACAAATATACCCTCACATGTATAGCATGTGAGGGAACTTAACTGATAAAATTAACTTGGTTAGTCATAAAGAAGCAAACCAGTAACAAAAATAAACATAAAGGTTGCTTTTAGCAAGTTTAAACGTTAAGGTTGGAACCTACAAGTTTAAGGAAACATAAAGGACATTTTGTGCATTTTACTCTCAGTTATTAATGCAAAGAGTTGCATATTCATCTTTTGGTGGCAACACTACCCTCGACCATATTGGTCTAAGTCAGCCGGGATACAATCCCGCAAGAATGGTTTAAATTTTTAATAGTAGTTTATTTATAAGGGATTCAAGTCGTTCTTACTTCTCCATAACAAAATATAAAGAGATGATAAAATAAAGTTCACTTTCAATAGAAAAACTAGATATTAAAGTCATTAATTTAAACCAAATTAAAAATTTAACCAAAGCTTGGAAATCAAAAGTAATACACAAATAACTTGTCTTCACCAAGTGATGTAAGAGATTAGTCAGTCATGGCCTTTGTTTGACAAAAACTCTTACGATCAATCTTCGATCCCTAGACTACTACACACTCTAAAGATGGATGATGGATGAATGTGGTGGATGATGGTGGTATTGTGGTGGAGTAGTGGTGACAGGTGTGAGATAAGTGGTTTGCCAAGGGATGAGTTGCAAGTGAAGCAAGCAGCCCTATTTATAGCTAGAAACAGAAGATTTATATGGCCCCGTGCCTGGTGGGCATGACCCGTGTCATCCTTCTTCTCTGTTTTCATTTAATGAGCTTGTTAGTCCAGATGCTTGCAGAACCCCATGTGTCAAAAGCACGGCCCCATGGCCATTGTACTTGTTGTACTGTCCAAGATTTGCGTATTTGGAAGTTAACCACAGCCCGTGCCCATGGGACACGGTCTCGTGTCTCTTATCTACTTCTGTTTGTTTTCTAATGTCTGGAATCTTGAGTGGGGCACGACCCCATGCATAGCAGGCACGTCGCTGTGCTTGTCTTCTAACTCGGTTTTGGTCTTGGGGTGAAGCTCAGAGGATTGGTATAATGTGTCAACTTTCCTTCTTTTGTTTTCATGTTGATTTCTCTGTTAATTTGTTCCTTTTGTACATCTAAGCTCTTTTAATCCTTAAAATCAAAAGTATACAAAGAAACACACTTTTTCCAATATTAGTACTAAAAAGGGTTGTTTTTATACCTTTTTATATAATTTATTTGTTGCATTTGGCGCATATCAAATACCCGCACACTTGAATCCTTGCTTGTACACAAGCATAACTATTTAATATTGCTTACACACCCAAATAGAATAAGTAGAAGAGAAGTTTTTCAGGTCTTGTTTGTAGAGCGTCGGGAATCCAAGTTCATTTTCTTCATGTTTTTATTTTATTTACAATCTTATTCGACATGATTTATTTAGAACTCTTTCTTAAGAAAAAAATATTTTTAGGCATAACATGCCTTTATAACATTCCATTTAGCTATATACAAATTTACACACCTCACAAGTTATCACTCAACACTCGGCCGAAGATGTATAAGTGAAACACTTGATACTGGTATTGAACTTACTCCTTCCATATGCTTGACAAGTAATCAAAACCTCCTCATTTTTAATATAATCTTTATAAATATCAAGAGGACTTTAAAAGGGTAGGTTTTTGTTAGGGCTAGGGTAGTTTTATTTAAAAGGTGGCTAAAAACGTAAATTGTTGGTTTTTTTTTAAAGTTTCATTTATTTGTAACTTAGGTACAAACTAAAGGCTTATAAGCAATAATTTTGCTTATTTTGTTTCAAGCAACTAGAGATTTTTTTGATAGAATAATCACAAGATAACTAAGTCACCTCTTTTTATATATTTCAAAAGAACAAAATTTTACTAAAATAAAGGGGTGTAACAGTAAAAATAGTTTTGGGTGATGGGTGATTTGTGCAAATGGTGTTTTGCAGGTTTTGAAATGAAAGGTTCAGGCTCAAAAAAGGTTTACTAGGGGAAAATTATGTGGGAGATAAGGGGAAAATAAGGTTGAAAAAGAAAAAAAGGGTTCATAATCCTAATGTCTCAATCATGTACTTACTTTGATTAGTTGGTAAGGACCGTGAACATATCGTCTTGTCAAGTTCTAGATTCGTAAAATCATACTGGCTATTCACACAAGAAATAAAAAGTGAGCATTTAGTAAAGATAGGATATTGAATGCTCGGTAAAGGCTCAAAACTCACATTTTGTGGGAAAATGGTAAAAGTGTGAATTTATATATACAGTCAAACTTTAAAAAGGATTGTCATGCCTTTTTTATAGATTTTTCTTATATTTTTTTTTTATTACGTCGCATTCGGTTGTAAATTTATAAAAACTTGAATCTTTAGAACTTGGTTTCTAAGTTAAACTAAAAGCAAGAAAAAACAAACCTAAAAAATTATTTTTGAAAAAGATTTTAGGTGTTTTAGCGGTTCCAAGTAGAGTTTTGTGTAAGGTTTGTTTTAGGGCAAACAAATTCAATCCCCCCCCCCCCCCACACTAAAATTACACAATGTCCTTAATGTGTGCAAAATTGGTTAAATTTGATTAAATGTGAGTTAAAAACAACAAATTTATGAAAAATCAGATACGGGGGCGAGTTTTGGGGACATGGCCCCGTGTCAAAAGTGCCAGTAACGAAAATTTTCCAGAAACCAAACATGGCAGCGTGTCTATAGGACCCGACCCCGTGTCAAAGTTCCAGAATCAAAATTATTTGCTGCAGACTAGATGCAAGGGGGCGTGTTTACCTTACACGGCCCCGTGCTGCACTTACTGTTTTGAAGATTTTGTTTAGGATGCGTCTGTTTACGTGCATGGGGTGTTGTTTTAACGTCCTTTTGGCCATTTTCCAAATCTTTTCAAACTTTGTTTTCAAAACACCAAATTTCCTTTCATTCATCCATCATTACAACTAAAAAAAGAAAATAAAAATACAAGAAAGATTTAAGTCCTAAGATAGATAATTTGTGGTTGCCCCACGGGATTGTTTAACCCAAATAGCTTTCCCTTAGATAAATTGATGAAAGATTAGCAAAAACTGAAACTAGTTTTCCGAAAAGGATGGCTTTAAGCTATTTTCCGGGAATGCTCCTTGAAAGGTCATTGAGCATCTCCTCAATCTCCCTTGGAAAAAAAGATGAAAGGCTCATCATCGACCTCCTCTAGCGGGAGAGAAGCAGGGGTCATTGGAACCTCAAAGTAGGCGTTAATGGGAGGTTCCGGGGGTATTTCATCCCATCTAGTAGGATTATCACTTCGTGAGCAATTTTCCAATCGTTTTGGGGTAAGATTGGTTCCATCGGGGCATTACAAAGATGTTCAACCTTTGATGATGAAGGTTGACTTCCCTAAAATTATCCTCCATTGCTAGAGTAAGGTACTTCACCCGGTCTATGAGCACCTCCTCCACGGTTGTCATTTCTTCAATGGACTCTCACAAGGCGCAAACATAGCGGACTAGAGTGGCTTCAAGTGAGAGTCTTCTCCCTCTTTGGTTGTTTCATGAGCTTGTGGAAGATATACCACTTTGCTGGCTCGAAATGTTAGTTAAACACGACAAACCGTTAAAGTTCTAGAGTTACAGACACATCACATAGCCACGTGCTTCTGAGGCATGACCCTATGCTGATCCAACAGCTCTGATATCTTAGCCCAAGAACCTTTATTTTAAGTTAAAACTGTTTGGTTTTTTTACATATGAGCATAAATAACTCAAAATAATTTTGTAAAATAATAGTTTTGCAAAAATTTGGGCTAAAAATCATGCTTTTGACCTAACAATTTAAGCTTTGAAGCTTAAAGCTTCAATGGAGGTTGTGGAAGGTTGAAGAAGGAGAAATGACTTAAAGTGGTAAAGACAAGAAGGTTTAAGGAAACCTTTTTAAGAACCTACTTTTTCAGGTATGTGTGTGAGATCAGGAAGGATCTTGGTCTTTTTGGAATGGGTCCAAACATTCTCTTCATGGCTGACTTTATAGAAATTGATAACACGTCGACACACCCCGTGTTCACGAAGCACGGCCCCGTGTCACCTGCAACAAGTTAGAGAATGTTGTCATTTAGTGACACACAGTCCATATCAAGGGAGAAATGACCTAGTGTTAAAATGATATGTGAGGCACGGCCCCGTGTTTGTCTAACATGCCCTCATGCTTAGAGGATAGATGACGCACGACCCCGTGTCTTTAGGGATTTATGATGTTTTGTCGGAGTATTTAAGGAATTGTGTTTCATCGGGAGGTTCCTTATTGGTTGGGATGACACCAAAGTGCTGAATGTACCTTAGGCTCCGGCGAGAGATATGAAAACGTAAGAGGTTGTCGAAAAGGGATAAACCTAAGCTAATAGTAGGAGGGTGAACCCATCCTTTATTTACCTTTCCCGGGCTCTTGCTAAATAAGGTGTGTGTCGACTCTCTCTGGTCTAAACCGTTTGCGTGAAATTCACAAGCTGTTAAGGAATCCTTCACTGCGAGGCCGATACAGGGATCGACTATCGCCTTCATTTTCGTGAGGGGTTAGGGTACGATTGTTGGCTTTGATATTGTCTATTTCCGAATGTGGCTCCATCAAATCTCCTTTGTTTTTTATCCTTGATGAGTATCGTCCCTTCGTCGTGGATTATATTTCTTTGATTTTTTGGAGAATCCTCTTATCTATTTGACATAATTCTTCCGAGCTTATGTCTTTTATAGACGAGGTCTGATAGCATTCAGGTGGATGATAGTTATTGTTTTTACTCCTCTCCATCTTATGGTGATTGTCACAGGAAAATAATGGGTCTACTAGGTAATGGGGATTAAGATTTAGAATGGGACACTCTAACTCTTTATGAATTCCTCCACATAATTGACACCATTCTGTGTAAGAGCGGTGGTGGTAAAAATAATCATCAACATCCATATTTACCAGATAAGGTTTTAATCGCTGGGATCAAAGAGTACTGTTTTCTAGAAACTGTTTTATGAGTACGACCCTGTATGATTATTACACGGCCCTGTGCTACAGCTTCTATCTGATAGAAAACAGTTTTAGGTTACTGGGGAACTGACACGGCCCTGTGTTATTCCTACAAAAAGTAGAAAATTGAAGAACAACCTAAAAAGAAAAATTATAAAAGCATAAAAAAGTGATATAAGAGATTAGTCAATCATGGCCTTTGTTTGACAAAAACGCTTACGTTTAATCTTGGATCCTGAGACTACTACACACTCTAAAGATGGATGATGGATGAATATGGTGGATGATGGTGGTATTGTGGTAGTGGAATGGTGGCAAATGTGAGAGAAGTGGTTTGTTAAGGGATGAGTTGCAAGTGAACCAAGCACCCTAATTTATAGCTGGAAACAAAAGCTTCACATGGCCTTGTGTCATCCTTCTTCTCTGTCTTCATTTAATGAGCTTGTCACTTTGGATGCTTGCACGGCCCCATGTATCAACGGCACGACCCGTGGCCATTGTACTTGTTGTATTATCCATGATATGTGTATCTGGAAGTTGACCACAACCCCTATCCATGGGACAGCCGCGTGTCTCTTATCTGCTTATGTTTGTCTTCTTCTTTCTAGAATCTTTAGTGGGCCATGGCCCCATGCCTAGCAGGCACCACCCCGTGCTTGTCTTCTGACTCGTTGTTTTTTATCTTGGGGCGAACCTCGGAGGTTTGGTATAATGTGTCAACTTTCCTTCCTTTGTTTTCATGTTGGTTTTTGTCGTTAATTTGTTTCTTTTGTATATTTAAGCTACTTTAATTCTGAAAATCAAAAGTATACAAAAAACGCACCTTTTTTAATATTAGTACTAAAAAGGGTTGTTTTTATATCTTATTTGATATAATTTATATGTTGCATTTGGCGCATATGAATATTATATTTTCATGCTTATTTTTAGGTACCTTTTAAGTTGGTTTACGTCTCTAAGTTTTGATATAAATTTTGTCGTATCAGTATAAATTCAAGTTGGTTTACGTTTCGACGTAAACTTTTTTAGAAATGAGTCGTGCCAAATATAATATGTTTTTGTGCTTTGTTTTATGTACATTTTCAGTTGATTTACAGTATTTTATGTTACGATTTTCTAATTTACATTGTAATGTGTGTTTTTTTATTTATCTTCTGATGTGCGTGATCGAGTGACAGCAACGAAACGAAAACATGTACATATTATTTTGGTCATAAAACGACTGTTTAATTTAATTTTTCGTTTATGGTTCCTATAACATGCGTTAATAGAATAATACACCTAACCAATACAAACGGAATTTCTATCGTGACACCACCTTTCTAAAAACTATACACAATATCACTTTGACCCCATTGACTTTCCAATCATGTCAATATAAATTTGACTTTCTTTACGTTTTATGTAATGTGAGTCACTTGGTGTTGTAAATTCGTGTTTTTTTACTATTTTTCCCGGGTTTTAATGGTCGTTTAGTTATATATATATATATATATATATATATATATATATATATATAGAGAGAGAGAGAGAGAGAGAGAGAGAGAGAGAGAGAGAGGTCGATTATTGTACAATATGGCTTATCGTACGAGTGTTCGCAATTGGTTTTTCAACGTGCGACTTTACTTATTAACTAGCGATTTGTGCCGAAAAAACAACATGCGATATTGTACAAAAAACCAACATGTGAATTCATCGAAATTCACCAACATGCGATTTCGTTTTTTCTTTATATACATGCGATTTCAAGGTTTTTTGAACCATGCGATTCCCATTTTTGGTATCATAACGTGCAATTTTACGATCGCGTACGCAACGTACGTTAAGGCATATTGTACGATATATGTTTTCTATATAATATATATATATATATATATATATATATATATATATATATATATATATATATATATATATTAGGATTGGTTAAAATGAGAACCACCTTGAGTTGTGAAAACCATGAAAACTAGGCCATCCAAAAGGTTTTTTTAAAATTTTTTCTCCAAAGTAATAAAAAAGATCACTTATTTCAGAAAAAAAAATAACTAAAAAATGTCACTTACCCACATTTACATGAGACGTAAAAAATATATATCTTCATGCGTAAAAAAAAACTTGCATCAGTCAAAACTACCGACTCGACAATTTTTTTACTTTTTTTACAAATGTGTTTATAATTTTTAATCTTCGTTTGTGCAAAAAAATTTTGGCCTAACTCGCGCGGAAACAAAAAGTTCTCACGATTCTCGCAACTTATGGTGGTTCTCATTTGAACCGAGCCCTATATATATATATATATATATATATATATAGGGGAAGGTTCATTTGAAAAGAAATTTAATGTGATAAGAAAAAGAAGAAAGGGCATAATGGTAAAACATTAAATAGTTTATAACTCCTCTCATTAATTATGTTATCTCTCATTAATAAAGCAAAAATATTTTATCATACACATTTCAAAATTTATCCTACATATGTCTTACATTTATCGAAATTTACCATACACACATGTAAATATACCCTACACATTTCAAAATTTATCCTATACATACTAAAATTTATCCTATACATGTCGAAAATTGTCCTACACCCTAAATTATTTTATCTTGAAAGAGTATATGAAAAAAATGAGTTACAAGTTTAATTAATTAACTAATTAATGACAATTATAGATTTACCTATATGTCCTTTTTTCATAAATTAAATACACACATTAAATGAAGTAAATTGATAATTTCTATTGGTTTAAAAGTTATTCTTTTTATTGTTACAAAATTTTTCTTCTCGTTTGAACTCTCAATTGTATATATAAACTCTTCATAAATAGATATAATACTTGTATTAAACAAAATATTTTAAATTCTAGAAAAGTATATTGAACTAAATATGTTTATTTTAGTTTAAATACAATCAAGTTATTCATTTTTTGTTCAATTATAAATAAGTTTGATTTTTTACTGTGACGAATAAAACCGATACGGACAACATAGGTACTTGTATTCAATTTTATTCTTTTCTTAGTGTTCAACGATCCAATTCCTGATTAATAATATTGGTACTCGTAAAACCATTGCCGGTTGATACTGTTCTTAACCAATATAAGTTTAGTCGAAGACGGAGTTGTATTCTCCCATGTATTCGTTTTTTGTTTCTTTCGATTAATATATCGAGTGCCTATATTGTACGAGTTTCATAATAATCTGAACCAATATTTACCGAAAACCTACCATGAAGCGCTAGGAACCCCACTATACATACACATTAAACCAAAGTGCTGATCAATAGTAACTCTAATTTATAAATGTTTGTTTTTTTATTTTAATACTATTGTAATTATAGTTTAATTTTATTTGAACTTAAAATAAGTCCAATTTTTTAAGTATTTGTTTTTAAAATTTTAATAGTATTTAAATTACTTTGATTCTAACTTAAAAAAACTAATTCCACATCTATGTTTAATTTTTTTAACATTCTGAAAGTACTTTACCGCAATCATTGAATTGGTATCGCTTCGATACACTACCGGTACGATACATGCACTTGACACAGTTATATAAATGAAAAACTTCAAAAAAGAAAACCATAAAATAAATATCGGTACCGCTACCTATGTTTTTTTTTATATGGTAATGGTAGTGATAAAGTGTCTATTTATCAAAAGAAAAACAATAATAATAAATACCAGTACCAAAACAAATGTTGTTCGTTTCAATTCACTATTGGCACAGTATCCGTTGTCAAACAAGAAACCATGAAAATGATTGCATACCAGTACTGATGTTGATTGGTTCGGTTCGGCATGGTATGACAATGATACAATATCAGTTTAGCAAAAGCAAAAACGTTGAAAATAAATACCGATTTCAATACATATGTTGTTTAGTCGGTTTTTGTTCGAATTGGCACAATAGCGACACAATATTTATTTTTAATAAATTTATATTGCAATGTTGGAAAGAATAAACATAGAACGCACCGGCCCGATATCAACTAAACAACATTAGTACATGTATCGATATTCATTTTCATTGTTTTCGATAGATGTAAGTTTTCCTCCTTTGATTGCTATAGTGAGTGTTGGTACCGTAACGTATCGAACCGATACCGCCTATAAGTTTTCCTCCTTTCATTGTATAACCTTTGTAGGAAAAAGAGTTTTATTGAAGATAGTACAGGACAAACGAACTAATACTTGCATTAGTACTGGTATTGTTTGTTATTATCAGAACTAATATCGATATCCCTTTTTTGGTTTTTTATCCACATTGGTACCAGTATTATTATTATCAGAATTGATACCGATATTCGTTTTTAGGCTTTTTAATGTAAAATGCATTTATCCATTCATATCGTTGACATTAAACCGAATGTCGGTACCATAGCGATACCGTTACGAACCGAACCAATACCGACCGAATTTCCATCACATCGCACGCAGAATAAATTTAGAACCTTGCTGAATTGTAACATTAGTTTTTATGTTATTTTATAATTTTCTTATGTTCCAATTTCACCCATTATACTTTAAATAATATACAATTTTAATCCATCTAGTGTTTATTTAATTTGATTTATCCACCGATAACTCGCGTTCATTATCTGTGTATTTAATATAAAGAGTTTTATCCAAAATAGTATCATGACGAATCGAACCTATACCGACATCGGTACCCGTATTGTTATTATCAGAACTGGTATTCGTTTTTATAGTCTTTTATCGACATTGGTACCAGTATTGTTATAAACGAAACCGGAACCGAAATCGGTAGTATTTTTTATGGTTTTCAATGTAAAATACATTCTGTTGCGCGTAATATGACTTTAAAGCAAGTGCCAGTACCATACAAATACTGTCACGAATCCAGACCGAATTCCCGCCATATCAAGCTTGAAAATCTGACTAGTTATTATTAGTGTATTCTAGTAGCATACAATAAACACACTCTTAAAGGAAAAATAATACCAAGAAAATAATAAAATAAAACACACGTTGCAATAATTTACTATTCAGATATCTATTTTTTTCTTTCTTTTGGAGCCATAATAAATACAATTATTGATGACATCTATATGGGGCCGAATCTAAGATATCCAGGTTCATCCGTTAGTGTTTTAACTGGATGTAATGGATTCATAGTAGCAAAGTAACTTATTCAATTACAGGAATAACATTCCATTCACATTATAGAAACCGGTAACAATGGATTAATTTTATAACGGTAAAAAAATAATAAAATAAAATTTTGTAACGGTTAAAAATCTATTCATAATTATGTGACATGGATGAGTTTCTTCGCGAAATTAAGACTAAAAATAAACTAAACGTGAAAAATGTAAATAACCACTCTTTAAAAAAATTAGAATATAAATTAAAATATATTATCTTAAATCTTAAAATAATATCGATAGAAAATGAGGATAAACTTATTCTACAAAGTGTTATAAAAATCAGAAGCAGACAAAAATATATTGGATCGCAAAATCTAAAACAGTGTCAATCAAATGTAACACAATCCCAAGAAATACAACACAACGTTCAGGAAAAACGACACAATTAGTCGCAAAAAAAGATATAATGACCCAAATATAGAAAAGATAGAATAATCTTAACAAGAATTCTAAAACCTACATGCTAAAAATTCAAAAACGAAAACCTAATTTTAAATTGTAGAGTAGAGTTCGATGAAAGGGTTACAATGTTGCTTGAATGAAGTCAATCGGAGTTCGTTTGACACCCATCATACGACTTTCTATTTTTAAACAAATGAAATAAATGTTTTTTTAAAGAAATAACTTGTTTACATAAAAGCTATTTACCAATACTATACACAAATTATATTTAATTAAATTCTCTATTTTAAATATATTTTCTTTTTTTCAAAATACAAAGGATTAAAAAACAAACTAGTATTACTGACAGATTGATTTGTAAGTAGTCTCGTTGAAGAGGGTTACCTACGAGAATTTGTCGGTGTATGATCGTCGTATATATGGTTGTGGGTATTCTAGCAATCACTGACATTTTTTCGGGCGCCACCCTCAAATGCTTTTTCCAATTGATTACTAACGGATTATTAGTGACAGATAACCGACGAACTACCAACAAATTATACTAAGTGTTACTTACGGATTTGTTTTTTAATTTTAGTAGACTTAAGTTTTGTTAAAATAAGTATAAATTCTTAATTCTAGAAATAATTTGATGTAAAAGGAACACATAATAAAATAATAAAAAGTGTACTATAAACCAAACTTTTTAATTAGAATAAATTTAAATACAGATATATAAAAAAACACTTATATAAGTTGTAGCTATAGGGGGGGGGGTCCTAGAGGGGATAATGACGATCATGAGTGGGTTTTCAACAAATCTTTTATGGTCTGTTCGGTTTTCATCCTTTTCCAACATTCTTTGTCTCCTTTCATAGCCTCATCACATCTATGGTTTGTGCTAGGTCACTTTTACATCACCAATGTAACACCCTGTAAAATCGTGTCCAATAATATAGCGACACGTGTCATATTTTATTTTGAGTCTATCAAAGACTAACATGGACTAAAAGCGTCAACATGCTCAAACTAAGTCTCTAAGTGATCTTCTAATGTCAGCATGCATAAACCAAGCCTTTGAGTGACCAATAGTATCAACATGCTTAAAACATAGCCTCTGAGTGACCATTAGTGTCAACATGCTAAAACTTGGCCTCTGAGCGACCGTTGTGTCAACATGCCCAGCCTCTAAGTGACATCGGAGTCAACATGCTTATAATGAGCCTCTGAGTGATCCTTTATAAAGTCCTATCTCTCATATGTCTCATTTTTTGGACGAGAGAGATCAAATCCATAATTTTATAAAAGCTGTACAAAGGAGGGGTTAAAAGTGTCAACATGTTAATTTATACCTCTAAGTGACCTTTTAACGAACCAAGAGCACGACAATGTCTGGGCATGATCCCGGGTACGCCAAGTATTGGCTACGGAGGGCTAAATATGCCATAAAAAGGTGTTTTAGGAAGGTTTAAAAGGGTTTAATAAGTTGAGGGGCTAAAAGTGTCAAACTTTGAAATCTGATAAGGGCCGCTCGCGGGGCGCGAGAGGCATGGCCTTGGCCTCTCGTGGGCACGAGAGGCCTGTGTCTACAGAATTTTTGCTTGGCCTCCACACATGTTGCCAAAAACCATTAAATCGAAACTATGGTCTTCCAAACTGCTAGGCCACGTTTTAGGACACTTGTAAGCTCCCTCTTACACCCCTTAGCACCTGGCATCACCTCCTTCAAGCTCTCCAACTATAAATAGGTGTCAAGGTTCACCATTCGAACTTGCACCTTTCTCATTCACAACTTTATCTCCCTCCTCTAGAAGTTCCTAACTGAAAGGAGCATCCAACTTAGTTCTATTGCATTCTAGGAACCTCTTGTAAGTGTTCCTTCCTCTTGCATTTTCGTTTATAGGCTTTTATAGCCAAAAGTCAAGCGTTTTACAGAAAACGCCTTAACTTTCGTTTAAGACCATTATGGTCCAGCCATTGTTCATAATGAACATGGCTAAGTGATCGTAATAAGGTAGGTGTTAGTCCCTATAAAGGGCAGCTCCTAAAGATCACGTTTGCTAGACCAATTGACGGGTCAAAGTTATTATATTAAGAAGTCTAACATGCCATTTTTCGGAAATATTATAATTTGATCTTAGATATGTTATGAAACATGTTTTGACACTTAAACAAGTTGGTAATAATTATTAGAACATATAAGAACATGTTCGGCTTGTCAATTTCAGTTATTGGGTCGGTTCGCAACAGAAAGTCACGAAGTTTGACTCTTCTTTGACTTTCGATTCTGACCTGATTTAGATTTGTTAGATACTGATCTAAAGTTGCATTTGATCGTAATATAATGTAGCATAACCCTCTAAGGTTATATTACATGATCATAATCAGAATATGAGTTTATGCACAAGTTCCGTAATTATACCATTTTGAGTAAAATGCCATTTTTGCATAAAAAGTGGTTTAAATGATTATGAACTTGAGTTTCCTACTGATATAATATTATAAATAGGATTATTTGGGATGTCAAAACAGATTATAAACTGAGTTTATGAACAAGTCCTTGTATTATGTCGATAAATGACGATAAGGCCCTTGAGGCTTATAAAATGGTTTTAATCATATCTTTTTAAAGTAAATGTTTTACCTACTGATATGTTATATTAAATAACATATCTAAGACATATTAATCTGATCATAACATCAGTTTTCATTAAACATCACACAAATCGTCATTTTACGACATAAGCGCCGTTTCGGCGCATAGTATGGTTTTAAACCATATTTATTAACCAAAACTTGTTACCTGCTGATTCTAAACCTTATTTTAAATGTTTTTACAATAGGTACATGATACAAACTCAGAATCCCAAATAATTTATAAACTATGTGTAAAATGACCAAAATGCCCCTTCGGTGCATAAGTTTGATCATAAAAGATAAATTACAGATATAATCAATATCGTACTGATATTATATCATAAATAAGTTATTTTTCCAGAATACTTATAGTTATAACATTAAATTATATTCAAGTTCCTTTTATACGGTATGAAATTACCGAAACGCCCTTATGAATCATAATTTCACTTTAAAACCATAACGGGCATGTAAGTTGATATCCTACTGATATTACAGCTTATATAAAATATAATGGCATATAGAACTTGTCCATGACTTATCCGGGTACCCGATATCTCTAATATGCGTACGGTTAAGTATATGTAACTAGTTTACAGAAATTAACCGAAACGGGTCTAACCATGTCATTTAAGTTTCAAAATCCAGAATGTTTATAGTTTACCCATATTATGCAAGTCAAAGTACTTGTCGGATTTAAACTACATTCTATCCAATCATCGTTTAATCTAGCGTTATACGTCTTGATCAAGTACGCTACTCGGTCTATGTGTATGACTTAAATAAGACCGTTAGTATTTAATTGGTTAGCTTATGCCATAATCCAGACTAGAGACTTGGCCGGTAAATGCTATCTGCAGTTAGTACTTTTGTGTACCGCTGAGTTAATAAATCTTGCGTTTAAGCGAAGAATAGCTCAGGTAAATACTCTCGACTTATTTCCCCTATACGGGCTTGGGATACGGTAAATTATTACCACTTGGTCAGAAATGAGATCAATCGAATGCCGGATTGTGGCTAGTAAATCCGCATATTCCGTATTAATCAGTTGTTTGATAACTTAAACATCGGGAGTTAACTACCGTGTCTGGATATCCTTGGCTCATTACATTAGATAATGGCCACGACCTTTGCGCGGGGTGTAGGCATACACCTCCAGACGCTCAAATGCAACTATCCACACTTGTTGGGGATAACTCTTTCATGAGTTCATAAGTGGTGTGTACGTTAATCATGTCTCGGTTTTGTACTAGGCCCTGTATGTATGGACAAAAATGTGAATGTGTTAACAAGGTTGCAAGGTCAACTTTCCCAAGTTATAAAAGATTTTGTGCTGATACGCACTTAAAACATTTTATTTAAATGTTTTCAAAATGAGTCAGTTGGGTGTCTTTACCAGCAAAAGCTGACGTATTTTTAGAAGACTAAGTTTGCAGGTACAATACGAAAATAGGCTGGAAGTGCTCGGTAGTGATAAGAGGATCTTGCAAATCCTAGATCTGCCCAAAGTCTGTTTTACATTCTTTCTTTGTACAATTTATGACCCGCTTGTAGATCTTCTATTACGAGCATGTATATATTATTTTGTATTTCGAACATTTGGTTTGTAATAGTAATTTAAATCCAATACTTCCGTTGTGCTGTGTTTAATTGCCTATGATGATACCAACTTTATGTCACGATATTCCCCACCCGGGCCCACTGGTGTTTGGATGAAAATACGGGGTGTGACAGGTTGGTATCAGAGCCAAGGTTTGAGAGAATTAAACACTAGCGTTTTGTGTTTAATATCAAACTTACACAAGCACATTCTTGGACTTTGAGTCTAGGCTTTGACTTAGGATTACTCATTTCATTATTAAGTTATTCGTATTGTTTTTTAATTGATTAAACAGGAAAAATGCCGCCATGTGTACGAGGATAAGGTCCAATGAGGGGAGGACCTTCAGAACATATTGCTCCACATCCACCTCACCCGAACCCCTATGAAGATTCGGGGATT
This sequence comes from Scalesia atractyloides, assembly GCA_947069175.1. Lineage (NCBI taxonomy): Eukaryota > Viridiplantae > Streptophyta > Magnoliopsida > Asterales > Asteraceae > Scalesia > Scalesia atractyloides. Next base: position 26,958,244 of record CAMTDV010000027.1, read on the forward strand.
CATGGCCATTGTCGCAACATTCACCTTCCCATACCCGAAATTCTTTTCACTCATACCATTCATATCATTCACACCACTGTCACCATTCCCTTCGTTCTTATCAGGATGAATTTAACCCCAACCAATACTTTAACACACCCTAGCTGATCAAAATCAGTTGGATCAGCCAAACCTAATGGACGAGGACTCCGATCCAGAGATGCCGCCGTCAGTTCAAATGCGCACCCCATTGAGATATCGAGCGATTCAAACTCTTATTCCAGATCTCCATACCAAGGTCCTAATGAGTGGGACCAATATTGGAACCAATTTACCTTTGCCAACACTCCTTCCCATCACTCTCAACCACCTCCTGTACAAGAAGATGTTCACATGGAACTAGTGGAACATCATCAGCCGCCAAGGAGGAAACGTGGAGCACGTATGTCAGTACGTGCAGGTCAATGGTTGGGTTCGCTACCACCATTGCCTAAACCCTACCCCACCATTCAAGAGGACCCACAAATGGGTGGACCCTCTAATGCGTCACTTGTGGTGGAATCAACACCATCACCAATGGTTCAACCACCACCATCGGGTTATAATAACCCTATCCTAACATATCCGGATACGTCTGGGTATGATCCTTTTAACCCGTCGAGACCTGTTGATTACCAAGCATGGTCGCATGACCCTTACATGCAAGCGGTCATGTATAACGCACTTTACCCGTCTCCCTTCCCACCTACTTATCCATCTACTGGATATCCAAGTTATGTATATTAGTATCCTAGTGTACCACAATCACAACCTCCACTGCCACTTGAGGCCATCAATGAGGCCTTAGAACGAATGAAAGAAATGCAACAACAAGCGGAGAAAACGGAAAAGAAGACGAACAAGTTCTTCAAGAAACTCTCCAAACTGGTTAAGGGAAAGAAGGATGAGTGAAGTCTTTTCTAATAATATATGTTAGTCCTTGCGAGGACATTGTTATTTCTTTAGTCCCTGTGTGGACATTTTTATATCTTTAGTCCTTGCATGGACAGTTTATTTCGTTGTTCCTAGTATTGTAACTTCTATTGAAATTTAATGAAGTATTTTGGAATTATATATGTATTCATTCTTTTCAAAGCGAGCATCTCGATTTTATTCGAAATTTTTGCTCTGCTAAATAATTCCAAAAAGATCTTAATGGTTTGATTAGCCAAGTGGCACAGGCCACATATTTGGTCAACTTATAAATGATAGTTAAGGATGAAATGGTCTTCTATCATGATAGTTATGGGAAGTTATCATTCTATCCAGAGGTGGTGGACTAAGTTCAAGCGTCCAAGTCGTTAAGGTCGAATGTGACCAGGACTATTAATCAAACATTAAGGTACTCTTATGTTAACATTCAGGAATGTTCATACTCCTGGTAGTGTGGCTTGAGGAACCACACTAGCCGTCTAGGTAAATGGACTATGTCCTAAAACCTATTTATAGCCTATGTGATCAATGTAATCCCGGCTAATATCATCAATATGATGATAATAATTGACATCCATTAGAGATGCAGGCCAATGTGCCATATTTTATGTCCATTAGTGACAGCCAATGTACCATATTTATGTCCATTAGTGACAGGCCAATGTGCCATATTTTATGTCCGTTAGTGACAGACCAATGTGCCTTATTTTAATATCCTTCGTGACAAGCCTATGAGCTAATTATAATTGCCTAATGGCAATGATAGTTGTGATATTACGATCCACTATCTACTAATATATGGACTACGTCCAAATTATAATTTGCCTTTGATGGTCCTTTTGAGACCTAGGCCAAAAATAGATATAATAAGCCTATGAGATGTGATGTTATTCACACTAGCTTGATTAGGCGATGGATTGCCATATCCAATGTTTACAGCCAATATGGTTATTAATACCATAGCTAAAAGAAATTTAAATTTGGTGTTTAGAACAAAAGCTTTAAAGAATGGCTAACTTGGATGAGGCGCAAAGTAGCCACCGGGATGTTAACTCTAATAACGCAGAAAATATAGCCATTAATAATGAAGATTTCCAAGCGCGCATAGACGCAGCTGCGGGAAAGGCCATGGAAAAGGCCATAGAAAACTTAGGGAGTCGAGTGTTACTCGCTCCAAACCATATTCAATCGCACCACCCTCAGCTCACAAAGAGAGCTCAGTTCACTCTTCAAATGCGAAGAGTGAACCAAAGAAAATAGAATTTGCTGATAGGTCCCGTTCTTCTGAAGACAGATGTAACTACAAATATTTTGTCTCCTGCAAGCCCCGTGATTTTAATGGGGAAAAAGGAGCTGTAGAAGCCTTGAAATGGCTGGACGAGATGGAAACGATTGTGGATATCAGCGGCTGTGCTGAAAAGGATGTGGTAAATTATGTATCACAATCCTTCAAAGGTGATGCCTTAATATGTTTCCGATTTCAATTTCCTATCTAGGTTAGTTTCCTATTTGATTACCTCGGAACCAAAACGCATCGCACGTTTTATTAATGGGTTAGCGCCTGAAATAAAGGGCATGGTAAAGGCTGCTCAACCTACTACCTATAGGGCAGCTGTTGACCTATCTCTCTCCCTCACCTTGGATTTGGTGAGGCAAAAGTCAGTCAAGACCGAGACTGACTGGAAAAGAAAACGGGAGGATGATAACCCCCAAAGTTTTAAGAAGAAAGGAAATTTTGGGTTCAAGAAGAACCAACATAGGTTTGATGATAGACCTCTATGCAAGACCTGTAGCCGCAGGCATTGGGGGCAATGCAATACCAACCCTCAGATTAAACCCTGTGGTATTTGCAAAAGAAAAGGGCATATGACCCATGAATGCAAAAATCTTAAAGATGCCATCTGTTTTGGCTGTAATGAGAAAGGACAGATTAAGCCCAATTGCCCTAAGAACCCCACAAATAATGATGCAAAGCCTGGAGAGGCTAAGAAAGGGAATGCTCGTGCTTTCCAGATAAATGCTAGGGAGGCCGTCAAGGAAAACAACGTCATAACAGGTACTTTCCTCATCAATGATACATATGCTAGAGTTCTTTTTTATTCGGGTGCAAATAAGTCTTTTGTAGATCATAAGTTTAATAAACTATTAAACTTACCCATAAGAACTCTAGACAAAACTTATAGATAGAACTTGCTGATGGAACTTTAGAAATAGCATCTTCCATTCTTGATGGATGTTCTATATTCATTAAGAATCATTTCGTTCCTATCTCTCTTTTGCCACTAAAATTGGCAGGGTTCGATGAAGTTTTAGGCATGGATTGGTTATCCCATAACCAAGCCCGCATTGCCTGTGATAAGAAACTCATCGAAATTAAAACCCCATCTGGTGAAATGATATCATCGCTGGAGATTCATACTATGGATTGCCAGACAAGGTGTCGTTATATAAGGCATCCAGGTGTTTAAGGAAAGGTTGTGTCATTACATGGCACAAGTCACTATCAACGAACCGAAGCCGAATATGCAAGACCTTCCAGTTATTTCGGAGTATTCCGATGTCTTTCTCGAAGAACTACCAGGTCTACCACTAGATAGGCAAGTAGAGTTTAGGATTGACATCCTACCTGGATCAGCACCCGTAGCTAGAGCTCCATACCAATTAGCACCAACGGAAATGAAGGAGTTAAGGACGTAGTTAGATGACCTCTTAGAGAAGGCTTTATTCAGCCAAGTTCCTCGCCCTGCGGAGCTCCAATTCTTTTCGTTAAGAAAAAGAACGGTTCAATGCGGATGTGCATTGACTACCGCGAACTGAACAAGATAACAATCAATAACCATTACCCATTACCCAGGATCGACGATTTATTCGACCAACTTCAAGGGGCTAGTAATTTCTCCAAGATTGATCTAAGATCTGGATATCATCAGCTAAAGGTTAGGAATAAGGACGTTCTTAAGGCTGCCTTCCAGACCCGTTATGGTCACTATGAATTTTTGGTAATGCCTTTTGGGCTCACAAATGCACCTGCAGCATTCATGGATCTCATGAATAGGGTCTGCAAACCATATTTGGATAAATTTGTCATTGTCTTCATAGACGACATACTTATCTACTCTCATAATCAAGTTGATCACGAGAAACATCTTCGATGCATCTTAGAACTGCTAAGGCAAGAGAAGCTTTATGCTAAGTTCTCTAAGTGTGAGTTTTGGCTTAGAGAAGTCCAATTCCTTGGACACAATTATAAGTGAGCGTGGTATCCAAGTGGATCCTGCCAATATAGAAGCCATAATGAATTGGGAAGTACCCAAAACCCCATCAGAAATTCGTAGTTCTCAGGATTGGCTGGTTACTATAGAAGGTTCATCGAGAACTTTTCAAGAATAGCCACTCCTTTGACTACCTTGACCAGTAAGTTTATTTGCGGTCCAAAACAACAAGAATCTTTTGAGATTCTAAAACACAAGTTGAGCAATGCTCCTGTGTTATCCCTACCTGAGGGTGTTGAAGACTTTATTGTTTACTTTGATCCATCGCACACTAGCATGGGTTGCGTGCTAATGCAAAAAGGCAAAGTGATTGCCTATGCATCATGAAAATTAAGGTACACGAAAGGAATTACACCACCCATGACTTAGAATTGGGTGCCTTGTATTTGCACTTAAGTTATGGAGACATTACTTGTATGGCACAAAGAGTATTATATACACTGACCATAAGAGCCTCCAACATCTGTTCAATCAGAAAGAATTAAACATGCGACAACGTCGGTGGATGGAAACACTTAATGATTATGATTGCGAAATTCGCTACCATCCGGGCAAGGCAAATGTAGTTGCTGATGCCTTAAGTCGCAAAGAACGGGTTAAGCCTATAAGGATTAACGCCAAGAGCATTGAGCTCAGAAATAGCTTAAGTGGGAAGCTATTAGATGCGCAAAAGCAAGCTCTATTAGAGGCTAATGCTCCTAATGAAGGATTAGGCGGAACTGTTGATCAGTTGACGCCTGGGAAAGGATGGAATCATTAGATTTAATGATAGAATCTGGGTTCCAATATTTGGAGGACTTAGAGATCTAATCCTTCACGAAGCGCATAAATCAAGATACTCAGTTCACCCGGGTGGTGACAAGATGTATCAAGATTTGAAAAAGAATTATTGATGGATGGGTTTGAAGATCCATAGCCACATATGTAGCTAAGTGTCTGACGTGTTCGCAAGTTAAGGCCGAACATCAGAAGCCATCAGGACTTCTACAACAATTGGAAATTCCCACATGGAAATGGGAAATGGTAACTAAGGACTTGATTACCAAGTTACCTAAGACCAAACGTGGTAATGACACGATTTGGGTCATTGTGGATAGGCTGACTAAGTCAGCGCATTTCTTGCCAATCAAGGAAACATATAATTCAGACAAATTGACTAAGTTGTATGTGGACAAGATTGTGTCCCTACATGGTGTGCCGATATCTATTGTATCTGACAGAGATACTAGATATACATCTCATTTTTTGAAAAGTTTCCAACAAACTTTAGGCACAAGATTAAACTTTAGTACGGCTTACCACCCGCATACTGATGGTCAAAGTGAGCGTACTGTCCAGACATTGGAAGGGCATGGTGTGATTGATCTAGGTGAAAGTTGGGATGACCACTTACCCCTAATAGAATTCTCCTATAATAATAGTTATCATACGAGCATCAAGGCTGCTCCTTTTGACGTATTTTTAAAAGACTAAGTAGGCAGGTACAATAGAAAATAGGCTGGAAGTGCTCGGTAGTGATAAGAGGATCTTGTAAATCCTAGATCTGCCCAAAGTCTGTTTTACATTCTTTCTTTGTACAATTTATGATCCGCTTGTGGATTTTCTATTACGAGCCTGTATATATTATTTTGTATTTCGAACATTTGGTTTATAATAGTAATTTAAATCCAAGACTTCCGTTGTGCTGTGTTTAATTTCCTATGATGATACCAACTTTATGTCACGATATTCCCCACCCAGGCCCACCGGTGTTTGGATGGTTGGTATCAGAGCCAAGATTTGAGAGAATTAAACACTAGCCTTTTGTGTTTAATATCAAACTTACACAAGTACATTCTTAGACTTTGAGTCTAGGCTTTGACCTAGGATTACTCATTTCATTATTAAGTTATTCGTATTGTTTTTGAATTGATTTAAACCGGAAAAATGCCACCATGTGTACGAGGAAAAGGACCAAGGAGGGGAGGACTTTCAGAACATATTGCTCCACATCCACATCACTCGAACCCCTATGAAGATTCGGGGGATTCATGACCATTGTTGCAACATTCACCTTCCCATACCCAAAATTCTTTTCACTCGTACCATTCACATCATTCACACCACTCTCACCATTCCCATCATTCTTATCAGGATGAATTTAACCCCAACAGTACTTTAACACACCCCCAGCTGATCAAAATCAGTTGGATCAGCCAAACCCAATGGACGAGGACTCCGATCTAGAGATGCAGCCGTCAGTTCAAATGCGCACCCCATTGAGATATCGAGCGATTCAAACTCTTATTCCAGATCGCCATACCAAGGTCCTAATGAGTGGGACCAATATTGGAACCAATCTACCTTTGCCAACACTCCTTCCCATCACTCTCAACCACCTCCTATACAAGAAGATGTTCACATGGAACTAGTAGAACATCATCAGCCGCCACCAGAGCCGCCGAGGAGGAAACGTGGAGCACGTATGTCAGTACGTGTAGGTCAACGATCGGGTTTGCTACCCCCATTGCCTAAACCCTACCCCACCATTCAAGAGGACCCACAAATGGGTGGACCCTCTAATGCGTCACCTGTGGTGGAACCAGCACCACCACCAATGGTTCAACCACCACCATCGGGTTATAATAACCTATCCCAACATATCCGGATACGTCTGGATATGATCCTTTTAACCCCACGACACCTGTTTATTACCAAGCATGGTCGCATGACCCTTGCATGCAAGCAGCCATTCATAACGCACTTTACCCGTTTCCCTTCCCACCTGTTATCCATCTACTTGATATCCAAGTTAAGGATATCAGTATCCTAGTGTACCACAATCACAACCTCCGCCGCCACTTGAGGCCATCATGCCTTAGAACGAATGAAAGAAATGCAACAACAAGAGGAGAAAACGTAGAAGAAGACGAACAAGTTCTTCAAGAAACTCTCAAAACTGGTTAAGGGAAAGAAGGACGAGTGAAGTCTTTTCTAATAATATATGTTAGTCCCTGCGAGGACATTATTATTTCTTTAGTCCCTATGTGGACATTTTTATTTCTTTAGTCCTTGCATGGACAATTTATTTCATTGTTCCTAGTATTCTAACTTTTATTGAAATTTAATGAAGTATTTTGGGCCCTGTATGTATGGGCAAACATGTGAATCTGTTAACAAGGTTGCAAGGTCAACTTTCCCAAGTTATAAAAGATTTTGTGCTGATACGCACTTAAAACATTTTATTTAAATGTTTTCAAAATGAGTCAGTTGGGTGTATTTACCAGCGAAAGTTGACGTATTTTCAAAAGACTAAGCTTGAAGGTACAATACAAAAATAGGCTGGAAGTGCTCGGTAGTGATAAGAGGATCTTGCAAATCCTAGATCTGCCCAAAGTCTGTTTTACATTCTTTCTTTGTACAATTTATGATCCGCCTGTGGATCTTCTATTACGAGCCTGTATATATTATTTTGTATTTCGAACATTTGGTTTGTAATAGTAATTTAAATCCAAGACTTCTGTTGTGCTGTGTTTAATTGACTATGATGATATCAAGTTTATGTCACGATATTCCCTACCCGGGCCCACCGATGTTTGGATGAAAATACGGGGTGTGACAACCATAGTGTTTGTGCAAGCATCCCTCCGTGCAGATTCGAATACAACCGAGTCTAGATGATATCTGATTCTAATCGAGTCTGGATGCTATAAGATTTAGAATCGATTAATTCTGAATCATAAAAAGATTGTTCAACAACCCTAAAATCTTACAAAATCTTCACGGGTTAAACCCTTGGAGATTAGTCGCTGATGATGCTTTGAATTTGGAATCCATATGAGAATCGTGAAGAAAATGCCATTGAATCTTGATCATTCGGTTGTATTTGATGACTAGAGAATGTTTTGTGATAAGATGGTCATGAATGATGATTAGAATAATCCTTTGTAACTGTTCAAAGCTGATATCCAAAACTCCCTCTAAAAAATTCGGAAAAAAGACGATGTTCGACAAGAATTTCAGAGAGCTGACTGGATTGGCATGTCGGCTACGCAAGTCATGGGAGTCATTAACGCCTTAACTTTGCTAACACGACAAGTGGCTGGCTACAATGGTCCCTACATGGCTGTATGGCGTTGGCGACACCTGGGAGGGACGTTGCCAACACGATTAACATCACAACTCCTCACGTTCTTCGTTTCTTCACACCGGGACCTCCTAGCTCTAATCCAAAGCGTTGTTTAGCTCCCGAAATACATGTTAAACTCATCAGGACCTGCAAAACACAAACCGTATCAAAGTAAAGCATTCGAGAACTTAAATTCACATAGAAATGCAAATTTAAATATGAGAAACGAAGGACTTTTAAACCGTATCAAAGGGAGTGTGTAGGATCAACATACCTTTTGATGCTTCGTTAACTAGCTCTAACCATAGGGTTTCAAGGGCTCGATTGTCAGACGAGGAACTATGTGTGTTAATGCGTAATGTTGTGCAGTATCCTGGTTGGAATCCTAACACACTCAAACCTGTCACATTGAATCAACAGGGAGACGCCACTCGAGGCCAGAGTCAAACCATAATGGTAATGCCCAATCATCAAGAAAAGTATATACCACTATGATTTGGTATTGATTAATTAGATAGTTTGAGGGGTTTAAATTACCACAGGGTAGTTACTTTTAGTCCTTCGGTGAGTTATTATAGGATTGTTACTTTAATATAAAAAAAACTAATTACTTTACACTTTGGTACTAGCTCTTCGTAAAGACAAGATCTTACCCAACTTGAAGTCCCTTCCAATACCTTTAACCTCCGTCAACACATCAACATGTTTTAACTCTATATAGACATAGAAAACATGAACGACCTAAGTCAATGGCGGCACAAGATTATTGGTAGATTTTAAGGTTTAAGCCGAAATTCTAATGACCCAAGTCAATGGCGATGCTAATATTTCACTCACTTTCAATAAACTACTAATTAACTAAAGTCATTAACTTACACACACACCTTGCTCACCCATGAACTTTCTTAGTTAACTACCTATCAAGGGGGTAAGTTTCCATCAAACACCTTCTAGAATCTAGCAAAAAATGACCATTAAACTAGTTTTTACCAAACTTAAAAGGATTATATTAATCATTAAAATCTTGATTACAAAAATAATTCTTGACTATTTCTTAATGATTACAATGAATAGAGATAGTGGGGTAGAAGTGAAATATGTAGTGTAGAAGATGGGAGAAGTTGAGCAAGTAGAAATGGTGGAAATGGCCTCTATTTATAGGTTGTTGGGGCTCGAGGCACGGTGCATGCCAGGCTATGCGGTTCACGAGACACGGGGCGTATCTACAAGGCACGGGGCGTGGTCAACATTGTGGGTCCCTGGGATCTTCCAAATATTCTGGAAGTAAACTTTTGTCTTTCAGTGCTGAGACACGGGGCGTGCCTTAAGGGCATAGGGCGTGTCTAGGTTTTTCTTGACAGGGCCTCACGTTGTGGTCTTCTGGAGGTGTTTGGCAGTTTCTGGATCTAAGGCATGAGGCGTGCCTGAACATTTTTCTCTTTTTATTCATGTTCGCCTGGATTTGCTCCCTTTGTTCATCTTGGGTTAGTTTTATCCTAAAAATCAAGTACAAAACAAAATAAGCATATTTTGAATATTTCTTTAACAAAACATAATAAAAATTTGGTGTAAATTGATATAAAAACATACGCACTTTTACATATATCACTCTCCAAACATAATAAAACTTTGTCCTCTTTTATATAGACTCAAGACTCATTATGCATACAAGATTTTAAGTTACTTATACGTAAAAAAATGCACTAACAACTACAACTCCTGCTAAGTTGTATTTAGCTATCCTCGCAACGTGTGAGCGTTCATAGTCCCTTTTAATTTTATAGCTTTGGGATGTATCATGTATTAAATCCTAATTTTTTTATTCAAATCATGCGAATTCATTATTTACTTAGTGTTAAAGAAATATGTTGCAAAATTATACAATCTTATGACAATGTTGAGGCTTCTACACAACATGAGTCTTTGACGCTTACTCTAAAAGACCTTTAAGTTGAAACTTAACATGAAGTCGTGGTTTGGAATCTTGGATCAAAGCAAATCAAGGTACATATAGAGAGTTTTTTCCATATGATCCTCCATAGTTATAAGGGCTCATTACCCATTGTTAAGCAAGATGGGGAGCAGAGGTGTTCAGTACTCAATCTGGATTAGTAAAGTTCGAAGTAAGATCGATTCGAATTTGATTATCAAGCTTTGAATTTGGTTTTCAAATATTCGAGTTCGATTCGATTTTAATTCAATTCAAGTAATCGAATTCGAATCAAATACAAATTTATGAATTTCGATTCGATTCGAAATTTGAATTCAAATTGCACTCACACACACACACACATATATATATGGGAATGTTGACGTACAATAACCCTTTAATGTGAAGTGTATGCGACTTAATTACGCATGTTCATTTGTAAATTATGCACGTTAGAGAATTCAAACCCTAATCACGCAAGGTTAAACACAAAATCACACATGAACAAAACACAAAAATCACGCATGAGTAAACCCAAAAACAAAATTCATGCATGAGTAAAACCTAATTACGTGCATCATATGCATAATAACTCATGTTATTTGTGGTCGCGTACGCTTCGCATATTAAAGGACTTTTGTATTATAAATATATATATATATATATATCATATGGAAAAAAAACCTTCTAAATCTAGGCCAAACTTTAAAATCCCTTAAATTAATTTGTAGTGGTTTTAAAAATAAAAGTATTTATTATTTAGGGTGAATTTGAATTATATCGATCTATTCGATTAGAATTCAGGTTTTAAAAACGAAACGAACCGAATTTGGAATTGTGCATACAATTCAAATACAAATTTGAATCAAATAAATAAAATCTTAATTGAATTCCAATGAAATATGAATTCAGGTTAAAAAAATATAAGTTTGAAAAAATCAAGTCGATTAATTTAAAAAATCGTTACCAATTCGATGAACACCCTTAAATTGGAGAGAATTAAATAGTATCTTGGGAGAAATTCAAAGTTATGTTTCTCAAATATAAGTCTACATTATCATATGTGGAAACCATTACAAAGAGTTCATGTTCATGTCTCAAAACATTGACCTTCTTGATAAATCTTAATTCAATCCATCTATTGAGCGCACTAGGAGAATGAAGTAATCGTTACATCTTGATATGTGAATCTATTGAAGATTTGAAATTTTCCAACCAAGCTTAGCCTAGGGTCATAGTTCGATGCATGTTTGCCATATTGGCTAAAAGTTATTATATATATATATATATATATATATATATATATATATATAGGGTAGGGTTCTAGAGTAAACAGTAGGTTGAGAGTAAACTGTGTGAATTAATCTGAACCATTGGATTATATAATCTAGAGATTTTTAAACAATGGCAAAATTTGTAATTATAATCTTGTAACTTCCCTTTAAATTAATTGACAGAAGAGTATTTGTGTCTTTTGTAAATTGCATTTATTAAACAATATAATAAAAATTTCTAAACTCTTGCCAGTTTCTGTATATACAAGATACGCAGTTGTTAGTGTATACACATGTGTACAGTCTCGAAAGTATTAGTTTATACAAGATACAGATGTTAGTTTATACACATTTGTATAGTCTCACTAACTATCAATTTATATAAGATATACAACTGTTAGTTTATACATATATGTACTTGAATAATACACATGTGTATAAATCTGGTTTATACCGACCTGTGGGAACAAGATGTAATTATACACAAGTGTATAAGTCTTGTATACACTAACTTGTATACACATATGTAAAAAGACATAATTTAATTAGGTTTAATATTTAATTTTAAATGGACCATAAGAGTTTATTTAAAAATAAACATTAGCCCTTTAATATCTTATAATTAAAATAACAGAGAAATAATTAAAAAATAAAAGAGAGAGAGAGAGAGTTAAGAGATAAGAAAATTAAGGGATTTTAATTAAAAGTACTTAACTAATATCAATCTCACCTTTTTAATTAAAAAACGATCAAATACCAAGATTAATTCACTTAGTTCACTCTTAAGAAATTGTTCACAAATGATCCTCTATACATATATATATATATATATATATATATAACAGTAGATCACAAGAAAATAATGATCACAAAGAGACGGACGATAACCGGTATGTGAGAGAAGAAATATGAAATTTTGCGACATGAAATTTTTATAGTTCATTTTAATCATTAATATCTATTCAGCTTAGTTGGAATTTCACTTTTTTTATTCGTGAATCGCCAAATTCTTTGGACTTTCATATATTTTATTCGTAAATCGCCACATTCTGTATGTTTCATATATTCTATTGGTTATTTCAATTTTAAGTGTTTCTTTTGGTTTGTAGGGTGTTGTTATTAGGTTTTGTCCACATTATTCCTGGTCTTTATATCACGATTGTGCTTGTGTATCTTTTAAGTAGCTTGTATACCCTTGCTATTTTTTATTATATGTTTGTCGTCAAAAATTAGAAAATTGAAACGTAACCAAGAGGTAATACCACATAAATTATAAAAATGACACCCATAATAAAGTACTACAAATAACAAATTCCACATCGAATATTTCAATATTATATAAGAATTGGTCAACAAAATAAATAATTAATTTACAATCTATTGGACTTAATATCTTAATTCATGAACACGAAAATGGAGCATTTGATCAAATGAAAATACCATTCAATTCATATGAGCTTAAGGGCATATCTGTAATTACATCGTCATAGTAATTAAGTCTCTTAGCTAAAAATATTTAAAAAATGGTTGTCTAAGATGTTATTTGTCAATTTAAACAAAAGATATATAAATCTATAAAACAATCAAACTAATGAATTGTGTTGAGTACAAAGAGAGGGCGTTGAAGAACAGCATCTTCTTCAGTTAACCATTCCAAGACTGATGAGCCAAAAAATACTAGAAAATGCACAACAAAATACTAGGAAACGCACGACAAAAATTTAGAGCCTTCTTCACGACAAAAATATTACAAGACTGACGAGCAAAAAAATATAATTTAATAATTTAAATTGGAATAACTAAAATCCAAACTAAGTCAATATATCATAAACACAAAGTTATAAATTAATGGAATTAAATTTGGTTGCTCCAAATTAAAAAATAAAAAGGAATTCACTGAGCCCATTTTCAAATCATTAAGATATGTCAGTATATTATGTTTTTGCCATTTTTATATTATAAAAACGTAACCTCTTAAATAATATTTTGTTTAATTCATGTGATACATAAGTTTTTCACCTAGTGTAAATATGTATATACGTACTAATAAATAAAAAAATTTTAATACATGTTGCTCTCAGATGCCTTCTCTTCCTTACATAATAATTTTTTTATACACCTTACTATATATACACACACGCACACAGTATGACGTTCTAAGGAAACCTCAAAAAAGTAAGAAACAATTCATTTAATATATTAAATATATCACAAAAATAATTTATCATGTAAAAAAATTAACTTTTAAAAAATTGAAAGCTTTTGCATATAAAAATACGTAGAAGTCATTATAATAAAAAAAATTTGTAAAAAAATTACCTTATTTTAATTGTTTTTCAATCATTTTTTTATTTGTTAAGTTTTTGAGATTTTTGTAAAAAAAATTACCTTATTTGTTAAGTTTTTAATTTTTTTTGGCTGTAAATCTAGTATATCTAAAATAAAAAAACTTTATTTTTGAAAAACAAAATTAGCATCACTATGATAAAGACCTGCTAACCCCTCAAAAAAAATCATAAAACTTAACCCCCACTCTATCTAATAACTAAACCCTAAAGAAACCTAACTGTAAACCATATGGTTAATTAGTATTACATATTCGCAATACTATAATAGGAGTATTGAAAAAAGTACGATACACTAAATCTTTTTTATCTTAAAAAAATATGCTCTAATATACTCGAACCTAAGATAAAAAAAATTGCGATTTTATGGTGCAAATTTAAAAAAATATATATATATAGTAACATATGAAAAAGATAGAATGTTTGAAAAAACGTGAAAATATTTGTGATCTTATCGCGTAAATTTTTTTAAACTGAAATTTTAAGATACATTTTGCATGTTAAATACACTTTATCTCACTTTTTTAGTGTTCCACATTGAACCACCCCCCCCCCCCACACACACACACTATATATATATATATATGTGTGTGTGTGTGTGTGTGTGTATGGATGAATTAAAATGAGAACCACCTTTAGTTGTGAAAACCGTGAGAACTAGATAATCCAAAAGGTTTTTCCGAATTTTTTTCTCAAAATTCATAAAAAATATCATTTGAACTGAGCCATATATATATATATATATATATATATATATATATATATATATATATATATATATATATACATATATAGTAGATAAAACAACATTTCGAAATAAAATTACAAATTCACATATTCATACTTACAATCATAAATTTCCAAAAAAAAAAATCTTTGTACATGACTTTAATGTTTCACTTAAACACGATTAATGTGGGCTGATTTGAAGTGCTAACAGTCAAGAAACATAGTTAAGCATTCCAAATTTCATCTTGTTAATTATAAATCCAAGTAAAAAACATGAAGATAAAAGAAGTAGTTGTAAATAATAGAAGGAACACCTCATCATCCATAAAACACCTAAAAAGATATATATAAAAATCACTATCATAAAGAAAGAAAAGAAACGTATGAAATGAGTTAACGGGTCAAAAGGTGCCAAATATGTATTTTTAATGCATCAAACTCACTTTTTCAAGAGTTAAACTGACAGATTATCTGTTTGTCAAATTTATAATTCACAGTGAAAATAGGAACTATGAATAATACCTTAGCATATGTTGATGTTTTAAAACTAAAATGGATTTTTATTAGATAATTCATAGAAAGGATGTTCGCGAGTAAAATGGCTAGAACATGACACATTCCAACTCGAACTCGTTTTAACCCATTCTACGACCTGCTTGACGAGTCTATCTTGCCAACTTTATTTCCCAGGCGACATCCATATTCGTTTAGGTATATGCTAATGTTCCATGTTTTTAAAGCCTAGTCAGTAATTCAAGAGTGCCTATTTGTAGACCTCTTATATTTGCGCACAAACAACACAATCCAATACTTCCTCTCAAATATCTTAATTCTGGCTCAATCACAATGATTCCAATAATCCAATAAAATTACAGCCCAATGCTGCTTAAAGTGTTCATTACACTTCTCAAGCATCCCTACCCGGCCAAATATACAAACCCAGATCCCATTCGGGTTGACTTTCATTGACTTTTTGTGTGTTAACAACAAAAGTTAACACTATAAATTTTGACTAGGAAGTTTATAAACTATAATTATGCACTAGGTCCAACATTTTAGTCAATGAAATCTTTAAAGTCTAATCGAAATACACTGTTGATTATCAGCAACCCAAGACCCAACATAGCATTCAATCCAAGTCTTTATTGGTTAAGAATTCAATACCTTGTGGTGGCAATAAAGAATTATCTGCAACCAAAAGAATTTGACCGTCCACATCAACTGTTTTGGCCCAATGGAAGAAAAAAGAATCATTTGCAACTAAAATATTAACATGTACCTTGCAATCTTTAGCAAATTCCAACATAGTGATGCCTTTGCTAAAATATATGTTAATATTCGTACTCCAACTCAGGACCAGCATTAAAAATATGTGAATGAGAAATAACTCAGTTAGATGTTGTCTATGTACTATCCAATATCTACAAAAAAACAATTCAAATAAGATAATGCAACTCCCATTCTGTAAACCATTTTTGCTTTCCCTTTTTATCACAATCAAATAATTGTTGCCATGGTTTAATAGCATCTTCAAATATGACTCAAAAGCACCAAAGAGAAAACTAAAAGGAGATAATTATCAAACTTACGTGGGAGGTATGGGGAGGACTTGCCACTGATTTGATGTTCTCATTATTGAAACATTGACCAGTTATGCTATATTCTTGTCATAAGAGCTCATAATGTGAAGGCATAATCAATCCTCCAAACTAACGTAAACACACAAATATTTTTTAGTTAGTACGAAAAAAGCATTTCCACTAATTCATGTTAATTGTTTAATCTGAATCCTTACCATGAAGATGGATGAGAAAGCGAAGCTCACTACCCTAGTGAACATGTGAGCTCAAAAAAGTTGTGCAACAAAAGTAAGTACAAGACTTACAATATATATATTTATACACACACACATACCAATTAATAGGGATGAGATCATTTTTTTTCCAAATTACATGCATTCTACCAGTACCATGTCGATACCGTACCGACCAAACAAAACCGGTACCGGTATTACATTTACATTTTTATTATCAGTACAGGGTTGTTTTTCGGTATCCCAACTTTGGTACCTATTCTAGTTGAGCAACGTGTAGAGTTTTTCGGGTACAAGTAAAGCATTGATGAACCGGTATACATATCACTAATTCTATTTTTTGTTTCACACGATTTTTGTTCGATTTCACCTACCTGTATATGAGCCGAAGATCCCACAACATCATTCTCAAAAGGGTAGCTCCCAGCCAAGACCAACAACAACAAAACCAAACTATTAGCGGGCTAATAACGAGTTCATAGAAGTTAGGATGCCAAACCACAACCTTAGAATTGATACCTGCATTAAAAAGGGTGTGGAACGATCGCCCAAGTTGGAAAAAAAGTCATGTCTTGGTGGAAAGTATCACCGCCTAGCAGCCAAAGTTACAGACCTTCATCTCCCCCCCCCCCCCCCCCCCCTGGAGGTTTTTGCAGTTTAAAAATAGTGCGAATAGTTGTGAAAAGGATGGCCATAATATTGCCAAACATAAGGCTATAAACACCAGCTCAAGAAACCATATAGAAGCCAATCATGCAAACAACAATTTAAATACTACAATAAATCGCACCATGGAAGGGGTATATCTGGAGTGCCAACTTGATAATCATATAGCCTAAATGTAGCCTAGATACAATAATCTTCAAGGGAAAAACATGTAATATTCTCTTCCATGTCATAACATACAAGTGTAACTATATCCTGAAAATCATGTAAGAGAGAATAGGATAGCACCTATCCCAACCCAAATGACCAAGGACACAAAAGTGGCTAGAACCTACCTCACATCTATTCTCATCCCTCAAAAAAGAAAATAAGAATGCGAACCCAAACCATATGCATCTCGTTCCCCAAATCCTCACAATTTTATAAGCAGTCCTAATCCAAGAGGGAATAGACTGGGAAATACAAGCAAGGATTTTATGGAGCACTTCAGTGTTAAACCACTTATCGATCCTTGTGAGAGGTAATCATAGTACTTACCCGAGCTGCCATAGCAACAACATGGCTTCGACTGTGACACCCTAACCCGTGACAGATTATAGATCTGGGCATGTTGATTGCATAAAGCTTATGGCACTATTAATATTTCATTAATTAAACACGTTACAATATTAATTTACCACACCTTGAATATAAGTTCAGATATTTAAACAATAGTTCAAAACAAATAACATAGGAAATCTCTTTATTAACTTCTAAGGCATTTAATAAGGCATTTCTCTATGTGATCTTGGTCCAAGCAATCTTCATTTCTCATTTTCTATATCACGTGATAAATCATTTTAGTCAACTACAATGAGCTAGTAATGAATCTTAGTTATATAAAATTAATTTATTTTAAAAATAACCGTGCAACTTATGTATATTCAAGTATAACAAATAATGAACAATGAACCATAAATAAATCAAACCAAACCAAACCAATGCTTGAGTCTCGAACCCCAAAGGGCGTGACTAAATGATGGTGGCGATACCAACAATCCCATTGTAATGAGGAAAGACCAGCCTAAGAATAATGAGGTGATACCAACATCCTAAGTCATGAGAAAAGGTCAGTCGTGTAAAGAAATATTATATATAATGAACTATATAATTATATATATAAGTAACGTGGATTACTATTATGATTCCAAGATGTAATAGCGTTGATTATATTATTATATTTGTGTAAGTTTTGAATTTTTGATATAATGAATTTCCAACAATGCTACTAATTAATTATATAACTTCTTAATCAATAATTATGCAAGTCCAAATATGAATAACTAACTATGTATTTTGATAGGAATTATTTAAGTCATAATAACGTGAAATTAGATTTAAGTTACTATGTCCTTTTTATGAATACTAAATCTAAATATTTATAATTTAGCCATCAAAGTATATTTTACAAACTAGGTGTTCATAATCATTTTAAGGGAGGTATAATTATATATATATATATATATATATATATATATATATATATCCACATAATAAATAAATAAAAAATGATCACGTATACCTCCTAAATAAATGTAATGATAGTTGAAATAATAACATAAAATTATCTATAATGCTACCTATTTTATAACATGTTAAATAGTTCATCTAATAGGTTTAATAGGTTTATAATTTGATTAATCCTTTTATTACAACATAATTAACCAATAATTAAGATATTTGTTACAAAAATTTTATAACCTATTTGTTTTCTGTAAAAATTAAATTAAATATAATATTTGTGTTGCATTATTTTTATAAATTAGTATTTTATATGATTTTTCAATGTAATATAATATGTCTAAATTTATAAGAAATCCATATGATGTGTAAAAATTACAAAAATTTCCACAAACTAATCTATTAAGATAAAGAACATAATTCTAATTTAAATCTCTAGGATCAAAAGCCCTAAATTATGTTATTTAAGAACCCTAGTTTAACAAAAATCAAATTCAAATTCGTTTGACCTTCTATCATAGAAATGGATAGTGGGATTTTAAAGGGCATAAAAGATTAATAAGATTAGGCTCAAGAATCACTTAATTTGGCTTCGGATTGCAGTAGAAAACTTAGAGAGAAGTTTTGAGCACTAGAATTGTTCTTCGGGTTAATTTAGTGAAACCAAAGAGTGAAACTTGGAATTCGCAGTGGGAATTTGCGTAAAAAGATCATAGGATTCGAGTAGTGTTGAATTTATAGCCTAAACTCATCGAATCGATTGAAATGTGATCATATTCTTGATAACCATTAATGGTGGTTTAATTTCAATCTTAATCAGATCGTATGGGCAAACTTGAATGATTAGGTTACATAAATCATTCATTGCCACAAAATGAATTAGTTGGAATTAGAGTGGACTTGGAACGTCGTGTATAGCGGGTTGTCATGTCTGGTCGGGTGGCCTAGTTTCCGGGTCGGGCTTCGTAGGTGGGAGTGATGAAGGGGGATGGTTGTTTGGCGCGTGGACATCACGTCTTAGGGCGAGTAGCAGGCTGGGGTAATGATGCGTGGCTGGTGTGTGGAGGGGGGGGTCTGTTAATTTCAGTTCAGGCCCCTCAAGTTACATAACCCTCTAAACTTTGTTTTTCTAACTTTGTTAATGTCTTCCTTTATAATTTTTAACGAAACTAACTACGCGTTATTCGTAAAATTAACGTTTACTTGTAAAATTAATATTTTTAATCCCGAATATAATTATATTAATTAAATTAATACATGACATTATTAAAAATAATAAAAGATAACAAAAAAATCGCATTTTTTATTTATTACGGTTCGGATCCGGCTTACAAAACGAGTCGGGTTTCTAGGATCCGTTCTAGGTGGATGTTAAACTCTCACATACTTTTGAGAATTTCTTCCCGAATTTGTGTGGGAGTTTTCTCTAGAAACAAGTGTGGGTATTTATCTCACATCCTGTCTTCAAATTCTTAGGTAAACTCTGGTCCACGTTTAGACTCCTAACAGACTTTGACTATCAGAATCCGATTGCGCTTCAACTGTCGCTCGTCACGATCCGTGACTTTCATAGGTCTTACAACGCAATGCATTGACTCATCAATCTGTATATCGTCAAGCGAAATATGAAGATCTTCGTCGGCAAGTCATTTCTTCAAGTTAGAAACATGGAAAGTCGGATGAATCATGTTGAGTTTTTCAGGTAAGTTGAGTTTATAAGCCACTAATCCAATTTTCTCGAGTATTGTGAAAGGCTAACATAGCATGATGCTAGTTTAATTTTCTTTCCAAATCTAGCTATGCCTTTCTAATCTGATACTTTAAGAAGTAGACGATCAAATACATTGAATTCAAGCGGCTTGCGTCGTTTATCAGCATAGCTATTCTAAAGACTCTGAGCTACTAAGAGATTGTTATGAATTTGAAGAATATCGCTCGTTTCTTAAATAAGTTCAGGTTTGGTATTCTGAGCTTCACCGACTTCGTGCCACAAACAGGAGATCGACGCTTTCGAAATGGAGCCATGTTGATGCTGGAATGATAACTATTGTTATAGGAGAACTCGATCAACGTCAAGTGAGTATCCCAATTTCCTTTACAATCAATAACACACGAACGCAACATGTCTTTAAGCATTTGTATAGTGCGCTCGGACTGACCGTCAATCTTTGCATGATACGTAGTACTGAGGTCTAGTCGAGTACTTAATGCAAATTGTAAGCTTACCATGTGCATGAGGTAAAATGTCCATCACGATCGGAAATAATACTCAAAGGTACGCCATGCCGGCTTATTACTTCATCGATATTAATATGAGCTAGTTTTCCATTCTTGTAATCTTCACGAATTGAAATGAACTGACTTAGTAAGTCAGTCAATGACAACCCCAATAGTGTTGTAACCAATGAAAGTTTGGGGTAAATTGATGATAAAGTCCATGATTATATTTTCCCACTTCCAAACTGGAATTTCTGGTTGCACGAGTAAACGCAAGGGTCGTTGATGTTCCGCTTTCACTTTAGAACAAATAAGACATTTTGAAACGAATACGTCGATGTTTTTCTTCATTCTAGGCTAAAAAATAAGTATATCGATGATCTTGGTACATTTCATCAGCTCCTGGATGAATCGAGTATCGGGTTTTGTGAGCTTCATTTATTAGATAGCTATGAAGGATATCTTGATCAAATACCCAAATACGATTTAGATAATGGAGAATTCTATTACATTTAGACTCTAACCTCGTTTCTGCTCCACAAGATAACTCGTCATGTAAATAATTCTCAGTAAGAGGATGTTGAGCTTCCTAGTACGACTGTGAATGTCGTTCAGAATTTAAGAACACAAAAGACCAATAGAATTCGCGTGCTCTTTTCGACAGAGTGCATCGGCTACAACATTCTCTTTACCAGGGTGATAGCGAATTTCATAATCGTAGTCGTTTAGGAGTTCGCCCCATCATCGTTGCCACATATTTAACACTTTCTGATTAAAATGTGTTGGATGTTCTTATAGTCAGTGTAGATTTCACACTTAGTACCGTATAAATAATGCCTCCAAATCTTCACAGCAAATGCAACTGCACGAGTTTAAGATCATGAGTGCTGTAATTCTTCTTGTGGACTTAAAGTTTCCTTGAGGCATAAGCTATAACTTTTCCTCTTTGCATCAGGACACAACTGAGTCCTTGACCTGATGCGTCGCAATAGACCACAAAATCATCACAGCCGTCAGGAAGAGTAAGAATAGATTCATTACACAATTTCTTCTTCAAGGTCTAGAAAGCTTCCTCTTGCTTACGCCCTAAATTAAATGGTTTGCCTTTATAAGTTAAGGCTGCGAGTGGCAAGGTGATTTGTAGAAAAGCTAGCGATAAAACGCCGATAATACCCAACTAAGCAAAGAAAAGATCTGATTTTGGTAGGAGTGCGCGGAGTATGCTAATTCTTGACTACCTCGATCTTTACAAGGTCCACATGAATTCCCTTTCGTTTACAACATGACCAACGAATTGAATTTCCTTCAACCGCAATTCATGTTTTGAGAACTTGGGGTAAAGCTTTTTAGCACGTAAAAGCTCTAAGATAAGTCGAAGATGTAGCTCATGATCAGTCTTGGTTTTAGAATAAATGAGAATGTCGTTAATGAAGACGATGACAAAATGATCCAAAAAAGATTTGCACATTCGGTTCATTAATTCCATAAAGATTACTGATGCATTGGTTAGCGCAAAAGGCATAACCATGAACTCATAGTGTCTGTATCGAGTTCGAAGTATAGTTTTAGCAATATCTTCTTCACAAACTCTAAGTTGATCATAAATAGAACGTAGATCAATTTTTGAGAAACGTCACACCCTGACCCGATGCGGATATGGTAGTCGGGGCATGATTGGGTTTTCATCAAACCTCATGACACTTACTATTATAAAAGTGTTATATTTATTAGTTCAAATTAAAATGAAATATTCCAATCAACACCTAATCAATACAAACACAAGATGTTCTAAACAAACTTTCAAGTAACGTTTTATTTTCTTCTAAGGCCCATGCCCTATGTGTTCCTTCCTTCAACCTGTTCACCTGTATCATGTGTAAAAATAAAGTTTTTGGTCAGCATAAGTTGGCGAGTGAATCCCGTTTAATCATTAGGAAAAATGATATAATTATTATTTTGATAAAATGTGCATTATCTATATATGAGCAACGAATATGTAATATAAACCACAAACCACACAATCATTTAGCAATGTACATGTGAGCACGATAAGCGATGTGATGTGAGACCAAGGCTCAATCAAACGGAGCCGACCTAATTAGGCAACGCAACGCTCTACCCGTATTTAACAGGGAACAAATGGGCCTAATGTGAGAGCTTGACTGAAATGAGAAAGTATAACCACGAATAACAATAACCAAAAATATCACATAGCACATTAAATCATATAATGGTAATAACACGAGATTTGAATAAGTGATTTAAACAAAACGACACATGATACACCCCAATAACATGAATAAAAAGGGAAAGTTGTAGGAATTCACTCACAGTGGGTGTGTTTTTTATTTGATGAAGATCGCGCACGATTTAGCGTTAGAGATACCAACCGACAAAAAAGGCTACCATAAATATTCACATAATAATTCGGTAAATATACATTTCTTTAAGCTTATTATTTCTACCTTTATTAAATATTTTAGATGATTTTTATTGTTTTTATTACTATATTTAGGTGCTTAAAAATATTATTTGATTACATTTTATTATAGTTTTTGGAGAAATAAACAAATGTTTAATTAAAAAATATGTTTTATTTACATTTGAACCGGCCGAACAGTTTGCAGCGTGTGGGATTCAAACTCATGACCTCTCGTTTATGTGTACGCAGCTCTACCAACTAAGCTACGTGTCTAACCCGGAATATATGCGATTTTAATTATATATATACACATACTAGATCAACCATATTTTGATTATACTAAAAAAGGTTTGGATAATTTCAGAACCGTGTAACTAACCAGACTCGAATGCGTGACCTTGGCTTCGTATTGCACACAGCCCGACCAATTGGGTTGTGTGACTAACCCGAAGGATATGGGATTTTTATTAATTTTATACACTAACCGGTATGGTTCATAGTTGTGCTTAACAAAAAGGTTTGAATATGAAAGCGATTCAGAACATGTATGGACTTGAACTCGGGACCTTATGTTTCAAGTGCACAAAGTCCACCACTGGACTATGTGTCTAACCTGATTTAAATGTGGTTTTTAAATTGTTTTATAGACCAGTTCAGTTCATCTTCTTCGTTCAAGAAGACATTAAACTGACAATTTGACTGAACTTGATTACTTCTTACAACAGTTAGATAGTTGCTCAGTATATGGAATTTATAAAAGTACTGAGGAAAATAGGGTAAAGAATTATAACGAAACAGTAACACGTTAAAATTTCCGGCGGAAATCCGGTGAGACTCAAACTTCCGGCGAGGTGTTTTTTTAGAGGAACAGAAACTTGCAAAGTGTTAGAGTGTGATTAGGTGTGTCCCTTTTGAGTTTGGAAGTCCCTATTTATAGAGTAGGGCAATAGTTTGATGGATTCTTCGGTTTCGTAGGTTTCAATCAACATTTTAAATGTTGCTATGATTAAGTAACCGATTGAACGTTGCTGATTCAATAATTGAGCCTAATTCAAGTTTAGGAAACTGTTTCACAGGTTTAAATCGTAGAAGAAACTGAAATTGATGATTGCTTTGAAAGTCTTAGCGGTTACTAGGCGGGTTTTCTTGAACTTGATTTCAAGAGCTATTTGATATAAATGGCATTTGGTTTGGAGATACATCAAATGTGAGTTTGTGGTGCGCTGGTGTGTTGGGTGTTTTATTTGGGTGGAGACCCGGGTTCGATACCCGCGGTCACATTTTTTTGTTATATTTTTTTCCGTTTTATCTTTATTATTTATATTTTAGTTATTATTATTATTATTATTATTATTAACTTTATTATTATTTATTATTTAATACTAATGAATTCTTTAAACATAAATGCGTAACAAAACATCATAACGTATATTTTAATTACAAAACGGAGTGGGTTTTTAGAACCCGTTTTTCGTTAGATGTTACAGTATACCTTACTTTTTAGAAATTTCGTTCCGAAATTTAAGTAGTAGTAGGTTTAAATTGAAAGAGGTGAGGGTATTTTTTGCGCATTGAGTCTTCGCGCTCCCAAGTAAACTCAGATTCTCGTTTTGACTCCCAACGCACCCTGACTATCGAAATTCGACTTCGCCTTAAACGTTTCTCATCGAAGTCCATAATTTCTACATGTCGTTCTACGAAATGCATCGACTCATCAATTTGAATATCTTCCAATGGTATATGGAGGTTTTCGTCAGCAAGGCACTTTTTCAAGTTGGATGCATGGAACGTGGGATGAATCTTGCTGAATTCTTCAGGTAGGTCAAGCTTGTATGCTACAGGACCTACTCTTTCGAGTATTTTAAATGGTCCAACATAGCGAGGTGCTAGCTTGCCTTTTTGTCCAAACCGAGCAACTCCCTTCCATGGTGATACTTTCAAAAGTACTTGATCACCAACACAAAACTCGAGCGGCTTTCATCGTTTATCTGCGTAACTCTTTTGACGTCTCTGAGCTGCTAGAAGATATTGCGGATTTGAAGAACCTTATCGGTTGTTTCTTGAATTAATTCTGGTCCAGTGATATGTGCTTCACCGATTTCGTGCCAACATACAAGTGATCGGCACTTATGACCATATAGTGTTTCAAAAGGAGCCATACTGATGCTCGAATGGTAACTATTATTGTATGAAAATTCGACTAATGGTAGATGAGTATCCCAATTACCCTTGAAGTCGATGACACATGCTCGTAACATGTCTTCAAGAGTCTGTATGGTGCGCTCAGATTGACCATCAGTTTGAGGATGGAAGACGGTGCTGAGATCTAAGCGAGTGCCTAATGCTGATTGCACAGCCTGCCATGTTCGTGAAGTAAAATGTCCATCTCGATCCGAGATGATGCTCAATGGTACACCGTGTCGACTTACAATTTCCTCAATGTAAATAAGAGCTAACTTTTCGTTTTTGTAATATTCGCGGATTGGAATAAAATGAGCGGATTTGGTAAGACGATCGACAATAACCCAAATCATGTCATGTCCACTGGAGGTGCGAGGTAATCCTGTAATGAAATCCATGGTTATGTTTTCCTACTTCCAAACGGTATTTCGGGTTGAACGAGTAATCCTGAGGGTCTTTGATGTTCGGCTTTAACCTTCGAACATGTGAGGATTTGGAGACAAATATGGCGATATCCTTCTTCATTCCAGGCCACCAGTAAGAGTATCGTAAATCTTGGTACATCTTATCAGCCCCTGGATGTATGGAATACCGTGTTTTGTTGGCCTCATTCATGAGAAATGTGCGAAGGTTGTCACGCTCAGGTACCCAAATGCGATTTCGATAATAAAGAATGCCATCGGATTTTGATTCTATCTTAGTTTAAGCCCAACAAGATAACTCATCACGCAAATCATTTTCCGTGACAGAGGTATGTTGAGCTTCACGAATGCATTTTTGAAGGTCGGTTATGATTTGACACCACAAAAGGTGGATGGAGTTAGCATATTCTTTCCGAATAAGAGCATCAGCCACAACATTGGCTTTACCAGGGTGATAACGGATTTCACAATCGTAATCATTCAGAAGTTCAACCCATCGTCGTTGCCTCATGTTTAACTCTTTCTGATTAAAGATATGTTGAAGGCTCTTGTGGTTAGTGTAAATCTCACACTTGGTACCATAGAGATAATGTCTCCATATCTTTAGAGCGAACACTACTGCTCCGAGTTCAAGGTTGTGAGTGGTGTAATTCTTCTCGTGGACTTTGAGTTGCCTTGAGGCGTAGGCTATCACCTTTCCTCTTTGCATTAAGACACACCCTAGTCCCTGCTCTGATGCGTCACAATAGACCACAAAGTCTTCAAAACCGTCAGGGAGAGTGAGAATAGGTGCATCACAAAGTTTTTGTTTCAAGGTTTGAAAAGCCTCTTCCTGCTTGGGCCCACAAATGAAGGGCTTACCCTTATGAGTCAAGGCTGTGAGTGGTAAGGCAATACGAGAGAAATTGGCGATGAAACGTCGATAATAACCAGACAAACCGAGGAATGATCTAACTTCGGTAGGAGTGCGTGGAGCTTGCCATTCTTGCACTGCTTTAATCTTTGCAGGGACGACATGAATTCCTTTGCCGTTGATCTAATTTGGTCTTGGAATAAATAAGAATATCATTAATAAAAACAATGATGAAAGGATCGAGGTAGGATTGCACACCCTATTCAATAAGTCCAAAAAAAGGACGTGAGCATTGGTCAACCCAAAGGGCATGACCATGAATTCGTAGTGACCGTAACGAGTTCAAAGGGCATTCTTTGGAATGTCTTCTTCACATACTCTAAGCTGATGATAACCAGAATAAAGATCGATTTTTGAGAAACAGGTGGCACCCTGAAGTTGGTATTGAAGATCATCAATGCGAGGAAAGGATAACGGTTTTTGATGGTCAGCTTGTTGAGTTCTCGATAGACGATACACATTCGGAAAGTTCCATCTTTCTTTTTGACGAATAGAACCGGCGCACCCCAAGGTGATGAGCTAGGACGTATGAATCCTTTGTCAGTCAGCTCTTGTAACTGACTAGCTAACTCTTGCATTTCGGATGGGGCTAACCGATATGGAGATTTTGCAACTGGAGTGGCACCAGGTACAAGATTGATTCGAAATTCAACTTCTCGCATAGGAGGAAGTCTTGAAACGTCGTCTGGAAAGACTTGAGAAAAACCTAACAATAGGAATATCTTCGAGTTTCTCCTCCTTGCCTCCTTTCTTGACGATATGGGCTAAGAATGCGATGTAATCTTTGTGAAGATACTTTCAGGCTTGAAGACACGACATCAACTTGAGTCCCTTGGTTGGGATTTCACCAAAAATACGAAGGGTTTGGCTATCGGCGAATGGAATTCGAATGAATTTTTCATAACATACGGCTTCGGCATGATGCTGACTGAGCCAGTCCATACCAATGATGATGTCGAGCTTCCTAATTTCATGGGAATGAGATCGATTGAAAATTCGTGATCATTAAGAGTAAGTGTACAATCGCGAATGATAGAATCCAACGTAATAGGTTCACCGTCTGCTACTTCCACTATAAATGTTTCGGCTAAACTAACGCGAGGTAGACCAAGAACAGATTCGAACTCTAGGGACACAAAACTCTTATCCGCGCCCTTGTCAAAAAGTATAGATGCATAGCTATCATTTATGAGAAACGTACCGTTGACCACGTTGTTATCCGCTCTAGCCTGATTGGCGTTGATGTTAAAAGCTTTACCTCTTGCTAACGAATTGTCTTGATTGGCTTGGTTCACGGGATTAGCTTGGGCTTGCGCATTAATGATGTTCACTAAACGCGGGCAGGTGTTACGGAAATGGGTTGGATCACCGCAGTTGAAGCAAGCTCTGACGTGTGGCATCATGGGGTGATTTGGTTGGTAAAAGGGTTGAGCCGTTGGTTGAGCAGGTGGTAATAGTAGAGGTTGTTGATAGGGAACTTGGCCCACTATTTGGTTGTTAGGTTGGGCTTGCGGTTGGTTGCAGGCTTGCCTTTGAAGAAAGCGGCAGATTTGGATTGTATGACCTGCAAGGCCACAACCTGTGCAGTGGAGACATGGGTTCTCAAGAGGGTGATGGTATTGACATCGATTGCACTTCGGGTGAGGTCCTGTGTATTTCTTCTTGAATGGAGCGGTAAGGGGAGCAACTTGGGTGATTGGAGCAGCTACAATAGGTTGGTTGTGTTGAGTTGGCTTGTTTGTTTGAGTGACGGCAAAATTCTTCCCATTTCGTTTTCTCTTGCTAGCGAATCGAGAAGAGGATCGAGCTTGAGTTGGGTTTGGGGTTTCGGTTGGTGTTTTATCTTTCTTCCTCTCATCTTTGAAATCCCCATTCCTGATGTCGTTTTCGGTGAGCTCCGTAGCTAGCTCCATTGCTGCCTCCAAAGTTGCAGGTGTAGTACTCATCACAGAGTCCTGAATCTTCGAAGGAAGACCCCAAATGTAGTGCTCGATCAGGCGATAAAGGGGAGTGAAAAAATTGGGAGCCATTTGATTCAACTCGAGAAACCTCTTGTTGTAGGTTATATGATCTCCATTTTTTGCTTCAAGAAATAGAACTCATCCTCTAACTTTTTAATTTCGCTTCTTGGGCAGAAGCGCCTTGTCATGAGCTCTCGAATTTGTTCCCAAGTTAGGGCTACCGCGGCTTCGGCGCCTCGTCTGCCCTTTTCGGCATTCCACCACGTGAGTGCTACCCCATACAGACGACCAGTAGCATAATGAACCTTACGATCGTTTGGACAATCACAATTGAGAAAAGTACTCTCCATCTCTTCAAACCATCGAAGGAGAGTAGTGACCCCTTCAGTTCCTTCGTACTTCGGAGGGTCACATGAGTTGAAGTGCTTGTAAGTGCACTTGGTGGTGTTTGTGGGAGGGTTGGCAACATTTTGACCCTCTTGATTGATTGGTTTGACAGGGTTAGCGGCGAGAGCTTGTTGGACTTGAATTACAATATCGGGAATCATGACGGCCATTTGTTGGGCTATTTGAGCAGCCATACGCTTGCCAGACATTCCTGATCTCCTAACTACATGAGAGTGCCTAGAAGACGTCTACAGGAAATACGTAACAAGATTATGAGTTTGGCGTTTAGGTGTCATGTGTCGTATTTTGAAATTAACATCCACAAAACAAATAAGAATATAAATGCACTACATCCATAGGATGTTTTAGGCCTTGCTCATGTTTGGGCCCCCATACATCCCCCATACTTGGCCTAGGTAGTCATGTGGGCCCCCATGACTACTGGGCTTTGTAGGGTTCACTTTGGTTTGGCCTGTTAACACTTGCACCACCCGAATGAAAATCGTAAAACATGATTGCGAGGTGTAAGGTCGGAAGGTGTCCTGGCGTAGACACAGTGACAACTCAAAGTGCGGTTAGTTCACACGACGTTTGGTGTGGCATGCTTTGGCCTAATAGGTCCTTCGTACTCTCATCGTCAGTCCCCAGGTAGGCAAACTGGTCCATTATTTTGGATTTATACGAATGCCAATCCTAGATAGGACGTTTCGACTACCAGTACTTGTATCCTTCCAGTTACTACATGCCCGTCATAGAACTCACTTTGATGAGATTGAAAAATGAAAACATCACAAAATTTTGAGAAGCGAAGCATGAAAATGTTTAAATATGTGAAAATTGAGACGTGCGTGATGTTGGTAACATATAGTATATATGTAAGCATGTTATGCTGACAATATTTATAATACATTAAATATCACACAAAATCATATAGTAGTGGGAGTGCTTGCATGTATTTGTGTGTGAAAGAAACGTAAAACAAGTAAATATCATGAGTTTGCATGTAAACAGCTTAACACATAAGCAATTAATTTCTAACTGACTATAGTATAGGCTTTAAGGGTCTAATAATCTATCCTATATCCCTATAGTCAAGAGCTCTGATACCAATCTGTCACACCCTGACCCGCAGCGGATATGGTAGTCGGGGCATGATTAGGTTTTCATCAAAGCTAATGACATTTACTATTATAAAAGTTTCATATTTATTAATTCAAATTAAAATGAAATATTCCAATCAACACATAATCCATACAAACACAAGATGTTCTAAACAAACTTTCAAGTAACGTTTTATTTTCTTCTAAGGCCCATGCCCTATGTGTTCCTTGCTTCAACCTATTCACCTGTATCATGTGTAAAACTAAAGTTTTTGGTCAACATAAGTTGGCGAGTGAATCCCGTTTAACCAATAGGAAAAATGGCATAATTATTATTTTGATAAAATGTGCATTATCTATATATGAGCAACGAACATGTAATATAAACCACAACCACACAATCATCTAGCAATGTACATGTGAGCACGATAAGCAATGTGCTGTGAGATCAAGGCTCAATCAAACGGAGCCGATCTAATTAGGCAACGCGACGCTCTACCTGAATGTAACAGGGAACAAATGGGCCTAATGTGAGAGCTTGACTGAAATGAGAAAGTAAAACCACGAATAACAATAACCAAAAATATCACGTAGCACGTTAAATCATATAATGGTAATAGCACGAGATTTGAATAAGTGATTTAAACAAAACGACACATGATACACCCAAAAGCATTAATAAAAAGGGGAAGTTGTAGGAATTCACTCACATTGGGTGCGTTTTTGATTTGATGAAGAGCGCGCACGATTTAGCGTTAGATATACCAACTGACGAAAAAGGCTACCCTAAATATTCACATAATAATTCGGTAAATATATATTTCTTTAAGCTTATTATTTCTACCTTTATTAAACATTTTAGATGATTTTTATTGTTTTATTACTATTTTTAGGTGCTTAAAAATATTATTTGATTATATTTGATTATAGTTTTTGGAGAAATAAACAAAAGTTTAATTAGAAAAATATGTCTTTATTCACATTTGAAACGGCCAAAGAGTTTGCAGCGTGTGAGATTCGAACTCGTGACCTCTCATTTACGGGCACGCAGCTCTACCGATTGAGCTACGTGTCTAACCCGGGATATATCCGATTTTAATTATATATATACACATATTAGATCAACCATATTCTTATTATATTAAAAAGGTTTGGATAATTTCAAAACCGTGTAACGAACCGGACTCGAACGCATGACCTTGGCTTCGTGTTGCCAACAGCCCGACCAATTGGGCTGTGTGACTAACCCGAAGGATATGGGATTTTTATTACTTTTATAAACTAACTGTCACGGTTCATTTTTGTGCTTAACAAAAAGGTTAGAATATGAAAGCGATTCGGAACATGTATGGACTCGATCCCGGGACCTTATGTTTCAAGTGCACATAGTCCACCACTGGACTGTGTGTCTAACCCGGTTTAAATGTGGTTTTTAAATTGTTCTATACACCAGTTCAGTTCATCTTCTTTGTTTAAGAAGACATTAAACTGAGAATTTGATTGAATTGATTACTTCTTACAATAGTTAGATAGTTGCTCAGTATATGGAATTTATAAAAGTACTGAAGAAAATAGGGTAAAGAATTATACCGAAACAGTAACACGTTAAAATTTCCGGCAGAAATCCGGCGAGACTCAATCTTCCGGCGAGGTGTTTTTTTTAGAGGAACAGAAATTTGCAAAGTGTTAGAGTATGAGTAGGTGTGTCCCTTTTGAGTTTGGATGTCCGTATTTATTGAGTAGGGCAATAGTTTGATGAATTCTTCGGTTTTGTAGGTTTCAATCAACATTTTAAATGTTTCTATGATTGAGTAACCGATTGAACGTTGCTAATTCAATAATTGAGCCAAATTCAAGTTTAGGAAACTGTTTCACAGGTTTAAATCGTAGAAGAAACTGAAATTGATGATTGCTTTGAAAGTCTCAGCCGTTACTAAGCGGGTTTTCTTGAATTTGATTTCAAGAGCTATTTTGATATAAATGGCATTTGGTTTGAAGATACATCAAATGTGAGTGTGTGGTGTGGTGGGTGTTTGATTTGGGTGGAGACCCGGGTTCGATACCTGCGGTCACACCTTTTTGTTTTATTTTTTTTTTCCGTTTTATCTTTATTATTTATATTTTAGTTATTATTATTATTATTATAAACTTTATTATTATTTATTATTTAATACTAACGAACTCTTTAAACGCTGAACAAAAATGCGTAACGAAACATCATAACGTATATTTTAATTATAAAACGGAACGGGTTTTTGAACCGTTTTTCGTCAGATGTTACACATGTAGCGTCTTGGAATTTATCCAATAGATCGTCGATCCGTGCTAGAGGATAAGGGTTCTTTATGGTCAAGTTATTGAGCTTGCATAATCAATACACATACGATATGAACCATCATTCTTCTTGACAAACAAGACTGGTGCACCCCATGGAGATGAAATAGGGTGAATGAACCCTTTGTTCATTAACTCTTGTAGTTGACTGGCCAATTCTTTCACTTCTGATGGTGCCAATCGATAAGGGGATTTTGGAATCGGAGTTGCACCTGGAACAAGATCGATTCTAATTTCAACTTCTCACATAGGATGAAGTCCAGATATATCTTCAGGGATTACTTGAGGAAAATCTCGAACAATCAGAATATCTTCCATCTTCTTTTCTTTTTCTTTCTTCTCCTCAATATGGGCCAAGAAAGCCACATATTTCTTTCGAAGATATTTTAGGCTTGAATACACGACATCAATTTAAGCCCGTTAGAGGATGTTTCACCAAAGACACGAAGAATTTGACCGTCAGCCAGTGGAATACGGATGCATTTTATGTAACAAACAATCTCAACACCATGCTGGCTAATATGCTAATGATGACATCGAAACTACCTAATTTCATTGGAATAAGATCAATAGGGAAGTCATGCTCATTCAACTTAAAAGTACACCCACGAATAACATAATCTAAGGTAACAGTCTTTCCGTCTATTATTTCAACCGTAAAGGAACCGACTAGACTATTTCGAGGAATACCAAGTACAGACTCAAACTCTAGTGACACAAAACTCTTATCTTCTCCAATCTCAAATAGTATAGATGCATAACAACCATTAATTAGGAACATACCCTTCACCATGTTGTTATATTGAACTGTCCGGGGCAAGCACTTTGGAAGTGGTTAGGATCTCCGTAGTTAAAACATGTCTTGGCACATGTCATCATAGGGTAGTTTGGCTGGTAGTAGGTTTGAACCATGTTCTGGATAGGAAGTGGAGCCATAATCTGATAGGGTTGGTGGTAAGGTTGAACCATGATTGAGCATTTTCTTGGTTTCGAGGCTGGTTAGTTGCTTGTTTATTGAGTGATATGACATTTGCTGACTAAGTGGCCATAACGACCACAACCAGTGCACTTTCGACAAGGAGGGTTGGGTAGATGATGGAAGTGACAGTGGTTACATTGGGGATGAGAACAAGTATATGGTTTCTAGTTTGGGTAAGTGGTGGGTATGACTTGGGTTATTGGTGTGGCTGATACGGGAGAGTTGGTTGTGGTTCAGCATAGTTCTTGTTGTTGCCCTTTCGTTTCTTTTTGTTGAGACGATAAGACGTTTCTTTCGGTTCCTCAGTTATGGCTTTGTCAGAATTACCCTTTTCGCTTAAGATACATAGCTTTAACATAGTTATCAGTGAGTTGAGCAGCTAAACGAATAGTAGCTTCAAGGGTACTAGGTTGCTACTCTGAACTGAGTCTTGGATTATCACTAGAAAACCACCAATGTATCCCTCTATAGTTCTAGAGAGAGGAATAAGGAACCAATTGTCTACGCTCATGGAAACATTTATTACAAGACGTGTTCTCTCCACTGTCTTGCTTCAAAAACCATAACTCGTCCTCTAATTTCTTGATCTTATTACGTGGGCAAAACTCTTAACTCATGATCTCCTTATGTTGTCCCCAAGTTACGGCTACTGTCGCTTCAGCTCCAACAGTGTCTTTTCACCATTCCTCCAAGTTAACGCATTGCCTAATAGATGACAAGTTGTGTAACAAACTTTATGATCGTTAGGAAAATCGCAATTCAGAAATGCGCTTTTCATTTCCTGAACCAATGAAGTAGAGCGGTAGCACCCTTAGTGCATTCATATTTGGGAGGGTTACTTGAGTTGAAGTACTTGTAAGAACATCTAGGAGGGTTTGCACCACCATGATTTTCTTGATTGACAGCTCCTTGATTGTTTAGAGTGTGTTAAACATGAACCAAAATGTTAGGAATGATGACGGTCATTTCTTCCGCGATATGAGCTGCCATTCGACAGCTAGAGTTTCTTACACGTTTTACAGTGCGATGCCGTCTAGCAGACATCTACATGGATCAATGCAAACTGTTCATGAATTTTTGATAAAATTGATTGATAAATTGAATAAAGAAATCTCCACAAAACATGAAACTTATAATTAAATGATAATTCAAAGTGTTACATCACATGAAATATTAAAAATTCAAAGCTTGAAACCACATGAAATATGATTTAGTAATGAAAGTTATGATAAAATGATCTTTCAAAAATGAAATATTGAAAATTCCTAGGTTTGGCACATTATTGAGTTTGGTATGACTTCCATGCATCCCTTCGTAATCGCTTGAGCCCCTGCAATTACCAAGCTTTCGTATGGTCCGTATATGTTTACTCGTTGACGTACACCTAACCTGATGAAAATCATGAAATGATGAATGACTGGATTTGAGGTGAAATGAAATGTTGTTTGGATGGTATCCATGAATTAACACGGATAAGTTAACTTATCATAGTGATGTTAGTTCATGTGACGTTTGCTGTGACATGATTTGGCCAAATTGGTTATTGTACTCTCATCGTTAGTCCCTAGGTAGCCAAAAAGGCTCATCAGATGATTGGATTTATACGAACAACAACCTAGACAGGACGCTTACCAGCAGTTAACCCTTCGAGTTACTACATGTCCGTCACAAAAACTCACTTTAACAAGCTTAAAACTCAATTGAAAAATCCATTGAAAATTAAAATGATTGAAAAATTAAAGAAATTAAAATAGGAATTGAATAACAGATTTGATATTCCTATATTGTTATGTGGGCAAGTGTTACATTAAATGAATCATATATCATATAATAATCATAAATCTTATAATATGTAGCACATAACATTGTGCATGCGTAACAACTAAAAGTGCTTTCATGAATATGTGCATGACATTAAAAATTTAAAAACAAGTGAATCGAAATAATAATAAGCTAGGACAAACAAACAATTAAGCACATAAGGCACCTACTTAGGCTATTGTCTAGGTCTAAGGGTCATAGTCTAGTAAGCTAAACCTAAAACCCTATAGCCATTGGCTTTGTTACCAATCTATCATACCCAACCAGTGACGGATTATCGATCGGGGTATGTTGATTGTGCGAAGCTTATGACACTATTAAAATTTCATAATTAAACATGTCATAATATTAATTTGTCACACATTACATATAAGTTCACATATTCAAACAATAGTTTAAAATAAATAACACTGGAAATCTCTTTATTAGCTTCTAAGGCATTTCCCTACGTGATCTTGATCCAAGCAATCTTCGGTTCTAATTTCCTATATCACGTATAAAAGCTTTTTGGGTCAACCACAATGAGCTAAGTTAAAAATAAACCAAGCCAATGCTTAGCCTTGAACCCCAAAGGGCGTGACTAAATGATGGTGGCAATACCAACATCTCATTCTCATGAGGAAAGGTCAGACTAAGAATAATGAGGTGATATCAATATCCCATAGTCATGAGGAAAGTTCAGACTAAGAATAATGAGGTGATACCAATATCCTATAGTCATGAGGAAAGTTGATCCATAATGATGATAACTTGCATACTTGAATTGAATAACCATTGCACATAAAACAAATAAACAACCGATCAAAATGACACATGAACTACACATTCATAATGCA
This sequence comes from Scalesia atractyloides, assembly GCA_947069175.1. Classification (NCBI taxonomy): domain Eukaryota; kingdom Viridiplantae; phylum Streptophyta; class Magnoliopsida; order Asterales; family Asteraceae; genus Scalesia; species Scalesia atractyloides. The sequence goes on from CAMTDV010000027.1 coordinate 26,994,405, forward strand.
TGCTTGATAGTTTAGTGTAAAAAGGGGAATAAGATTTACTCACTGTTTGCGAAGCGTTACACAAATGAAAAGTATACATCACGAGAGTGAATAACTCAAACAATCAATTTACCCTATAACATACGTAGCAAATATTCTAAATAAACAAAACAATAAATACAACAAAACTAATGGTCTAAGTTCGTGATTTGAGGACTTTTGTGTAGAGGAAATATAATATATAAATTTCTAAATTCTAAAAATATGTTTATATATATATATATATATATATATATATATATATATATATATATATATTAAACTATATGATTATGTATATAAAAGTAACTTGGATAAATATTGTTATTTCAAGATGTAATAGAATTGATTATATTATTATATTTTTGTAAGTGTTGAATTTTAGAAATAATGAATTTCCAAAGATGCTACTAATTAATTAAACAACTTCCTAATAATAGTTATACAAGTTAATCATCTACGTTACTATGTCCTTTTTATGAATACTTAAAATCTAAATAATTAAATTTAGCCATCTAAATATATTTTACTAAGTAGATACTTATAATCATTTTATGGTAGGCATAATTTATATAAAGGTGTATAGCCAAGTTCAAGAATCCTCAATTGCACTTCTTCTTTCATATTAAGTATGGCGTTTACAGTTTTCACCATAACCCTTCTTCTAGAGTCGTTGTCTATAACGAACCTTTTGATTGAAGTTTTGAACCCACAAGAGACTACAGTTTCCATTTTCCTTTTTGTGTATTTTTTTGAAGGTATTATGATTTATGGCTTTTTTTAAGATATTTGTGTTTTTTGTGTTTCGAGTATGCTCCATGAAAGGGATGTTAAATTCATTTATATAATGAGTTTTAGGTGGGTGATTTTGGGCGGGAGTTTATTCCTCATTGAATGTAAAGCATTAAAGCCTCTAACGATTTTTTGCATTTCTTTTCATTTTTTATTACTACAATGACATCTTTCGCGTTTCATATGCTTTATAATTTGTCAAAAGTGACCTTTTTGGCATTTTGGAGTTTTTATATTTGGCAAATTTACCTTTAGACCCTTAATGAAGCCCGCGCATGCTCTAGACTTATACATATTTACCAAAACGCCATTTCATCAATCCTAGGCACAAATTAGAAAGATCTTGTGCCTGAAAATTGTTTTTGCCGTTTTCACACTTATAGGCATTTAGCACATCACCTATAATCAATTTAATTCACAAGGTTATTTTAGTCGTTTTCTCTCAATGTCACATCTCATCTCTCTTATTTCTAAAATACATCACATCATCATTTATATGTTTAACATAATAATATCTCTTTACTTTCAATCATTTTATACTTTTTATATTCAAAAATTAGGAAAAAAAATTTCTTAGGTTTTAAATGTAAAGACCAAAAGTATTACCTAATCTAAAAATATAAAAATAATGAAAATGATATCTATTTCTTTTTACTCTATTTTTCCTAATTATAACATAATATTTTTTTATAAAATGCAAGCTAAATTTGTCTTATATGTTTATTGAGAATTTCTATATCATTCGTTTGATGACTTTGCACTACAACTTCTTAAAAAAAACATTTAACAACGTGTGTAAAAAAGTTTTTGACAACGTGTGTAAAAAAGTTTTGACAACATACGTAAATATTTACACGAACTAAGTATGAGAACACCACTATGTAAAAAATAAATAAATAATTGTTTTGACAACGTGCGTAAAAACCCTAATCGCCAACCCGAGCTCCTTTAAAGGTCATGCGTAAATATAATTTCAAACGTATGTAAAACCGAAAGGCGTAATTCTTTTTGCGCATGGTGTCGAATGAGAAAAATGTTTTATTACACCCATGATCACCAGCCCGAGCTCCACTAAATGTTTGTGGAATGTAAAAGCTTTTTCCTTTGGTTTTCGTAGGTGTTGGGGTTTTTACGTTCAAATGGCGATGATAAGGAACAAAAAAATTAAGAATAAAATCAGTGATTGAAAACTTTTTCTTTTTTATACATGTAGTTTAATTTTTATTTTTTTATAAAAAATCATGTGTTATAATTAATTCTTTTTTAAATAAATAAACATAATTAATGTTGATATGAGGAGTGATGTAGTTTATGATGTTTGATTGTTATTTTGACAAGTTGACGTGATAGTACACAAGTCAAATTTTTTAAAATACCCTTCTTGTAGTTTTTATTATTTTTTTAATCAATAAAATTACTAGAACACAACTCAAACTTAAACAATTTAATCTCAACCACTTATATATGAGAGATTTATGGTGGATAATGGTTCTTACGGTTCTCGCATCTAAAGGTGGTCCCTATTTTAACTCATCCATATATATATATATATACACATGATGAGTTAAATGAGAACCACCTTAAGTTGTGCGAACCGTGAGAACTATGCCATCTAAAATGTTTTTTTCAAATTCTTTTCAAAAGTCATAAAAAAATCACTTGTTTCAGCAAAAAAAAATTTAATGCCGCATATCCACATTTATATGAGGCATAAAAAAATATTTATCTTCGTACAAAATTTACACCAGCGCGTAAAAAAACTTGCATCAGTCGAAACTACATACTCGACATTTTTTTTTACTTTTTTACAAATGTGTTTATAATATTTTCATCTACGTTTGTGCAAAAAAATTTGGCCCAACTCGCGCGGAAAGAAAAAGTTCTCACGGTTCTCACAACTCGTGGTGGTTTTCATTTGAACTGAGCTATATATATATATATATATATATATATATATATATATATATAATGTTTACAAAAATTAAAAGGAAGTAAATGTGTGTGTGGGTGTGTATATAGGGGAAGGTTAATATATAATATTTCTTAACGTGTGATGGTACAATATGAAATTACGCATGTTATAAACCTCAAAACCATAATCATGCATAAAGGAAAACCATAATCACGCATGGTTATCATGCGTGATTATAGTTTTTTATTCATACGTGATTAGGGTTTTAAGTTTTATAACATGCGTAATTTCGTACCATGCTATACCACATTAAGAAATGTTATTTTTTACACTTTTAATATATATTTATGAATTGATACATATAAATATGTTGTATCACAAATATACATGTGAATATTTAATGACAAAACTTTTTTACATATATATAAAATTTTGAGTAAATTACATAGTCTGTCCTTTAACTATGCATTAACTTGCATCGTGTGTTCTTTATATTTAGATATTATAGCGAGTGTCATTTATTTGAAACTTTTGCACACCGCAAGTCCTTTATATAACATCCATCCATTTTCATGGATTAAGACCAATCATGTGCCCCTTACAGAAGGGGCAAAATTATCATTTTCTATATGAAATTTTATAATTACACATATGAATATAAAACACAACATGATAATCAACATACAACACACTAATATTAGTCATTCGATAATGAAAGCTTTATCATCCAAAACACAACACAAAATCCATAAATATCGTGTTTAGTAATCTTCACTTTTTAGTTGTGGATTTTGAGTGTATTTTATGGTTGAAATTATGGTGTTTAATGACTTTTTACACTTTGTAGAAAAAATGAACTTAGTAGCCAACTCCCACCTTGTTAATAATTGTTTATTAGGAGTTCTAAAAGTTCTGCAATTATTTAGAGTTCTGAAATAAACCCAGACATATATATAGAGGATAGATTATGAGAAAATTAGTTTAAATAAGAAAACTAAAAGAACTACCAAAATTAATCTATAATCATAACAATTCTTTTTACAAATTTTTATTAACTTTTATTTTTAGTATATAAAAAATAAGCACTACACATGTGCATTAATATGAAAAAACCTAAACCCCCACACCCATCCCCACCCCCCCCCCCCCCTTTAAAAAAATCCTAAACCCCCTCACCCTCACCTCCCAAAAATCTAACCACCCCTCCCCCCTAAAAAAAAAAACCCTAACACTAAAAGCTAAATTAAACTTAAAACCTAAACCCTAAGGCTAAATTGCATGTTCAACATATACATATAATGCACATGTGTAGTGTTAATTTATTTATTTAAAAAAAAGTATATTATACATTAAAAATGACGACTTTTAATAAAAAATTGTAAAAAACAAACTTTGGTGTCTTTTTAGGCTATTTTTAGTAGTTTTTAAGTTTTCTCATTATCCTCTTCCTATATATATATATATATATATATAAACCCGATATATTTTTTAAGGATTATACACGTAAATTAAATAAAAATGATAGTTTTGCCCCTCATGTGAGGGCGTATGATTGGTCTTAACCATGAAAATGGATGAATGTTAGTATAAAAGACATGTGGTGTGCGAAAGTTTCAAATAAAGAGCACTCAGTATAATTTCTAAAGATAAAGGACATATGATACAAGTTGGTGTAAAATTAAAGGACAAACCGTGTAATTTACTCTAAAATTTTATATACATATGATCTTAATTTTTTAAATTTTGGTATAGATTTGTAACATACAAGACATACATATTAAAAAATATATATTATTTTCCAATATATGTGTGTTTTCTGTATAAAAATCATCAATCTAAGGAGTGTGTGATCATTTACTATATGTTATGTTATCTTAATTTAGGACCTATAAAAATCATCAATCTAAGGAGTGTGTGATCATTTACTATATATATATATATATATATATATATATATATATATATATATATATATATATATATATATATTATACACATATAAAATACAAAGTAGTTCGTCTCTTCTCTCTCTGTCGAGAAGGCGATTGCAGAGAACACTCAGTACAGTAAAAGAGAGAAAAGGAGAGAGAATTCAAGAACTGAGAAAACGATATCTGAGAAGTTTTCTTTTTCACAACACATAAGAGGTTAGTTTAGTATATATTCATGCTTTTCAATTCATAAAAAGTTGAACAATTTTTTATTCATCTTCTTTAAACTTATCAAATTTGACAAAACCACCAGAAAACATCCATTTGATGCTTACTGTTTCACCCCTTTTTTTGTCTTTAATCTCCATCATCCTCAATCTATAGGGTCTGCAATTTTATTTGATGAATATGATGGTCAGGATGATGATATCATGGAAGTAGTAAATTCAAGAAAACCTAGTGAATTATTCTATGTCACAAGATTATATGTTCAATTTCCCACATGGGTTCCAGAGATCAACGTCAGCTCAAGATCAGATCCGGAGATTAGAAGAAATGGATGAGGGACATGGTGGTTTACCGGCGGTGTACGAGACCGGAGCCGGGATGTTGTCCGAATTGTTCAATTTCCCAAATGCTACAACGAATACCAATACCAGTTCCGAATTGTTGCTGAACCAGATGAATAATTACCAACAACACAATCGCGTTAACCGGTCGGTAAATGGTGGAGATTGGTATGGTAACACCACCGCTCAAGCCATGCAACTTTTCATGACAAACCCTAATCAAGAATCACCATCTGCCGATTCTACCCTTCACCATCAACAAAGCTTTGGTACCGGACAAGGGCATTTTGGTCCTTCAACACAATTCACATGGGTTGCTCCGGGTGGTGGTACTACCTCTCATGATGGTGAAACCGTCGGTGGTGTTCTTGAAGTCCCCCTTTCACTTTCATTATCTTCTACTAAAATTGAGGACTTGAGAATTAATGATGATTTGGCGGCCGCTGGAATGTTGTACTTTGATCAAGTTAGTGGTGGTGGTGGTGGAGGTAGCGATCTTTACCGGAATTTGCATATGGGTCAGACCCATCATCCGATTCATATCGGGTTCGGATCGAATTCGTTAGGAGTGGTGAAAGTGCTTAGAAATTCAAGGTATGTGAAGCCTGCTCAAGAATTGTTGGAAGAGTTTTGTAGTGTTGGAAGGGGCAATTTCAAGAGAAACAAATCCGGGTCAAAACATAATAATTCGAACCCGAATCCGAGTAATAGTGGCGGCGGTGGTGGTGCATCTTCTTCTTCATCTAAAGATCTCCCTCCTTTGTCATCAGCGGAGAGAATTGAGCATCAAAGAAGAAAGGTCAAACTTTCATCCATGCTTGATGAGGTAAGTCAAACTCTCTCTCTCTCTCTCTCTAGACGGCATAACATTCCGGCGACTGTTTTGCCGGCGACTACTGGGATTGTCTTTACAAAAGCCGGCAGTGAAAAATAGGTTAACTGACAGAATATGCTGAGTTGCTAACATCCATTTTAAAAAAGAAAAATAATTTGTAAAATAAAGATTACATAAAATTTAGATTTGGTAAAACCATGACAAGGTGGTTACATACTATAATCATCATCTTAGATTATAATATTAGGGTTATAGCTTGCTTAGCTTTATAATACATCATAAAACTGCTTTCTTATTACTTTGGAAAATGTATACATTATTGCAAATTTGAAATTTTCCACAAACTATATAAAATTCTTGTTATTTAGTTTAATAATATTATATTAACAGTTAATCTTTGGCTGTATTGAGAAAAAAATGGAACATTTAGTAACACAACAATCTTGTTGGTGTCAATTGTCATCAACAGGGATTTCTTTACAATATATTAACAATCTTTTTGTTTTTTGTGTGCTCCAGTTAATCTAGTTAATAAACAAACAAAATCACATGCATAAAATAGAACCTGAGTGGTCAATCAGTTTGTTAATGTGTCTTGTAATTGTAATTGGATAGCCGAAATTGATATTATAATCGAATGTAGGTGGATCGGAGATACAATCACTACTGTGAACAGATGCAAATGATGGTGAACTCTTTTGATTTAGTGATGGGTTATGGAGCGGCCGGGCCATACACTGCTCTAGCACAAAAAGCTATGTCTCGCCATTTTCGTTGTTTAAAAGACGTGATATCAAGCCAATTGAATCACAATTGCGAGTTATTGGGGGAGAAAGATCCGAGTACTTCTGGCGTCACGAAAGGCGAGACACCAAGGCTTAAGTTGTTGGAACAAAGCCTGAGACAACAAAGGGCATTTCATCAAATGGGCATGGAACAAGAAGCTTGGAGACCTCAAAGAGGCTTACCTGAACGATCTGTCAACATTTTAAGAGTTTGGTTGTTTGAGCACTTTTTACACCCGTAAGTCTTTTTTATTACATTTAGTTTTGCTTAATAATAGCATAACAAATTTTACTTTAGTAATCACAAACAAAATTGAAACCCAGTAGATGTTAACTTAATTTTGCTTTAGTAATAACAAAACAAATTTTACTTTAGTAATCAAAAAACAACTTTGAAAACCTAGTAAATGTTAACACTTGTGATAAATTCACAGTTTTTATATATATATATATTACCCCTTTAAATTAAATACAGAGGTGTAACCGAATTATTGGAAATGAAATAATGGTAAATGTCCATAACTGCTTTTATAATTTAAATAATAATATCTATGATAGATAATATAGTCAACTAGAATATTAAGCTTTGTAAAGCCTAATTCTTTAGAATGTAAATGCATTAGGATATGAAAGACACTTTGAAGGCTAATTATTAATTAAGTTATATATTGTGCACCGATTCGCAGGTATCCAAGTGATGCGGATAAACATTTGTTGGCTCGACAAACTGGATTGTCAAGAAATCAGGTTTGTTACCTACTTAACATCTCATCTCTATCCCTCTCAATCACTCTCGAATGCATATACAAATAGATATGAACTGAAAGATACACCTATCTGTGTGTGACATGGCCTGCTTTCCTTTTGAGATAACGACATTTTAATAGCAATGCTCACAAAGAGTAGGATGAAAGTTAAAATAAGTTGTAGGTGAGAAATGCCATTACTGGTATGTGAATCCAAACATTTTCCCAAGAAATCGGGTTGGTATGATTTCTTTTTCCTCTTCATGTTTTCCGTTAATTACTTTAAATCATAATAGATTGTTTCTTTAACAAGACTGATGCTTTTTTTGTGTTAAAGAGATTGGTATATATTTTTTGCTATTTAGTAAAAAATAGTTACAGTTTTGGTTTTAAGATTGTTCTTATTTTGACTTAATATACTACAAACTACCTATATTAGCTGGTTCAATGACAAAGAATTATGAATCACTACACATTTTATTTTACATCAAATTGTTGTATAAAACTAAAACGAACTGAAAATGGTTATAAGAAAGTCTAAAATTGCGATATAATAATAATAATAATAATAATAATAATAATAATAATAAGATTAGTAATAATATTAATATTAATTATAACTATAATAACTATTAGTACTAATATATTTTCTCATAACTGTGGTATCTGTTTATTGCCATACATACATACAATATAGTATGGGATATTTTATGTATTAAATTTATGATTATTCATTATATTTTCTATGCTATAAAAAACATGTTATTTAATGAACGCTTTATTTATAGAATAGTCCTTTTAGACTATTAATAAATTCTTTCTTTATAAACGTGCTATCTGTTTATTGCCATACACATACATAATATTATATGACATATTTTATATATAATTATTGATAAATAAAAAAAAATTGGTATTCTGTAAAGCTTTTAATCAATAAATATTTTACTTTTCAAATATATAATTCTTTTAAAGAAAGAATACATATATATCGAATGGTAATAATTGAACACAATCATATGTAAAAGAAATAAAAGAATTAACGCTTGGGTTAGTACCAAAAATAGAGATGTTGCACTTGTGAACAGTGAAGTGAAGAAGACAGGGCATCTTATTGATCGTAATTACAGTTGAGACAAGACGTGTGATCTTATTTTACACCTTATCTGCACACTGCCACTGCTTTAAGTAATTGTTGTGTACAACAAACATAACAACTGCTTTCTTTGCTTTCTCGTGCATCTAGTCCCTTTAGCCAATTTGTCTTTATATATATATATATTGTCTTAATTGTTACATTTTTAAATAAATATAATTTTATTTATCATTATGTTTTAGAAATTTTATACCTCAACTTACAATTTTATAACGTAATCTAATCCACCCTAAAAAATTGCACCTGCGACCAAATACGATGTGACATGCCACCATCAGGTAGTTAAATATTTTACTTGTCTTATTTGAAAAGAAATTGTGTATAGGATCTTGCATTAAACTATGAGTATATATTAAAGTTAGTTTCGTTAATTTGTACTCAATGCATATAAATCATCTATGTTATTATATTTAACTGAAATTAAAATTTAGATAGTATCTTACATTCCTGTAAAATTTTACGAATTAAATAATTATTTTAACAGTTAACTTGAAGTTACAATATTAAAAAATTCAACTTAATTTCACTGTAACCAACTATATTTAGAAGAAATATATATATTTAGACATAACTGGTTAATTGTTATTCTTGCTTTTGTTAGATCTTTATATATGTATTATGGATCTGACTTTTTAAAATAATATAAAGAAAATTTATTTGGATGTCTATTGCATCAAGATCCTGTATGTATTATTGATCGTTGACTCTCTTTCTTTCTGAATAAATACTGAACAAATATGTGAAGGAGTGAATTACACAGTAAAACGATTAAGTGTGTGCAAAGCAAGGTGTAATTGTGTGTGTCTGTATTGATAATTGTAATTGGGGTTTTACATGAGAAAGAGTTATATACTCAACCCATATTTAAATAATATTACCTCTAACTATCATTATTACATTGTTGTCTAATAAACAGAATAACCCTTTACCATATTCAAAACTGTGTTATATTTAAATATTTTGTGTTTACAAGTGTTTTATAGGTACTAAGACTCTTCAAATTGTATTAATTTATGGGTTTATAATTTTATATATATATATATATATATAATATATATATATATATATATATATATATATATATATATATATATATATATATTATGAAATGGTTGTATAAGATTAATACTAGATATCAGAAAGCACCCTTGAGTTTATGATACAGTCAGAAAAAAAAAATGACTGTTGGATGACAGAAGTCATTCTTAGTGTACCATTTATGATGACAATATATGCGTCCACTTCACCATGGCTTTTAATATACTATTCATCTCTCTTCATTGTACTATTTGGTTCTTCTTGTGTCTGTATTCGAAATCTTTTCATGGAGCATTAGATTCTTCATTTTAAACAGTTTACAGATATATAGTATGTTCACCTGAACGGCTAGCATTCTGCTTATCTAACGTTATAAAATACGTTTTAAATAAATCTTTGTGCTGGTTGGAGTGTAGTGTTAGGTATCAAACAGAATATATCTTCGTAAGTTAAATATGCTTCTTTATGTGTTATAGTGAATAGATAACTCATGCCATTAATTTAAACAAATAATTTACAAATTTCATGTTATTATAAATATAAGTGGTTTGATCCCAACAGCCATATGATGATATGTTATGAGACTCTTAAACCAAGATTTTATGAGTTTAGTTGCCATGTGTGTGATATTTTTATTTTATCTTTTTTCAATTATATTCTTTTCACCTATAAAAATAAGATTTGGGTGAGCTTTTTTTGAATTGAAGGTAATGAAACAAAAATGTAGTGTTAAAAACAAAACTTAAAGCATTTTGTTTTTGACATTTAATAGGATTTTACTGGTCCTGCATGTCCTCACCATATCTAATATCATAAACGAATTATACATGAGATTTACAGATAACAAAGGGCTTATTAGTTATAAATTAAGACCTGATTAAGATGATATGTACCTCTTAATAGACTCTTGGAACCAGAATTTTATGATTTTAGTTGACATGTGTATGATATTCTTACCTAGTTTTTGTATGTTTTTACTATGTTCTTTTCACATGATCAAAACAAAAATACAGTTTAAAAAACCAAACTCAAAGCAATTTATTTCGTTGACAGTAAACAGGATCTTATTGGTCCTGCATGTCCTCATCATATCTGATCATAATTGATTAATGGTATGTTTGTACATATATGTGTATGGTTTTCAGGTTTCAAATTGGTTCATAAATGCAAGGGTCCGGTTGTGGAAACCCATGGTGGAAGAAATGTACCAACAAGAAAGCAAAGAAGAAGAAGGTGACCACCATCAAGATCATGAAAACCTAGACCAAGAAAACAACTCAGAAAACAACATTAATTACAATAATAATCAACACCAAAATGGTCCACCTTCATTATCTTCTTCATCTACACATGCACAAACTCCAATGCCTCCACCTCTACCACCACCAGCTACCACCACTGCACCACCAGCAACAAGATCCGAAATCAATGACCCTGAAAATGACCCATCAATCCTTGCAATCAATACTCAAAACTGCTACTCAGAAAACCAAGCTACTGCCATGTCATACACTTACACTCCTATCAATCTCCCCATAACCACCACCACATCCACCGGAAAACACTACCACCGCCCCGCCACCCTTTCCGGCCACACACGAGGCCAACGCCTGCCGCCGGGATGATGCGGCGGACATGGGTTCGACACTGATAAGATTTGGAACCACTGCTGGTGACGTGTCACTCACATTAGGGCTACGTCAGGCCGGAAACCTACCGGAGAAGACATCTTTTTCAGTTAGAGAGTTTGGGGGGAGTTGAGTATTTGTTACGTGTCTATAAGGTACCTAGTAATTTAAAATAATTTTTTTAGGCAAATGTTATACCGAGAAGATCATAATTTTCTTTCTTTTTTGTTACTCTATATTCTCTTCATGTAAAACAAAAAATCTGAAATAGTATAACATGGTAAAACAAAAATGGTAGTAGTGTATGTGTTAATAACACTATTTTGGTCTATTCTAATTGTATAGCACTATAGCTAGTACGTACGTACCAGGTATATTTCTTGATTTTCTCATGTATGTAATTAACGTTTGCCCTTGTCTCTGTTATAGATTAGAATAAGTACACCAAACTGCAATATATATATATATATATATATATATAAATGGAATCTATTTTAGTTGTAATTCTTTGTCATTAATAATATTGGCTTACACTCAATTAAATTACGTAAGATACAAATATTGGGAGTTGAAGACCTGAAATCAACATCAAACATGACATATGTATACGATTGGTTTTAACTAAAGCAATAAGTTCGTATACAAACTGAACAAACATGAACGGAGCATGTTTTTATTCATTTGTTTAACTTTAATCAATTAAACAATCAAACACGAATTTCTTGTTTTTAGTTGTTCATTAAGAAAACAAATGTGTTCGAATTCGTTTATGTTCATTTATTAATAGTATAGAAAAATGGTTTACGAACATAAGCGTACACAAACGAATGAACAAAGATGAACGAGCATGATCAGACAAAAACAAATTGAAAATAAAGGTGAACAAGATGCCTGTAATATTAATAAAACTATGCTAAACTGTAATGTGTGATATTCCTTTTTCATAAAAGTAGACTAAATCGTAATAAGCTGTAACACCCCAAAATTTAAAGAAAACGTCTAGGGTTACCAGTAATTAAAAGTTATTCATCATTAAAATAGTAGTTCAACATGGCGTATCGATGTCTGTTGTGTCAGACAGAGACACTCAGTTTACATCTTTGGAAAAACATTCCCCAAGGCAATGAAAACCAGATTGCATATCATCATGGCCTACCATCCCCAAACTAACAAAAAAAGCAAAGGACTATTCAAACCTTGTGGATATGCTTCGACCATGTATTATAGATTTTGGTGAAAGTTGAGATAGTCACTTACCATTAAAAAAACCTATAACAACAGTTATCACGCAAACATAGGTACGCCACGATGCGAAATATTGTATGGGATAGATGTAGAACGCCAAGCACGCATAAAAGCCACACAAGATAAACAGAAGTCTTATGCAGACAAAATGTGCGCGACCTATTGAGTTTCATGTTAGGGATAGATTAATGCTAAAAATATCTCCATGGAAAGGCATAATCAGGTTTTGCAAGCAAGGAAAACTAAGCCCAGGGTTCAATAAGCATTTAGGATTTTTTTGGCTAGGGTGGGAGAAGTCACGTATAGATTGGAATCACTATAAGAGTTTAGTGGATTGACCCCAAGTTTCACGTTTTACATTTAGGGAAATGTTTAGCGAAAGAAGATGCACATGTGGAACTAGTCGATATTGAATTGGATTATAAACTAAACTAAATTCAAAACCCATGGTGATTCTTGATTAAAAATAAAAACGAGTATGTAACAAGGTGATCTGTCAAGTAAAAGTACAGGGGAAGAACATAAAAGAATCAGAGGCTACATAGAAATCAGAAGAGATGAAAGAGTGAAGTATAATAAGTTTTGAGGAATAAACCTATTGTAAGGAATAAACCCTGAAGAAAAAAATAAAGGGGTAAAATCTTTAACAACCCTATTATGGAATGGGAGTAAGGAGAACCCTTTTATTTGCTTCATTTTCACCACACTTGTTAAAAATAGAAAGCTAGATAGATAATGAGAGAACAAGCTAGTGATCCTAGCTGGTTTCATGTAACTTTTGGCCAAGCAACATTTGTGGTTAAGGATTTCACACCTTCTACAAGCGCCTAAGGAGTGTAAACGTAATCTCTGGTTAGATTTTCAAAGGTTTGCGGTTCAATTCGTGGATCTTGCAATATTGAGGTAAAACACGTTAAAGTTTGCATGTTTAGATGTGTTTGGGATTAGAAAGGTTACTTATGAAGGTTTTTATGCATTTCTAACATTAAAGTTGTCACACCCCGACCCGCAGCGGATAAGGTGACCGGGGCATGATTGGGTTATCATCAAAGGTCATGACATTTATTATACGTTTCATATTCATTAATACAATTTAATGGAAATTTACAATCATAATTACATCAATGACCTAAACATCAGTCTAAGCTTCTTTGTTTTCTTCTAAGGCATTTTCTATGTTTTCCTTGCTTCATCCTGTTCACCTGTATCATGTGTAAAAGGGTTTTTGGATCAACAAAAAGTTGGCGAGTGAATCCTATGGAAAACATTTGAACAAGTTTATTTAAATGATTATGAAATAAGTGCACAACCACACATGAGTAAAAATAGATGTAAACTTATTCATAAATCAATTTAATATCAAACAAAACACACATGAATAATAATGGATTGGTTTTTGAGGTACGCGTTGCTCAACTCGTCTCCCACGAGGAACTGATGGCCTAATGAATGAATTGCATAAACATGATAATATGAAAGACATAACTACAAACAATATAAACTCAATAATACATACATGAACAATAATGGATTGGTTTTGAGGCACGCGTTGCTCAACTCGTCTACCACGAGGAACTGATGGGCTTAATGAATGAATTGCGTATAAGTGAACAAAATGAAATACATAATTACAACAATAATAGCAATCTAAGTTTAGATCATGATATGGTATGGCACAAGTTTAAATAAACGAGTTAATTATTTTGTGACACATGACACGCCCCAAAACGTGTAATTAAAAGGGGGAGTTGTAAGATTCACTCACAGTGGGTGCGTTCGGTTGACGATGTTGAATGCACGCGAAGTGGTTTTAACCACGAGTGAAATTAACCTAGATAAATAGCATTATGGTTCGGTAAGTAAACGAATTTTATTAATCCATTTTAGTAGGATTGTTGGGTGTATTTTTGTGAGTTTAAGGCTATTTTCTAACCTTAAAAATGTTATTTTTAATTATTTTTAATTATTTTTAATTGATTTTTAATTAAAATAAATAAATAAAAATAATAAAAAAATTGATTTTTTTTTTTTTGCTACAGTTGACCGTTGACCGTTGACTTTGACTTTGACCGGTTCGTATGCGTGTATATGTGCGCTGAGCGAGGCTCGAACCCGAGACCTCCCGTACGCGTGCACGCAGCTCTACCAACTGAGCTACGTGTCTAACCCGAAATATTTATGTTTTTAATTATATTTATATACTAATTAGTTTAAACAGAAAATCCTTTATTTCTTAAAAACGATTTTAATCCGTGACTCGGTGCGCTCCACAGGTCTCGAACCCGGGACCTGTGGTTTATGCTAACACACAGTCCATCGCTGGACTGTGTGTCCAACTTGTTAACTTAACTGATTTTTATTATACTTAAACACAAACTAAGTATTTTCATTTCTGACTTGCTTAAAAAGTTAGATAATTGTCCGGATCGTTGCAGTGAACCGGACTCGAACTCGTGTCCTGTGATTAAACATACACACAGTCCACCACTGGACTGTGTGTCTAACTTGGTTATTATTCCGGTTATTAATATACTTAACATATACCACGGTGACCCGGTTCGGTTAACAAAAAAATACATTTTTATTAAGGCAGCATGCGTGGGACAAGATTCGAACTCGAGACGTTAGTGTGTTTATTGTGCACACAGTCCATCGCTGGACTGTGTGTCTAACCCGAGTTATAACTTGATTTTAATTATACTTAAACATTACCTAACATCGTCTTCTTCGTCAGTCTTAACCAGGAACGATGACTGACTGGTTCGAAGTTTTAATCAGGTTTATTTAGCGTGTTTCCGTTAATTACAGGTGAGATATAAGTGAAAAGAAAGAGAAATTAGGCGAAAGGTATACCGACTGGACTCCTCTGTTTTCCGGCAGAACTCCGGCGACAGTATCAGGTTCCGGCGTCGTGTGTCTTGCAGCAGCGAGTCTTCAGAAAACTTGAAAAGGATGTGGGTGACTTCGGTATAAGCTCAGGGGGTTTAGTAAGGCTCAGAAATGGAGGGTTCGGTTTTCCGGCGATGAGCAGAAGATTTCCGGCGAGTGAGTTTTCGCCGAGAAAGGGTGCGGTTTTGAGCGAAAGAGTTTGCAGAGGTTCGAGGGGGTGTTTATAAGGCTGGTTATCGATGAACTTGGTCCAATTTCCGACTTGATTCGTCGGTTAGAAAGTCTCCGGCGGTTATAACTTGTGTCGCGAGTTCAGGCGTCGGTTATAACCGATGTAGCGATTAAGTTTTACGTTATAACTGAAGATATCGTAAATTCTTGGCGAGATCGCCGGGATTTCCGACGACTGAAATTTGGGCGCCGGTTTTGAATTCGGAAAGACATGTTATGAATTAAATGATTCCAACATTTAACAAGAAACATCAGTGGCGCAGTGGTTTAAGTGTTAAGTGTTAAGTCTGTTGAACCGTGACCCGGCGACTGACCCGGGTTCGAAACCCGGCAGAAACAATTTATTTTTATTTTCTTATTTTTAACAGTTTTTCAAAAACTAATTATATATTCCCATATAATAATTAATTATGTATCGTTTAAAATTATTTTGGGCATTAAATTTGCAACGAAATTTTTAACTGATTGTTCGGTTAATAAACGGAGCGGGTTTGGTAAAATCCGTTTTTGACGGATGTTACAGTATCCCCTGCTTTTTAGAAATTTCGTCCCGAAATTTAAATAGTGATATATTTGACGAAAAGAATGATGGTGTTTAGTTTGACAGTTACAAATGCTTAGAAAAAGTAAAGTTTTAAGTTTTTGTTTGAGGCGGTAACGTTCCTTGTAAGGGTTAAGTACCCTATTACAGGAATCGCTTTTTGT
Organism: Scalesia atractyloides; assembly: GCA_947069175.1. Lineage (NCBI taxonomy): Eukaryota > Viridiplantae > Streptophyta > Magnoliopsida > Asterales > Asteraceae > Scalesia > Scalesia atractyloides. The sequence continues at coordinate 27,010,885 of CAMTDV010000027.1, forward strand.
TACCTACTGTAAAAGTATTGATAAGCAGAATTGATTCGCTAACTATGATATCATGCATAAGAGTTTGGATGTTTGGAAGGGTATGGTTATATCCTAAGGCAAAACTTCTAATACTACAACCTACATGGAACATAAATAAACACAACAGCTAATATTTGAACATAAATAAACACAACAGCTAATATCAGTAAGTTATGATTGGTTCTATGACTATAGATCATAAATAAACACAACAGCTAATATTTGAATCCACATTCTGATAGCATATATGTTTGAATGGTGACAGTTCCTCTCTCATTTGTTATGATGGAGAGGTTTGTTTATGTAGAAATGGAACACAATCCAATTTCTTTAAATAGCAAGATGATATAAATGTAACACAAATTTCAACCAAGGCAATACTAAATCCTACATGAACTTCTCATAACCGCCTGATAATGCCTCTGATCCTTTGGCAAGAATACTTATATATAGGAAGTACCAGCGGCGTATCCACCATATTCTTGCCAAATTTTCATTGGTTTTATCCACAAGTTATGATTAGTTACCAAGAAGCTACTAAATCCTACATAGAACTTCTCATAACCGTCTGACAATGCCTCTGATCCTTTGACAAGAATACTTATATATAGGAAGTATCAGCGGCGTATCCACCATATTCTCGTCAAATTTTCATTGGTTTTATCAGTGAATTATGATTAGTCCTATGTGACTCTACAACCAATACAACAAACTCATAAATACTGAAAATGAAAAATGTCTGTGCAATCAAGGCTCAATCAACGGAGCCGATCGTATTGCATGTACTGAAAATGAAATTGTCTGTGCGATCAAGGCTCAATCAAACGGAGCCGATCGATTGCATGTACTGAAAATAATAAACTTAATCTACAAACAGCCTATACATGGAACCTCTCATAACCGCCTGATAATGCCTCCGATCATTTGACAAGAATACTTATATATAGGAAGTACCAGCGGCGTATCCACCATATTCTTGTCAAATTTTCATTGACTTTATCCACAAGTTATAATTAGTTCTATGTGACTCTACTACAAACACAACAACCACACTGATAATGAAAATGTCTGTGCGATCAAGGCTCAATCAAACGGAGTCGATCGTATTGCATGTACTGAAAATGAAAATGTCTGTGCGATCAAGGCTCAATCAAACGGAGCCGATCGTATGTGAGCACGCCAGGTTCAACCTCATAATAAAATGGGGAACATGCTCAACGCTCATAATGTAATGGGGAGCGGCGGCCTATGAAATTGCATGTACTGAAATAATAAACAATAATTACTCTAACAGTCTACACATGGAACCTCTCATAACCGCCAGATAATGCTTCTGATCCTTTGACAAGAATACTTATATATAGGAAGTACCAGCGGCGTATCCACCATATTCTTGTCAAAGTTTCATTGGCTTTATCCTTAAGTTATGTTTGGTTCTATGTGATAAAGAAAAACATAAAACTAAACGATAGGAGTTGAATCTGGATCTTCGGTGAAGAGGACTAGTTGGGTATCTTCGTTTGGGCCGTCATTATCTTCGACCGGATTGGCGTTGATGTTGAAGACTCTTCCTCTTGCTGGTGGCCTAGCGGTTGGGTTTTCTTGGTTTACTTGGTTAACTGGGTTTGATTGGGCTTGAGCGTTGATTACATTAACCAATTGAGGGCATGTGTTTCTAAAGTGGGTAGGGTCGCCACAATTGAAACAAGCTCGAACATATGGGAACATGGGGAATTGGGGTTGTTGATAGGTTTGGTTCATGGTTTGAGTAGGGGGGGAGATTTGGTTTTGAAAGGTGCGGCAAACCTTGCTCAAATGACCATAGCGTCCACAGGTTGCACATAGTCGACAAGGTAAGGTAAGGGGATGGTGATAAAAACAGTTGTTGCATCGAGGGTGAGGTCCAAGATATGGTTTCTTATTTGGGTAAGTTGAGTTGGGTGCCACTTGAGTGATTGGGATAGCTTGGATGGGTATGGCGTGTCAAATTGGTTGATTCCGTTGGATAGCAGCGAAAAGTTGCCCGTCTCTTTTTCTCTTAGGATTGGGTTGAGAAGGGGATTCGTTTTGGGTGGAGTCGGAGGTTTCAGTCGATTCTTTATCCTTCTTCTTCTCCTCCTTGAAGTCTTTGTTTCGGATTCGATTCTCGGTGAGCTCTGTTGCTAACTCCATTGCCGCTTCCAAGGTTGCAGGCGTGGTACTTATTACAGGGTCTTGAATCTTTGACGGAAGACCACGAATGTAGTGCTCGATCAAACGGTAAAGGGGAGTGAACATGTTGGGAACCATTTGATGTAACTCGAGGAATCTTTTGTTGTACGTGGTGTGGTCTCCTTCCTTTTGCTTCAACGAATAAAATTCATCTTCAAATTTCTTGATTTCGCTCCTTGGGCAAAATCGTCTGGTCATGATTTCCTTCAATTCATTCCAAGTTAAAGTCATAGCATCTTCAACACCTCGTTTGGCCTTCTCTGTATTCCACCAAGTAAGTGCTATCCCATATAATCGACCGGTAGCATATCACACTTTGCGATCATCGAGACAATCGCAATTTAGAAAAGTGTTCTCCATTTTTTCAAACCAATGGAGGAGAGCAGTGACACCTTCAGTCCCTTTGTATTTCGGAGGGTCGCATGATTTGAAATGCTTGTAAGGTGCATTGTATGGGATTTTGGGGGAGAGTTGTAATGTTTGGTTTTCTTGATTGACAGGATTAGCGGTAAGTCTTGTTGTACTTGGATACAATGATGGGTATTACGGCAGCCATTTGTTGAGCGATTAGGGCAGCCATGCGTCGCGGGCTTTTCCTGCCTTGTTCTTCCTACGGGCGTGGTTAGAAGACATCTACAAGGAATACATGACAAGATGAGAATATGGATGCTTTTGGATCATGGTCGCACTTGCTCGCCATTAGCCTACATGCCGCATACTTTACCTTTTAATCAGTGTGGGCCCCTGAATACGGTTTTTCATATGGTTCGCTTGGTTTGCCTGGTTTGCGTACACTAAACCCGGAGAAATCGAGAAATATGTATACAACGTGTGATATTCGGAATGTGTCCAGGTGTAGATACGGTGACACCTCAAAGTGGGGTTAGTTCGAACGACGTTTGTGGCATGCTTTGGCCTATAGGTCCTTCGTACTCTCATCGTTAGTCCCCAGGTAGGCAAACTGTCCGTTATATTGGATTTATACGAATGCCAACCTAGACAGGACGTTCCGACTACCGGTACTTGTACCCTTCCAGTTACTACATGCCCGTCGCAGAACTTACTTGATGAGATTTGAAATTGCAACAAAATCTTTGAATAATGAGAGTATGAAATAAATTGAATACATGAACATTGATATATGTATAATGAATATGTATATAAGCATGCATGTTCGACTGTAAATATAAACAAATATGAAACAAATAAATATCACAAGTTTGTATGTAACCACCTAGTCAATTAAAATTTAGGCAGACTATAGTATAGGCTCTAAGGGTCTAATAACCTATCCTATATCCCTATAGTCATGGCTCTGATACCAATCTGTCACACCCCGACCCGCAGCGGATAAGGTGACCGGGGCATGATTGGGTTATCATCAAAGCTCATGACATTTATTATACGTTTCATATTCATTAATACAATTTAATGGAAATTTACAATCATAATTACATCAATGACCTAAACATCAGTCTAAGCTTCTTTGTTTTCTTCTAAGGCATTTCCTATGTTTTCCTTGCTTCATCCTGTTCACCTGTATCATGTGTAAAAGAGTTTTTGGATCAACAAAAAGTTGGCGAGTGAATCCTATGAAAAACATTTGAACAAGTTTATTTAAATGATTATGAAATAAGTGCACAACCATACATGAGTAAAAATAGATGTAAATTTATTCATAAATCAATTTAATATCAAACAAAACACACATGAATAATAATGGATTGATTTTTGAGGCACGCGTTGCTCAACTCGTCTACCACGAGGAACTGATGGGCCTAATGAATGAATTGCATAAACATGATAATATGAAAGACATAACTACAAACAATATAAACTCAATAATACATACATGAACAATAATGGATTGGTTTTGAGGCACGCGTTGCTCAACTCGTCTACCACGAGGAACTGATGGGCTTAATGAATGAATTGCGTATAAGTGAACAAAATGAAATACATAATTACAACAATAATAACAATCTAAGTTTAGATCATGATATGGTATGGCACAAGTTTAAATAAATGAGTTAATTATTTTGTGACACATGACACACCCCAAAACGTGTAATTAAAAGGGGGAGTTGTAAGATTCACTCACAGTGGGTCCGTTCGGTTGATGATGTTGAATGCACGCTAAGTGGTTTTAACCACGAGTGAAATTAACCTAGATAAATAGCATTATGGTTCGTAAGTAAACGGATTTTATTAATCCATTTTAGTAGGATTGTTAGGTGTATTTTTGTGAGTTTAAGGCTATTTTCTAACCTTAAAAATGTTATTTTTAATTATTTTTAATTGATTTTTAATTAAAATAAATAAATAAAAATAATAAAAAAATTGATTTTTTTTTTTGCTACAGTTGACAGTTGACCGTTGACTTTGACTTTGACCGGTTCGTATGCGTGTATATGTGCGCTGAGTGAGGCTCGAACCCGAGACCTCCCGTACGCGTGCACGCAGCTCTACCAACTGAGCTACGTGTCTAACCCGAAATATTTATGTTTTTAATTATATTTATATACTAATTAGTTTAAACAGAAAATCCTTTATTTCTTAAAAACGATTTTAATCCGTGACTCGGTGCGCTCCACAGGTCTCGAACCCGGGACCTGTGGTTTATGCTAACACACAGTCCACCGCTGGACTGTGTGTCCAACTTGTTAACTTAACTGATTTTTATTATACTTAAACACAAACTAAGTATTTTCATTTCTGACTTGCTTAAAAAGTTAGATAATTGTCCGGATCGTTGCAGTGAACCGGACTCGAACTCGTGTCCTGTGATTAAACATACACACAGTCCACCACTGGACTGTGTGTCTAACTTGGTTATTATTCCGGTTATTAATATACTTAACATATACCATGGTGACCCGGTTCGGTTAACAAAAAAATACATTTTTATTAAGGCAGCATGCGTGGGACAAGATTCGAACTCGAGACGTTAGTGTGTTTATTGTGCACACAGTCCACCGCTGGACTGTGTGTCTAACCCGAGTTATAACTTGATTTTAATTATACTTAAACATTACCGAACATCGTCTTCTTCGTCAGTCTTAACCAGGAACGATGACTGACTGGTTCGAAGTTTTAATCAGGTTTATTTAGCGTGTTTCAGTTAATTACAGGTGAGATATAAGTGAAAAGAAAGAGAAATTAGGCGAAAGGTATACCGACTGGACTCCTCTGTTTTCCGGCAGAACTCCGGCGACAGTATCAGGTTCCGGCGTCGTGTGTCTTGCAGCAGCGAGTCTTCAGAAAACTTGAAAAGGATGTGGGTGACTTCGGTATAAGCTCAGGGGGTTTAGTAAGGCTCAGAAATGGAGGGTTCGGTTTTTCGGCGATGAGCAGAAGATTTCCGGCGAGTGAGTTTTCGCCGAGAAAGGGTGCGGTTTTGAGCGAAAGAGTTTGCAGAGGTTCGAGGGGGTATTTATAAGGCTGGTTATCGATGAACTTGGTTCAATTTCCGACTTGATTCGTCGGTTAGAAAGTCTCCGGCGGTTATAACTTGTGTCGCGAGTTCAGGCGTCGGTTATAACCGATGTAGCGATTAAGTTTTACGTTATAACTGAAGATATCGTAAATTCTTGGCGAGATCGCCGGGATTTCCGACGACTGAAATTTGGGCGCCGGTTTTGAATTCGGAAAGACATGTTATGAATTAAATGATTCCAACATTTAACAAGAAACATCAGTGGCGCAGTGGTTTAAGTGTTAAGTGTTAAGTCTGTTGAACCGTGACCCGGCGACTGACCCGGGTTCGAAACCCGGCAGAAACAATTTATTTTTATTTTCTTATTTTTAACAGTTTTTCAAAAACTAATTATATATTCCCATATAATAATTAATTATGTATCGTTTAAAATTATTTTGGGCATTAAATTTGCAACGAAATTTTTAACTGATTGTTCGGTTAATAAACGGAGCGGGTTTGATAAAATCCGTTTTTGACGGATGTTACAAAAGTCGGAATCTTGATGTAATTCAAGCTTGGAGCTGAGAAGCTGCCACTGCTAGGGTATATGTAGAGAAGAAAGGTATGTTTGCAGGTTACTTTACACACACTTGAGGGACATTATGCGGGCAGTATTCTTTACGCACTAGGATTAGTTTTACTTATTAGTAGTAGTTTGTGCCCTATCCTATGTGGAACTATACTTCACGCATCACTTGACTTTGCAAGTGAGCATAGTGTACGTGTAAACTTAGTTCGCGTGTAAACCTAGTTTGTGCAAGGTGGGGTTTGCGCATGAGCTTTGGAGTGTAATGTTGACTTTGTGCTTGTACGTTGTCTAGTTTTCACTTAGGGATCCGAGTGTTAGGATCCCTCAGTAGTGACCTAGACAGAATACTAAAGGAGACTTTCAAGACCGATTTTTAGACAGTTTTTAGAGATATGCATACTCTGTAAGGTATAATGTATAGTTCAAAAGTTAAAGGATGAAAGTAATTGAAATGGAAGTTTCATGAAATGAATGGTTTTTAGGCTGTTAGCCTTTATGATATGAGGAAACATTTTCAATTAATTAATATGGTGTTTTGAAGCGATAGTTTATTTGAATTCAACTTGATACGTAAATAAAAGTTAAAGATATGGTTATGGTAAAATCCGTTTTAAAGGCTAGTTACCTACAGGGGTGCAAGTCTTGTTATGTGATTCAAGGTTTTGTACCTTGCACGCAGGGAGCATAGTATAGGTAGCTACCTACGGGACTGTCAGTATATGCAGTTACTTACGGGCTACAAGTACAGGTTGTTACCTATGAGTTTGTGATTATAGATGGTGTCCAATAGGGCAACAAGTGGCTATACAGTTCAGGATAGGAGTGATGATGGCAACTCATTGGTGAATGTCATCTTGTTGTTTATAATAAAGGTTGACGTTTAATGTATGTTTTAAACATATGTTTTGCTAGTACTATTTACTATTTCATAAAAATTAGAACTCAATAAGCATAACTAACTTTTTGTATGCATATCAAGTTAAAGTTTTGAAGTGGAAAGCTTTCAGGAACAACAATAGCACTTGCAATGACTATCCGACAAGAAAATGGCATTCCATACTATCTTGTTATGTTTGCATTTTTAGACATTTTGACTATGGTTATATTTAACTTGAATGTTTGGATTACATGTTTTTCTGATGTGTATGTTTTTATATTATTAGCTTAATAACTATTTGCTAAAATATTTTTTTAATTCTATTTGTTTGTTTAATAACTTCAAGACAAACGGTTCACAAACATTTTAATAAACGTTTAGGTCGTTTACAATTCTAAAATATAACTCTAGATAATAAAGGAAAAATATATAGTTCATCATATTTCTGTTTACTTCTGTAAAATCAGGTATTTTCGACCATTGCAAAGAAAAAAATTACTGACTTTCACAAGTTTCCCGAAAAGTTTGAATTTTTGAACTTTTAAAAGTGGTATTGCCCATGAGAGGGAAAAAGAATTAATATTTGTACAATTTGTAGATGACGAAGAGAACTTTGGATGAATATCATACGTGTTTCCATCAACGATAGAAGTAGGAATATAGGACGTTAGTGTCTATAATATTGAAACAAACTCTAAATAGTTTACCCAAATAAGGATCTTATTTGGCCAAGAAAACCAGTTATAAGATTGATTTTAGTAACAATATAGAATCAAGGATAAAATTAACAAAGACAAACCGATGCATGTTTTTTGAATAGCAAACGGACCTTATATTCATAAAACCAACAAACACGAAAAAAAAAAAGAGATTAACACGCAACTTAGTCGAATCCGCATTAATAAAATAAACAAACATCCAAGAACCTACCCCACCAAATGTCAATATAACACAAACGATAAATAATTTTATCACTATTTATTTGAAAAATAAATTAATGTTTTTGTCATAATTGGGGCATTAATTAATTAACTAAAAATAATTAATGAGATAAGTAATACTATTACAAAACATTATAAGCAAAATCTACCTAACTAGACAACAATAATCCACAAGCAAGGTCAAGAATTAGGGACACACTACCAAAGTTGTTAGGCTGTCGAAATCTAAAACAGTTGTTGGCATTTAGTTTGAATTCATGTGAAGTTACAAGTAATTGTCTAGTCAGGTCGTGTGGCTTGTCTGATGTAATAGCAGAAATAAGTGGTTGATCCATTATTAATAGAGCATAGACAATTTTTTCTGGTATTTACGTACACTTCTATCTATCGATCCCGAACTTTAATATTTGTACAATAATTATTGATCGCTATTTCTGTAAGTGAATGCTTTGTTTTGGACATTTAAATGTAGTGTGGGTATTATAGTATGGGTGTAAATAAGCCTGACTGCACGAGTAGAGTACGAGCTTACATAACCTTAAGTTTGGCTTGTTTAATTTAAAAGAACTCAAGTTCGAGCTTAACTTGTTTTAAGAACATCCATAATAATTGATCAAGTTTATCTAACAGACTGCTTAGTTAGTATGTCACGTCATTTCTAACCACCACCACTCCAAAAACCTTCACATTTTCCTCTAACAATAAACCATTTCAAACCTCCACCTCATTATTTTTATTTTATTTACACTATACCTAATTTATATAATCTATTTTTATCATATTTTATTAATATGTATAAACATTTTTATTAATAAGTAAATTAAAATAATAAAACTCGTTTATTTAATAAAAATTCAAATTAGAATAGTAAAAAAATATTTTATTCTTAACAACGGCTAGTTTGTATGAGCTATGAATTCAATACGTATTTCAAACAACATGTACATTTCTAAATTAATAACTCACTACAAAGATTCATAAAAATGGCAAGTAACCTTTGGAACGAAGAAGAAGATATTGCTCTAGTCAGGTCTTGCATGGAACTATGTGATGACAGACGAGTAGTGGGGTCAATTAAAGAAGCCTTGATTAAAGGATTTCGTTAACATGTTGGAGAAATCAGTCGCAATTTGAACGCCACTTTGTCAAGGATTTATATTTTGTTCAGATAGGTTTAAAGGTTTCATGCTTGCTTCAACGACGTGATGGCTCAAGGTGAGGACATAAAGGATACACAAGAGATTGTCGGGGTTCGTTGGGAATAAGAAATTATGGAGTATAGAAGATTAATGTACATGGCAGCTTGGCAAGTGATAAGAAACCATACTCGTATGCCACCTGCTCTCCCTCTGGATTCGACTTCGACGGTTAGGGGTTGACAATTAGATTTAATTATCTCATCTTATTTAGGTTTAATTCGGTGTATTTAGGTTTATTTATCTCGTGTTGTTCAGGTTTAATATCTGATTTTTTAGGTTTAATTGTGTGGTTTATTTAGGTTTAATTATATGGTATGTGTAATATTGAGATGTTAATAAATTTGTTTTTTTAATTTGTGTTATTTTTATATTAGTTTTTAAAACATAAAATTGTTTAACTTTAAAAAATACATAAAAATTCTTTAAAAAAACATAAATAAAAGGTTTTTTTATTTAATAAAAACCCCACTATGGGGGCCCACCACCATCGAACCGGGCGAGTGCGCATCAACAGATCGCCCCATTTCCGGACCACACCAAGTCATCATCTCCAACAATGCAAGTTTGTTTAGGTGAGGTTTGTTGAGCGGACCACCCCCAACAGACTTGTCGTTGGGATGCTCTAAGCTTTGTATCTAAAGCTCAAACTTAATTTAGAGCATGAGTTTTTTCAAAGCTTAAGGTCGTTTATCATTTAATAGTTTCGGTTATATATATATAGTCTTATATTTTTATAGCATAATATATTATTAAGTGATCTTCATCGCTATTTTTATATATTAATTGTTATCATGTAAATATATTACATTTACAATAAAAGTTATATAAATAACAATCTGTTGAGCCTAGTTGAGCTGAATAATTGAAATTCGGGCTCAAGCATGGTTACAGCCCTACGTATAATAACAAAAAAAAGACTGGTGACATACACATAATATTTATAGTACATAAATTGTTTCGATTTCTATATATAAGGGTTGTGCATCATTTTCAATTATAGGGTTATAAGTGAAATGAGTTCATAGAATGGAGTACGCAGAAACAGTTGCATGAAACCTAACCCTCATGCTTTGTCAAACAAGAAACAGCAGCTTCTAAGGTTATTTGTGAAGACCTAACTTGTGATTTCCTAATTTAGGTAAAGTTCCAATAACATGTTAAGGCAAAACCCCTAGGAAAACCTCCAGTTCTGTCTTTTGTTTTACTTTTATTCCCATACCAGTAGCTGTCTTTATATGTGTGTCCCTTTTACACAAAAGTTCCCAAGCGACAGGTTGATATAAATACGTTTGAAACATGTCTTATGGTGTGTTTAATTTGAGAAAATTTTAGGTACAAATTAGTTTTGCACCATAATCCTTTACCACTACTGCAAGTTGAACACAGTGGTTTACCGTTTCTCTAGTTTAGTTGCCTCACGAAACATAAAACAAGTTACCTGTAATCGTCAAATTCTTACACTACACCCGTTTTAGTAGTGTTTTATAACACGCGTATACACTATGAATTTGCATCAACATATGTTTAGGTTATAGATTAATTCGTTAGCTGGTTTAATAAAGACCACTAAAAGGATGAGATATTCAGCTTTCTTTCTTACATGTCTTAAAGACGCCAGACTGATAGTGAGCCTGGGACATGAATGGCATTGATCATATTTTGAATGCGTACATTTCGATTCAGAATGGTTTCTTTGTCTTGTTCAGTGTCTTATATCTTTAATGTTACCTTCTCATCGTAGATCTATTCATATTTTGTGGGTCCTTTTCATCTTTATAGCACAACCCTTCTCATGAGTGTTATGAAAAAGACGAAATTGGCAGGAGAGAGATAGAGGGACTTGTGACAATGGCAATGGACATTTTGCTGTTTCCAGCAGGCTAAACTTGTGGCCCTCCCTTACGATAGGGACATTCTTACCTTGATTTGGTTTATCATTAAAAGTAAAATAAATACTGGCAAATCTACTAATCACTCATTTGATTAGGATGAGTACATTATATTTATAAACACATATATATATGTATAATAAACACACATGTATGTGTATATAAAAAATAAAATTATCCTAATAATGTGGAAAATAGTATGAGCTCTTATCTAATTAGTTTAATGGTTAAAATTAATCGGGTGACATTTTTTAATTAACTAGTATTAAGCACTCCCGAGGCAAACACCAATGCCACACTACTGCTAACGACCACCAACACTGAAGTTCCGGCGTGTTAATGTGAATAAATTAAACCGAAATGTAAAAAAATATAAAAGAATAACCAAGTCGATCTAGGACCCGCGTATTACGATTAACCTGTCAAACGGGAAAAAATAGACAACGTAAAAACGTTGAACTACATACGTACATTGCATCGTGTAACTCACAAAATTTAGAACGGAACGTAAAACGAAAATTTTGAAAAAAAATGAAAAGTACAAAGGACCAAATTTGAAAGTAAAAAAGTTGTGAGCTTAAATTGTAAAAGATGAAAAGTTTTGTGGTTAAAAGAAAAAATTAAATAGTTTTGAGTTAGAAGCAAAAATGAAAAGTTTTTGGTTAAAAGTAATGATGAAAAGTTTTGAAGTTAAAAATAAAAAACTCAAATAGTTTTTAGCTAAAAGTAAACAATTAAATAGTTTGGATTAAAAGTAATAAAAAAGATCAAAAAAAAATTTTAAACTCTTATAGTATAACTTACAACACCATTATCACCATTATGTCAAAAAAATATTATAAATTATAGTAGTGAGTAATTGATAGTTGTAAAAGCTAGAAAGGGTAAAAGTAATACTAGCAAATCTGTTTTATGATAAAGATGCGTACATTAAATTTATACTCACAAATATGTGTAGTATACCCTTGCTCATAAAACTCACATATACATGTGTTGCTGTCTTCTTATTGTTTCATGTACTCTTTAGGGTAAACATATTTTGTACAAAAGTGACCCATATGTGTGTGTTTATTTCAAAAGACTGTTTTGATGCAATAAAAGCTAGAAAAAACTTAATGTGTTGCTTTTTTTTATTAACGTTTTGTTTGTTTGTTTTTTAATTATTTTTACTTTTTACGAAGACATATATGCCTACACATCAAGTTGAAAATACAAAGGGAAGATTAACTTCCAATTTTTAGCGGCGACTACACCACATCATTCTCTACTCCATACCTATTTTACTCTTAATATCATTATACCTACGCTCCACATAAAGGTTAGATTATCTAAAAAAACCTTATGGACAACTAACTAAAGAAACGAAAGGAACATAAAAATGGTCAAAAACTACTAATTACAAGAACAGTGGGCAATTGCAACTAGAAATTTGTCCAAAAAAACGGTAACAAACTGGTGAACGAGTTTCTATCTAATTTCAAATTCAGCGTACTTATTATAGCTTGGTAGCTACGTGGTTGAAATTTTGCGATTGTAGATTTTCGGTTGCAAACTCGTTGTAAAATACTAAATAATAAAAGTAATATATATATATATAGATGACATTACCGTTACAGGGATCTCTTTAGTCTTTGCTACTAATTTGATTGGGCGCTTAAACTCTGAGTTTTCACTCAAGGCTTGGGCGTTTTATCCTATTTTTCCAGGTGTACAAGCCACATTATCTGGTGACATCTCTCTTAACAGCGATATTTGCTTAATAGGTACAATGCATGGGCCATGCTAAGTGCCAGCCGTTATCTACCCATGTTATCTTTGGACGCAAAGTTTCTTGATATATTGGTACTCCATTGTTTATCCTATGATCTGCTGGAGCACTATGGGTGCTCTTTAGTATTCAGTATTGACATGACCTAAGATTACTTATGCAGTTAGCATGGTGTCTTAGTTACTACATACATGCACTCCCACTGATCGTCAGTGGGTCACTATCAAGTGTTCTTATGGTATTTCGGGGCACCATTTCTCTTGGGTTGACTTTTCACCTTTCTGACTACTTAACTATGCATGCTTATTTCGATCTTGACTGGGCTGGTTGTCTTGATGATCAATGGTCTACTAATGGTCACTGTAACTTTCTTGAGCCAAGCCTCGTTAGTTGGAGCTCCAAAAAGTAGCACATGTCTTTTAAGGAGGCTGAGTATCACACCTTAGCACATACTACTACTAAGATTCAATTCGTTGGACTTTAAGTATTTTGCATGAGCCACATAATGATCTATCATGTCTACCTACCTTTGTATATAAATATTTTTACGATGTATCTTTCAATTACTCCAGTATTGAATTGCATTTCATTCATGACATGGTTTTGGCTCAAACTTTGTGTGTCTGTTATGTGCCCATGACTATTCAACTTGCTAATTTGTTGACCAAAGGGTTGTCCCCATCTCGTTTGACGCTCTTCAGTCCATGTTTCGCGTAGTTGCAGATATTATGCTTGACGGGGACATGTAAGTGTATATTTGTATATAAGTATATGTACAGCGATTGAGATTTAGTTAGCCATAGTTGTTAGCATCTTGTTAGTTGATTCCTCTCAATAGATATAAAGGATATTACTATATTGTACATTGATTGATTCAATTGTTAAGCGATAGAGATATTACATTGGCTTCATCTCTCCCCCATAGAAAGGTTATGATTACATTACGGAAGAGAGTGCTTGCCCCCATGGTTTTCTTTGCTTTCTCATAGACTTATAGTAACTCTGACCTATTAGTTCTATACAACTTTGCCTTACTCCTAAATACAACATAGAAGTTGTGGGGACAACCTCTTAACCTAGCAAGCCCACTTTTTGTTCAAGAAAAAAAACCAAGAAGCCCACGATGGTTTAAAGAGGTCGTTGGCATACTTTACTAAGTTTTAAAGAGGCCACAACCCACGATGGTATTTTTTGGAAGCACACAAACTCAGTTGTAAAAAACTTGGGTTTCACTCCACAATTTTATGATATTTTAATAATAGGTTTGCTTTGAGTTACTTTGAGCAAGCTTAGTTAATAACTATTGGTTGCATCATGTGTCATAATTGTTGGCTTTAAAATTGAGAGTGAAGTTTGCCAAATTAAAGATCACAACACGCATGAAGCTAATGGTTCTATAAATGATACAAGAGTTTGATAACATTAGACTAAGGGGAAGATTGTTGGATTTAATTGGGTAGTCAAATGTTATCAACAATGTCAAGTCAACGAAGTCAATGCAACATGTCGAAGTTGAGACGAGAAGATCGAAGAAAGAACTTGTGTCTGAAAGTTCAAGATATAATTATCTATATTGTTCCGGTTAATTATATATATTTTGTTAAGAAAAAATTATAATTTTAGTCAATCAGTTTGTTTTATTATCTCTCGAGACCTAAATATAATTAGCCTAAGCATATAATAGATTTAGGGTTCAAGAGCAACACACATTCGAGTGATTTTGGGCTAACTATATTATCATTTGCAAAATCAAACTAAAGGTTTTCATTAAAGATAGTTGTGTGTTCATCTTATTTTTCTATCATAATTAGATTTTAGACCCCGTTTAATCTATAATAATTATGTAAGCCCGATATATATTTTTTGTTTCATTTCTTTTATTTAACTTCTAGCTATTAATATTAGTTTTATTCAACTCATAATGATTCCCAAGTTGTTAATATACTAGTTAATACTCCCTCCGTCCCATTAAAAATGTCATATTTTGAATTTTCAAAGTCTTTATTTATAAACTTTGACCTTAAATAATTTTGTTTGCGTTAGATAATACTTGATGAAAGTTATATGATTTGAGTGTGTTTTACAATGTGTTTTTATCGGGTTAATATTCATCAAGTTTTATATAACACAAAAAATATATAATTAAAGTTAAAGTTTATAAATAAAGACTTTGAAAATTCAAAATAAGACACATTTAATGGGACGGAGGGAGTAATTGATTATTGAACAATTCGAATAAATTTAAGAAAAAAGGGTTACTCAACTAACAATCTAGCTATTAATATTCTATAGCCTATTTTCACTTGTTTTTTTACCTAAATAGTTAATTTGGATTCTATTTAATGGGATCTCATTAAGGGAATACCAATTCTCAATTAACACCCAAACTAAACAATCCAATTTATGAAAAGAAATATCCCAACCATGTGATATGATTTTTTTGAACACTTGCATATGTTTGAGCAATTGAAAGGAAAAAAAAGGATTTGTAAATATTACTAATGAAAATATAATTGAGCGTTTAAGAAAAATGAAAACACCTAGATGTATAATGTAATTTGGTATACGATATGAAAGTATACGCATTAAGTTAATCAATTCTTATGATTTGTTGTTTTTTTCATAGATTTTTTTTTCTTGACACTACCCATCTTTTTTCCTAACGAAGATCAGTAGATCTGCAATTGCTTTACCTATTTTTTTTTTTTGAACGACTAACAAAATCAATGCCAAGTACTCTTGGGGTACGCACTGGACCAAACGGAGTACTCTGAGAGTAATCCGAGTCCACCATCAATTTCGGGGAAAACCTTGTAACCCACCTGCCCGTGCCTAACGATGGTGAAATTACCAGTAAACCCATTTGACTCAAGGATCAAACCCAGGTTTCCTTATGATGAGGAATTGCCCACCAGTGTCTCACTCTACACCAAGTGGGAGTTGAACTTACATCTTACAAAAGAAATGCAAATATTCCAACACTTGATGTAGAGCTTAAGAATCCCAATTCTAGACTTTACCCTAGACTAGAGGAGTGTTGTAACCAGAATTGAAAGACTTCAACTCTTTCTAAAAGTGGGCTTTTATAGGCTTCCACCTTTTGGGCCTTGTACACAATTATATGCTTGATAATTCAAGCCCAATACAAGTACTTGGACGGTAGATCTGTACTTCCAACCAAGCTAAACAAATTGTATATGCAAAATTAGCAGTGATAACTCAAAGAGGCTCGTAGATAATCCTTCAGCAATCACGTTGATTAATGCACATGATAAATAGATTTTTATTTATCATTTCTATTACATCCAACTCACATATTCTCTAAATTTACTCCCAAATCTACTAAGTTGGTGGTTAACATAGTAGTTACCATTGGCATCAATTATTGTTGATCGTCCAAATTGTTGTTAATGCCTACTTAATCATGAGAGCATAGTAGTTACCATTGACGTCACAAGTTACTCATGCTTGCAATTTCTATTGCTAGCATATGTTACTGCGCCCGTAGTTGCCATGTTGCCACACATGGATCAAATTGGTGTTGATCACAGTTACTAATGATGATCAATTACTACTAATGATGATTCCAGTGCAACTTTACTTCATTCTTACAAATCAGAAGTAACTTGTAATAGTTTTTTTCAACATAGTGATCAAAACATTCCATCAAGGGATCAACCCGTTGTACCTTGCCTGGAACGTTGCCCTGTAATCTATTGAATTCATGTTACCAAAATAAGAACAGTCTTGAATGAGTGTGTACGCTATACTTTTAACCCGTACAAAGGTTTGTGTTTATTTTTATAATCTTCGGTAAATTAGATTTATCAATGGATTATATTGAATTTAAGTACCGGATCACCAATTAGGGGTATTAAAATTAATATGGGTCATGTTCACTACTGGTTTAACCGGAACTCGACATGAACCAGAAAATCATGTTAGGTACATCAACCTAACATGATTAAGTTTCAATATCATGACAAGAATACAACCCATTTAACTGGAGTTTTTTTTTGCATATTAATACTTTAATATGGAAACTTTGGACAAAATTACAAATATATACAGGTAACTTACTTTTTAAACTATAAAACTTTATGATTTTTTATTATCTTTTAAATTACGGCATGAAATATATGGCCTGTTTAAGTTTCAACATAACACAAAGACAGAATAAACATGCATACCCCCATATATATATATATATATATATAAAGGATCTTTTTGTGAGAAATATAAGAAGGCATAGAAATTGACATGTAGGTATCATGTTTTGGACTTATACATAATTTGTTTTAAACTATAAAACTTTATGATTTTTTATTATCTTTTAAATTACGGCATGAAATATATGGCCTGTTTAAGTTTCAACATAACACAAAGACAGAATAAACATGCATACCCCCATATATATATATATATATATATATATATATATAAAGGATCTTTTTGTGAGAAATATAAGAAGGCATAGAAATTGATATGTAGGTATCATGTTTTGGACTTATACATAATGTGTTGGGTTGTTTTTGCAAAAAAAAAAGCATCAAAACATAACAATTTAAAACACAATACAATGTATTACGGGCGTGAAATTTAAAACACAACTAAAACACACTGCTTAACACTTAAAACACACTACTTAACGTTCTTGGTATGGTGTTTTAAGTTTTAATCCAAGAATTCATTGAATTATGTCTTAAATTGTTATGTTTGGTGTTTTTCTTGCCAAACAATCCGAAACATTATACCCAAGTCCAAACTATGATGCCTACATGTCAATTCTTAAGTCTTCTCACACTTCTCATGAAAAATGTTCTTTTTACAGGATCCTAAGACTATATATATATATATATATATATATATATATATATAATATATATATATATATATATAGGGTGAGGTTATTGTGAGAAAATTTAAAATGTGAGAAGGATAAGAAATAATCTAAACCATTAGATATTTAATCTATTGGTTGAGATCATAGTGGCAATTTTGTAAATAATGTTAACTATTAAACTAACTAATTTTCTAGATTAAGGGTATAAAGGTAAATTTAATATTTTTAAATTAAGAAACTAATAAGTATACACATGCAAAGTTTCCCCTTCTTTTTTAAACATCAATAACTTTTTATACATAACTCTTTTTTTTTAAATTACACCATAATAAAGATTGTTTTTTTATCTTTAATATGAGTACCAAATTGATATAATTATGTAGAGTTATTTCTGTTTTTATATATTTAGGGTGTTATTCTGTTTTGATTCTGATTAAAAGTGTTGATTGGTGTTATATTAGGGTGTTATTTCTGTTATATTCAATGTTAGGGTGTTCTTTATAAGATGTGTGTCTTCAATATAACAGTTGTGGTGTTTCTATGAGTTATGGTGTTATTTTTGTTATATTTCTGTTTTTATAAGATGTATGCCTTCAATATATATGCTGTGGTGTTTTTATGAGTTAGGGTGTTTTTATGAGTTATATTTCTGTTCTTTATAAGATGTATGCCTTCAATATACATGCTGTGGTGTTTTTATGAGTTAGGGTGTTATTTCAAATTCGAAAATCCCTACAATAACTGAAAAAATTCGGTTGTATATATTCATTCCATAATTAGATTTTATTAGTTAAATTACACTTATACCCTTAAACAAACAAAATAAAATGGGACACATATCATCTCCATAATCTTTCTTATCATTCTCACACTTTTAAATTTACTCACGCGAACCTCTACTTATATATATACATATATAAATAGATTAAAAGGCTCGCATGTAAACCTGTGTCATGTCGGCACGAATACAACATGGTTAAAAGACTCGACCTGTTGTATCTGTTTAAACTAAACCAAAACCTGAAAATTTTATGTAGGGTTTTGTAAGTGTTTTTCATGTTTAGAAATTCATACCTTTGTTCACCGTCACACTACTATCTAAAGGTTACTTTTTTTTCATTTTTGGAGTTTGATAAAGTCAGTCAATAAAAGTAAATTTTCTAATAACGTTTACTATCATATTTAGTTACTACTAGACTTTTTTGTGCATTACTAAGTCATTGTTTCTTTGTAATCATATTTCAAAAGTAAAAGCAGACAATAACTAATTCGTGTCCTTTACTTTTTTAATGTGTTGTTAGTCATGATTTCTACTAATTTAATTTTTTTTAATTACAAATATTATTTATTTATATTAATAATCCTAAATCAGATCTTTTGCTCAGGATTTAACTAAAGACCTTTATTTTAAACTTATATATCTCTAACAAGTGGATTATCTCACATTAAGATTTACACTAACTTATAATAGAACTCTTTAGGCCAACAAGTTTCATTTAATTTAGGCTCAATCTATTCACACACCACTGCTGCCTATTTGGACACTGCTTGGGCTCTAGACAGGTCGTCTAGGGCTAGACGCCCCATATAGCACTGATTTTTAGGAGTCAGCAAGTACCTGGCAGGGCGCATAAATTTTAGCGTTTAGACGGGGCGTCTGGACCTAGACGACCCGTCTACGAACTTGTGTTTTTTTTGTTGGAAAAAAGGTGTTTTGATGGGGTAGATTGGTTGTGGTTGAAGTTTGAAAAAATAGTGTTTTTGTGGGGTAATTGGTTGTTGTTGGAGGTCGATTTTTTTTGTGGTGTAATTTTAGATTTTTAAAAAGTTTTGTTTATTGTATAAAAAGTGAGTTATCTTTTTCAATCGTTTATATATTTAATTGTTTTTACATTATATTTTTAAAAAATATAATATTAAAATTTAATACTATTTTCAACATTTTAAGATGAAAGCAAGAAGTGTATGTTGTTTCTGTATTACATTTCAACGTTGATTTAACACAAACAAAAGTAATCGAATAACTGAAAAAAAGTTAAATATAACATATATAATATAAATTTGTACAACCATAACAATATGTATCTGTACAGCTGAATACTAAATACAAAATGTCTATGCAAACGAGTCGGCCTTGGAGTCGGGATCGGGATCTGGCTGTTGCGGCTGATGATGTGGTGCTCGAGGTGGTGGGAGCGGTATGGCAGGTAACCCCTCTCTCTCTCTCTCTCTCGTCTATCTTGTGCCTCCCGAACCAGCCAGCCAACGAGATCCATAAGCCTGTCGACGTCGACTCGTAAGCGCGGGTATGCCGCACCCCCGGGGCATGACCTGGAAGGACGTGCTGCGGAAACTGAGGTGCCCCGTGAGGTGGTGGCGGCGGTGGCGGTGGCGGTGCCGGTCCGTCAAAATCAACCGGAAGGTCCTGGACTACCGCTGCCTCATCAGCCGGCGGATAGACTGGAGCGAACTGATCGGGCAGCAGCTCCGAAATCCATGGCTCACCTTCGCGGGTTTTAAACCGCTCGCCTAACACGCCGAACCTCTTCACCAGCCTCATCCCCCGCAAGGTCATAAATCCATCCGCGTGGACGGTATGGCCAACTGCAAGTGCGGGTCCGACTCCGGCACCAGACCCAACGACCGGGTAATCACGGTGAAGTACGCCCCGCCATACAAAAAGTCGCGCTCCTGCTGGTCATGGGCGGAGGCGAAGTACTGGGCGAGACCGTGCGCAAGTGCGTACGGCCTCCTGTACAAAAGGCAATAGTAAAAAAATAAGTCGGTGCTCGTAAACCACTCTCGGGTTTGTCCGCGAGCGGTAATAGATGTAGCGAGCATCCGATATAGATACTTGCACATTATATTAGCAAAATACGGAAATTAATTCATAGCAACAATAATCAAACAATTACAGTAATAAACGTACGTATCTGTACAGCGGGTCAGCAACGTGAGAAATACTCCCCTTCGCCGTGACATGCTCCCAAGTGTCAGGGCCTGCGACCACCTCCCATAATCCCAAAAGAGTGGGTTTATCCACCACCACTAGCCCCTACGTATAAACATCTGTATCAATCTCCTCCTGCAGGTATATGCCGCTATGAACGGAAAACTCAGCAAGCGTCATCTAACGCCACGCACCGGCAAGCCTAAATGAAACCTCAGGCGGAGGGGGAGGAGCCTGTGGCTGGGGAGGCGGCTGGTCGACCCGTGGAGGGTGGAACGTGAAGGTCGATAGGAACTTGATGAGCAGCTCCCTATAAGTCGGCGTGCCGGCCATGTCAAACAGACGGTGCCACGGGGAATCAACGGGAACGAAGAAACGAAGTCTCGGCGTCTCACCAATCGCCTCGATCGCATCGCAGTCGACCGCCGAGTGCGATCTGACCTGCATTCGGCATAGCTTCCCACAAAAACGGGCGGCCTCGGTGACGGGCGGGAACTTAAGATAGGGGTGGTCTTGGAGCGGATCCAACGGCGCTGGCGGGGCCCGTCGCGGACATGCGGATGTGGGTCCCCGTGTATCGGATCTCCAATCTCGTCCATAACTAAAACAATAAATATTTTAAATTATATAATCTGCGATTGTATTAGAATTTAACACGAGTAAAACAATAAATTATATAAGTTAAAAAAAAGTATTTTAACAGGTCGTCTATTGGGGTCGTCTAGGGCTAGACGCCCCGTCTTGTTCATCAACAAAACCCAGATACTTCAAATTCACAGCCCTTAAACCCCAAAAACTATCAAATTCACAAACAACCTACGTTCTAAATGCATAATACATTAAGGTTTCTTGAAGTATAGTTGAAAATACGTACCAGAGATGCTTGATTTCGCAAAAATACGGTCCGGAATACGGTTGAATATGTATGTGTGTGTGTCGTTGAGTATGTTCTGTTTGTCGTCTGTCTCTGCTCGTCTAGGTTGCTGTCACACCCCGGATTTCCAACCCAAATTCATACACCGGTGGGCCCGGGTGGGGAGTATTGTGACGTCAGTTGATAACATCATAGTCAATTAAACATGGCACAACGGAAGTCTTGAGTAAAATTACTATTACAAACCAAATGTTCGGAAATATAAAATATATACAAGCTCGTAATAGAAGATCCACAGGCGGATCATAAAATGTACAAAGAAAGAATATAAAACAGACTTTAGGGCAGATCTTGCAAGATCCTCTTAATCACTACCGAGCAGCTTCCGGCCTATTTCGTATTGTACCTGCAATTTAGTCTTTGAACGATACGTCAGCTTTCGCTGGTAAAATACACCCAATTGACTCATTTTGAAAACATTTTAAAATGATTTTAAGTGCACAGGGCACAAAATCTTTTATAACTTGGGAAAGTTACTTTGTAACCTTGTTAACAGATTCACATGTTTGTCCATACATACAAGGCCCAGTACAGAGACCGAGACATGATTAAATACACACCACTTAGAACTCATAGAGGAGTTATCCCCAACGTCTTGGGTAATTTGCATTTGAGCGTCTGTCAGGTGTATGCCTACACCCCGCGCTAAGGTCGTGGCCATTAACTAATCTAATGAGCCAAGGATGTCCAGGACACGGTAATTTAACCCCCGATGTTTAAGTTATCAAACAAAACTGATTAAAACAGAATATGCGGATTTACTAGCCACAATCCGGGCATTCGATTGATCCCATTTCTAACCAAGCGGTAATAGTTTATTGTATCCCAAGCCCGTATAGGGAAAATAAGTCGAGAGCATTTACCTGAGCTAGTCTTCTTTTTATTTCAATAACTCAGCCGTATACAAAAGTACTAACGTGCAGATAGCATTTACAGGCAAGGCTCTAGTCTGGATTATGGCATAAGCTAACCAATTAAATACTATCGGTCTTTATTTAAGTCATAGACTTAGACCGAATAGTGTACATGATCAAAACGTATAACACTTGATTAAACGATGATCGGATAGAATGTAGTTTAAACCCGACAAGTACTTTGACTTGCATAATATGGGCAAACAATTAACATTCTGCGTTTTGAGATTAAAATGATAAGGTTAAACCCGTTTTAGTTAAATTCTGTAAACTAGTTACGTATAATCATTCTGCGTTTTGAGATTAAAATGATAAGGTTAAACCCGTTTTAGTTAAATTCTGTAAACTAGTTACGTATAATCAACCGTATGCTTATAAGCGATAATGGATAACCGATAAGTCATGGACAAGTTCTATATTCCATTATATTTTAAATAAGTTAAAATATCAGTAGGATGTCAACTTATATGCCCGTTAAGGTTTTAAAACGAAATTATGCCTCATAAGGGCATTTTGGTAATTTCATACCATATAAAAGGAACTTGAATAAATTTAATGTTATAATTATAAATATTCTGGAAAAATACTTTATTTATGATATAATATCAGTAGGATATTAATTATATGTGAAATTTATCTTTTATGACCAAACTATGCACCGAAGGGGCATTTTGGTCATTTACACAAAGTTTATAATTTATTTGGGATTCTGAGTTTATAACATGTACCTACTGTAAATATGTTTAAAATAAGTTTTAAAATCATTAGGTAGCAAGTCTTAGTTAATTAATATGGTTTAAAACCATACTATGCGCCTAAACGGCACTTATGTCGTAAAATGGCGTCCTTTTGCGATTTTCACAAAACTGATGTTAAGTTCATATTAAAATGTCTTAGATCTGTTATTTAATATAACATATCAGTAGGTAAAAGTTTTACCTTGAAAAGATTTGACTAAAACTAGTTTATGAGCCACAATGGCTAAAATCGCCATTTATCGACATAGTTTAAGAACTTACTTGAAAACTCAGTTCATAACTTGATTTAACATCCCAAATAATCCTACTTATAATATTACATTAGTAGAAAACTCATTTTCAAGTTCGTTACTATTTAAAACCTTGTTTATGCAAAAAGGACATTTTGGTAAAAAATGGCAGAATTATGGAACTTGCGCATAAACTTGGATTCTGATTATGATCATGTAAATAACCTCAGAGGGTTATGCTAAATTATATTATGATCATAATGCAACTTTAGATCATTAGGTAACTAATCTAAATCGGGTCAGAATCAAAAGTCAAATTAGAAGTCAAACTTCACGACTTTGGGTTGCGAACCGACCCTAGAACTGAAATTGACGAGCCGAACATGTTCTTACGTGTTCTAATAATTATTACCAACTTGTTTAAGTGTCAAAACAGGTTTCATAAAATATATAAGATTAATTTATGATTTTTCCATTCCTGTTTGACTTTTTAATATCATAACTTTGACCCGTCAATTGGTCTAGCAAACGTGATCTTCAGGAGGTGCCCTTTATAGGTATTAACACCTACCTTATTACGATCACTTAGCCATGTTCATTTTGAACAATGGCTGGACCATAATGGTCTTAACCGAAAGTCAAAGCGTTTTTTCGTAAAACGCTTGACTTTTGGCTATAAAAGCCTATAAACGAAAATGCACAAGGGAGGAACACTTACCAGTGATTCCTAGGGTGCAAAAAAACTATGTTGGATGCTCCTTTTAGCTAGGAACTTCCAGAGGAGGGAGAAGAGTATGAATAAGAAAGGTGCAAGTTCAAATGGTGAACTTAATCACCTATTTATAGTTGGAGAACTCAAAGGAGGTGAAGCCAGGTGTTTAGGGGAGTAAGAGGGAGCTTACAAGTATCCCAAAGCGTGACATAGCTGATTACAAGTCCATGGTTTCGATTAAATGGTTTTGGAGCTTTGTTTGGGGACCAAGCCAAAACTTTCTACTGCAGACCCCTTCTCGCACCCCGCGAGAGACCCAAGCCTGGTCTCTCGCGGCCCGCGACCGCCCCTTGGCCAGTTTCAAAGTTTAACACTTTAGCCCCTTAACTTTAAAAAGCTCGTAAAAAACCTTTTAAAACTCCTTTTTGGCACATTTAGCCCTCCGTAGCCAATACTTGGCATATCTAGGATTATGCATGGACATTGTCGAGCTCTCGGTTCGTTAAAAGGTCACTCAGAGGTATAAATTAACATGTTGACACTTTTAATCCCTCTATTATCCAACTTTCAAATATTTACAAAATTAAACCCTGTCGTCCAACAAATGGCACGTATGAGAGTTATGACTTCGTAAAGGATCATTCAGAGGCTTATTATAAACATGTTGACTCCGATGTCACTTAGAGGCTGGCCATGTTGACATATCAGTCACTCAAAGGCCTAGTTTAAGCATGTTGACATATCAGTCACTCAGAGGCTAATGATTTAAGCATGTTGACATATCAGTCACTCAGAGGCTGTTATTTATGCATGTTGACATCGGATCGTCACTCAGAGGCTCAGTTTGAGCATGTTGACGCCTTTAGTCCTTAATGGTCTTTAATAGACTATATTTAAAATATAACACGTGTCACTATACTATTGGACATGATTTTACAAGGTGTTACAGTTGCCATTCATATACGACTCCTAGACGGGTCGTCTAGGCCTAGACGGGTCGTATGGAATAAACGTCTAATTACCATTTTACCCCTAGCTGCAGCCCATCTAGGCCTAATTCAGGGGCAAAATGGTAATTAACCATGCTGGTTAATTACCATTTTGCCCCTGAATTAGGCCTAGACGGGCGGCAGTTCCGGGGTAAAATGGTAATTGACATTTTAAATTTAAAATTCAAAATTTATCAGGGATAAAAGATCCCGCCCACACCGTACGTTGCATCTAGGTCTAGACAACCCGTCTAGGCCTTGACAGTATGACCATTTTGCCCCTGATTTTGGCCTAGACGACCAACAAACAAGGGGTAGAATGGTCTTCTTGCAAGACCAAGACGGGGTGTCTAGGTCTAGACGTCCCGTATATGCACAATTAATTTTTTTTGGGTATAATTTATATGATTTTGTTTACTTAATACAAAGTTTTTGGGTAAATAAAATCATGTTAATTATACCAAAAATTTTCTAATTGTATACCAAATGTTTGTATTAATTATAAAAAATCATATTAAATATACAAAAAATTGTATTAGATGTACCAAAAAGCCTCATTATTCCGATTCACAGTCGACCCACTTATTACTCGGGTTTGGATTCGGTGCGGGATTCATTATCGACGTATACCATTTTAGACGGGGCATGTACATGTCCAGCCATTGGTCTGTAGCTGCGCTTCGGTAGATCAACCACAAACCGTTTACTGTAAGCATTGGAAACTGGCCTTCCAACTTAATATGTATGAAGTGGTTGTTAACATGTGCAAGTGTTATCGTTCGTGGTTCTCGATCCGTCAGAGGGTTGATTATCGGGAAGAACGTGGAACAACCATCGATGCTTAAGAGGTGAACCACGATACCATACCTTTGTGCAATAAGAAGCCCTGCGTGGGGGAAGTCCATCCAGTGAGTGGGGGGACATTGCTCCACTGAATCCCAGATTAGGCTCTGACGATGCGTGTAAAAGTATCCTTCCTCCCATGCTTCAAATACTGGCGCCCAGATCGACGCGTTCTGATCCTTCTCCTGTTGAAGGTCTTTTTGAATGTGGCTCCACGCACGTTCTCCCATACCCAAGCCCACAGCCACAGACCGAAACCCACAATGACCGCCTGGCCTCACATCTTGTATGCACGAGTTGTAAGGGTGAAACAAAGAGGGAAGGAAAGGCTTAAACCATTTGATTGTTGACACATGCTCGTCGCCCACTATCAACGGAAAACCGTTATCATCTCGAACCTCTCTTTGTTTAGAACTCGTTGAACGGCTTCGCCCCGCTACGGGTTTTTGCAACTTGACAACTAACTGTTGAGTGGTCTGCGGCGGAACATACGAGCTATGGCGGGGGGCATCGTATGTACTTGATTGGGAACCCTACGATGGAACATACGAGCTATGGTGCGGGGCGTTGTCAAATCAAAGTTGTGCTTGCTTTGTTGTTGGTCGTCCACGAGTCGAGTGTTGGACAACCGGTGGTTTCTTGGTGGATTTGGTTGGGGTCAACACCGCTTAATCTTTCCCAGCAAGCTTTTTTTCTGAGAAGGGGAGCGTGACTCTAACTGTTGCCGAACAATGTTCAGCTCTTCTACCACGTCAACGTCATCCGATGTCAATTTACATGGCTGAAAGTTAAAGTTCCGCCAGAAGACGTCTACGTCTTCGAGTTGAATCGGACGCTCTGCACGTACGTACTTTTCCAATCTGCAAGCACACGGCAACCCACAGCTGTACCACATCTGACATCTACAAGATGAATGCAAGCGCTGCAACACGTCTAGTTTCCTAAGTAGCTCTCCACTTAGCAAATCAAGCACTGTATGGAAAACTTTTCCACGTATGTGGTCAAATAACGGGTTTTTGTGGTGGTTCATTATTTTTTTGATGCTTTCTTGAAAGCTCCGCCTTATTTCCCCGTATTGTGTTTCAACTATATCCTTGACACAACCTACTATACAGTCCAGCGAGCTCCTATCTTGGATGTATCTCTTTAAATTCGTGTGTTGACTCTCAACTCTGTTTGTGGTAGGTTGCCCGAAGTTGCGTCTCTGATCAGTCCACGCAAAGACAAACATTTGCTTGTAGTCTTTCAGCCAGTTATCATACACGTACGTAAACACCCCTAAAAGGTATCAATAATTAGTTAAATGTACATGGGTAGGTCATCATTTATTACAAAAACTTACTTGAACGTTTGCACAGCACAAGTCGCTTTTGCAAGTTGCCTAAGTTGTACTCGTATATGGATGACAAAAATTTTTGCCCTTCTTCTTCTGTGAATGCGCTCTTGCAGTGCTTACAGATATTCTGTTGAATGTGAAACCTGCAGAGATATCGAGAGGCGTTTGGAAAAACTTTAGCACACGCGTTAATTAGGGCCAGCTCTCTATCCGTTACAATAACACGTGGCTCCATACATTCGTCCAACATTGACATGATCCTCTCAAGCACCCATACAAAGTTATCACTACGTTCCTTGCAGATAACGGCATGCGCGATACAAAACGAATAGTTGGTGGGCGTCATACCAACTATCTGGACAAATGGCATGTTGTATACGTTCGTCTTGTACGTGGAATCGATTAGCAAAACGTGCGGGAACGCACGCCACATTTCAGAAGAGTAGGGATGAACAAAGAAGATTTCTGTAACGACCTCTGTTTCGGGTTCCTCCCGCGTCTCGTAAATAAATTCATTTTTAATAAGGATGCTTTCTAACGATTGCATGGGAGTCAATCTGTATCTTTGCTCGGCCCTAATCTTCTGAACCGCTTTTTGAACGTCTTTCTAAACATGAAAACTGTCGGGGAATTGCTTCCTTATCATTTGAAAAATTCTGCGCGGCTCCAGGTTTTGTGCTGGCAACTGCTCGATCATTCTGTATTCATCAGGAGCAAACCTTCGCACAAACGCGTGGCCCGACAGGTCCTGACAGACTTCGTGGTTATGTTCAATCTTTCCTCCTTTTATCCCCCATGTTTCATACGGATGGTCTCGCACAGCCACTAGGTAAAACGAGCAATCGGTTTTCTTGCTTCCAGCTTTTCTAACTGTTGCTATAGTATGGTGCTCACCACCACGGTCACATTCAAGCCATACCCTCCTGGTTCTTGCACCAATTTTCTTTGATCATCGGGTCACAATAACGAAACCATCCGTCTTTGCCGTTTCCTATGCCCAGTTTTTTAGCTCATCTAGAGAGTTGAAAACCTGTAAAATCGACAGCGTTATGTTAGATTTTATGTTTACTCAACTGCACAACTTAAATAAATACGTTTTCATACCGTCTCTGTGAGGTACGGATTGCCTGCGCATAGGAGTGCCTCACCACCATATCCTCCACCATTAGGATAGACTTGTTGACCGTACAAAGAATGTGTTGCATTGTAACTTTCGTAACAGTCTCCTCCGTATCCATCCGGACCGTGTTGTTGCGCGTACTAGTGTTCACACACGTATCCATAATCCGGAAACCCATGTTGCGGAGGATAAGATGGTGCATCAACTTGGTACGAGTCGTCCACATGGGATATTTCTTCAACGGGCGGAAGCTCGTTCAAATCTAGAAATTGTCTATTTTGATTTTCTTGTACACTTGACACAACCTCCTCTTGCACATTAGAATTGGGAACACCGGTCTCCCCCTACCAACGATATCACCATTAGTAAATTATTAAAACAACAACTAGTTTAACCTAATAACTGTTACCGAATTGGCTTCAGGCACCCATGACTCGCCTGGATACGCCCCAAAGAAATAGTTGTCGTCCCAGTTTGATGACATTTCACCACCTTTGAATGATATAAGATAAAGTAATATAAGCCAAAGTTCACGACGGAGAGAATTCCGACGATGAATTGAAAGTTTTCTACGACTTCAAAAGCTCTGCATGGGTCTTCACGTCGTACTTTGCTAACATGCATGCAGCCCACCTCTTCAAGAGGGGTCGTCTAGGCCTAGACGCCTCGTCTTGGGCTGGTCGTCTTCAAGGTCCGTCTAAGGCTAGACGCTCCGTCTGATGTGACTGATTTGACATTGTACGAGGGCAGGAATGTGGCCGGAGAAAAGGAATCCTAGACGCACCGTCTAGGTCTAGACGACCCGTCTAAAAGGTGTCTAAATAGGCAGATAGATGTGTGAATATATAGACCTTAATCTAAGACACTTACCAGGGATATTTTTAGTATTAATCGTTTTGGTGGTAAACTGTTACCTAATGCAATTTTGGTATTAATGACATATTATTTAATAAAGACATTATTATTTATGTTATTATCAATCTTTTAAATGATTTAAAACTAGTAAAAACTAAAATAACTGATATACAAACAGAAAACGTATATACAATACTATAAATTGTTAACTCCATCAATATGCACAAGTTATCCATTAGCAGATGCTGCTAAGGGAAAAAGTTTATGAATAAATAGGTGATATTTTTATATTAAATTAGTATATTACTAATTCAAAACAATCTCATGACATACCAACACATTTTTTAATAATATTTAATTTATTTACTTTTTACTAATTTATATACGCTAACTTTTTAATAAAAAACTAAATATATGTTATGTACGTTATGTTTGATTTTTTAGTCTAACATTCTAATATAAATTTTGTTGTGTTACAATCAAAATAAAGCATTTTTTTTAGTGAAGACTAGAGCAAAAGGTAGAAATAAAAAGTTTAACTTAAGAAGTGTCATCTGCGAGAAGGTAGACAAGGTGATTATCGACCCATTTTGGCGTATTTTGATATGTATGGACGTATTTGGTTAATTTTGACTTGTTTGGACGTATTTGATTAATTTTGACTCGTTAGGACGTATTTTGGTGTATTTTGACCCATTTGACGTATTTGGTTTATTTTGACTCGTGTGAACGTATTTGGTGTATTTTGATTGGTTTTGGCATTCTATTTGTAATGGAGCAATTGCTAAAGTTGAAGTTTTATCATTAGTTGTTTATCTTCTGTTATGATTGTATAATTTAAAGGCTTTTATTGTAGAAGCAATTAGTATTTCTTTCATTAAAAAATTTACTGTCATCTAACCATGTTTCATGATTTTGTAAAAAGTTGATAACTTTTTAGAAATTTTGATTTTTTTAAAAAAATTTCACAATTTTTTTGCCATTTACTTTTTTCATATATTTTTTTATTTTTTGATCCTTCGTCACATTTTTTTATATTTTTAAAAAGCTTTTAAACATATTTTGCAATTTTTTTCTAATCCATTTGGCATTTATGTGCCATGCCAACATTCGTTTAAATAAAAAAACTTAAATAATTGACACGTAGGATGGATGACCTTTTATTTAGGTAAAATATTGAAGATTGAAACATCAAATGAAACTTGAATGATCTAATTGGAACAAAAAAGTTATGAGTGACCTAATTAGAGTACTCCTGAAACTTGGTTACTATTGTACAAAGTTAACCCTTTTTGTATCGTAAACTACGGATTAACAGTTTTTATCGAGTATCAATATCGTAGTGAACCAACCCGATATTTCCGAACAATATTGATTCTGGTACAAATATTCATTTCATAATTTTCGATTTCGATACGAGTCAATTTCTCTATTGCATAAGTAACTTCGGCGAAATAGTTACATACTTCAACTAACTATTGGCTAATACATTTCTAAAAATAACCATGGAAATGCTCATTACCATTCTTCATTCAACCTTTTTTAAAATTTCAAATACAAATAATATTATAAATTTTAAATCAATTACCTAATAAAATATATTTATGAAATATAAACGTAAAACAAATATAGAGACAATCTTTTGAGTTGTTATATAATATGTAGGTTTCTCGTTTCATCACTTGAGAAAACCTCCATCCTAAATATATAATCACACTCTAGTTATTATATGTATGTATTTATTATTACAAAATTTTCTAATTATTTTAATTTATTTATTAAAATAAGTTTTCAAAAGGCTGAATGATATGGAATGGTCCATTGCCCACATGACATCTCAATTCTGTGTCACATAAGCAATGGTATGGGGAGGGTGCATAATTGATAAAATTTTGATGATGTGGATGGACAATGACGCCCATATCACAATGGCCGTCTTCGAAAAAAAAAAAAGATATGGCCCTGTGCGAAGTAAAAAGTTTGGGCCTTATTCGTAAATCTCCATGTAACATAAACTCCTCAATAACTAAAATTTACGTGGAAATGATTTAAATAGTTATTTTTAGCTAAATTTAGTAAGTAATTTATAAATCAAAGGAAAAGATGTAGTTAATAAAATTAGGCATTAAATGTCATTTGCATCTAACCAAGAAAAAACAAAAAGTGAAGCTAAATAATGTATTTGGAGACGTTGGGATTCGAAACCACGTTTCCTTATTGATTAAGCAACGAAGTAACCACCAGTATAATGGGTCATTTGTGTTATCTTTTGATTCGGTGCATATATATATTTTATCTTATACAGTATAAATTATATACAAAATTAAAAAGATTCGGGCTCCTGAGGGTTTGGGCCCTATGCCGTCATCCACCCACACCCCTCCCTTGCCGGCCCTGCATATCGCCCAATCTATGTAGTGATAGGGCCGAGTGGGCATGGCAATTAGGTAAGGGCTCACTATTCACGAGGGCCTATATCGTGCAACGAACAAACCACATGATGTCAATTTAAGCATAATAATGGAATGTTTCGATATAAGTAGTGGGAGTTGGTGCAAGGTCCACTTAAATTAAGATCACACTTCAATCAAACCTAAACATACTTTAGAATTCCACCGGTCTTTAATGGATGAAGACCAGACAGATGTGCATGTATTATGCAGTGAAATGTCAACACACCGAATAATACAACACTCATAAACAAGTACACTCATACCCACACACTGTGGGTAAACACATTGCCATACAGCTGTGAGTAGACTTTTGATTATGTCATTGCATTACTCGGTTTGATTTTGGATTTGTGTAGTTTCAATCAACCCAAAAGCTAGAAAAAAGATCCTAACACTATGTAGTGTGGTTTAAAATTCCTATGGTAGTTATTATGTCACGTCAGCATAACCAAGTAGGTGGGGGGCTTTAACGTTAATAATATAGTGTGGGTTAACATTATTTAACTAAAGTTTAATAAAATCTAATTGGCTAATAATTGGGTGGTTCCCACACAAAAAAAAGGAAATCAGCATTGGCGTTCGCCAATACATTGGCGGAAGTCATATAGCGCCCCTCAACGGCGCCTGAGAGGTGGTGTTGGAGGCGTTAGTGGCCGGTGTGAAGGTGGGGCTTCACTCCACACCCACCAGCCTAAAAATCACATTTTTTACTAATTTAAATTAAAGGACTGATAGAACGAAATTTGGGTAATCTAATTTGAGGTTTTTTTTTTTACAACAAATGTTACTTCTACTCTACTTTATACTAACAAATCTAACTTACTCCTTTGCCAAAGTATGAACATGAGACATCCCCTTAAAGAAGAATATACCTCTACCAAGTGGGGTAGCCCACGTTGTCATCTAAGTTGAGTGGCTGGTGTGGATGTGGGGCGACACTCCACACCCACGAGCCTAAAACTCACATCTTTTACTAATTTAAATTCAAGGACTTATCTAACGAAATTTACGTACTCTAATTTAGGTTTTTTTTATATAACAAATGTTACTACTACTCTACTTTATACCAATAAATCTAAATTACTCGTTTGCTCAAGTTTGAATATGACACCTCCCATCATAAAAAGAATGTACCTCTACTAAGAGCGCTAGCCTACATTGGCATCTAAGTTAAGTATTCTAATTCAGCTTAGTGTCATGGACTCATCTTATGAGTGTCGTATAGGGCTTGAGAGCTAACCATTGTATCCCGTTGACACACAACTCCCAACCACTCGACTCATATTCCCCAACTCCCAACCGTGTGGTATGAGAAGTACCCACTTCTAGCACACAACTTTAATTAATCAATGCCAGACTTTAATCCACATGTTTGGCTCAAAGAATTTTCTACCACCAAAAACATGCATGTCATTGTGCATCGATGCTCATCCATAATAGCACACCATAGCACTAGCTTTACATTAGTTTGATGGACAATCAACAACACGTTATCCCATCGTGGGAGCGATTATATTTCACCAAGGGTGTAACTATTAAAACTCTCTTCAATTTTCAAACTATTAGCAACCATCGCATTCAATGATTTACTAGCACTCTTGATTTGCTCTCCAACCATTTTGAAACTCAAGTGGAGCATGTGCCCCTCGAAACTTCATGTTATAGTGATACTCATGGGGACAAAGATCTATGACCGCTAGCTTGACTCTTTGTAACGGAGCCCTATAGTTGATCTTCTCCCACCAAAATTGTTTAGAAACATAAAAAGAACTTTTCAGATGATGAGTTTGACTCAACAAATTGTCTAAAGGCTGAAACCCACTATGGTACCACTTGTCACGGACTTGTACATACAATGAAGATTTTACAGCGTTCTTAGATCCCTTGGGTGTTAATGGTGGATCAAGGTTGTCTTGTACTCGTATTGGGAAAAGCCCCTACTCCGGACCAAACGGGTTCAAGAAGTGCAAGCACTCCTTTCATATACCCTTAATTATTAAGGCATTCTCGAAGGATATGAAAGATTGATCGAGAACAGCCACATTTAACTCATTTTCAAACATTTCTCCTATCATATTAGGGAATTGATCTCACTTAGCTAATCATCAACCAAAATAAAAGCTAGCAAAGGGTTGGTCTACATATCTAGTTCTACTAACTCAACTTACAAAGTACTTACCAACTTAGGGGTTGCTTGATAAACTTGTGCTAAGACATTAAGAAGCCTGGCCGATTAAGAGGTAGCCTTTGAGTCAACCTCCATGAACCATTAAGAAATATCTTTTAAGTGAGCCAAACATATTATACCTCTAACCAATTCAGGTACTCTTTTTAACAGATTGGGATCCATATATTCAATTCATAATGCCAAAACCTATAGCAAGTAGCTAGAGGCAGCACATGTACATCAAGGAACAAGAACCAGTTGCCCCACTATTAAACTAACACCATTTTCCCACCAATCTTCTAAAGTAATACTATCTATTCTTGCTATATACTTTAACCATAATAAGGTGCTCACATGGATTTCTTCTACAATCCTTGTATAAGTGGTATGCACTCCCTTAAAGACTTTGTCACTTCTTTTTAGCCATAGCTTCCACACAACTATCATCATGACACAATTTGTTGCTTCTTTTACTTCGTTTGAATCTCCACATCCTTATATATGCTAGTACATCCTTCATCATGGAACAGTGATGTAGGTTTCACATATAGCCTTTTAATGGAATTATTAAGATGCTATCAAACAACCAAATAGTTTAGGGGTAAATCATTTGTCTTAGGTACCGGTGTGGGGCGTTTGGAGACGGAGGGCAAGCCCCTTGTCATACCCTAATTTCCCGATGGGCCCAAACTTGGGGTTTATGCGTGATGATTGATATAAATATTCACATATAACACAACGAAAGTCTTGGGATTATAACATAATATTACAAAGTACAAATGTCCGAAAGTTTATATACATATATATATATATATATATATACACATATATATATATATATATATACACATATATATATATATATATATAGACGAGAAGTGTACTAAAAGATCCACAGGCGGATCGAAAATAATAATATGATTACATAAAGACTACAAGGCTTTGCGTGGAGTCGCAAATTCCAATATGCATTACCGAGCAGCTCCTGCCTATTCAATATTTGATAACCTGCGCTTAGTCTTTTGAAAATACGTCAGTTTTCACTAGTAAATACAATTAACCAACACGTTTTGAAAATTTTTTCAAAATCATTTTATACCATTTGGTATATCATTTTCATAAATAACTTGGGACAAACTATATATCTTGTTACCAGTATTACATGCTTGTCAATACATATGGGCGGGAAACTAAACTCCGATATATGATTAACCGACACACCACTTTTATCCCCATTTGGATAAAAAAAAATATAATACCATTAGTGTCTGTCAGGTGTATGCCTACACCCCGCGCTTAGGTTATGGCCACTTACAATTAAGTGAGCCATGGATGTCGTCAAGGACACGGTCGCATTAACCCCCAATGTTTAAGTTATCAAGCATAACGGATTAAAATGAGTTATTTGGATTTTGGACATCTTTCTTCATTGATCCCATACCGACCAAGCGGCAAATATTTTACCGTATCCCGAGCCCTATAGGGAAAATATGATAAGAGTATTTACCTTAGCTTATCTTTATAACTCAAAGATACATAAGCACAGGCGATACTCAAGACAACTAATACAGGTGCAATTTACTAGAGGCTCCTAGTATGGAATGGACGAAACTATGATCCATTAGAATGTTAACGGGTCTTATTCAAGTCATATGACCTGGACCGATTAACTTATAATGTACGGTACGCTAGATTAAGTGGAGACTGGATAGAATGTGGTTTAAACCCTTACGAGTACATTGACTCGTATAATATGGGTCAAACAACCAAACATTCTGAGTAGAACTGATTCGGAAAGGTTATGACCCAATTCGGCCAACTTTTATAATTTACGCTAAATAAGTCAACCATACGCGCATAGGCGGCATCGGGTGATCGAATGGGTCTATGGAAAATCCAATATGCCACAACATGTTTATTATGTTACCATTTCAGTTTATAACTAAGATTACAAGTTCATTATCTTTTAAAACCATTTATGCACAAAAAGGGTATTTTGGGTATTATTAGGCATATTATATGGACTTTGCATAAAACCCGACAAACGATCTGATCAAATGGTATAACCTCAGAGGGTTATTCAATACAATAATATGATCATATAAAAACCCTTAATCAGTATCTAAACTATCTTAAACGGATCAGAATCGAAAGTCAAAGCAGAAGTCAAACAGTTTGACTTTCGGTTGCGAACCTAGCTCTAAGCAGGAAATGATGGGTTAAGCATGATCTAACATGTCCTAATAGGTTATATAAACTGATATAATATCAAAAATTAAGGTTTTTGATACTTAAAAGTTCATTTAGCGTAAATTACGAAAATCTGCTTTTTTTACTTTTATTTAATAAACCTTTGACCCGTCATTTGACCAACTTAACGTGGTCTTCAGAAGGTTCCCTCATAGAGGATTAATACCTACATTATCACGACCACGTAGCCATGTTCGATTCGAACATTGGCTTGACCGAAACGGTAATAACCGAAAGTCAAAGCAGAAGTCAATTTGCTTGACTTTCGGCTAATATCTAGCCTATAAATGAAACAAGATTGATTTAGAACAGTTACAAGTGTTCAAAGGAGTGTTATAACTTCAGGAGGGAAGCCTCTTATCAGGAAGAAGCTATCCAAGAAGATTTAGAATGAAAATTGAGAGGTGCAAGTCTTGAATGGCTCATGGATACCTCTTTTTATACTTTCATAAGGATTACAAGATGTTTCCACATGTTCACAAGGCTTCCTGATGTGGGCTAGCATCTAGTGAGGTCAAGGAATCAGAGAATGGCTGCAATTCGCGAGCAAGGTGGCAAGAGACAGCAGCTGCTATTGCCAACACAACATTCTGCCAGCTGCACCCCTTACGGATAGTAAGGGATTGGTCACGGTCCGTAAGGGACCTTGCACTCCCATAGTTTGTTTGAAAGCCTTATGGACCGTAAGGGACCGTCATAGGCCAAAATTTTGACATATTGTCATGTTTAACCCCTCCCCTTCCATCCTTCCACATATTTATGTATTTGGTCACTCTCATCCAAATTACCGGGATTATTTGAGAGTTGATTGGACACGTGTTGCGATATTATTCGTTATAAATTTCCAAGGTGTTACACCCTCCACGCCCCAAACACCACCTTGTGCAAATGGCTAGGCGGCATTATCCCTTAGGACCGAGAAGATCCTCATGGGCGTTGGGGCATGTGGGTCTTTGACTTGGCCTTGACTTTTTGGGTGTTCAAAAAAAATTAGTCGCTGAATGGCTAGTTATATAAAAAAATCCTTAAAATTCTATTATATATACATATTTAATCACCACCTATTCAACCTATGTCTCCACACAAGCAACTTCTATAACCCTAAAATTCTTCATTACTTAAAAATGCAATCATCAACTTCATCATCTTCATCGAAAAATTTTCTATATCATCAACATTTGATGAGGGGGCGAACTAATATCATCATCAGTTCAGAAAGTTGTACAATGTATCATTGAGGTGTAGGGAGCTCACAACTCAAAACGTAGGAAATACATAATATGCGATCGGGTCGCCGCTCATGAACTGTTGGTAAGTGATTATTTTTTACTCAACCCAGCCTTTGCTGATAAGAGTTTTAGGAGACGCTTTCGTATGAGACAAGATTTATTTCTAAGAATATCAAACGATTTAGAAAATAAATATGATATTTCCAACAAAAACCCGATGTGTGTGGTAGTATACGATTTAGCACATTGCAAAAAGTTACCTACGCGATTAGACAATTAGCTTTTGGCACTAGTTCTAACATAATGGATAACTATTTAAAAATGTCGGAATGATAGACATGGTTTTCCCAGGACGGTCAGTAGTATATATTTTATGAAATGGGAGTGTGAAGTTTGTCCAACCGCATGGGGCAGCCAACACACAAGTGAACATCATAGAAAATCGGCAACGATATGCTTGAAGAGGTTGAATCACAAAATCTTTGTTTTTGGCATACATTCTTTGTTGTAGCCACTTCGAATAACAGTATAAAAATTAGCATTCAATCACCATTTTTAGCGACCATATATACAATGTTGGACTTGAGACCTCTTTTATTGTAAACAACGTGGAGTATAAATAGGAGTATTATCTAGCGGGTGAAATTTTCCTTGAATATGTCGTGTTTATAAAAGCGTTTACACGAGATACAACGTTAGATAAAAAGAAAACAAAGTTACACATAGCTCAAATGGTGGCAAAAAAGACGCCGAACGAGATTTTGGTGTTTTTGCAGAAAAGATGTCGCGTTTTGAGCATGCCTTGTAGGATTATGGAAAAATATAAAGTTTAAAATATGTTGTACACGTGCATTATTCTACACAATATCATTTTGGAGGATGAAGGATGCATAATTTGCGAGTACCATGAGCATTATATGTAGTCAAATAATGTAGACATCGGTGAAGTAGCGAAGAATTTTTTTTACAAATAAACGCATATCAAATTTCATGCGAATTTGGTTGAACACATTTAGAATCTTCCACGATACAACAATGATGACGAGATGATAATTAGATTATGTAATTCGGGTTTGTTTTTTAAATTTTATGAATCTTTTTTAGTAGAATTGTTATTGTGTATATTGGTTTAATTAATATAAATCTCTATTTTTATTGAATTGTTTTATTATTTTAAACAAAGAACTATAAAAAAAATGTCATTCGCCCATACCTACCATACCATGATTTTGGGGTTTTAGACGGTAAAACCCTAATGTTTAAATGTTAGACATGTAACTGGATTTACTTTCTTACCCTTGCTCATCATACCGGGTAGTGTTACGATGTACATACTCAACACCATATCCGTAAGTCTGGAAAAGACTCGAATGAATGACGTACAAGCAAAACATTAACATTAAATGAATCAATTACACTCATAGTTATTTCATGTGTTGCCCACTAATCAAAACCAATGCACTTTATCAGAATTTTCAATTCAAGCATGGAAATAACTATTTTGGTATTGAAATAGCATGTAAAATTAAAGCAAACCTTAGGGTTCATAGTACCGTAATTATATATATATATATATATATATATATATATATATATATATTAGAGAGTTCAGATGAGAAGAAAAAATTTGTAAGAATAAAAAGAATAACTTTTAAACCAATAGAAATTCTCCATTTATTTCACTTAATATGTGTATTTAATATTATGAAAAAGGGTATATAAGTAAATCTATAATTGTCATTAATTAGCTAATTAATTAAACTTATAACTCATTTTTTTTTTCATATACTCTTTTAAGATAAAATAATTTATGGTGTAGGACA
The DNA here is from genome assembly GCA_947069175.1 of Scalesia atractyloides. Lineage (NCBI taxonomy): Eukaryota > Viridiplantae > Streptophyta > Magnoliopsida > Asterales > Asteraceae > Scalesia > Scalesia atractyloides. Next base: position 27,050,204 of record CAMTDV010000027.1, read on the forward strand.
ATTTTCAATACGTGTAGAATAAATTTTAGTATGTGTATGATAAATTTTGAAATGTGTAGGGTAAATTTACATGTATCTAGGGTAAATTTTGGTAAATGTAAGACATATGTATGATAAATTTGAAATGTGTAAGATAAAATGTTTTGCTTTATTAATGAGAAATAACATAATTAATGAGAGGAGTTATAAACTATTTAATGTTTTACCATTATACCCTTTCTTGTTTTTCTTCTCACATTAAATTCTTCTCAAATGAACATTCATATATATATATATATATATATATATATATATATATATATATATATAGGGTAGGGATCATGAGTGAACAACTCTCTAAGAGTGAAAAATGCGAACTGATCCAGACCGTTGATTCCTATCATCTTGAACATTTTAACAGAGGCATAATTATAATTAATAAGTAATGTTTTTTAACTAAAAGTTAAATGAAAAGGGTATACTGGTAAATGAACATTATTGAAAATCTATGAATAAAGGAAACACAACCGTTTCCATATCTTCTTCCCTCATATTCAGTCACATTCCTCCCCCAAAATCGCGAACAGCATACGATTTGAAGAAAATCAGAGTCAAGAATAGCATCCTCTCATCTGAATCGATTAAAACCACATTGTCGCCGCATGTTTTAAGCGATATCGTGCACAAGGAAACCTAAAATTAGGGAAGACGGACGAAAAGAGACTGTGGTTAAATCAATCGCTAAATCAAAGGTAATCGTAGTTGTTCAAGTAATGTATTTTGACGGTTTTTGGGTTTTTGTGTGTATGTTAGTATCTGGATTCGTTAGTACAAGGAATCAAAATTTATTGTAGATGTTTAGGGTTTTCATACTCGTGAACAATATCGATTGGGGCGTTTTGAAATTTTTATGTTTCTTCCTTGCTGTGTTTTTGAACAAGCATTGGTTGATTAGGGTTTGTAAAATTCAGGATAATACAGTAAATGTTTAGTACACATATGTATTACCTGTATATTTGTAATTGTAAAAGAGTGTAGAAGCAGGGTGCTGGCAGTTGGAATGCTGGAAATGTATAGTACACTTATGTATTAACAGCGTGCTGGATGTGTGAATGCAGTAAATGTTTAGTACACGTATGTATTACCTGTATATTTGTAATTGTTAAAGAGTGCAGAAGCAGGGTGCTAGCAGTTGGATGCTGGACATGTATAGTACACTTATGTACTAACAGCATGCTGGATGTGTGAATGCAGTAAATGTTTAGTACACATATGTATTACCTGTATATTTGTAATTGTTAAAGAGTGCAGAAGCAGGGTGCTGGCAGTTGGAATGCTGGACATGTATAGTACACTTATGTATTAACAGCGTGCTGGATGTGTGAATGCAATAAATATTTAATACACATATGTATTACCGGTATATTTGTAATTGTAAAAGAGTGCAGAAGCAGGGTGCTGGCAGCTGGAATGCTAGACATGTATAGTACACTTATGTATTACCGACATTACCGACATTATCAATCTTAACTTTATCATCGTTCACCATTGCCTTTTCCGTATTTGTTATACGTTCGACGATATTACAAAAACAATAAGAAACAAAAAGGTGTAACCGCTTAAAAACCGTTGAATAATAAGAAACGAGTAGGATCAGTACGAATTGATATACGAATAATGGATTAAACAAACGTTTCGAATAAATTGAAACAGATCTGAAAATATCTCGAAACTTTTTTGATTCTGAAACTGAATAACAATAAAGCCTAGATTATAGAATATTTGTTCTGATTTGATTACATATAAATTTGGATTATGAATCTGTTCGAACGTTTTCGATTAAATCTGCCTCTCTACCAGTTTTAGAAATTTGAACTGATATAATTTTGGATTACTACTCGATTAGAACAAGCAACAATTCAATCTTGATCTTCACCCTAGATTTTGAAAAATTTGTTCATTGTTAACTGATAAAATCGTAGATTATATATTATAAATATATGTTTTGAATTAATCAACTCTATATATTAGGAAATAATGTAACTACCTAATATAAATTTTGTTAAAAAGAAATTGAAAATTAAAATAATAATGTTTAATTACCATCCTGCATTTGACAACTAATAAATAGATCAACGGTCCAAATCAATTCATATTGTTCATTTTTAGAAATCTGTTAATGATCTATATTTATTCATATACAAAAGTAAATTGTTAGACGTGATATTTTATTGTTATTTTCTCCTCCAACATAGTTATTTAGAAACATTGGAAATGATAGACAATCTTATCGTCTTATTTCACCTACATTTTATTAAGTAAGTATTATATATAACAACACAACAATTTAAACAAAAAATATTTGTATCAAAAGTATATTTCTTTTATATATAGTAACCCTTGTTAGGGTAAAAAAAAATGTAACAATATTCCCAATATGTTAATTGTTTAAAGTGAGGGGCTAGAAAACGACGTCGTCGTTAGGCTAATCACCCTCACATAAATAATCAATTCACCAATCTTCACCGGCAGTTTACTCCGGTATGGCACTCAACAAAGCCTTAAAGTTCCTTCTATTCCGACCACCACCACCGCCACGACAGCTCCTCGGTGCTGACCCAATTGTGTAAACATCTGCCACCCTCTTCGAACCCCTCAAACTACCTTTCTCCACACAAAACGAAGAGCTAAAACACATATTTTCACCTCCGCATTTTGCCAATGCGGCGCTGGCCTTCACCGCTAATGAGGCCATCTCCTCGGGTTGAAGGCGGCGTTTCAGCCGATTCAAGGGAAGCACAAAGTAAAGCTGACCGGGTTGAAGCTCTTCATGGTCTTTGATGGGGTAAACGACGTTGTCAAAATCCATCTCGTCGGAATTGCAGATAAAGGTGGACGGGTTCTTGAGAAGAACGTCGGAAACCATAATGGGAGAGGAGAATTCTTGTAAGCTACCGTCTGGTAAAATCAACTTTCCGGTGAGTATAGTGGTTGAGTGGCATGAAGTGCAGAAGCCCATTGTTGCATGGAAAATTTTAGGGGTGTGTGGTGTATATATAGTGAGGGAGGAGGGATGGTGGCATCTTTGAAAGCAACACCCTTGCCACGTCGGTAAATCCTAAATGAATAGAAGATTAGCTTTTCATTAAATACTTTAACCTATTTAACTAATGATTTAATCATACATCTTCAGGCTCAACCATTTTAGATGTCTAAAGTGATATAAAAAATTCGATTCCCTTTTTACTTTTATTTTTTTAATCTATATAACATCTAATGAATTTGTAACATCAAAACTTATAATTAATTAAATTTTAAATAGAAGTCTAAAAAATATTTTTATATATATACTGGCTATTACATAGTTTTAGCTGCTGGGATTTGAAGAAAAGGGTTTTTAAGAACTCAGGGCCACCTTAAATACTTATTAATGATTTAAAATTTTTTAAAGTGTAGCTGACGGGATTCAAACACAAATCTATGTGGGAAAACCACGGAATTATACCACCGGACTAGAATCATACTTTTTTGCATATTGATCAAGACAATTTTAATATACGCATTTTAGCTATTTTTTAAAATGTAGTCCTAAAAGTTTGTAGGCCAAAACCCTTGCTTGCTTTTTATGGGCCGTCCCTGAATATGTTTGAAGTAGATGAGGTTAATGTAAATTTAAAAAAATGCGTTTTAGTGATGACCGTATTTCTTACTATAAGAGTGGAAGGGGTGCTTCCCAAATGGAGAGTGATATACTTTTTTTAACTAATAATATCATGTCATATCAACTTCCTCATTTACTCCTCAATTTGTACTTAAACACTAAGTGTGTTCAAACATATGAAGAGTGGTAAACATTTAAAAAAAATAATAAATAAAAAAATTGTGATCGGTTGAAAAAGGGTGTGGCCCACCATTAACCCTCTCTCTCCTCTCTATCTCTTCTCTTCTCTTTTCCGTAAGTATTCACCGATTTCAATCCCTTCATCTTAGTCATCGGTTGCCAAAAAAGAGGTGGCGGCTCCTTGCCGCACAGTGAATGAAGGTTACCAAAAGAGTCACCGAAGGTACCCGTACATCCTAAGTGGCTTTCTCTGCTAATATGTGGGTGGTACTCTTGTCGAAAAACATGACATATGTAAATAATTTATTTTATTGTGGGTTACCGACGGAGGATAATAGTAACAACCTAACATGTAAATATCACCAACAACCAGCAAATCACATGTAATGTTTTGCCAGGGGATTTTCACAAATGGTTTACCCATAGGATTTCGGTGGTGCTAATTTTCTTATTGGAGGATAAATATAAAAATGTTTTTAATTTTTTGTAAATAAATCATTTTAACTAATAATAAAGCACTGTAAATAAAAAGTTGTTAACTTAATTACATATAAGTTTATTATAAATATTACGAGAGATAAACTGGCTAAATAGCAGGAGGGTTCTTGCGTGGTGGCATCTCTTATTTCTCATGTCCCCACTTTAGTGCCTCCACTTATTCTCGTAAGGTGGTAATGAACCAAGATTAAACAAAGGATCATTGTTTTCTAACGATAAAAAATAATTTATATGATATAATTGCATACCTCTGGACGAGGATCATGAGATCCCAAAGGGCTAGAAATACCGGCATTAACAATCTTAAGATAATAGGGATTGTGAGTGGTAATAAAGTCGAAGGGACCGTTCATCCAACCTTAATTTGTTTACTCATTTGTTAATGATTTATTTTAGATTGTACAAAGTCACATTAGTTCTTGGTGATTAAGATACGCTTATACTATTACTGATAAACCGTCGTGACCTTTTCTTATGTTAGTAAGTTGTTTTACGTTACATAATGTCACATAAGGTCATAACAAATCATTTTAGTGTTAAATACATGTTTGTGATTGGCGGAACACAAATTGGCCTTGATGGGTCTTGTCATATGTTAGTTACTTATTTTAGGTTACACACAATTTATTTTTGTATGCTAGTACAAAACTGGTTTTCTAGAAAAGATGAATTTTATCTTTAGAAGCGGTTTTGGACAAGTAGGGTTTTAGGTTTTTCCTAAATTCGTGAAACCATCATCGCCACTTAACCCCTAGACGCCACCACAAGTTCGAAAAACAAGATTACCACAAATATCAAAACCCTAATTTCTAATTTCTTCCCACCTGTTATGCTCGGCTGATTAGGAACAAATAGTGTTTCAAATTTACCTTATCTTCGTCACTAACATACATGCGAGCTCACTGTATCTTTCTATTGCACTATGAAATGAGGCTCAGATATGCAAACAATCAAAGAACGGGTAAAAAAACAGGGCGCAATCGGTGGTTACAGAAAGCAACTATCCATTTATTTCTCTCTATATGATTTTGTGACCTCCAATTTCCTTCTCTCTATATATAACTGCTTCAATAAATAAACCACTTTAAATACATGTTATTCATGTCTTACTTTGACATGTGGGTCTTAAACAGAGATGAGCATAATCGGGTTTTATTATTACCCAGAACCGGTTCCAATCCGGAACCGTTCCAACCCGGAACCGATTCTGCTTGGATGTCATTGGAACCGGGTATGGTGTGGAACCGGGTCCGGTTCCTACCCAGGTTCACACCCAAGAATATGGAACCGTGTAGAACCGGGTACGGGTATTATGGAACCGGGTATGGTGTGGAACCGGGTATGGTGCGGAACCGGTTCTTGACAGTAAAACCCGACTTTTTACTGTTCAGAACCGGTTCCTGACAGTCGAAAACCTGATTTTTACTGTTTAGAACCGGTTCCTGGCAGTCGAAAACCTGACTTTTACTGTTCAGAACCGGTTCCTGACAGTAAAACCTGACTTTTTACTGTTCAGAACCGGTTCCTGATAAATGTTACCGTTGGGAACCGGTTCCTGGCAGTCGAAATCGGTTTTTTTTATATAAACCCCTCCCTACTTACCATTTCAAAACTTAACACTCACCATCATCAACTTACAAACTCAATCATCTTCTAAAATCTTGCAAAATACCTATGGCATGCAACGAAGAAGTTGTTACGATCTTAGAGACGAAAAGAAACCCAGCTATATGGAAGAATTTTGATCTCTGTTTAATGTCAGACAGCCACGAGATGGCTAGATGCAAAGCTTGCGGAAAATTTATGAAGGCCGCAGCCAACTCAACCCTTAAGAAACACACTGAGCGGCATTGCCCAGTGACGAAGACAAAGAAAAATGAGACGGGAGAAGGTTCCGGCACCGGTTCTTCAAATGTTTGATGTAACCCGTTTGGTTTGGTGTTTTAATAAAGTTTGTGTAATGTTTCTTTCTATTGTGTTTGTTATTTTTGTGTTTCTTTCTATCATTAGTCTCCACTTTTTCGGCTATAACCGGTTCCAACGGTAACATTTTAACGGTATAACCGGTTCCTTCTAGAACTGCATTTCCGGGTACTGATGGAACCGGGTACTACTGAAACCGGATACGGGTAGGAACCGGTTACTACCCGATTCAAATGGTAAAATTGTGGAACCGGGTTGGAACCAACGGGTATTTTGAACCCGGAACCGGTTCTACTTAATGTCGGGTAGGAACTGGAACCGGTTCCAGTTCGGTTCTACCAGTTCGGGTTCGGAACCGGTTTTTATGCCCATCTCTAGTCTTAAAGAGTTATGATACTTATACATGGGCCTTGTTAAGTCTTGATTAGTTATTTTAGGTTTTAGTTTGTTATAGTAATGCATAATAGAAGGATAGAATAGAAATTTGACATCAATCTAATAAACTTTATTTAATAAACTTATTATAGTTAAGATGTCATTTAATAAACTCTATTTAATTAGTTCTATTTAATAAAAGTTCAAATATCATATTTAGAATGGTAATCCCATATACTCATATTTTTTTATGGCCATGAAAATCCTCCCAATTTTTTATTTCTTAAACCGGTTCGGGTTCAAAACTAGTTCGAGTTTTTTTAAGAAGGATTAGAGCCGATTTTGGCCAATTAAACCGGTTCAGGTTAGAAATCGGTTCGAGTTTTTTTAAGAAGGATTAGAGCCGATTTTCTAGAACTGATTGGGTTGGGGAAACTAAAACCTTTTTTGTTTCCTTATTTTTAATATTTCTAATATGCAGTTTTAGGCTTTTTTATTAATGAACAATCTTTACCGTTTCGTCTACAATTTTATTTAAATTTTGTCCAAAATCTGCGTGTCCCGCGGTGGGCCACTTCTAGTGAGTTATAATGGGCCACATAAGGTTTTGAAATATTATTTGCGACAACCCTTTTATTTGAATCTATTATATTTTTAAATAAAACTTGCGATCATTTTTGCGTTTACAATGATTACAATTTATTTTTGTTTTTGAATATTTTATTATCGAAATAAAAACCAAAGTTTGACTGTATTTTTTGATATAGTTTACAACCGTATTTATGACCGGATTAATTCTGATTGCTAGTTTTGTGACGATTTCGTTTTGGTCGCTACGTTGTGACACTTTCTCTTGGTCGTACATTTTGGTCGTTCTTTAATCTTTTTTTAGTAGTTATGAAAGTGATGCTGCAAAATAAATTATAGCAATAGGGGAATTGCGATGGATGCTGAGAAAGGTGTTAGGACTACTACTACGACTGTTGCTCCTACTTAGTGGCGAAGTTTGAGATTTCCGATTTAGGTCGAAAACGTATATACCTAAAACATTCTATACGAAAACTATATAACGAGCACTACTGAACGAAAAGTTCGGAGGGTCCCCCCGGCCCCTACAAAGCTGCGCCCCTGCTCCTACTGATGTTGCTACTACTGCTACTGCTGCTGCTACTTGTATTGATCGTCTAACTTCTATTAAAAAAAGATTTGATAGTTGACATCACCCTAGATGATTGAGCAGCGCTAGCTCTCTTCTTTTCTAAGGCAAAGACAACCGATTTGAATATGATTTTCTCAGTTATAAAGTTATAAAGGTATGGCATAAAGTAAAAATAATCAGATAATGACTCATTGCAACAAACATAATGTTAGTGGTCAATACATAGTCTGTCCATGAGCTCGATCATCTGCCCTCTAATTGATTTTGTATTCTCTCTGTGATATTTGTTTTACAACTAACCATTGAAACACTTTGAGTATCCTCTTACAGTATTAGGTAGTTTGTTGTGGTGAAACCGCCCAAGGCGTTACTCACCACCAAGTTGGAGCCATGTTGGAGAATGTAAGTCCCGTAAACGGATCAAACAGGTAACACTAACCTAATCAATAGCTGAAATTATGATTAGGAAGAAGAAAAACTTGAATAACTTTGAATGATTATAACTTGCATACACCAAAGATGTCATATACAAGTTTTTGATTTAAACTCTCTAACATTTTCTCTATGACCTAGCCCTACTATTTATAAGCATCACTAAGCCCATAATTACAACCCTAGGCCCATTAGGCACTAGGAAGCCCACATTAACCCCAAAAGCCCAAATACATCCCTAATGAATAAACCTTTAATGTTCCAAGCCCAACAGAGAACCCCACCACCTCACCTTCCCGCTAACTCCTTCGCCCCTTCAGGGATTACTAGACTAACGTTCATCCCCATGGCGCCCCTATAACAACCCACCAGTGCAGATTAACTCTCCGTTCATGCCTCAAGTACTACAAAACACATAAAGACTAGCCTTAAAAACACATAAATATCTCATACACTCATGAGTGATTATTCAACGTTTTAAGATTGAAAAGCGCAAAGAAGATATCAAGAAAGGTAGAATAGTTTATACAATTCATCGCTCAAACCTTCTTTCCTTATAAAATTATGTAGCGTGAAACATGCAATGGTAATGTTCCTTTGTGTAACCAATGGAAATGGTGCCATCCTCTTCAAAATAGGGAATCTCGCTTTCAAGACACCAAAAGCACGCTCAATTACGTTTTAAAGTCTTGCATGAGCATGGTTAAATTTCACTTTATTAGTCAATGCACATTTTCGGCAAAAATCTCCTAGCCAATACCTCACATTACGATATGGAGCGATAAATCGCCGTATGTGTGCGTACGTGGCATCACAAAGATAAACTTGTCTGTAAAGATATACAATTAATTAGAAAAGTAAACCAAGTTATAAACATTTAACAAACCATAAACATACCTTGTGGTGGAAACGGGAATGGTGCATGTGGATTTGATAATGCCTCTGATAGTATTCGAGCATCATGTGCAACACCTTCCCAGCTGGCCACGACGAACGTAAAAATCACGTTGAAGTCACAAGTTGCTAATACATTTTGATAAAAATCTCATTTTCCTCTTCCTCTATATAAATCTTGTTTACTAGTAGGGACAACATCATGTATTAAAGTTCCATCTAGTGCACCAACCACTCCTTAAAAACCGGTAGTAGCCTCTTGTTATGTCCTGGTATGTTTGGATTAGGATTGAAAGAAGTTGGTACTATCATTTCTTTGGCAGAAAGCATCAATTTATCCAAGACTTCATAAAAATATTTATGAATTTTTTGCTTTGAGTGTTGAAATCTACGCTTGATTACTACATATCGTTGATTATGACCGATTATCATAAAAAACAAAGCCATCTTCTCCTCAACCGATACATGTTTGCTATCCTCTAACGAATAATTTAATCTAAATTGTGTACATAGTCGGACCAATGATTCACGAGACATACGTAGAAGTTCAATGCATTGTTTGGGATTTCCTGTCAATAACTCTAACGTGTATTTATGTCTCGTCATACCCGAATCATTGTCTCGCTTTCGTTTAAAACTTCTCTTTCGAAAAAACCGGACATACAAGTACATAAGAATAACGAGAAGTAATTTCTTATTATCATCCATTATGATCATGTTTTAACAATTATAAACAACCAAAGTCTAAGCATAAAATGTCTTTAACATAAACCAAAAGCATACAATATCTAAAACATAAATCAAAAGCATAAAATGTCTCAAACATAAACCAAAAGCATAAAATGTCTCAAACATAAACCAAAAGCATAGAATGTCTTAAACATAAACCAAAAGCAATAAATGTCTCAAACATAAACCTAATAGTCGTATTAAACAGATAAGGTTCTTCACTACTTTATTAGGTCTAACCTTTTAGCCGTTATCCCGATCCACCCTCTTAAGACCTCGGAAATTTCTACAATGCCATCCACGCCTCTCTCATGTTGAACGACACTCCAAAAATATGAAAAGCAGCTAAGAATAAAGGATCTACCAGGTCTAACCCAACCGACTTTAACTTCTCAGAACACTCACGAACTGTTGGCCCTTCTTTGCCTTTAATCAAAACCTGTAGAGCCTTCTGCATATCAAGTGCTAAATCATCATGGTTAATAGATGGTTTTGAGGTTTTTTCCCTTTTGTTTGGATTAGGCTCAAAGTAGGCTCGGAAGTAAGCTTAGAAGTAGGCTCTGGAGTAGGCTCCGAAGTACCGGCATCATCTTCTATGTCATGATAATGGGTGTCCATAATCATAAGTGATTGGACGCGATGACAAGAAGATCCAACCCCGAATGTTGTTTTGGCTGAGGTCCACTTGCTATTTCTAATGGCAGTATTACCATCAAACAATCCTCCACAAAGTTTTGGAAAAGGCAATGGAAGTGTTTTCGATGATGCAACTTTCAGATGCCCCTAAACCTAAAGTACAAAAAAAATGTTATAATTTTTGTTGGCATGATTAGGTTTAAAAATTATATAAATGAACATACCTTCTTAAATTCTTCCCATTCCTCGTTCGTTAAGGTAAAAGTATTTGTTTGAGCGTTGTATATGTTGCCGGTTTTGTTTTTCAAATACACTAAACCTACGTATTTGGCTTTAAGATTATCATATGCATTCTTCATTTGTTTTTGAGTCAAATCCAAGCCAAACTTTTCCTTAAGAACTTTTCCTGAATTATTCCACGAGTCTTTATGCAAACTCAATCCTTTTCTACCCACCGTGTTTATCTCTTCAGTGCAATTCTCTAATAGCATTTTAGATGCTCATTTGACCATTGTTGTTTCTCTCCCATTTCTATTAATCAACAAACAAGCAATTAACATACTAGCCACGAATCATGTCAATCCATAACAAACACAAAAACTCTAATCAAATAATCTATCAACACGAACAACAATTGTAATCAAACAAACAAAATCTTTAATCAAACAATTCATCAAGATGAACATCTATATTCCATAATAAACACAAAAAGTTAACATAATCATAAGCGAAATTAGAATATAAACACCAATAATTAACTTATGAACTAACATTAACAAATATAACAATTATGGACTAACATTAAACAAAAATTAGAATTGAAACAACAATTATAATAAGCACTTAACATAAAAAATGCTTAAACAAAAATTAAACAATAAAAAGAACAATTCTTTAACAATAATTAAGGAATGAAGATACAAGGTAGTTGTCGAGGCAGCAACGACTGAGGCAGCAGGTGGTTGTTGTGTGGGGTCGACGAGGGCAGCGGATTGGAGGCAGCCGGTGATGCTTTTATGGGGTCGACGAGCAGCAGGGTGATTGCGGAGGAAGTGGATGTGACGGAGGAGGTGGAGGTGACAGAGATGTAGTGGTGGTAGCAGAAGAGGTGGAGGTGTCGGCTGGGCGACGAGGTAGCACGTGGTTGTCGGAGGAGGTAGAGGTGGTGGCGGAGGAAGTGGAGGTGACGAAGATGTGGTGATGGCGGAGGAAGTGGAGGTGGTGGCAGAGGAGGTGGTGGTGAAGGAGGTGGAGGTGTCGACTGGGAGGAAGATGCTAGGGTTTTGAGAACTTGTGTTTTGAAAGAGAAGAAGTGATGAGAAGAGTCTTGAAGAGGGGATTCCACATCTGCCCCAAGAAGAGGTCTAGAAGAATTTTTAACGAATCACTTCTAGAAAACAAACACACTGCAGACTCAAACGTTTGTGCGTGGTCTGCGTGGGGCAGACATAAGAGGTCATGAAGTGATTTTCACAAAAAAACAAACACTCCCTAAGCGTTTGACTTATTCAATAATTGATCCTTCATTTGTATTCTCCAATTTACAAAGAGAGAATTTGCAAAGGGGGATAGAGGTTGAGAGTTTTTGCCAAAACTATAGACGGTAGAGTAATTTGTTATTAGAAATTGGGTGCATTTACTGAAATATGCTACGTAAATTAGAATTTTCTTATTTATTAATGGCATTGGTTTAATCCATCATGAGTAAATATTATTGTTTAGAGGATTTAATCGATCATGAGTCAATATTATTGTTTAGAGGATTTGTGTATAAATCCAATTGCCATATGCGAGTTGTTATACAAATGAAGTGAATGTTACACTTAGAATGGGCCATTTGAATCCTAATATGTTCAAAACCTAAGCTTAGTTATTATACCTTTTCATCATGTTATTTAGTAACTGTTGGAGTTTGTATGTCCGATTGTAATTGAAGTCAACGTAAATAACTCGGTACGATCCAAAGCGTTACACGTTGGTACATGAATCATATATGTTCACGAATAGGTGGATTATTATCTGTTAAATAATAATAGTTTAAACCCGAGGGACTTAATATTAATTAGCTTATTTAAAGAGGATTATAATTGTATAATCTTAAAGGGTCTTAATGTAAGATTGGGTTTTATTAAAAGATGATTAAGGTGCAAACCCTAAAGATACTTTTTATCAAAAACACAAAAGCCCTAGCTTCCCTCCAAAGTTCAGCCGCTCCCCTCTTAGCGTCGCCGCCCACCTGCCGTCGACCAAGCACCACCGCTGCCTCCTTCTTGGCCGGTGCTACCTTTGGGTATCTTGTGCTCGGTTTTGAACTTCCTACTAGCGAGGATTCGTTGTAACCCACGTGTTACGATCCCGGTGTAGTCGTTAAAGGTTGATTACTAAAACCCTCTATGGTTGTTTATTCCTCTTAGTTGTTTATACGCGTATAACCTTGATCCTGAATGGGAATATTTATTATTCGGATTAATAAATCAAACTTATAGTTTATATATATATATATAATCGATTATATATATGTATATATCATCGGCTTTTGGTAAATTATATAAACCGCTTCCGCTATTATTTTGATACACTGATTCCCAACAGTGGTATCAGAGCCATGGTTACACGCGTATAGATGGTAAAGGTAAAATTTTGATCTATGTTTTATTTGTCAAATATTATTTATTTTGACAAAAGATCAAAAGCTTTTGATTGTCTATGGATTGTTATGTGAATCGAGCTCTAGGTTATGACCCTTGTCATGGTTGTGTTTGTTATGGTTGTGGTTTTATTTTGATTTGTATTTTTTTTGCAGATATTGGATCCGATGTAATATATAGGATTATAATAGATTTGAATTTATTGTATTTTCAAATTTATTATTATAATCCTTGAAGTACAAGATCAAGATAAATGGGGAACGGGTACCATGAAGATAGAGATCGCAGGTCAAGTGGGAGCTTTTAAAAATTAGATTTTGAAACCCCTTAGACTAATTCATTTGTTTTCTGGCTAAAACGAAACGGGCAACCTATAAGGGGCTTGATTCGATTATTTTATTATTGTGTTTTGTGGTTGTGTTTTATAGGTTATAAATAATCTAGATAACCCAAAATAAATAAATTTTTCACAATTGAGACAACGGTTTTATTAAAACAAGTTTTATAAAACTGAAAAGTATATTTAACAAAAGAGTTTTATTAAAAATTTAAAACAAGATCATTCGCGATAATACGACCAACATTGAAGAAACACGGGTCGAACCTAGGGATATCCGAAGATATGTAAGTTGCAACCAGGGTGATTCTGCAAAAGGGGTTCCCGTACACTCCACTTCACAGGATTATTCACTCTAGCTAGCCTGCAAAACTAGCAACGCCGTTAGTCACGCCACGGGGAAAATTGTGGTTTTCTCCATGACCACACTCCAGCGTGAGAATAAGTATCTGAGGATGGTAAGTAATTAAATTGTAACTGTGAGCAGGTGTAAGCGTCTGTTTAAAGGTGTCTCCCCCCTTTTTTACCTCTTGAGTTGATACTTATAGCCGAAAAGATATGTTAAGGAGATATGTTGGTGGGCCTTGGGCCTGGCCCAACAGCCGAAACATCCGTTTGTCCTGTGAAGTAGATATTAAATGCTCCCTGCAGGAGGATTAATGTCCACTGTTAAGAGGTGTGTCATGTTGGATGTTGAGTGGTGCCACGTGTAAAGGTGACCCTCTCTAGTGTCAGGCCTGCTGCCAGCAGGAAGTGGAGAAGGTGGAACAGTCACTGGTGACGACACGGTTGGTGTGAGGTCTGACGTCTGGGACACTGCCACACGCAAACTGCCGAGTGACCCTACGTCACCGTTCTGCCACTCTGTACCCTGGGGTATGGCTAGCACCTCTTAGTACTTACCTTTTCTGCGAGGCTGTCAGAGTTTTTACCGCCAGCGCAAGGTGTCAAGGGTTTATCCTTTTGTTCCAAGACTATGAGGTGCTCTCATGAGTGTCTTGTCCTTGCAAGGTTTTAGGATTAACGTTTAAGAGGGTTGCTGACCGCGCAAGTTCTAGTAGTCTTCGCGCATGAGTCTAACTTGCCGTTGTGCCAAGTACACAAGGCTCGTTGTGTGACTAGAAGCTTATCGGTCTAATTTATCGTTGCACTGAGTGCGCAAGGCTCATTGTATAACCTGAAGCTATTGGTCTAATGCACTGTTGCACTGAGTTCGCAAGGGTCATTGTATGACCTGATGTGTTGGTCTAATTCACCGTTGCTCTGAGTGCGCAAGGCTCATTGTATGACCTGACATTGTTTGTAAGTAAGGCGCACCATTGCATGTTGAATGCCATGTTATCCTTGTAAATGTAGTCAAGGGTATGGTTATTTGGGACCATACCTCCTCAAGTCCCCCCAGTCCAGTGCTGCTCATGCGCGCAAGTTGTAAAGTGGGATGAGTGCTGGACTAGAAGAGTTGTTGCATGCGCCGTTGGTGTTGTGGCGAAAAATTTTCTAAGTGTTGGGAAAAAACGTTTGTGTGAAGGAAACGTTTTGTCATCTATATATTGGAACTCGGGAATCTGCCCTGCTGAAATTTGCAGGTGAGCTGGTGAGAAAAATTAGGGAGGTGAAAAGACATGTGACAGCTGTAGCATGCACTCAGCCGCTTCGCCTGCCATGCATTAAATGGGGGTGGCAAGGAGCGTGGTGGTCACGCGCACATGTTAACCGTCACTGCCATCTCTTTTGCCACGCGTCCGCCTGTAATTCGTTGTTATCACCACGTGTATTGTCACGTTCTCCGAGTGCATTTAATGCTGTCATTATAAATAGAGAACCCCAGGCTAGGGTTATAGTCATCCTTTTGAATTTTCCTTCAACTTTTCTTCACTTTGTGATCTGTTCAGTATCCCCAACGCTTTCTTCAGAAAGATTGTTTCTTTGTTGTCTTTGATGGCGGCTCCTCCTTTGCCGGTGTGCAAGCTTACTCGGCAAACTCTTGAGGAGGTAGTCGCTGGTTTCCGGTTCCCTCCTACTTGGGATGCCTGGTTGCCGGCTCAGGGTGATACCGCCGCCGATGCTCCAGCGGCGTATATCACCCTATTTTATGATTTTTTCGGTGAGGGTAACTTCCGATTACCCGCCACCAAGTTCTTGGTCGAAGTGCTGCAGTTTTACGGTTTCCACCTTTCCCAATTGAGTCCAATGGGAATGGTGCGTATCACACACTTTGAGTTCTTGTGCCGGTCGATAGGGTCTGTTCCCACCGTTGACCGGTTCCGTATATTTTATCAGCTCCAGTGTTCACTGGGGTTTTACTCTTTTCAACACCGTGCATAGGCACAGAAGATCTTGCTTTCTCCCCCCCCCCCCAAGTCTTTCCATGATTGGAAGGCAAAATTCTTTTTTTGTGAAGGCTGGTGTTATCCCTGCGCCTTTGACGTTTCGTGGGCCGGATGAGATCCCGGTGGAAATCCTACCGATACCAGTGCTGGACGCCTGGTATGGTGATTTAAAGGAGATCCCGACGGTCCAGTTGCTAGAGAGGATCTGGTGGCGACGGGATGAGCCTGCGGTCCAAACCTGACCGTCGATCCCGACCAGTGTATGTTGAGGACGAACGGTAATCCCTTTGTCCTTGTGTTTATTTATTTAGTCATGCGACAAAGTTTTAATGCTAACCTCGTTATGACCAATCAGGTCGAAGCCCGCGCTGCTTTAGAGAGCGCGAAAAAGGACGTCCAAGCAGCCTTATTAGAGAAGGCTGAGCTTCTGCGCCAACTGCGGCTAGCGGGGTCGAAGGTGGAGGTGAGAGAGAGAAATTAGAGGATGCTGAAGCCTCTCGCACCATCTCTGAAACGTTGGTTGACTCTTTGGCCAACAACTTGTTGTGGCTTCAACAACATGGGATTGCTCATGTAAGTGCTTCGCCTGTTTTGTATTGTGTTCTCTCCTTCGTGAGATTGGCCTGAATGTCTCTTTAAGTTTGCAGATAATCCGTTCAATTGTGAATTTTGCGGAGCTGGATGCCGCAGTAGCCAAGCTATTGGTTGTTGCGTGCTATGATGGACGCGCGCATGGTTATGCGGAGTGTGCGCAGCAGGTGACCCATGTTCTAGGGACTCCATGGGATTCCAGCCATGCTTATACTTCCGGGGTTAATACCAGGGCTGCTTTTGAGAAGGCGCAACAGGGTTACAATCGTCTTGATGTCCTAGTGCTAGAGTTGGTGAGTGAGGCACTCATTCATGATGACTTCGTCGACCGCTTGAAGGGTATCTTTCCCGCAGAAGTTGAAGCTGCTGCTGATGAAGAGGAGTAGATTGTAGGGTCCTCTTTGTAATAGCTTTTTGTAAACTATTGACTGTGTTTGTGCACCGCGCAACTTTGTAAATACTTGTCTTTTAATGAAATGTTCCTTTCTTGTTGTACAATATTTGCGTGATGTAAACCATCTTTGTATAGGTATAGCGAATGAGACTGGTAATGAACTCGTTGTGGGCCCATCAGCTCCTAAGCGTGCTCGCATAGGTAGGGATTTAGGATTCGCGACTCATTGTGTACCGAGGTGTTTTCGCGTATACCCAAACTGGTTCCGCGCAGTTGTAACAGAACATTGAGATAAAAGTGCTCTTAGTGCGCAAGGCTCACTGTATGACCTGATGTTGTTTGTAAGGAAGGCGCACCATTGCATGTTGAATGCCAGGTTATCCTTGTAAATGTAGTAAAGGATATGGTTATTTGGGACCATACCTCCTCAACATAGTTTAATAGGGTATTTAAAACTATACAGTGTCGAGTGTGGAAAGGAATATCTTTTATCACGAATCAAATAAAATTGGATTTTATAAACTGGTGTGTAACTCGCCTCATGCACGAGTTATTCAAAATATTTTTGGTAAATATTAAAATAAATCCCACATTTTAAATTGATGTTTTATGCCACCCTTAACGAGTTAACACTTCATTCTAAATCAAACTCAAATGTTAGTGTTATACCCTGCATCTAGGCGTCCATCATGAAAGAAGGTAATTATCGCGTTTCTTGTGTAACATAGGCCGGTATTAAAGTTAATAGTAAAGGACAAAACATCGTTTGTTCATCAAGTGGGCATAGTTAGGGTTAAACTTACATTACTTTTAAGCGATAACCCCAGATGGAGAGTTGTGTAGTAGACACAATTAACAACCGTAGTTTACCTACATAATCATACTAGTGGATAGTTCTTAATCTAATTCATTGTGATTTGATGAATCGGGGTCTCATCTTAATTAAAATTTTGGTTTTGGGTCATAAAATTAAATTAAGATATTTAAAACATAAAATACTAATTAATTAATTTTAAATTTTGTAGATGTCAACTAAAAACGATTCCTCCCAATTCTCTCTCAAGTCCATCTTAGAGAAGGATAAACTGAACCACTCCAACTTCATGGATTGGCACCGCAATTTGAAAATTGTTCTCAAGGCGGAGAACAAACTGTGTATTCTTCATACGCCAGTCCTTGATGAACCCATCAATCAGCAAACTGTTGCATATAGAAACTATGCAAAGCACTTTGATGACTCTATGAAAGTCTCATGTCTGATGTTAGCATCCATGATCCTTGAACTTCAGAGGACCATGGTTGATATGATGGCATACGAGATGAATGAGCACCTGGTGGAAATGTTCCAACAGAAGGCTCTTCATGAGAGGTTTGATGTACTGAGATCTCTTATAACCACTCGTATGCAAGAGGGTACATTAGTTGGCGCTCATGTGCTAAAAATGAAGGCATATGTTGATCACGTGGCTTGTCTAGAATCCCCCTTTATCGATGAGTTAGCTGGGGATATTATTTTCAACTCATTCCCCAAGTCATATGATCAGTTCACTATGAACTACAATATGAACGGTATGGAGAAGACACTTGCAGAGCTGCATCAGAGGCTCAAAACTACTGAGGTGAATAAACCCAGCAAGACTACACCATTGCTGATGATCAAGGAGGGACATGTTAAGAAACCTAACACCAAGAAAAAGGGCAATCAGGGCAAAGGCAAATCTGTTGCAAACAAGAAGCCTCAGAAGGATGCCAAGTGTTTTCATTTTAATGAAATTGGGCAATAGAAGAGGACTAAGTATTTAGCTGAACTGAAGCAAGCCAAGGCTTACGGAGGAGAGTCCTTAGGTACATATGTTATTGAAATCTTTTATTTTTCTAGCAAAACATGGGTGTTTGACACAGGTTGTGGTTTTCACATTTGTAATGCTTTGCAGGGACTAAGAAAGATTAGGAAGCTGAAACAGGGCGACTTGGAGGTCCATGTTGGCAATGGACAAAGAGTTGCTGTGAAGGCGATTGGAGAATATGTTCTTTTACTTCTTTCTGGTTTAGAACTTGTTTTGAACAATGTTTACTTTATTCCTAGTGTTACTAGAAATATTGTTTCGTTTTCTGCTTTGCATGGACAAGGTTTCAATTATCGTTTTAATGGTGAATTTAGTTCTGCTTATTTTAATGATGTATTTTACTTTGATGCAAAAGCAAACAATGGAATCTATGAGATAGAAATCCAAAACAATAACATATTATGCAATGTCACACCCTGACCCACAGCGGATATGGTAGTCGGGGCATGATTTGGTTTTCATCAAAGCTCATGACATTTACTACAATAAAGTTTCATATTTATTATTTTCAATTTAAAGGAAAAATTACAACAATCATACAAGCACAACAATATTCATGAAATCTTTATATTTCTTCTAAGGCAATTTCCTATGTGTTCCTTGCTTCAACTTGTCCACCTGTATCACGTGTAAAAATAGGGTTTTGGGTCAACAAAAGTTGGCGAGTGAATCTCATTTAAACATTTGAAAGAATTAGTTATATTGGTTATTTAAATAAAAATGTGCATTAACCAAGTATGAGTATACGCATATGTAAATTTAACCATAAACCACATCATATCAATCAATGCACACACAAGCATGACAAATGATGAACAATGAGATCAAGGCTCAATCATACGCAGCCGATCTAATGAGGCACCTGACGCTCAACTCGTATCCCACGAGGAACTGATGGGCCTTAAATGAATGATTGCACGCAACTTGACAAAAATGTAAACACACAATACAACATATAACATTACATAACACGTAAGATCATATAATGGTAATAGCACAATTGTTTGAATAAAGGAAATATGTAAACGACACATAATACACCACAAAACATGAATAAAAAGAGGAATTTGTAAGGATTCACTCACAGTAGGTGCGTTTCCTTGATTTGACGACGAACGTGCACAAGTTTGGAATTCAACCACGAGAGAAAACTAGCCTAAATAATAACGTAATAATTGAATAAATATGTAAAAGTTAATATTTTAATTAATGCTTTTTATTAGATTTTTAGGTTATTTTTGTGGTATTTAATGGAGTTTTTAAACCTAAGAAATGTTGTTTTTAAGTATTTTTAATTAAAATGTTACAGAAAAATAATTATATAAAAAATTGGATCTTGTCAGACCTGACAAGGTCTGACCGGTTTTTGTATGGAATTGGCAGCGTGTGCGAGGTTCGATCTCGTGACCTCCCGTATGCGTGCACGCAGCTCTATCAACTGAGCTACGTGTCTAACCCGAAATAATCTCTGATTTAATTAATCTTATGTACAGTTAGCTTATTACAGAAATTATTTAATTAAAAAGATTTTAAAAACCTTTGAACCGGTGCCCAAAGTCTGCCTCAAACCCGCGATCTTAGCTTTGCTTTGCACCCAGTCCAACCAACTGGGCTGGGTGTCTAACCCGATGATTCTAGTAATTTAATTATATTTATTAACTTACTGAAGATGCTCTGAATGCTTTTTTTAAAAAACTGGTTTTTATTCAGAAAACCGAACATATGCATGATTCGAACCCGGGACGTGTGTAATGTGTTTGCACACAGTCCACCACTGGACTGTGTGTCTAACCCGATTTTAATTACATTTATACATTGATAAAACTTCATCTTCTTTATATAAATAAAACCCAGAAACTTGAACCCGCCTGAGGACTTAGTTAATCAGATTTGATTAACTGATTTAAACGACCAAATACATTCAATCGATAACAGGAAGTTTTAGGATTTAAACGAATTGAAGAATCGATACCGTTTTGAAAATTCGGCAATAATTGATGATTCCGGCGATGTTGAACTCGAACAGAAGGTTGAACAGAGGATTTAGCTTGTAGATTTTGAGCGATTTTAGACGAAAGGCTGGATTGATATTTATAGTGCTCAAACAGTTTTGAATCTTACAGTTTCAAATTTAGATTTTTAAAGTCTATGATTACAATTGCGGTTTCAGTCAAATTGTCACACCCCGACCCGCAGCGGAATAAGAGTCGGGGCATAATTGGGTTATCACCAAAGCTCATGATATTTACTAATATGTTTCATATTTATTAAAGTCAAAATTACATTCCCACTAATCCAAACATGTCCATTCAAATACAAAGAAAAATAACTAACTAAACAATTCCAAGCTCTAAATCATTTTATTCTTCTAGGCCAATCCTATGTGTTTCTTGTTGCAGCTGGTTCACCTGTATCATGTGTAAAAATGGAGGTTTTTGGGTCAACATAAGTTGGCGAGTGAACCTTGTTAGATAAACATTTATTATTGACTTTCTTGTTATTTTATCAAGGAAAAATTGTGCATAATCATAAGTGAGCAAATGTAAATAATCAATCAGTAACAATGTCAACCACAAACTATAACATACAATAACATACAATGATATATAAAACTTGCATAAATATATAACATGAATGAAACTGTGCGATCAAGGCTCAATCAAACGGAGCCGGTCGTATTGCATGTACTGAAAATGATAAATGTCTGTGCGATCAAGGCTCAATCAAACGGAGCCGATCGTATGTTGGCACGCCAGGTTCACGCTCATAATGTAATGGGGAACATGCTCAACGCTCATAATGTAATGGGGAGCAGCGGCCTATGAACTTGCATGTACTGAAAATAATAAATTAAATCTAACAATAACCACACAAACAGTTGAAACAAGCTGGATACACATTTGTTCATGATATGATGTATGCACAATGATTTAAATATAATAAATGGCAAGACACATGATACACCCCAAAAACGTGATTAAAACGGGGAATTTGTAAAGATTCACTCACATTGGGTGCGTGTGGTTAGAGATGATGAGATGCGCACGAGTTGGAAGGATTTAACAACGAGAATTAACTAACCTAAATAATAACGGAAAATATAGTAAATGAGTGGATTTTATTGATAATTTTAATTAGGATTTTTAGATCTATTTTTGTGAGTTTAAGGCTATTTCCTATCTTTAAAAACATTATTTTAAAGTATTTTTAATTGATTTTTAAATTAAATTAAATAAATAAAAATATAAAAATATGTTGACTTTTTGGGTTGACCGTTGACTTTTTGACTTTGACTTGTTGACCGGTTCGGTCGTTTATAATGTTTGCACTGAGTGAGGTTCGAACTCGTGACCTCCCGTACGCGTGCACGCAGCTCTACCAACTGAGCTACGTGTCTAACCCGAAATAATTCTGTTTTTAATTATATTTATATACTAACTCAGTTTATTCAAAATTCTTTTATTTTCAAAAATGTTTTAAATCATCGAACCGGTGTCACCAACAGGTCTCGAACCCGGGACCTGTGCTTTAACGTTACACACAGTTCACCGCTGGACTGTGTGTCTAACTTGGTTAATATACAGATTTTATTATACTTAACATCTAACGTAAGTTAATCCGTTCAGTTAGAAAAATAAAACATCCTTATTACAGAGAGGGTGTGTGTATCAGGGATCGAACTCGCGGCGTGTGCGTACTGTTTGCACACAGTCCACCGCTGGACTTTGTGTCTAACCCGTTTATAATACCGATTTTAATTAACCTTATAATGTTGTACACTTCATTTTCTTCGCTAATTTTTACAGACAGCAATTCACTCAACTGTTTCTTGTTTTAAAACGATTAACAACATTCATAAGACTAAAATGAAATGACAGAGACGGTGTTGGAAGCAAACATACCGGAGGAATGATTTGTCTCAGAATTCCGGCAAGGCGTCGGCTCTGTTTTTATGAACTTCAACTGAGCGAGCAATTTAACAGTTTTGATTAGCTAATTGCGGAATTGAAGTGCTAAACAAAAGTTAACAGAAGGTTTGAATGTCCATACCGTTTTACAGCAGAAGATAAGAACTTTCCGAAGTTTTCCGGCGAGCAGGAATTATCCGATAACGACGTCTGAATTTGATTCCGATTGAAAGGTTTGGGTTAGCAATAGCTTAACAATTGATTGACCACGAAAGAATTGAGAGACTCACTGATTTGGTGGAAAAAACGGTTTTCCGGCGAAATTATTTTATATTATTAGTATCACGAATCTCCTAAATGATTTACATAAATACGTAACGAAAAGTGAACTCCGGCGAACTGAAAGTTGTGCGGAAATGTAATTGGAGGTTTGCAGAGTGTTTTTGAGTCGCGAGAGAGTACTAAGATTGAAGTAATCCAAGAATTGAAAGTTTTCGGTTATTAAACCGATTCACTCCCGAATTCAAGTTTCATTCAAAGCAAAATTGATTGGAATTGTCGGTGTATCGGTTAAACTCAGTAAACCGCGAGTAATCAAACGTCTTTAGACGTTTTGTGATCGATTTCGGTTACAGTTGGCGTAACCGGTGGATTTATGGTTGTTTATAAGATTTATTTGTTTCCTAGAGTTGACAGAAAACAACAAGTGGCGGAGTGGTGATATGTGTGTGTGATAAAGCTTTGAGTTCTCTTCCGGCTGACCCGGGTTCGAGTCCCGGCAGCCTCATTTCCTTTTTAATTATTTTATTTTTATTTTTTATCAATTATAACTTTTATGGTTTAGTTTGTTTATTTGATATTCAATTACAAACGGAGCGGGTTTGGAAAACCCGTTTTCGACAAATGTTACAGTATCCCCTACTTTTAGGAATTTCGTCCCGAAATTTAAGTAGTAGTAGTAGGAAAAAGATGCGGGTATTTTTCACACATTGAGTCTTCACGTTCCCAAGTAAACTCAGGTCCCCGTTTCGACTCCCAGCGTACCCTAACAATTGGGATGCGACTTCGTCGTAGACGTTTTTCTCCGAAGTCCATGATCTCTACAGGTCTTTCAATAAAATGCATAGATTCATCAATCTGAATATCTTCCAGAGGAATGTGGAGGTTTTCATCAGCGAGGCACTTCTTCAAGTTTGATACGTGGAATGTGGGATGAATCCTGTTGAGTTCTTCTGGTAGATCAAGCTTGTATGCTACAGGTCCTACTCTTTCGAGTATCTTGAAAGGTCCTACGTAGCGTGGTGCTAGCTTGCCTTTTTGACCAAAACGAACTACTCCCTTCCACGGTGATACTTTTAAAAGTACGTGATCACCAATGTTAAACTCCAAAGGCTTCCGTCGTTTATCTGCATAACTCTTTTGACGACTTTGAGCCACTAGAAGATTGTTTCGAATTTGATGGATCTTGTCTGTGGTTTCTTGAATCAATTCTGGACCAGTGATTTGAGCTTCCCCTATTTCGTGCCAACATACTGGAGATCGGCACTTACGACCATATAAAGCTTCAAAAGGTGCCATGCCGATACTTGAATGATAGCTGTTGTTGTACGAAAATTCAACTAATGGTAGATGAGCGTCCCAATTTCCCTTGAAGTCTATGACACATGCTCGAAGCATATCTTCAAGAGTTTGAATGGTGCGTTCAGATTGTCCATCAGTTTGAGGATGATAGGCGGTACTGAGATCTAATCGTGTACCCAAAGCGGCTTGTACTGCTTGCCATGTTCGTGAAGTGAAACGACCATCACGATCTGAAATAATGCTTAACGGCACACCATGTCGGCTTACGATTTCGCTGATATAAATACGAGCTAGCTTTTCGTTCTTGAAATCTTCGCGGATAGGAATAAAGTGAGCTGATTTTGTAAGTCGATCAATGATTACCCATATAGTGTCGTACCCACCTGAAGTGCGAGGTAACCCGGTAATGAAGTCCATGGTTATGTTTTCCCACTTCCATACAGGTATTTCGGGTTCGACCAGAAGTCCTGAGGGTCTTTGGTGTTCAGCTTTCACCTTGGAACATGTAAGGCACTTGGAAACAAAAACAGCAATATCCTTTTTCATTCCAGGCCACCAATAGGTATATCGTAGGTCTTGATACATCTTATCGGCTCCTGGGTGTATAGAGTATCGCGTTTTGTGAGCTTCATTCATAAGAAATTCACGAAGGTTGTTGTGGTCAGGAATCCATATACGATCTAGATAGTACAGAATACCGTCAGACTTAGTTTCAATCTTAAGTTCAGCTCCACAGGACAGCTCCTTTCGTACGTCGTCTTCCGTTACTGAAACATGTTGGGCTTCTCGAATTTGATCTTTAATGTCGGTTATGATTTGCGAACATAGAAGATGAATGGAGTTCGCACAACCCTTTCGACTGAGTGCATCAGCCACCACATTTGCCTTGCCAGGGTGGTACCGAATTTCACAGTCGTAGTCATTTAGAAGTTCGACCCATCTTCGTTGCCTCATGTTTAACTCCTTTTGATTGAAGATATATTGAAGACTCTTATGGTCAGTGTATATTTCACACTTAGTACCGTAGAGAAAATGTCTCCATATCTTAAGAGTGAACACAACGGCTCCAAGTTCTAGGTCATGGGTGGTGTAGTTCTTCTCATGCGTCTTGAGTTGTCTCGAAGCATAAGCTATAACCTTTCCTCTTTGCATTAGAACACAGCCTAATCCTTGCCCTGACGCGTCGCAATAGACCACGAAGTCATCACAACCTTCAGGAAGAGTGAGGATTGGTGCATCACAGAGTTTTTGTTTAAGGGTTTGGAAGGCTTCTTCTTGCTTAGGTCCCCATATGAAAGGTTTTCCCTTATGAGTTAAAGCCGTGAGTGGTACAGCAATGCGTGAGAAGTTTGAAATGAAACGACGATAATAACCAGCCAAACCAAGAAAAGATCTTACTTCAGTTGGTGTACGTTGCGCTTGCCATTCTTGTACCGCTTTGATCTTCGAGGGGTCGACATGTATTCCCTTGTCATTGATTACATGTCCGAGGAACTGTACCTCTTTTAACCAGAATTCTCATTTGGAGAATTTGGCGTAAAGCTTTTCATTCTCTAGAAGTGTAAGGATGAGTCGAAGATGTCGCTCATGATCAGACTTAGACTTTGAATAAATGAGGATGTCGTCGATGAAGACTATAACAAATCGATCGAGATAAGGTTTGCAGACTCTGTTCATTAGATCCATGAAGACAGCTGGAGCGTTGGTTAAACCAAATGGCATGACCATGAATTCATAATGACCATAACGAGTTCGGAAGGCGGTCTTTGGGACGTCTCCTTCATGTACCCTAAGTTGATGATAACCAGACCGAAGGTCGATTTTTGAAAAGCAGTTGGCACCTTGAAGTTGGTCAAGAAGATCATCAATGCGAGGTAATGGATAGCGATTCTTGATTGTTAATTTGTTGAGTTCTCTGTAGTCGATTCACATGCGAAACGATCCATCTTTCTTCTTTACAAAAAGGACAGGTGCACCCCAAGGCGAGGAGCTAGGACGTATGAATCCTTTGTCAGTCAACTCTTGCAATTGACTGGCTAGCTCTTGCATTTCGGATGGGGCTAACCTATAAGGAGACTTTGCAACTGGTGTAGCACCAGGTATAAGGTCGATACGAAATTCGACTTCTCTCACGGGAGGAAGTCCTGAGATGTCGTCAGGAAAAAACTTGCGGGAAATCTTTTACTACCGGAATGTCTTCAAGTTTCTTCTCCATGGTTCCCTTTTTGATGATATGAGCTAAAAACGCGACATAATTCTTGCGAAGATATTTTTGAGCTTGAATGCAGGACATTAATCTGAGCCCTTTCGACGAGGTTTCTCTAAAGATTCGTTGAGTCTGACCGTTTGAAAGAGGAATGCGTATAAACTTTTCGCGACATACAACTTCAGCCTGATGTTGGCTGAGCCAGTCCATACCAATTATAATGTCAAAGCTTCCCAACTTCATTGGAATGAGGTCAACTAGAAAATTGTGATCGTTTAAAGTGAGAGTACAATTGCGTATGATAGAGTTTAATGAGACTGGTTTCCCGTCAGCAACTTCTACTGTTATGGATTCCATGAGCTTATCACGATTTTGGTTTAGGATGGGTTCAAACTCTAAGGACACAAAACTTTTATCCGCGCCAGTATCAAACAACATGGATGCATAACTACCATTTATAAGGAACGTACCGTTAACCACATTGCCGTCAGCTCTAGCCTGATTAGCATTGATGTTGAAAGCTCTTCCTCTTGCAGGTGGAGGAGCTTGGTTCGCTTGATTCACCGGATTGGCTTGGGCTTGAGCATGAATAATGTTCACCAACCTTGGACAAGTGTTTCTAAAATGGCTTGGGTCTCCACAATTGTAGCAAGCCCGCATAGGTTGTACCATGGGATGGTTGGGTTGGTAGTATGTTTGGGCTAAATGTTGGGTAGGTGGTAATAGTAGGGGTTGTTGGGCTTGACCCATTATTTGTTGGTGGGTTTGGGTTGAAGACTGGTGGCGGTTCGTTCGCTGAGGCATGCGACAGGTTTGAACAGTATGACCTGCGCGACCACAGCCGGTGCAATGTTGGCAGGGATGATCAGGAAAATGGTGGTATTGGCAACGGTTGCATTTTGGTAACGGGCCAGAGTATGGCCTTTTGTATGGTGCAGGTGAAGGGGCAATTTGGGTAATGGGTGCAGCAGGAATAGGGAAATTGGTTTGTGTAACAGCGAAGTTTCTGGTGTTACGTTTCCTCTTATTAGCAAACTTAGAGGAGGAGGTGGAATGGTTTGATGTTTGGCCCTCAATGGGGGCTTTCTTCTTCTCTTCTTTAAACTTACCGTTGCGAATTCGATTCTCGGTCAGTTCAGTCGCTAGTTCCATAGCAGCTTCAAGTGTTGCTGGCGAAGTGCTGAGGACTGAATCTTGAATTTTCGAGGGAAGACCTCGAATATAATGCTCGATTAAGCGATAAACTGGGGTAAACAAATTAGGGACAATTTGGTTCAACTCTAAGAACCTCTTGTTGTAGGAAGTATGATCTCCCTCCTTTTGCTTCAAAGAATGAAATTCGTCCTCTAGCTTCTTAATCTCACTTCTAGGACAGAATCGCCTCGTCATGATTTCCCTTAACTCCTCCCACGTTAAGGCCATTGCATCATCAATTCCCCTCTTCCCCTTTTCAGTATTCCACCAGGTGAGAGCTACCCCAAATAGTCTCCCGGTTGCGTATCGAACCTTGCGATCCTCAGGACAATCGCAGTTGAGGAAGGTGTTTTCCATTTCCTCAAACCAGTGGAGGAGAGCAGTGACACCTTCGGTCCCTTCAAATTTAGGAGGATCGTAAGACTTGAAATGTTTGTATGAGCACTTGCTGGTAGGAGGGTTGCCGATGTTCTGGTCATTTTGTTGGGGAGGATTAGTGGAATTTGTGGCGAGAGCTTGTTGTACTTGAACCACAATGTCAGGAAGCACCGCGGCCATTTGTTTCGCGATTTGTGTGGCCAAGCGTTCGTGAGACCTTCCTGATCTTTTACCCCCTCGTTGTTGTCTAGCCGACATCTACAGGAACATACATAAGAAAATTGTGAGTTTATGGAGTCTTTTTAGGTGTCATGTGTCTTAAAGAAAATGAAAATAACATAAATATCAATAATGCAACTACATCCATAGGATGTCTTGGGTTTGCTCATGTTGGGCCTCAAATGTCCCCCATACCTTCACCTGTATAGTCATGTGGGCCCCCATGACTATTGGCTTGGTAGGATTCACATTAGTATTGGCGATTTAACACTCGCATCACCCGAATGCAACCCACAAAATATGTTTACGAGATGTATGGTCGGAATGTGTCCAGGTGTAGACACAGTGACAACTCAAAGTGGGGTTAGCTCACACGACGTTTGGTATAGCATGCTTTGGCCTAATAGGTACTTCGTACTCTCATCGTTAGTCCCCAGGTAGGCAAACTGTTCCTTTATTTTGGATTTATACGAATGCCAGCCTAGACAGGACGTTCCGACTACCGGTACTGGTACCCTTCCAATTACTACATGCCCGTCATGAGAACTCACTTTTAAGAGATTTGAAAAATACAAAAATCATTGTAAAAGCAATCATGAAAATGATGTGGTGTGTGCTTTCATAGATATGATATGTTATGAGAATATGGTTCATGATAGGCATTATATGATAATATATACTTATGAACATGCTTGCATAACATTGATTGTAATATTTAACATAAAACATATAAACATCATGAAATTTGGCATGTAACTTACAAAAATCTTAAAAATTTCTAATCAACTATAGTATAGGCTCTAAGGGTCTAATAACCTATCCTATATCCCTATAGTCATGGCTCTGATACCAATCTGTCACACCCCGACCAGCAGCGGAATAAGAGTCGGGGCATAATTGGGTTATCACCAAAGCTCATGATATTTACTAATATGTTTCATATTTATTAAAGTCAAAATTACATTCCCAATAATCCAAACATGTCCATTCAAATACAAAGAAAAATAACCAACTAAACAATTCCAAGCTCTAAATCATTTTATTCTTCTAGGCGAATCCTATGTGTTTCTTGCTGCAGCTGGTTCACCTGTATCATGTGTAAAAATGGGGGTTTTTGGGTCAACATAAGTTGGCGAGTGAACCTTGTTAGATAAACATTTATTATTGACTTTCTTGTTATTTTATCAAGGAAAAATTGTGCATAATCATAAGTGAGCAAATGTAAATAATCAATCAGTAACAATGTCAACCACAAACTATAACATACAATAACATACAATGACATATAATAACTTGCATAAATATATAACATGAATGAAACTGTGCGATCAAGGCTCAATCAAACGGAGCCGATCGTATTGCATGTACTGAAAATGATAAATGTCTGTGCGATCAAGGCTCAATCAAACGGAGCCGATCGTATGTTGGCACGCCAGGTTCACGCTCATAATGTAACGGGGAACATGCTCAACGCTCATAATGTAATGGGGAGCGGCGACCTATGAACTTGCATGTACTGAAAATAATAAATTAAATCTAACAATAACCACACAAACAGTTGAAACAAGCTGGATACACATTTGTTCATGATATGATGTATGCACAATGATTTAAATATAATAAATGGCAAGACACATGATACACCCCAAAAACGTGATTAAAATGGGGAATTTGTAAAGATTCACTCACATTGGGTGCGTGTGGTTGGAGATGATGAGATGCGCACGAGTTGGAAGGATTTAACAACGAGAATTAACTAACCTAAATAATAACGGAAAATATAGTAAATGAGTGGATTTTATTGATAATTTTAATTAGGATTTTTAGATCTATTTTTGTGAGTTTAAGGCTATTTCCTATCTTTAAAAACATTATTTTTAAATATTTTTAATTGATTTTTAAATTAAATTAAATAAATAAAAATATAAAAATATGTTGACTTTTTGGGTTGACCGTTGACTTTTTGACTTTGACTTGTTGACCGGTTCAGTCGTTTATAATGTTTGCACTGAGTGAGGTTCGAATTCGTGACCTCCCGTACGCGTGCACGCAGCTCTACCAACTGAGCTACGTGTCTAACCCGAAATAATTCTGTTTTTAATTATATTTATATACTAACTCAGTTTATTCAAAATTCTTTTATTTTCAAAAATGTTTTAAATCATCGAACCGGTGTCACCAACAGGTCTCAAACCCGGGACCTGTGCTTTAACGTTACACACAGTCCACCGCTGGACTGTGTGTCTAACTTGGTTAATATACAGATTTTTATTATACTTAACATCTGACGTAAGTTAATCCGGTTCAGTTAGGAAAATAAAACATCCTTATTACAGAGAGGGTGTGTGTATCAGGGATCGAACTCGCGGCGTGTGCGTATTGTTTGCACACAGTCCACCGCTGGAGAGGACAAAGATTGAAGTAATCCAAGAATTGAAAGTTTTCCGTTATTAAACCGATTCACTCCCGAATTCAAGTTTCATTCAAAGCAAAATTGATTGGAATTGTCGGTGTATCGGTTAAACTCAGTAAACCGCGAGTAATCAAACGTCTTTGGACGTTTTGTGACCGATTTCGGTTACAGTTGGCGTAACTGGTGGATTTATGGTTGTTTATAAGATTTATTTGTTTCCTAGAGTTGACAGAAAACAACAAGTGGCGGAGTGGTGATGTGTGTGTGTGATAAAGCTTTGAGTTCTCTTCCGGCTGACCCGGGTTCGAGTCCCGGCAGCCTCATTTCCTTTCTAATTATTTATTTTTATTTTTTATCAATTATAACTTTTATGGTTTAGTTTGTTTATTAATTATGTATCACTAAAAATCAAAATAGACATAAATGCGCAACGAAACATTTATAACTTGATATTCGATTACAAACGGAGCGGGTTTGGAAAACCCGTTTTCGACAAATGTTACACAAATTGGCTTCAATTTTCGGTTATAACCACGCTTAATTATAGTGATTGATTGTGAGTATTATGGTTGTCGTTAGTTACAAGTCTGTAAGCTTTGACTTGCAGGTTGATGTTGTGTTTCGGTATAAAAATAAATAAATTTCCAGTTATTCACATGTGTGCGTGTGGTGCAGTGGTGTAGATTGGGTGTGAGTTCGTGGGAGACCTGGGTTCGAACCCGGTTGCCTCCTATAAATATATCTTTTTGGCTTCATTATTTAATATTATTTTATTATTATTATTATTATTATTATTATTATTTATTATTTTTTTATTTATTTTTTTGTTATATAGTTTATTTATTAACCATAAAAATTAATCAACACCAACTTATAAATAAATGAGTAATAAAACATTTAATAAATACTTGAATCTTAAACGGAGCGGGTTTTGAAACCCGTTTTACATGAATGTTACATGCAACATATCCATAAACGTAATAAGTTAGACTTTAATGATACGTATATGTGGCATTGTAGACTTGGTCACATAAATGAGAACCGTGTTAAACAACTCAAAACCGCAGGAATCCTAGATTCCAAGGGTTCAGAAACATTTGGCAAATGCGAATCATGCTTAAGTGGAAAGTTAACAGAAGCACCTTTTTCAGATGTTGGAGAAAGAGCTAATGATATATTAGGACCTTTATATACGGATGTATGTGGTCCATTCAGAACAATCTCAAGACATGGAGAAAGATACTTTATTGCACTTACTGTTAATTTCAGTAGATATGGTTATGTTTATCTTATGAAGCATAAACATGAAACACTTAAAAAGTTTAAGGAGTACCAAAATGAAGTAGAGAATCAGCTAAGTAGAACTATCAAGATGCTTCGATCAGATCTAGGCGGTGAATACCTTAGTCAGGAGTTCATCAACCATCTAAAGGATTGTGGAATAGTTTCACAACTCACTCCTGCTGGAACACCACAACATAATGGTGTGTCTAAGCAGAGGAATCAAACTCTATTAGATATGATTCGATCAATGATGTGTCAAACAACCCTCCCACGCTCCTTTTGGAGTTATGCTTTGGAAACTGCCGCAAGACTTGTGAATATAGCTCCAATGAAGAAAGTTGACAAAACGCCTTATGAGATATGGCATGGAAAGAAACCTAAAGTATCCTATCTTAAGGTCCGGGGATGCAACTCTTATGTCACTCTAGAATCTTCGGATAAACTAGATCCTAAAGGCGAAAAAGTGGTTTTCGTCAGATACGCTAAAAAGATCGGTTACCTTTTCTACCACCCCACTGAAAATAAGATTTTCACTAAACGCAAAGGCACTATCTTGGAGGAAGAGCTTCTAGTGCAAGGGATTGGAGAAAACCATGTGGATCTTGAAGAAATTCAAGAATCACAAGTGACTGAACCAGTTGTTCAGACAGTACCAGAAGTAACTGATCCAGTTGTTGAAGTTGAGCCTAAAAGGACTCAAGAAACAACAGAAATACCAAGTGTTCGAAGAAGTATTAGGGATCGTCGTGCACCTGAAAGGTATGACGATATCTTCTTGATTGATGAAGCTGAACCTGCTACTTACAAAACTGCAATGTTGGATTCAGAATCCAAGAAATGGTAAGAAGCCATGAATGAAGAGATGGAATCCATGTATGATAACGAAGTCTGGGATTTGGTTGATCTTCCTACCGAAGGTCGGATTGTAGGAAACAAATGGGTCTTCAATAAGAAGACCAACATGGATGGAATGTGCAAACCTACAAAGCAAGACTTGTAGTGAAAGGGTTCACTCGGACTCAAAGAATTGATTATGAGGAAACTTTCTCGCCAGTGGCCATGCTTAAGTCTATTAGAATTCTACTTGCCATTGTTGCGTATTATGACTATGAGATATGGCAAATGGATTTCAAGACCACGTTCCTTAATGGACACTTACTTGAAGATGTCAATATGGTTCAACCTGAGGGTTTTGTCGATCCAAAGAATCCTAATAAGGTGTGTAAGCTAAATAAATCCATCTATGGATTAAAGCAAGCATCTCGCAGCTGGAATCCCCGTTTTGATCAGAAAATCAAAGCGTTTGGTTGTATTAAAAACGAAAATGAACCGTGTGTTTACAAGAAATCTAGTGGGAGCTATATCACTTTTCTCATTCTGTATGTAGATGTCATACTAAGCATTGGAAACAATATCCCTATGCTAAAAGATGTTAAAGCTTGGTTGGGTAAATGTTTCACAATGAAAGATCTTGGTGAAGCCACTTATATTCTAGGAATAAAGATCTATAGAGACAGATCAAAGCAGTTATTAGTTTAAGTTAAAGTACATATATTGATAAGGTCATACGATGCTTATCAATGCAAGACTAAAAACAGGGGCTCTTGCCCATGGCACATGGAACCATTTTTAATAGTGAGCAGTGTGAAAAAACTGAAGAGGAAAAGAAGAAAATGGAAAGAGTTCCATATGCTTCTGCTATTGGTTCTATCATGTACGCCATGCTATGTACTAGACCTGCTGTTTCGTATGCTCTTAGCATGGGGAGTGGATATCAACAGAATCTAGGAGATAGTCATTGGGCTGAAGTGAAGAACATTCTTAAGTACTTAAGAAGGACTAAGGATATGTTTTTAATCAATGGAGGACTAGCTGAGGAGCTATCACTTAAGTGTTATACTAAGGCAAGTTTCTAGACTAATCGTGACGATTCAAGATTACAGACGGGATATGTTTTCATTCTGAATGATGTGGCTGTTACTTAGAAGAGCTCGAAGCAAAGTGTGGTTGCTCAATCCACCTGTGAATCAGAATACAATGATGCATCGGATGCTGCTAAGGACGCTGCTTGGATGAAAAAGTTCATTACTGATCTCAACGTTGTGCCTAGCATAAAGAAACCGATCGAGATGTTGTGGTGACAACACTTGTTCCATTGCTCTTGCAAAGGAACCAAGGTTGCATCAAACCACAAGGCATATACTCAGAAAATTCAACTATATTAGAGAGATAATAGAGCGTGGAGACATCGTAATAAGCAAAGTTCATACAGATCTAAATCTGGCTGACCCCTTTACTAAGCTTTACCTCAAGCAAACATGAGGAGCATGTTGAAAAGATAGGGCTTAGATTTGCTAGACAGTGGGCATGATCTGTAGTTAGTATTGGTGTATTAATTTTCAACTAAAATAGTTAGTATTGTTGTTTTAATTTTGAACTACAACAGTTACATTGAATAGTTATATGATTTATTGGTTAAATGCAAGTTTAATTATTTTGTAACTGTGTTTGTTATTTGTATGTTTATATCCTTGAATAAGCATATTCTAAAATATCCGTAGTCGATCAAATTACATGTGAATTGAGATGATTGTATTCATGAGATGAATAACTCAAGGGTTTGAAAATCAAAATTCACATGTATCACTAGGGAATGATATTGGATGTGACTCGCTTCAAAACGATCTCCATGGATCTAAGTCATGAGATTTTTGATATGGATATGTTCAATCTGCCCTTTTTTCTTTAGGTACATATAAAACTACATTGATCAAGGACAATCTCTGATGTTTTCTAACACTGTCCTGAAACATGGATAGTAATCCGGGTAGTGTTGGGAAAAATCCAAGGTTAAGTGGGAGTTGTATGACGCTGATGGAATTCTGTAGTTCTATGCGATTAGAAGTTTAGACATTCTAGCGCCCTCGTTAACTCAAACTGGAATAAACGTGTGGCCACGCTCGGACTAAAAGTAGTTCGTTAGACCACTTTAAATTAAAGACGAACAGAGAATAGTTGATCACTATATAAGAATGAATGATCCATGTCTTATGATCAACGAATGTTCTATACAGAAGGGACTTATTGATAGAATTATCAGGGCTACAGTATTTGGTTAAGTAAAGTGTTACTTGAACTCAAAGAACTAGTTAACGACTGTAAAGTGTCATACCGTGTTAGGAGCAGTGTGATGCAGATAGGTGTCAACTCTTCACACGTTGACTCATTTAATTAAAATCGTCCAAGTAGGAGATTGTTGGAGATATGTATGTCCGACCGTAATCAAAGTCAACATAACTAACTCGGTACGATCCGAAGAGTTACACGTTGATACATGAATCGTATATGTTCACGAGTAGGTTGATTATTATTTGTGAAATAATAATAGTTTAAACCCGAGGGACTTAATATTAATTAGATTATTATTAAGAGGATTATGATTGTATAATCTTAAAGGGCTTTAATGTAAGATTGAGTTTTATAAAAAGATGATTAAGGTGCAAACCATAAGGATACTTTTTTATCAAAAACATAAAAACCCTAGCTTCCCTCCAAAGTTCGGCCGCCACCCCCCCCTCTTAGCGTCGCCGACCACCTGCCGTCGACCAAGCACCGCCGTCGCCTCCTTCTTGGCCGGTTCTACCTTTGGGTATCTTGTGCTCAGTTGTGAACTTCCTACTAGCGAGGATTCGTTGTAACCCGCGTGTTACGATACCGGTGTAGCCGTCAAAGGTTGATTACTAAAACCTTCTATGGTTGTTTATTATTTTTATTTGTTTATACGCGTATAACCTTGATCCTGAATGGGAATATTTATTTATCGGATTAATAAATCAAACTTGTAGTTTATATATATAATCGATTATATATATGCATATATAATCGGCTTTTGGTAAATTATATAAATCGCTTCCGTTATTATTTTGATACACTGATTCCTAACAGTAACTTTGGATGGACTCAAATAATGTTAAATATTTTAATTTTACATATTAAAACAAGTAAAAATATAATATAACCCAAGCCAACCTATTTGAAATTAATCCAACGCAAAACAAATAAAATATACAAAGCTTTAATAAGAAACCTAACCTTTAAAAAAATGAGAGACCAAAAAGGATATCCAAAATATAATTGATATGCATCACACTTCACAGATCAGAGTTCGTAGGGTTTTCTTAGTATCATTTTTAAACCTCAACTTTAGTTCCCTTTAACAGCTACATACCAACAAGTTCATCGTTAGCAAACTTTCAACCTTATTTTTAAGCCATATACTCAAAATCGTACGAAGACCAAAACATGAAAACACTTTAATTCATATCCATAAACCAGTAAACCACTCTTCTATGAACGGTTGTAGGATTTGATTCCCCACCATTCGATTAAATATTTAAAGCCACTGGAGATTGTTTGTCATGAAACCGCGTGCTAAACTACCTACAAATCGACTAAAACCTGAACTATACCTACTTAACCAAAAGAAATAGAGCGCCTAATCAAAGCACATCTAACAATATATTGCTATGTAGGGACACTGAATATATGGTTTATACGACCAAATAAAATAGGTTACCAGAATAATTCTTCAATGCCACAAGATCTCCTGTTTTATCATTGTACTTTTCTTGTTAAAAGATCTGTAACAACCATATATCATGTCAAGTGACTTTAATGTGATTGACATAAAATAATTGATAAAAAGTTAATGTTATATATGTTGGTGTAAGATGTTGATGCAATGTAATTAACTAATTAAGGCTCAAATATACTTTCTAATAAAAAGATATATATAGAATTAGGTTATACACTCATGCAGTATACTCGGTATCAACAAATGATATAATAAGAAATATTTATAATAAATAAATAGATATTACAGTATATATAATAATGAAAAATACAAATTAATGTTAAATTTACAATTTACTACTCCATTATTACAAATACAAATTACAAATATATATCTAAAAGTTTTTTTTAGACAACATTGAATGTCATACTTGAAAGATTACCATTTTTAGTACCAATTAAAAATTTAAATCCATCTATGTTTTTAACTTTGGAAAAAGTCATGTACAGACCATGTGAAAATACTCGTTGTATTAAAAAGACACAAACTTTTGATAACGATTGTCCTTAAATTTTATTTATTGTTATCGTAAAACATATAACGAGAGGAATTGGTTTTTTATCTCGTTTATTACAATGGGAATACACTGGGACCAAATAAATGATACAATGTAAAATGAAAACGTATACGTATTTATTGAGTTTTTGAATTGTTTTTTATTGGAGTGTTTCTTTAGTTTTATGCATATAATCTAAACATATTATTAAATTAAATAGTAAACTTGTTATTAAAGAAGATTACATAGGAAGATTTTAAATCATAAAATTAAATTTATAGATTTTAACAAAAATTGGTTTACAAATAATTCACATTTAGATTTAAATTTGAAATTATACCGATTACCAAAAATACGACATTGAATATTTAATTTACCAAAAATTTTAATATAGTTATTACAAATCAGAAAAAGAAAATTATTTCTACACTTATAACAGATGATATCCATTGATATTAAATATTTAATTACCAAAAATTTCAATATAGTTATTACAAATCAGAAAAAGAAAATTATTTCTACACTTACAAGAGATGATATTCATTGCTAATTATTAGATAACAATATAGATTGAAATATTAAATTAAAATACAATATAAGAAAAGATTGTGAGGTTGATAAGAGCATAATACGATTCATTAATTGAAATTATTTATTAAAAGTTAGATTTATATAATTATTCATAATCTATAATGTGAACAATTGATTGTTCATATTACATCTATGTAATTTTTTGTAGTTACATATTACATTAGTTTAGAAAAAGAAATTTCTTAATCTAAAAAGGATAGAAAAAGAAACTAAATCACTTATCAAAGATAATGAAGTGCCAGGTGGTCTAGCGTTGTCAAGTCTCAGTTATGGAGCAAAAAATGGATGGAGCGGTTAATGGCCAGATATTACCATTGTTAACTTTCACCATCTTATTTTAAAATGAATAAGTTTTTAGTATGTCGACATTTATTTTTTTAAGAAAATAACTATTAAAATGATATTTTTTTTCTTTAATATAAGTATATTGATATTGTTTTCTATAAACGTTTTTTTTAATTTTCTTGAACTGGGTTTTTTAAAACTTGAGTGTTTGGCATTTACACATAGTGTTTTCCATAAAGGTGGCAAATTGCACATGATGTTTGATATCCGAGTGCTAATTTACACATAGTGTTTAACACCTTATCGTTATAAACATTGTGTTTTACATATGGGTGCTATTTTATACATGAAATTTTAGCTTTGGTAATACCATTTTACCATGCGCCTGTTTTTACACCCAAATTCATTTTTTACCATTTATCATTACCCCCTCCATCACAAATGTCGCTCCATGGTCCTACGCATCTAGCCTTTTTAGAATCAAAACATTTTAAACGATTTAATTAGTATGAATTAATTAAAATGATGAGCAAATAATAAATAATCATCTCCATCACCTTGAGTGAATGACTCAATCATTGATATCCCTCTATAAAATTCATGTAACTCCTTGTAAAAATCGTGTCCAATACTATAGTGATACGTGTCATTACTCTTATAATAAGTCCATTAAGGACTAATAAGGACTAAAGGTGTCAACATGCTTAGCCTCTGAGTGACCTTCTGATGTCAACATGCATAAACCGAGCCTCTGAGTGACCATTAGTGTCAACATGTTTAAAACATAGCCTCGGAGTGACCATTAGGTGTTAGTCCCTATTAAGGGCACCTCCTAAAGATCACATTTGCTAGACCAATTGACGGGTCAAAGTTTTAATATTAAAAAGTCAAAAAGACCATTTTTCGGAAATATTAGAATCTGAACTTATATATGTTATGAAACATGTTTTGACACTTAAACAAGTTGGTAATAATTATTAGAACATGTAAGAAGATGTTCGGCCAGTTCTAGGATCGGTTCTCAACCGAAAGTCGCAAAGTTTGACTTCTGCCTTGACATTTGATTCTGACCCGATTTAGATTAGTTATTTACTGATCTAAGGTTGTGTTGTGATCATAATATAATGTAGCATAAGCCCCTGAGGTTATATTACAAGATCATAATTAGAATCTGAGTTTATGCACAAGTTCCATAATTATGCAATTTTGACAAAAAATGCTCTTTTTATATAAAATAAGGTTTAAACGATAATGAACTTGAAAATGAATTATCTACTGATGTAATACCATAAGTATGATTTTTTGGGATGTCAAATCAGATATAAACTGATTTTATGAACAAGTCCTTATATTATGTCGATAAATGACGATAACGCCCTTGTGGCTCATAAAATGATTTTAATCATACCTTTTCATATCAAATATTTTACATATTGATTTGTTATATTAAATAACATATCTAAAATATATAAACCTGATTTTAACATTAGTTTTCATTAAACATCGCACAAATCATGATTTTACGACATAAGCGTCGTTTCGTCGCATAGTATGGTTTTAAACCATATCTATCAACCAAGGCTTGTTACCTAATGATTTTAAAACTTATTTTAAATATTGTTTACAGTAGGTATATGATATGAACTCAGAATCCCAAATAATTTATAAAACTATGTGTAAAATGACCAAAATGTCCATTCGGTGTATAGTTTGGTCATAAATGATAAATTACACATATTATTATGTTCCTACTGATATTATTTCATAAATTAAATATTTTTTCAGAATACTTATCGTTATAACATTAAAATATATTCAAGTTCCTTTTTAGACGGTATATAATTACCAAAACGCCCTTATGAGGCATAGTTTCGTTTTAAAACCTTAACGGGCATATAAGTTGATATCCTACTGATATTACAACTTATTTAAAGTATAATGGCATATAGAACTTATCCATGACTTATCCGGTTACCGATATCGCTGATATGTGTACGGTTAAGTATATGTAACTAGTTTACGGAAATTAACCGAAACGGGTTTAACCTTATCATTTAAGTCTCAAAATCCAGAATGTTTATGGTTTACCCATATTATACAAGTCAAAGTACTTGTTGGGTCTAAACTATATTATATCCGGTCATCGCTTAATCTAGCGTATTTTACCGTTATTGATCATGTACCCTAGTCGGTCTAAGTCTATGACTTATATAAGACCGTTAGTATTTAATTGGTTAACTTATGCCATAATCCAGACTAAAGCCCTCCGGTAAATGCTATCTGCACTTAGTTTATTTTGGATACGGCTGAGATATTAAATCTTGCATTTTAAAATCAAGACTAGCTTAGGTAAATACTCTCGACTTATTTCCCATATACAGGCTTGGGTTACGGTAAACTATTACCGCTTGGCCGGAAATGGGATTAATTGAATGCCGGATTATGGCTAATAAATTCACATATTCCGTTTTAGTCAGTTTTGTTTGATAACTTAAACATCGGAGGTTAACTACCGTGTCCTGGATATCATCGGCTCATTACATTAGATAATGGCCACGACCTAAGCGCAGGGTGTAGGCATACACCTGACAGACGCTCATGCTAAAAACTTACCTACAAATTTGGGGATAATTCCTTCGTGAGTTCTTAAGTGGTGTGTATGTTAATCATGTCTCGGTTTTCGCACTAGGCCCTGTATGTATGGACAAACATGTGAATCTGTTAATAAGGTTACAAAGTAACTTTCCCAAGTTATAAAAGATTTTGTGCCATGTGCACTTAAAGATCATTTTCAAATGTTTTCAAAATGAGTCAGTTGGGTGTATTTACCAGCGAAAGCTGACGTATTTTCAAAGACTAAACTTGCAGGTACAATACGAAATAGGCTGAAAGCTGCTCGGTAGTGATAAGAGGATCTTGCAAATCCTAGATCTGCCCTAAAGTCTGTTATACACATTTTTGTACAGTTTATGATCCGCATGTGGATCTTTTATTACGAGCCGTCTGTATATTATTTTGTACTTTGAACATTCGGTTTGTAATAGTAATTTAACTCCAAGACTTCCGTTGTGCTGTGTTTAATTGACTATGATGATATCAACTTACGCCACGCTATTCCCCACCCGGGCCCACCGGTGTTTGGATTGGATGTGGAAAGCCGGGGTGTGACAATTCATTAGCCCTAGGCTTGCAAACGAAGCATATGTAAAGTGAATCGTTCACAAATCGTTCGTTTAGAAGTTTGTTTATGTCCATTTATTTAATAAACAAGTAAACATGAACACATTTCTTATTGGTTTATTTATGTTCATAAACATGTGTTTATGTTTGTTCATTTAGGATTGTTTATATTCATCCGTTTACATACTCATTCATACATCACCATACCTATATAATTTAATAAAAATATAGGTATTCCTATAGTTTATAGGTTCAAATATGATCTAAACATATTATTTTGACATGTAAGCCCATTCTTTATAAAAGTATTAGCTTACCATTAAAGTTAATACTCAGAAGCCATTGAATGTTGAATAATGCCCATTAAATGTTGACTAATGCTTATAGAATAAACTTAAGTTTATAATATTGTTCAAAATGGACTCTAATATCATATGTATATATTTATGTGTCTTCTTTATACATGTTTGGGAACTATTGGTTAGAATAATATTTAACAAGTGAACATAAATGAATACGGAAATACTTATTTTATTACAAATAAACAAGAACAAGAAATCCATTCATCTAATGTTAGTGGTTATTCATTTGTTCGGTTAAAGTTAAAATAACAAACATAAACATAAACATTATTATTCATTCGGTTAGTTTATAACTTTACTTGTCCATAAACTAACTTAGATCATAGATCTCCGTCCACTTTTCGCTTGCGAATTTCCAATAAAACCCAACCTTAAAGCAAAGCAATAACCAAAACCACTTTGTTACCACCTTTAACAATCAAATAACTTTCGTCATCGATAACAATTGAATCACTTCCATCATGCTGTGATACCCTAGAACCCAACAATTACTTAACGCCATCATCACGAGAGGTAACACTCTTTAAATCTTGAACACACTAAACTTTACTTTTAAATAACATAATAAAGAACATGAAATCTTCACAAATTAAATCTGTTGTGATAGGAAAAAAAACTATAAACTATTCCCAATCTAAAAGACAAGAACAAACTAGAGATTCTAAACTAGAATAATATAGGACAAACTCGTTAGGGTTTTACCAGAAACTTATTCAACAAGCCCATAAACAAGACAACTATAAAGCCAAAAAAAGGTTAAATCACGATGCTTTTAGATACAAAAGTAAAGAATACAAATGTATTTGTATGTTGTCCGATATCAATCAAGAATAAACACACTATAAACAAGTTGGTTGAGTCCAAACCTTCGATTTCTAATCCTTTATTATAAATCGATCACGAAAAATCGACACATTCAATCTAAACATAAATTGGTGTTTAAGCCCAACCAAACCTAAGTCTACTATAAATCTAAAACAAATGAAATCCAAATCGATAACTCAAACACCTTCAATCTAAACATAAATTGTTATTCTCCCTTTTTATTTCTTTTTGCATTAACTTAAGAAAAACGCTACCTTCACCAGTTTTCATCACTAGTACCATATTATATTAGCTTCTGGTTTCACATTTGTTTCCATGGTTCGTCACCACTAAACCACCATCCACTACTATCCTCGGTCGACATGAACGACCATCTAAACACCGTTGGAAGACGCTTAATCGGGTCATGTTGCTTCCCTAGCAGCTGCTGAGAAGAACCACCGTTATCCGTCGATAAACAGGCTTGGCAAGCCGCTACAATCGTTGGTTCCAGTCATTCGTCGCCACCATGGTTGGCCTTAAATTTTTAACCAATTTTGATAAACTATGATATTTAAAGTTAAGAGTCAATAATGTAGTTAATGTAAAGCTAGTTTGAGTCAATTTATGTAATTGTAATTAGTGAAGGGTTTAAATATGTATGATTTGCAAGTTAGAAACTAGAACGAATGTGTTGCGTCATCCTTATATATACGATGTTCGTGTAAACATTCAAAGAGTGGTCAATTCATTTAATTCAAGTTGGTGATAAGGTTAATCCCATCCTGTTTGTTCATTGTTTGTTATCTTGTTTGGTGATTGAATTATGATCTCCTATACGCTATTAGAGCCAAGTGTCACGGAGTTAGTCCTTCAACCCACGTGCGGCTCTTAGTCGCCGTGCTAAGATCAACCTTTGAACCAACTAGCAAACTCAATGCTTATGACTTGAAACAAAGGGAACAAAGATAGTGATGAAAGAGAACACTTATATTAGTTGAGAACTCTTTACAAAGTGTGCTTTGAGTACAAGTTTGGAGGTGATGTGCAAATGAGCCAACATCACCTATTTATACTACTTGCTAAGTGTTCTAGATTAATCCTAATCTAGAGATTTCTAAGTATAAAATATACAAAATATCTTAGATATCTACATGGGCTAATCTAGAAGATTAAGGAAAATATCTTGGATATTTTCCTAAGAAATCTCTATTCTTTGTAGATATTTTTGGTGGCCTTGAATCCAGATTTTTCTAAGGAAATATCTGCCTTGAGTCTAGATATAGAAAAATCAGCCATGAGAGTCCCTTGAAGCTGATAGAATTTTCTAGAATCCTGTCGGTTGCGATCTGAGTTTTTGGCGGGCTGTGACACAAGGCTCAAATTCAAGATTAAGATCATTGTTTAAGTCCAATCAAAAAATAGTTTTTTCTCACCCATGAAATTGAGTTTTCGTATATGGCTAAACTTCACAGATTGATGTTCACTGTCAGGTTTTCAAACCATGTACATGTATCGAATCCCATTATGTTCTCAATTCATTGAAAAATAAAAATTACTTATCAAAATCGACTTATGGTTTGGTAAATTCAAGAATTTGATCATTTGATTATTACTCTTAAACTAGAAAATCGAATTCATGGTTGAAGCTAACCATCGGAGAAGTTTTGATCTATGCTTTCTAAAATTTGAAGTTCAAGTCACGACACAAAGGCGTTGTTGGTTTATTTGCAATAAAAGAATAGAAACAAAAATAGGGACTATTGAGGTCCGTTTTATCGCAAAAAAACAAAGACAAAGAACAATGTGTTCGGTTTTCTACTTCAATCGCACAAGGGTGTGAGTTATTATTTCTTATTGTTCAGCCGATTAGAAACAAAGCTGATGAGATGCGCTTTTTGTTATCTGATTTTATGAAACTAAAAAAAATATGATCGTCAAAGGGTAGTTCGATTTTTGTTACAAGTTCAATCACACAAAAGATTTCTTGGATTTTCTTAGTTGGTCATAATCAAAACCAGAATTCATAGTTTGGTTCGTGGTTTTTGGTTCTTACTAATAGGAAATCATAGTGTAGTGATATATGGGTGAATAAAAAAAACAACAAGGAGGCTGTTCACAAAACACTGAAGATAACAATTCTAAGAGATCCAAGAAGCATGATACTGTTAGAAAGGAAAGTCAAACCTTGGAGGTAATCGCAGCTAATCAACAGCCGGACATCCTGAGGCAGCTAATCAACAGCCGGACATCCAGCTAATCAACAGCAAATCGCAGCAATGACAGCTAGTAGTCAGCTGTTGTCTTCCATGTTTAGATTACGGTTTTGTGTATAAATTCAATACCTTTCTTTGTAATGAGATATACGAAAATACACACATCAATTCAGTGTTTTACGAATCAATCTTTTAACATGGTATCAGAGCAGTGTCGTTCTTGACCTGTTCATCATTTACCTTGCTCACCCAAACCAAATCATCCTCTCAACCAAGCTGCCATGGCCGAAGCCGGTAACTTGGGAGAAGATCTATCAACTCAAATCGCCAATCTGCTCAAGAAAGGCCTCAACCCACAAAACCGAAACCCAAAACTGTCCGATAACCTTCAAATAAACCTCAAGCTCAACAGCCAGAATTATGCTTTATGGACCCGGATGATGAGGGTAGCCATAGGCGGTAAATCAAAAGCCTTTCTAAACCATTTATCAACCAACCCACCGAACCAAACCAGCGAGGAATATGAGCAATGGGAACAAGACGACCTAGTCGTCTTCTCATGGCTCATACAAAACATCGAACCAACCCTCGCCA
The DNA here is from genome assembly GCA_947069175.1 of Scalesia atractyloides. Classification (NCBI taxonomy): domain Eukaryota; kingdom Viridiplantae; phylum Streptophyta; class Magnoliopsida; order Asterales; family Asteraceae; genus Scalesia; species Scalesia atractyloides. The sequence continues at coordinate 27,095,161 of CAMTDV010000027.1, forward strand.
GCAATCTAACCGAATTCCCGACAGCAAAATCGCTGTGGGATGCCCTGGCTATAACATATAGCAGTGGGCGTGACAAGCTCCAAACCTTCAACCTACATGTCAAGGCGAATGAAATCAAACAGAACAATCTCTCCCTAGAAGAATTGTGGATTATACTCCAAGGAGTATGGGGAGAAATTGATCGGATTGACCCAAACCCTATGACCTGCCCAACCGATATCCAAGCATATCACAAAATCAGGACGGAACAGAAACTGTTTCAGTTTCTTAACGCCCTCAACCGGAAATATGACCCTATAAAGAGGGAAATACTCCGGTTAGAACCCCTTCCAACCGTAGAAACTGCGTACGCCACTGTCCGCAAGGAGGCCGCTCACCAGAACATTCTGGGAACACCTCTCAATGACACACAGGGTATCACAGTGGGTCTAATGGCCTCTGAAATTGACGGATTAGGGCTTGCATCAAAGGGATACCGACGGGCCGATGGAAAAAGAATCGGAACAAGTAACAAAGACGACAAAACTCACCTCAAGTGTGATCATTGCGGTATGACGAAACATACCCGGGAACAATGTTTCAAACTCGTTGGGTATCCCGAATGGTGGTCTGATGGTCAGAAGAGAGGCACAAAGACTACGGAAAAGGGGAAGTCATCTAGCACCGGCAGCCGAGATGTCACAGGAGATAGAAGCCGGAGGATGGGTTTCGGCGGAATAGCCGACGCAACAGGTGAAGGAGACGAATGCTTAGGTAAAGGCGGAGAAGAAGAAGAAAAAGGGAACGGGTTTGGGGCGGATGGGTTTGGGGCGGATAAACCGTGGTTATATAACCAAAATGTGAATATGTCACATTTGGTCCCTGAAAATAATGGGAATGCTAATATGGCCCAAAAACAACATGGAAAACAAAAACGATGGATATTCGATTGCGGTGCAACCGACACAATGACTTATGAGTCATCGGATATTATTTCAACAACTAAACCAGAAAAAACACATATTCAGACGGCGAATGGAGGGATAATGGATGTAAAATCAGGAGGGACTATTGAGATTTCACCCACAATAAAAATCTCTAATTGTCTTTATGTTCCCTCATTGTCACATAAACTGCTTTCCATTAGCCACGTCACTAAAGAACTCAACTGTATTGTCCTAATGTACCCTACGTTTTGTATTTTACAGGATATCAGGACGGGAGCGATCATTGGGCGTGGCACTGAAAGTCAAGGGTTATATTATGTGGACGAAGTAACTCAAAATGGTGCTGTGATGTTAACCCATGGTACATCGGAACGAGAAGCATGGCTATGGCACCGGAGATTAGGTCATCCCTCTACAAATTATTTACATATTTTATTTCCAAAACTATTTCCAGTCAATTCTATGTCACATTGTGAAACATGCACTTTAGCAAAAAGCCACAGGAAAACTTTTAAACCCAATAATACTAAGGTTGCTTTGCCATTTTCATTAATCCATTCTGATGTATGGGGTCCTGCCCCTGTTCTTGGGGGGCAAAACCTTCGTTACTTTGTGATGTTCGTTGATGATTGTACCCGAATGACCTGGGTTTATTTTTTAAAAACCAAATCCGAAGTCTTTGAAAAATTCACTATGTTCTATGCCATGATCCAAACCCAATTCCAAACAAACATCCAAATTTTCCGATCAGATAATGGAGGTGAATTTGTTAATACCTCCTTTAAATCGTTTTTCCAAAACAAGGGAATAATCCACCAAACTACATGTCCAAACACTCCAGAACAAAACGGTGTCGCCGAAAGGAAAAATCGCATTTTGCTGGAGATGACACGAGCCCTCCTAATTGAATCCCAAGTCCCGAAACATTTTTGGCCTGAAGCCCTTGCTACCGCTACCTATCTTCTCAACCGACTCCCAACAAAAATCCTCAAACTTAACACCCTATTACACACCCTTTCAAAATTTTTTAAACTACCCTCAGTCCTTACTCTTCAACCACGAATCTTTGGATGTACCGCTTTTGTTCACATACCTAAATCAGATCGAACCAAACTTGACCCTTGTGCTGAAAAATGTGTCTTTGTTGGGTATGGAATAAATCAAAAAGGATACAGATGTTATAACCCAAAGACACGTCATATGTTCACCACAATAAACTGTGACTTTCTTGAAACCGAGTATTACTACAATTCCCAACTCAGTGGTCAGGGGGAGAAGGAATGTTTAGACACACTAAGTTGGTTGAAATATGTTCCCTATGTACCAACTACAGAGTCACCAGAGTTCAATTTCAGTGCCACTGAAGGCCCTAATGTTCCTCCTAACCTGGTGTCCGAGGTAAGTAATACTCACCCTATTCAGTCTGGTGGTACTTTTGAAGTTTCTAATGACTCCGATGATACCAATACTTCTAACCATGAAACTGCCACAGAACAAACTGAAAATTTGCAGGCAGATGAATCCAGACAAGAAGAACCACCATCAAGATATGTGTTACCCCCTAGAACAAACAGAGGGGTTCCTCCGAAACGGTATTCTCCTGAAAAAGAACCAAGAAGATCTAGTTATCCTATAGCTAGTGTGACCGATGGAAATTTCACTAAGGAAGCCAAAGCATTTATCTCATCTGTTTATTCCGAAGAAACTCCTACAAACGTGGATCAAGCCTTAAAATCTAAACATTGGAAGGAAGCAATGAACACAGAAATGGAAGCCCTAACCAAGAACAATACTTGGGAAAAGTGTACTCTCCCGTTGGGAAAGAAATCCGTGGGGTGTCGTTGGGTCTATACGATTAAGTATAAACCAGATGGTACAATTGAAAGATATAAAGCCCGACTGGTAGCAAAAGGGTATACCCAGACACATGGGATTGACTATGCTGAAACATTCTCCCCGGTTGCAAAAATGAACACAATCAGGGTTCTTTTTTCGATAGCTGCAAATGAAGGGTGGCCACTTCAACAGTTTGATGTAAAAAATGCCTTTTTACACGGGGACCTAGACGAAGAGGTATTTATGGATGCTCCTCCAGGATTCACAAAAGATTTCAAAACTGGAGAAGTTTGCCGTCTGAAGAAGTCCCTTTATGGTTTGAAGCAATCTCCCCGGGCCTGGTTTGGCAGATTTACGGTAGCTATGAAAAAGTTTGGATATAAACAAAGTAATGCCGATCATACTTTGTTTCTCAAAAAAAGAGGAAAATTCGTAACCTGTCTAATTATCTATGTAGATGATATGATCATTACAGGGAATGATAAAGAAGAAATGGGAAAACTAAAAGAAAACTTGTTTGCCGAATTTGAAATGAAAGACTTGGGCAGGCTGAAGTATTTCCTCGGAATTGAAGTACTAAGGTCAAAACAAGGAATTTTCATTAGTCAAAAGAAGTATATCTTAGACTTGTTGGCAGAGATTGGAATGATAGATTGCAAACCAGCAGACACTCCTATGAGTGTAAACCAAAAACTCTATATGGAGGAAGGAGCAAAGTTAGCAAACAAAGAGAGATATCAACGGCTGGTGGGAAAACTAATATATCTCTCACATACTCGCCCAGACATTGCATATGCTGTAGGGGTGGTAAGTCAGTTCATGCACCAACCTCAAGAAACACATATGGAAGCAGTTTGGAGAATTATTAGATACCTCAAAGGAACAGTGGGTCATGGAGTCCTGTTTCAATCACATGGACACCTAAATGTTCAAATCTATACTGATGCAGACTGGGCAGGAGATAAGGGAAGTCGGAGGTCAACAGCAGGCTATTTCGCTCTAATTGGTGGGAATCTTGTCACTTGGAGAAGTAAAAAACAAAAGGTGGTTGCTCTTTCAAGTGCAGAAGCTGAATTTAGAGGTATAGCTCGAGGTTTAACAGAAGCCATGTGGATGCGAAGACTCTTAGCTGAGATTGGTTTTCCGTCAAAAGAAACAAGTAAGATTATGTGTGATAATAAAGCTGCAATTCAGATTTCAGAAAACCCAGTACAACATGATCGAACAAAACACGTGGAAGTTGATAGGAACTTCATCAAAGAAAAATTGGAAGATGGCACGATTGAACTACCATTCGTTCGATCAAAGGATCAGCTTGCTGACATTCTAACAAAAGCAGATAACGGGAAAATTTTCAACGATTGTTTGGGCAAGTTGAATTTTGGAAATCCAACTATTCAACTTGAGGGGGAGTGTTAGAAAGGAAAGTCAAACCTTGGAGGTAATCGCAGCTAATCAACAGCCGGACATCCTGCGGCAGCTAATCAACAGCCGGACATCCAGCTAATCAACAGCAAATCGCAGCAATGACAGCTAGTAGTCAGCTGTTGTCTTCCATGTTTAGATTACGGTTTTGTGTATAAATTCAATACCTTTCTTTGTAATGAGATATACGAAAATACACACATCAATTCAGTGTTTTACGAATCAATCTTTTAACAGATACATTTTTTTGTGAAGAAGATAATCCAAAAAAGCCTCGAGAATCTAGGACGTCATGGACACATGTAGCAAGGGTCACTAGAGGGTTCAAACAAAGGGACTGGGTTCATTGATTTTCAATCACAAAATCAAAGAAACGGACTGGCAATGTTAGGGACTTTGTTGTTTGTCGTGTTTATATTTGAAAATAATAATCAATTCAAATATTGATAAAGTCAAAGACTTTGTTGGATAACAATTAAATTCGAGTTGTCCTGAGGATACCACTCACGGGCCCAAGAATGGATCACAATTGATCTTGGAAACTTGCAAATCTAGAAGGAGATTAAAAATATGATTCAGAAATCATCGTTTGCTATCATCCATTTGAAGTTGGTTGATGATTTTTCTCAAGTCAGGTTCAAGTCATGTCATAATTCTCATTCAGAAGTAATTAGATTGGCAATTTAGGACAAAATCAAACCCTAGTCATCCTTGAAAAGCGACGGGTTTTCTTAGCATGAGTGGATCAAGAAGTCATCAGACACAACAAGGCCATGAGGGGATCAATTTGGTTTCCATAACAAGGGTTTGGATTCATGAAGAAGAAGAAGCTAAAGGCATTATAAGGAATCACAAGAAGAAGAATCAAACTTGCGTCAAAAGTTAAGGGCTAATTGTTGGAATTAATTGTTTTACCAAGTTTGATAAACATGGAGAATGAATTTGTAGAGTCAATTGTATAATTAGTGTAAAGTTAGTCTGATTCACCTTATGTAAATGCAATTAGTCAAAAGGTTAAATATGTATCATTTGTAAGTTATAAAGTATCGATCAAAAGGAAGTTTCGTTTAGAAAGAATGTGTCGTTTCATCCCAATATATACACGATGGCCATGTAAACATTCAAAGAGTGGTCGATTAATTCAACTCAGGCTGATGTTAGGGTTAATATAATCTTCTTTGCTCATCATTGTTATCTTGTTTGATGATTGTATCGGTGATCTCTTAGAATCTATAACCTGGACCATTGTTCGTTGCCACCAAATCTTCATTCACAACCAACTATGACGTTGTCGTTATCTCGAGTCTGCCGCAAATCACCTTCAACACCCGCCCAACACCAATGCAAAGTACCTTCTTTGCTATTCTCAACCCTGCTGTTAAAAGGGGCTTGCTCCCTTTTCTTGGAAAAATGACTCTTAACCTTCGTGAATTCCTTTTTTTTTCTTCCTTTCTTTTTTTTTTTCTTCTTCCTTTCCTTTGGCATTCTTCTATTCTTGGTTATGCCTTGATCGAGCTCTAACACTGATGCTTGGTCTATAAGCAATTAAAATTAAAAAAAGAAAAGATAAATGGGTCACAAACAAGTCGATTGATTCCAAACAATAGATATTGACTCTTTAATTATAGTGATTTCACAAAAACTTTACAACTTTTGTCTAAACATAAACCAGTATTTAAACCCAACCAAACTTAAGCCTACTATGACCCACAAAATTAATGAAATCCATAAAACAATTCAATACGATAACTCAAACTAAATTATCTAATTATGTAAAAAAGAAATCTTGGTTATCGTACATCTATTGTTTTTATAACTTTGACTACACAAATTTATTTTATTTTATATTTTACTACCACAACTTGTTTAACTTTTTTTATAACATTTTCTTATTTTACATACTCCCACTCCACCTAAAATTTACTTATTTAACTTATTTTACCTTTTAATTTACTTGGGTCCCTCTAAACTTTAATAAAGTTACTACATATCCCCTTAACTTTATTAAAGTTGGTTTTTTATCTAATTACGTTTTGATGTTTACAACCAGGCTGCCAACATAACAACTTATCATATATCATCGTGATTTGCTTGTTTTTATATACATATCAAACCTCCCCCCCCCCCCTGAAGTGCGAGTGATAAAAATGAAAAACCACGGATCGAAATCCCATGGATTAGTGTATAATACATTCTTAACAAAACTTTTAGATAATTATAACAATTTTGATAGTATAACGTCAAACACATGTCTTATGCGTTTAACTAAACACATGCATTAACACTAACATATACAACACACGCACAGTAATGGACACACAAATATGCAGTAACATATTTCTCCCTATCCGTTGTCAAATCTTGAACTTCAAACTTGAAAGTGGTGTTAAATACGCTGAAACTTCAGTCATAATCCACATATTCCCATTAACTAATTGCTTCAGGCTTGTAGAAAATCCGTCAATTCATATTCGTAGTTCCTTACATGATCCTCTCGCTAGCTATAATGCAACGAAAACCTGTAATCTCATTTTCCTGTAACAAAAAAGTATCAGCTCATCAATGATCGGATGTCTCCGAATCGTACTTGAGCCCTTTTATCGAATAGTCAAACTCGTAATAGAAATCACTAATGAAATCTTTCTGAAATCTCTTAATCCTAATTGAGTTAGCAATGCACCTCATGCAGCTCTTTCAAACAATATGACCCGAAAAATACTGTCACTGAGAACTTTCAATGCCTAGTCAATGTAAACGCTGATCTCCACACTATGAAAACCTTCATTGGAACTCAATAATCTGGTAACACTCTGTGATATTCAAAGTATAAAGATAAACATTCTTCGAACATCAAATTTGTAGTCTTCTCCATGAAAAACGTTCAGTGGATAGATCATCTGCAGAAAATCCAATATGTAGTTTTTTCTATGGGAAGCCGTCACAATCAACCCCCTATCACGGACTTGCCAATGATCTAATATTGAAAACTAGAAGTTTAGAAAACTAACGCTCTAAGCATCACAAAAACTAGAACTTCAATTTGTTTTTAAAACTGAAGAATTTGAGATATTATGCATCACCAAATAAATGTTTCTTAGAATCACCCGAATATTGTTGCATATCTTCTTAATTTCCAAGATTAATCAACTAAAAAAGTTGACACTAAATTTTTTATTCCCTCTCATTCTTGGCAAATTCTTATCTCTAATAAACCCTTTTCATACACAAATGTGGAATATTTGACTTTTTGGCCCATTATAGTCACTTCACCATGGTAAACATTTGCTTCGGTCTCTATGACTACCCCACCACTTTACAATCCTAGGATTTCAAAAGTAAATCTATCACCAAATCTTTTTTGGACACTAGTCTCCTTATTGCGAACAAAAAAATGCCTTTTAATTCATTTCATTGATGTATGACTATGTAGAACGTATGTCTCATACCTGACCTATTCTGAATGTATGTCTCATCCGTCACACAAGACTCATTCGTTTTAACCTTCCTTTTATATCAATAAACCAAAAAACGTGATAAAATGACACTAATCAAAAGCGTAGGTAATCTAATCAACTATTAGATCGATTAGATTGGTAGCGTAGCTCTGATACAAATGAATAGGGCTGTAAATGAACCAAACGTTCAACGAATAGTTCGTGAACCATTTGGCAGGAAGTTCATTTATGTTCGTTCATCTAATAATCGAACGAACATAAACAACAAATTTCCTTTGATTAATTAAATAAACGAACATGAGCAGAACTCTCGTTCGTTCAATTGTCTTCATGAACGTTCGGTAAGGTGTTTGTGAACATTCTTTTATTTGCGTTCGTTTAGTTCGTATGTTTGTGTTTTAGTTAAAGAATTTTGTACTTTGCTATATTTATCTATACTTTTTATATTATTAAACTTTTATTTATTTATTACCCTAACAATTAAACTAGGAAACCCTATTTCACCTTGTTTATGCAACATTTCTCTTTCCTTTCTCATTATTAATATCGATGAATACGATTGACTTCCGTTTAACAATAAGTTCAAGTTCCAGTGCTACTCTCTGGGCCATGCACCTCTATCCTTCGTTGCGTTCACCAAATTTATTTGTGTTTGTTTATGTTCCTAAACAATTCGTAAATACACTCATTTCCTTAATGAACAAACAAGAACATAAAATCTCATTCAGTAAGTGTTCATGAACCGTTCGTGAACACATTTATTTCCTCAAGGAACGAACACGAACATAGCCTTTTTCGTGTTTGTTTGGTTCATTTACATCCCTTCAAATGAAAAACCGTGATTTACGGATATAAATCCTACGGATTAGTGTATATAATACGTTCTTGACGAGAGATTTAGATAGTTATAACAATTTCAGCAACATACGTTTAATCAACACAGCATAACGTTTAATCGACATAGGTTTTCATTACTATCAAAAAAGTTTACATCTTTAAGCTCAGGGAGAGAACAAGTGTGTTCAATCTCCAAATTCTAAAACTTATGACTACCAACGTATGACTCCCTATATATAGGGTATGACACATGCATTTGGGAGCCTCAAACGCATGTCTCATGCGTTGGAACACTAACACGTATGGGTCATACGTGGTACATAACACAACATATGAGACATGCGTTTGATTAAACACATGCGTTAACACTAACATATACAACACACACTACATGTAGCTATTCGCACAGTAACGGACGCACAAATATGCACTAACAGAAAAAACGATTACTTTTACTTTCTTTGTTTATTTATTTATTTATTTTTTACTTTGGTTTTGCTATGATTCCGACTTAGGTATTCTTTTTCACGATAATGTTTTATATTTGGTCTAGATTTGACGAGTTAGCACTCCGTAACGTGTGTGCGTGATTCAACATTTTTACTTTTAATTTTTAGTCGGTTTAACAATCCCGTCATAAAGTGTGGGCCCTAATGGCGTGTTAAATAAATAGACAAAAACTTATCTTCTTTCCCTTTGATTTATCTAGAACATGCTTATAAAAATAACCGAATTAACGCAAACGTTCCCAAGACATATAAATCATACAATCGCCACAAATTACAATCCAAACTACTTGATCAACAATAGTCTGTGGAAAGGATACGATGGTATCCAACAACAATGATTCTTTTATTAACATATCACCTGCCCCTGATCATCAAGATTCCATAACGCTCAACTTAACCTGCCAATACCAATCCAATTCCTTTTCTTTAAATCTTGAAAAGAAATAGATACACAAGCATGAGTATTAGTGATATCGCTCAGTACCTGCAGTGGCGGTGGTGTGGTGGCTGTGGTAGTCGTGGTCGTGGTTGAGGCCGATGGGTTATCACTTGATGGGATGACAACACCGGGCCATGAACGACACATACAGTGTTTACCCGTCTCTATGCTAGCATAGAGTGTTTTAAGATGTTCCCCACAACCTCCCCAACCATATTTTCAACATGTCTTGCAAGCCACCCTGAAACACGTTGTTAATGTTATATAGTGCTGCTTGTAGCCCAATCTAAACCATTTCCCACTTTTATAGTAGATAAATGGATACAAATACTTTGTTAGCATCGACAGAAAGGTGTCTAGTAAATGGTGAAGATAACGATTTTCATTGGAGATGTACATGATTTGCTGTACACCATTATTGTTATAATAAGATGCCTAGGAAACCAATGATTTAACATAAGACTGAACGAACAAGAAAGGCAACCTAGAGCAAGTGAATATAAAAGTAACAAAAACAAGTAGGTTTTCCTTCAAATATATTAACATTTTCTAAAAATTCTATTTTTAGTGTAAAAAACGTTCATCATTAATTGCCTAAATTTACATTAACTATGTTTTTAATTAATTTCACTAGTTAATTTTTCAATTTTTAGTTTCGCAAATTTAGATTATGTAAAAGCGACCCTGATATAATGTCTTCCTCTTTAAATAATATATCGATTTATCTCTACCGTATTTCTTTTTTTGCTTTCGTTTTGTGTCACTCCAAGATTAGTTCACGTACGTAGTGAAATTTCATAAATATTGGGGCATTAATGAAACATGGTATGATGGTGTGTTGAGTAGAGGTGAAAGTTGAACTCGTGATTTTAGGAGCTACCACCGTAATGCTACCGTGGTGTATCAATACGATGTTGGTTTAATAACATGCGGGCATAAGCATCATCTACGTTGATGAGCAGAAAAATCAAATAACCAAACCATAACCAAATTAATCAACAAAACCGAATTAAAACCAACCAAACAAAAAACTAAAGGTTAAGCCAATTTGTAAAAACTTAATTCTATAATTCGGCTAGAATAACCGAACCGAACCAAATCACACCAAGGGAATTGCATTCGACTCTTTTGTGTATTTACAACCGATCAGTTTCCGTTTCCTTTAAAATGCTACCATTCCGTAAGTATCCTCGGTTTCATTTTCACTTAACATTGCCTAACAAGCTGTTGGCTGAGGGTGAACCATCTTTCTTATCTTCTGATGTCTTTAAACAATCATGTCTCACATGAGGAACACCGAACCTCCAGCTCCGAATCGTGACCACATTCTTTCGTATGGACTCACCTATTGATTTCTCACTACCGTTACACGGTGATGAAGAAACCGATGCAACCGATGATGCTGCCAAGTTTACATTATCATCCCCCGTGTTCAACCCACTGAGTCTAATCTGTCCCAGCTCATGCGCTACTTCTTCCATCGATGGTCTCACGTCTCCATGGAACGCCAAACATCGAAATGCTAGTTCAGCAACCTTGTGAATTGATGAAAGCGTCCACGCATCACGATTCGGCTCTAAAAATGGGTCTATTAGATCATCCACACACCCTTTTCCAATCTTGTCTATAGCAAGAGCAGCCAAGTTTATTTCACTGTGATGGCGCGAAAAATCAACAACCTTTAATGCGGTTATTATTTCTACAAGAACCACCCCGAAAATCACTTTTATCAGATAGATGGAAGTTTTGGTGGTACTCTGGGTCCACATACCCAGGTGTCCCTTGTGGGGCGGTTGATATGTGCGAATCGTCTAACAACCCGAGTCTAGAGAGACCAAAATCGGCAACTTTTGACTTATAGTTATAATCTAGAAGTATATTACTAGACTTAACATCTCTATGATATATGGGAGGGTTCATGGAGTGAAGATAAGCAATAGCTTGTGCAGTTTCTGTTGCAACCGCGAGCCTTACGGTCCATGGAAGACCTATGTTTCTTTCTCGTTGTAGATGTTATGCAAGTGTTCCATTTGGCATGAACTCATAAACAATAATATGTTCGCCTTGCTCAATGCAGCAGCCCAAAAGGCGAACAAGGTTAGGGTGGTTAACTGTTGAGATAAGTTTGATCTCGTCCATTACTTGATTGTGTCCAGTTCCATCATTCTCTCGGTCTCGTAGCTTCTTGACAGCAACCCACTCGTTGCTGCCTAGCTTTCCAGCATAGACCGTGCCATATGCACCTACGCCTAATCGTTGCTCCACCGAGAATGAGTTGGTGGCTCTCTTGATTTCTCTATAGTGGTAAAAAGGGACATTGAAGCTACTTCTGGCTTCTGAAAGTTGGCGTTTCGCGAGTAGCTGGTTTCTTGTAGAAGCTGCTCGTTTTCTATGGCAGTAGCAAATGAATGCCACGGCTAAGATCAAAGAAGCTCCGCCGATGATCCCTGAAAAATATTATTGTTTGTATCGTTTATAACTTGTATGTATGATGATAAAATGTGTGTATGCATAGTTGTAAAGGTTACCTCCGATAAGCACGCCTGCTCTAGCTCCAATGTTCTTCACTGTTGCAAGTTAATTGGATCAGTAAAGAGAACAGTCTTATACAAACACAAATCCTTTTAAGGTGTGTATAATATTGCAGCCTTGATTTTAAATAAACAGCTTCATTGCTTCAACCTACTTAATACACTAGCAAATAAACAGTTTATGGATATCTTAGACAAATCTCACATCATTTGTCAACAGAATTAATACCGGGTCATAAGAAACGCATGAATACAAATACGTCAATGTGTTTGGTTATGAGAAATTCAAAAGAGGTGACCTCTGAAGCCTCCAATGTCTCCACTAGGGCAAATATATGATCTCCACACGGAATACATGTTACACATGATATCGGAGCCACTTATCCATTTAAGATAATAGATAAATCTCATCAAGGATGATGAGTTACTAAGAGTGTGGTTGTGACAATCTACGTAACTCTCACATCGCTTGTGGACAGAAAAGATGTTGGTTCATAAGGAATCTCTAGTATTAAATACCTTCAACGCTTTTTAATTTCAAAATGAAATGAGAACTTAATCGTTAAGCATATTTACATGAAATAACTTTCAAGATGTATGTGTGATCTTCTGGGAACTCTTTACAGAGCCAAGTAGAAAAAAAAACATGAGCTTAGGATAAACATTAGGACAATATTAAATGTTATGAGTTGCGTTTTAAAAAGTGTAAGGGGCTCCGAAATGATAGGCCTTGAAGCATCTTGATGCCGCAGAGACAAAAGACGCACATATCACGTACACAAAGCATAGGTTGTTACGAATGTTTTATATACAACATAGCGCGCGATGTGACGGAGTGGTTAATTTCACTATAATAATAAAATTTAACAAACGTTTAAAAAATGAAAAGAGTAAGATGGAGGTGTCAGTTATTACAGGTTAAACAACTGCTATATTGAAGGAAGGGATGTGATCGGTCTTTAGATTAGAGTGATCGAGAATTAAATTTCAAACATTCACTTTGTAACCAATATATCGTATCATCTTAATATATTGCCTCTTATTATCTCGCTCTTAATATCGTCTTCATATTTAGTCTTAATATCGTTTGGAAATTACCTTTTTTACCTAAGAGTTGTATAATAATAGTAATAGTAATAGTGATAGTAATAGTAATGCAAAGGTTTTTCCCTAAGCACAATCGAAATCGATGATGAGATAAGATGAGATGATACTTTTGTCCCGAGCACAATTGAATAAGAAGTCCGATGGTCGCATACCAGAATTAATCGATGTCGCCTGAGCAAAATTCCCATGCTCCTCAACTGGGTTCTTCTGCCTAGTAGCGACTCTGACGTGTTTTTAAGATATGATGGTTAGGTTAAGGTTATTCTCAATGATTAAAAAAAATCAAATTCAAAAGAAATTAAATCCTCAATCATTAACACAAATTAGTAAATGATGGAGATGGTTGCCAATTAAAAGAACCTTGGCACATGAAGATCAAAGACTTTATCACTTTTAATATTTTAAATTCCTGCTCGTTCCAAGATGACGACTTTTATCCTTTGACCCAACATTGCTGACCAAGCAATAAATTTGACATGGAACAATAATAATACTATTCAACTAATGAGGAATCAGATGGTTTTTTAACTAATTTGACTTTTTGCAAATTAAGTATCCAAATATAAAACGATTTCTTCTTGTTAAAGTCAATTAATTATATACCATATGCACCTAAAGTACATTTTATTCTCATCTTTTTAAAATTTAAATCTTATCGACAACTATAACCAATAATAACAAGACGTGTAACAATATTTGCATCAAATGACGCAATACAGGTGGAGGGGAAGGAGGTGTGTTAGGGTTTTGGACCTATATTTGTGTTTTGTGATCTTAGGGTAAAAGAAAGGTAAGAAGAGATAAGAAAAGTCTTTCCCACATAAAAAAGACGAAGCGCAAAGGTTTTTCATGAAAGGTTTTCAAGAAAACAAACACTTTGTAGTTCCAAACGTCTACACATGGTATGTGTGACGCAGACATAAGACAACAAAAGAAGCTTTTCAGAAAGAAAAAAAAACAATCATCACCAAAGTTTTCTTTTAACAAATTGATTGTAAGGTTACACTGATAAATTCTGATTATTAATATCTATTTTATTAAAAACTTTAAAGTGATTTCATATATAAGAAAAATATAAACAAATAATTTTACTATATTTATTATAATAATGAACCCAAAGTTGAATATGAGAAACTAACCTCTCCGACAACCATCTCCGGCAATGAATCCATCTCCGGCATATCCTTCATTACAGTAGCACCGATACCCGACCCTCCGGTTCTCAACCGACACATTCCGGCAAACCGCGTTCTCATCGCAACCGCATTCCCCACGAACCCACCAACCCAACTCCAGCGACTGAAACTCCATTGTCACCGGCCTAGTCCCCGTATTATTTCCGATCAAACCAACCATCAAAGACGAAAACAAAACCCGACAACCCGTGGTTTCCAATCTTTTCAAACTTAAAAAATCTTCCCCAGCTGAATCTTCCTCCAAGTAACAATTCATGTTGCTACTTCTATTACACTGTGGTAAATTGAATCGATTCTCAACTCGAGTATTCGATATAACACAGTCGTTTAAGTTAGAGCTGCAGTCTTCCAAGAGGAAAGCGTTACGCGATGTGATCGCGAAGTTTAAGTTGTTAAATAAGTGGATTTGTTCAAACTGGCGGTCGCAGTTTGCTGGAAAATTAACCATGATGTGATCACTAGTGATATTTTGAACGTTGTAAGTTCCAACGTTTGTTTGTCCGGCGGCTGTGCAATTCAGACGGATTTCACAGCCGTCGGAGAATCCAAACGGGTATGGGACTGAGTTTGTACCACGTCCGTCTGAACAAACGTGAGTGCAGTTTGTTCTGACGGACATTGGTGATGGGGATGTGATTGTTAGGATGATGGAAAAGAAGAGGAGATGGAGAAGCATGTTTGGTGTGTTATTAAAGAAGTGTGAACGTGTGGGTGATATTGTTGACAAGTTCATGATTTGTTGATTTGTTTATGAAGATGGTAGCAAATTGGCATTTAAGTAAAGGATATTTGACTTTAGATGAGATGCAAATTCAATTCAAAATTAAAAAAAGCAACTCATTAAAGAGCTCTAAGTAGACGGTAAATGAACCGAATATATGAATAGGATTTGTTTATGTTGATACGTTAGTTTTAACCAAACGTGCACAAACATTTAAACGAACAGATTTTGTTATTCATTTTCGTGTTGTTAATAAAAGTATGTTAGTATTCATTTACTTATATTCTAAATAAACATAAATGAGTAGAAATAAATTAACGTAAATGAATAGAGATTAATGAAGATAAATGGACTTATATACACTAGCAGCGTGGTTGCAGCGAAAAAAGGACTTTACGACGACGCAAAAATATAGGTGTAGTATGCCCAAAAGGGTATTGACATGTTGCGGCGGTGTGGTGCACTACATGACAGGCTTTTGGCCAGTACCGATATGATACGAGCACTTGGTATAGCTATTGACACGTGTTTTATATTGATCAAAAACCATAAAAACAAGTATCCGATAACGATGTTGTTCGAGCGGTATCGGTACGGTTCGTCACGATACCGGTATAGAACCAACACTCGATACAACTTATGATAGCAAAAAAGATACTCTATTGCAAATAACACTTCATTTTCAGTGAACTTAATACCGAACAATAAAATATGTAAGAGGATGCATGCTAGTTAGGTAAATGTGTTTAGATGGAAAATGCATGGAGTTATAAGGAAACTGACCTCTCAAATAAGACCATGCATAATGGCATTATAGGGGCTTAATGACGCTCCCAACACCGTTTCATGGACGTTATAGGAGCGTGAAGAAGGATGGGTGTTTCTATTATAAATGTCAAATGATAGGAAAAATAGAAAAGTAATGATTGAAGGTGCTTTAAGGGGCGTTAATCATTACATATTTTTTGAAAAGACGTTATAATATTGATGTGCTGGAAAATACCCATTAGGGAGCATTAACCGTTACGAATGGTCTAATAGTAACTTAAAAAAATAAAGACTTTAATAATATTCATTTAGTTAATAAAAACTATATATAATAGTAAATATGTAGTTAAAAGTAAAGGCTATCAATAACAAAGAATAACAAAGACTATTATAATAGCGAATAGCATAATTTATATGTTCGTTAAGGGGGTTGATTGTGGATACGGCTTTAATCTTCAATGAACTATAGAAGTTGGAATTCATCATGTCAAACATCACAGTACGTTATTTCTTCTCCGATTAATTTTTCGAGAGATCGTAATTGCTTGGAGGCTTTCTTGCGAGGATGTTTAATTTTTGTTTGCTTATGACGGAACCATTGAGGCCTAGGAGCTTTTACAATGGATTGGTAGTTCTAATTTGTGCAAGTGACTGTATTCGATGATGTGCAAATGATACCTGTTTCTCAATGTTCAGAATTTATGTGTTCGCTTGATATTTCATTTTTTTTATTGTTGCTGTTTTTTGCTTCCCATTTATGTTTTTGTTGGATATTTGTTTTTCAATTCGGGTTTCTGTTTAATAAATTAATCTGCAAGTCATGAAAGTTTAGTTATAATAGAAATTGATTATATATAAATCCAGTGTGAATGTTATTTGTTTACTAACAATTTCAGTTCTTACATAGAGTTCAAGACTTTCAGTGGTGAAACATACAAAAGGGATGTCATTTTTTCTATAGTTTCATGATGTTGCTATCAAACTTGAACTCAAAACAACCAGTTGTGGTGACAAAGCTTTTTGGCTAGCTGTCATGTTTAACATTTTGTTGTCTAAAATTTTGAGTAGCATTATATTGTGCGATTTAAGAAAAGGGGTAGTCATTTAAAAAAAATAAGATTGAAATAATGAGTCCATCTATTTTTTTGGCTGGCAAGGGATTTGACATGTATCATCCATATTATGAGCTATAGAGTTCTCCCCAAAAGTATATTATAAGCTACAGACTTCTTCCCAAAAGTGAAAAAATCCCAAAGCTGATTAAGTGAACTGTTAAGTAGCATCAAAGGCATACATAATTTGTTGTGTTATTCTTAGTTATATGCTTATGTAGACGCCCAAATGTGCAAAAATCCTAACATTGAAATGTGTGAAAATCCAAAGCTGATTGCTTGAACTATAGAGTAGTACAAAATTAACAGGGCGTTTACATATATAGCACATAACTGATCCCACCTTTTATAAGGTCTTAACTTCAACCATGATAAATTCAATGAGGCTTCTTTGCATGATGTCCCCCAACCGATTAGATGGATTCATGCACCGGTTTAACACATCTTCTATATTGATAAGGTTTCTTCTATTGTAAGCATGCTAAATGGTAAATTAGAGCGCAATATTGAAAAAGTAGTAGTAGGTGACTCTTTAGG
Source organism: Scalesia atractyloides (assembly GCA_947069175.1). Classification (NCBI taxonomy): domain Eukaryota; kingdom Viridiplantae; phylum Streptophyta; class Magnoliopsida; order Asterales; family Asteraceae; genus Scalesia; species Scalesia atractyloides. Next base: position 27,112,560 of record CAMTDV010000027.1, read on the forward strand.
TTACAATAGTCACCAACAAGTCTTTGGTTATTCAAATCTTAACCACATAAATAAATATCATAATATGAGGTATAAGAAACTCCAAGATCTAAGGTTGTTTAATACAATTCAACGTTTTTAGATGCTGACTTGCAGATATTTGTGTCCAGGGAACCTTCACAATGTGAATCATCTGCTGTTGCACCTGTAATCTCATGTGTTTTTTGATCAATGTGATGAGCCCACCAACTCGGACAAGCACATAAGCTACGTCCACCAATCAGATTATTAACCAAAATTTACCCCACTGGATTGGGTCAAAAGTAAATAATTAAAGTATATGTCCAAATGGGTCAAATAGAACCATAGTCATTTTCGTATTTTGCTTTCCTAATTTTTCAAATTTTATGAAAAACGTTGTGTCTGCTTTCCTAATTTTTATAGGTTTACACATTTAACCAGTGGTAGGTAAAGAATAATTCATATCTAGCTTATACGGTTGAAATGAACTTCAAGCACAACCCATGGCTCTACTCAGGTCATTGTTACAAAAGGATACGAATGAATTTTGTCTTATAAATCTTTCAATATTGAGTAAACTTTTTGACCCAAAGTAAAAGGATTAAGGCGATACGCCGAAAGCCATTGATCAACAAGTAAGTCTCTTTGAATGCTCTCATACATGAGACACTTTTCGATATTGGATTTTAATAGCTACTGTATAAGTTCTATATGTTGTCATGTTGGTGCTTTTAATTAAAACATCAACCATGCTACTAATTTAACTTTTCTCTGTTTTCACCGATACTAAAGCAACAAATGCATTTCTTGATGTGAAGGACATAAAGAATCGATTGATTGGAGCAGCTGTTACCTAATATTCACCATCTTTGCTATAATTTAGTTTAAATATTTAATTACATTTCGTTTCAAGCTCTTAAATCAGGTTAATCAAAGAAAAGGCAACATTGTTGTAACGCTCTGCATTTTGTACTTTCCTTATTTATAAAGTGTAATCGTATTTCTATTAGTGGAAACTTTTATTCATATCTCATTCGTATTAATTTCCAGATTTGTAATCCGAAACTTTGATCGTAATGAAATTCATACTTTATACATACTTGTCTTACATGTATTCGATCGTTAAATACATGTTTACATACAAACTTGATACTTGTTATATGTGAAAATACTCATACATACATTCTCGATACTCAAATTATACTTACATACATGTTATATACTTAAAAACATGTCAAAACACCAAGTTTTAGCTTAAAATGAGGGAAAACCAAAGTTTAGGGGCTAAAATGAAATAAAACAAAGTTGCTGACTAAATGAGGCTCTGGCGGGGTGTGACAGCCTAGGCTTTGTCTGTCGTGGGTGACGAGATACCATGATCCGCAGCAAGTTGTTTCTTGCATACGGGTTGGTCACTTTTTCCCACCTTTTTACTCCCCAGTCACCTTTAAACCTCATTAAACACAAAACCCTACTAAATCACTATATAAACAAGCTTCCTAACACCCATTTTCACATTTTGGGGGGAGGATTCGAATTACTATTATCAATCAAAAGAATTGATGGTTGACTCATAGAATGGCGGAGGCAAATAGAGCTTTTGCACATTTTCGTTAAACTTTAGATATCTGTACCCTGTCGAAGTAAGGTTGACAATAAGTTCTTTCAAAATTGACTATTTGTCCCTCTGTTAGAGGCATTCCAGGATCTCAAAAAAGAGAGAAAAATAACAAGGAATAGGTATTCAACGCTAGGTATGAATGGAAAACGACATCTTTATTGGTTTTATTGGTTCAATTTCCTATTTTTTATGAAGAAAAATGAATCTTTTTATCGAATGATCAGTAACAAGTAAGAATAGGAAATTTTATTCCTCAACTCATTTACACTCTCAAATTACTTTCTAATCTGCTGCAAATACAAGTTCTTGGCATATTACTCCAAGTGCTAAAAGTGACTCCAAACTCACATATCTTCATCTTTTCGCTACTTTTTCTTACTCTACAAAGCTTAGAACACCTATAGGAGTGTTTCCACAGGCTTACCATGATAAACCAATGTGGAATATCATAATTTGAGGTCTAAACTTTTTGTTTTGGAAGATTACTTGTTAACTTTTATAAAACTTTACTTTTCTTGTTGAATCTTGTACCTACTTGTTCTTGAACCTACCTAAGGTTATGAGACTTGTTAGGAGTTGATGCTTATGAGTTTAAGAGGTGCAAACACCTCTAAATTTTCTGTTTTGTTAGGGTTTTAGACAACCCACAAGTGATGAAACCATCTAAGTTCACCATAATTCTTATGGCAAGACTGGTGTTTGGGTAAAGGTGTGAATATTGGAAGCCTTGGTTATCCTAACATAATTCCACTACCGCACTTGATGTTTTCTATGTTTATATCACTAAAACTTGTTCAACTTTTATTAGAGTAACAAGGCTACGACACGTCCCCAAACGTTACCATGTTCAGGATGCACGCACCTAGCTTGCTTACTTGGTTGTTCATAGTTTTAGTTGCGTTAGTAGTTAGTAGCATTTTCTTTTCATTCATGACCATCCGAATCATCCTTGTAGTGATTTGTGCATTGGTGAATCATACAATGAGGTTTAATGGATGTTTATTATCCTACCTCCATGCTTGACTTCCATGAAATCTATAACACTCTATGATAGACAATTATATAAACTATAATATATATATATATATATATATATATATATGCACACACATATAGCCAAACTCATGATGTTAATCGGGTTATGATTATATGTAAAGGAGATAGGTTATCCTATCCTTGTTCTTGATTCCTCGTTAATGATTCTAATGGGCGAGTAGACCCATGAAATCATTTGAACTTAGTGTCATAACGAGTGTTTAGAAGGGATATATTTCTACATATGTATACTTTAGTACACTTAAATTCCGAATTCGAATCCTTTAGCAAATCTAAATACTCACACACATATGTTTCCCCATGTAGGCTAAATTCGATGTTGTCATCCCAACAACTTATCAACTCTCGGTTTAAACTTGGAAAGCTTGCAAAACCGTGAGTATACTCGACCCCCTTTTTTTACACTTTTGGGTGCAATATGTGTAACTTATCAAAAACGCACACTTACACTTATAAACATGTTTATCAACAAAGAATCCAATATACATGCTTCATACGATATGCTTAAACATAAACATGATAGATGATGCTTTATATTTTTCGTTAACTTTGTAGGAGCCTCCCTTAACATGTACAGCGCTATAGTTAACGCACCGTCGATATTCTTGAGGTCATGTTAAGTAAACAAAACGGTCTTTTCATTGTTATGATTATATTACGCTAGCGAGAAAATTTGGGTTGACAAATATAGTTGCATGATAGTATTTCCATGTTAAGTTCTTAGTATTGAATTTTGCTATGTGGATTCGTTTAAACTTTATACATATACTATTAGATCAACTTGTATGCTCACCAATACTTTTTTATTGATATGTATTTTAACATGTATTATAAGAACTTGATGATGATGTTGATGAATGAAATCTATTAGGAAGACTAAAAACACACTTTAAATTTAGAACTTTGTTGTATTTCACTTTTGTTTGACATCTTTTAATTTGCTTCAAAACGATTGTACTTCTTTCTTAGAAATGAAATGAAGTTTACTTTATTAAACATTATCATAAATAGTGTTATGACGACTCTTGCAATCTTGTTTTCGTTCCGTCCCGATGTTTTCGCCATCGGTTGGGTGTGAAAATTGTTGCTTTCTTTCTCTTCATATGTATTTACATATATTTTTATCGACTCAACCCGACCAGATATCAGAATGTTTGTTTTTCATCTGCTATAATGAAACACCAAATGCTATACAAAATGGCCATGCGCAGCAACGAGTGCACCGCACCATCTAGTTTTATATGAAGGGGTAGGGATATAATAATATTACAGTGTAACAAATTTAGTTTAGGCCTTTTCATATTCAGTCTTAAAATTTGTGTAAAATTACCATATTGTCCATCAGTTTGCTATATAATGTATTATAAATTAATGTATTGTTATTTAATTATTTAATCAATTACCCAAAGGCCGGCTGTTAGTGCAGCTTTGTGTCCGATGCTGCGAGAATAGACTAGATTACATTTTACGCTAAATATGTAATAGTTAGTCAACTGTCAAAAGAATGTGTTTAGACCCATTTGTTTGAAGTGATCAAACGAAAGGTTTTTTTGTTTGACTTTGTGTGTTTGCAAATGATACAATTTGGTCAAACAACATAGAGTTGTTGTTTGACTATTGTATACTATTAGCTAAACTTGTGTGCTCACCAATACTTTTGTATTGATATGTATTTTAACTTGTATTACAGGAAGTTGATGAATGAAATCTATCAGGAAGACTAGAAACGCACTTTAAATTAGAACTTTGTTGTATTTCACTTTTGTTCGTCATCTTTCACTTTGCTTCAAAACGATTGTACTTGTTTCTTAGAAATGATATAAAGTTTACTTTATTCAATATTATCACAAATAGTGTTATGACGACTCTTGCACTCCTGTTTTCGTCCCGACCCGATGGGCGCACCGCGCCATCTAGTTTGATATGAAGGGGGTAGGGGTAGCATAAAATTACAGTGTAGCAAATTAATTTAGGCCTTTTCATATTTAATCTTAAAATTTGTGTAAAATTACCATACTGTCCATCAGTTTGCTTTATAATTTATTATAAATTAATGTATTATTATTGATTATTTAATCAATTACCCAAAGGCCGGCTGTTAGTGTAGTTTTGTGTCCAATGCTGCAAGAATAGACTAGATTACATTTTACGCTAAATATGTAATAGTTAGTGAATTGTCAAAAGAATGTGTTTAGACCCATTCATTTGAAGTGGTCAAACGAAAGGTTTTTTTGTTTGACTTTGTGTGTTTGCAAATGATACAATTTGGTCAAACAACATAGGGTTGTTGTTTGACTATGATACAATTTGGTCAAACAACATAGGATTGTTGTTTAACCATTGCAAACAACAAGGGAAGGTTGTTTCCTATGTATACTTGCTTTTGTTTCATTTGCACACAAGGTTTTAAATTTGGGGGTGAGACCACCACTTGGTCTCTCCCGGTTTCCACGACGTATACTCTTTTGGTATTGTTGGATAGCTTATCTTTTAACTGTTTGTAACATTATAATGTCAAAATTAATATAGAAAGTTGATTATCTTTCTCTAACCTTCCATTTATGGACTTAATCTTGCACTAATCATGGTTAACGGTCCGAACCCGGAATTACAACTTGTACTCGAGCCATGGTACTAGACTTAGTGAATCTAACTGTTTGCTAGGTCACATGGCTTCAATTAGAACGATGGATAGATTGCAATGAAGTGTATGCATGAGGACCTTTTGTTGGTACAGACGTACGTGGATAACATCATCTTTGGATCAACCAATGATGATCTTTGAAGGAATTTAATCATGACGTGCAGCAGAAGGTTGAAATGAGTGCGATGGGATATATGAATATCTTTTTGGGTTTGCAATTACAACAAAATAGAGTCTGGGATCTTCGTCCATCATACTTATATGTTGATGACATCTTGAACCGATTCCAGATAACCGACGCGAAACCCACAACTTCTCCACTTCAACTGAAGCACGGGATTACTATTGAAGTAAAGGATGAAGTTGTTGACCCTTCGACTTACTGCGCTATGATTGGATCACTCTTGTACCTGACCCCTTAGAGACGTGACATTATGTATCCTATGTGCCTGCTTGCTAGTTACTAGTCGAACTCGAAGGCTCCTCATCTTCTTGTTGTGATGAAGATTTTCAGTTATCTGAGGATTTTCACGTTGTACCTGATCCCTTAGAGACGTGGCATTTGTAAATATTTTTCTTGAGAAAATCCAAAAAAAATGTTTAAAATATAATTTACTTTTTGAATTTTAGGGGGAATAAATCTTAAACAGAAAAATACAAAAAACATTGAAAACGGAAAAAGGACAAAAAAGAGAAAAAAATGAGTTTTAAGACGAGAAAATGATAGTACATTAGTGGTCTGACAAAACCTCTTTAAACCTAAATTGTTAAAACGATAAGTAGCTCTTCTCATAATGTACCAGTAGGCTCACAGTCATTTTAAAGTATGGAGGAAACTATAAGTATAACGAACTGAAGATCGTCTGAGAACCGTTCATTAGTAAATGGTCTTGGTATCAAAATTTCGTTTGATAAATTGCTGAGATACGTGGTCTTTATGTTGTTTATCACTTGGGTATTATGGTTGTTTCTTTTACCACAAACAACGGGGATACAAGTCTAGAACTTCCATGATACTATAAATACGTGTACATCTATCAAATGAGAGTCAAGTTCTTTGGCTTCTATGGCTCAAACACATTTGGGTTCTCGGCATTTGTTACCATTGGAACATGTGGTCCGAATACAACGTACTTCTAACACCCTGTATTTTGCTAAGAGATTATATGAGCCATCCCACGTTGCCAGATGTTAAATTTGGACTTGACAAGTAAAGGTGGTTTATTACTGAACCCGGTATTGTGGGGATCATCTTGTGCCATTTTCTTTTGTTCTTTATCAAAAAAACAGAGTATGTGATAGACACTATTGAGTTCTTCACTTTTCAACTCTAAGCTACGAACAATATTGGATTTGTTGAGCTGATCTTTATGTGTTAAACTGATTGTGAAATTAAGTTTAATGTGACCAAGCTTTGATACCAATTGTTAGGTCTGAGTTTACAAGATTTGTGATTATAAAACAGTTAAGATCAAAAACAATATTAAATTGTATAAGAAAGGATAAATAATCACAAACGAGAAGTCATCATCAACAATTGTTTTTCATTAGTAATCCAAACGATTACAAATGTTTTACAAAAGATTGACTCTACAGACTCCCCCCAGCCGATTACTTAACAATTTTGTTCGTACAAAAGAAAATGTGATGTGTAGTGATGAATAGATCTCTAACAGGTGAGATCTATTTATACTAAGTACGAAAGCTATGTTTGTGATTGGTTAACATCACCCTGATAATGACATCTAACATTCCTAACATAAAAGATTCCACAGATGTTGCAAACATTTGTGCAAATCTAAAATCTGATCCAACTATGCTAAACACTAACACAAAACAAGTATTGTTACATTGGGAAACCTCTGTTTGGACTATCCTCTGTTGCTTTGATCCAAACATCTATTTGCCCAGACAGATGTTTGGTCTAAACATTTGCTCTTCCACAGACTTTAGTCTTGAACAGACTTTGTTTCTTCTTGAACAACGGTTCCAAGGCTTTGATTAAATGTTTGCTTGACTTCAACAGATGTTTTGATTAGGTGTTCAATATTCGCTATCTGTGGGGAGACTCTGGTTCAAGCTTTTGTTTATTTCTTGATGAGATGATCATGTTTTGACTTTGAATATCGTCTGTCTTTTTGTAGGTCCAACATAAATAAAACTAAATATATGAGTTCTGAAGTTGAGTACGTGTTAGGGGTAAAATTTATACTCAGGATCTGAGGTTCTTAGCATACTGAAAAATCCTGATGCGACTAAAGATCCTGAACGTCATTGTTATTGATTAGTTTCCTGTCCCTCTAAAGAATATTCCACATGTATATTCCCCTACAAACCGCTAGTGGACACCCTGATGTGGAATTCTCGTGAAGATGGTTGAGGAAAATGTGAGGAAAAGAACCTTAAGCTGCCACCGATCATTTACTTGGTCTTCTTAAGATCCCAAAAATCTTGGAAACTTAGTTAGGATTTATTTCTGCTTTATACTATAAATAGGCCTGATCTGATCGAGTTAGAGACACAACACATACACTCTACTCACCCGCAACCACTCTAAACGACATTGTAACAATTAGTTTCTGATCGATCAAGGTTCACTCTTGTAATTTTTACATCATTAACAGTAGTAGGGTTGTGTAGTTTCCAGCTCCCGGAGTTTTTGTGCCGGAGATCATCTTCACGAAGAAGATCAAGGATTTTTTCCCCGTGATAAATATCATGTGTTCATTGCATTCACATTGATTTCATTACATTTTTCCTTTATTCGCCTTAAATAAACCGTTTTCTACACTAAGGATCCTGACTGTAAACCCAGGATCTTGTTTACCAAACATGGTTTTACATATTTCTCCCTCTTAAGCTGGCTTATTACGTATTTTAAAAAAAAAAACAATTACATATTTCCCCTCTCTAATTTCTATATATTATAATTTTTTTCATTAAAATTACTCTTATTGAATGACTATTTTACCTTTAATAAACTATTAAATCAACATTACATATTTCTCCTATATAAGAACCACTTGAATATTAAATCAAAATCAAATTATTTGACCACCTCTCGATTGACTTTCAAATTGGCAAGCCTTGACAATAGAAAGTTCATGAAGGTACTAGAGCTTTACAAACAATATATCTTATATTTTATAAATATATATAACAAAGCTAAGAACCACTTGCCTATTAAATCGAAATCAAATTATTTCACCACCTCTCAGTTGACTTTCAAATTGGCAAGTCTTGACAAAGTTACGAAGATACTACAGCTTTAAACGAAAAATATATGTGGTGCTTTATGCAGTATATGTAGTACTTGTTCAATACTTGTCTATTATATGCCTATAATGGATATAACAAAACTACGTGTCTACTCGTCTATTACATGCCTACAATGGATATAACAAAACTTCGATTCAATACTTGTATATTCTATGGATTACGAAAAAAACTCTGAAAACATACCTAAAACAGAACAACGATTCCACACGTCTAGTGTCCGGCATCTTCTTGTGCTCGTCAGGATTTGCGGTTGTTACAAACTGGGATTACCAAGGGGAAGAAGACCGATAATTTGCAATGTAGGGCTTGGGTTTGGTGTGGTAGACATGGAAGAGGAAACGATCAATATGAAACGTGAGGATTATGGGAATAAGAAAAGGGTAGTTGAGTAATTTCTAAAAAAAAGGAACTATGTAATTGTTTTTTTTTTTTTGTTTGGTGAAATACATAATAAGCTAGCTTAAGAGAGGGATACATTCAAAAATCCCTTACCAAACTCATTGTTTTCACAAGCACCTCACCTCACTTTCTTAATTTGGTTGTAAAATTCCTTTTGACAGTTTTTAACCAAAACAATTTGACGCCCATCGTGGACCAAGTGGTGCTTTTCATTATAAAATTTCTCTTCAAGTTCTTGTTAAACCAATTTCTTTGGAAGTTATTTTCAAAAAAAAATGGCTTCTCATTCCAAATCAATCTCAACTTGATCCTTTGTTACAGCTGCAACCTCCGGAACCAGCAACCCTCCTCCTCCGGCAAACTAGAGGAAGACCACTGCTCCGGGAAACACTTTTTCAGGATTTGGAATATCTACTACGCTACCCGTGCTTGCTTCTTATAATATGATTTTGTCGCTATATGCTACGAGTAAAGGATCAGATGAAGCACCAGCAGGAGACCAAGCAACTGCTATTAAGAAAGCTTAGGAAATTGAAGAACTTCAGGGACTCAGTAGATGTGACAACACCTTTACAAGCCGTGATCCTGAACTTCGGTACATCTGGATCCTCAGGAGTTCACCACGGAGATTTCTTGCCTACGCAGCCAGGATCAGCAACATTTGGTACGACTTCTTCTGTCTGGGTCACTGCAACAGAGATCTTGGGGTCACTCCAGAATCCTCAATCCAGGGTTTAGCCATCGGTTTCATTGCCACCCCAAATCTTTGGTAGTGGAAGCTACTTGAAAGAAGTGCCCCTCCCACCAAGTTTGAATCTATAGTGATTAAGGTATAGATTCTAACAACATTATTTATACGAATTTGGTTTCCTTTACCGTTTAGTACAATTGTCGAAATATGATTATTATTTCTCGTTAAACTTGTTACACTCTTATTGCTATGGCGAATCTGCCATATATAGAAATTGGTACACACTAGATTAGCCACTGTAACTATTAAACTACCTTTATAGACATTGTTCGTTATATTTAAGACATTAGCCAAAATATAGTTTCCACCTAGTTTTAAATTTCATATATCTATAACATACTTTAGACTTTAGATAATCTACACCATGAAATTGAGGATTTGGGTTAAATCCGTCACTGCTAATGATACTAGTCCGAATGATAGCGGCATTTTGGAATACCCCTGATTATTTGGGCTAAATCCGCCATGCTAATCATGGTGAACAACAAATGATGCTTAACTATAATTTGTTAGCAACATATAAACATCTACGACTTCTTAAATTAAGGAATTTAAAAGGTATAAAGTTTTTTTTAACTGCGATGGAAAATCTTTATTACTTACCAAGTTATTACACCAAACATACAAGTTACAGCCAAACACAAGGCCACACCAAGCCCAACCAAAACACGTAAAAAAACAATAAACAGGAGCAAATACTAGCCAAAATCCTCAAATCTTTTCCACTTCCCTATGTTATAGCTGGCTTCCTTCTAACGGATTTTTAGCCACACAATTCATCTATGATCTTTGAAAGCTATACAGAATTTCCTAAGGTTTATAACTATTTGATAATATTAATTAGGCTAAAATTAAAATAATTATGGCGTTCAACCTTCGGATTTTGCTTCCACTGTAAAGACTAAGGTTTACATATTTTAACACTTAGAGCCACAACAAAAGAACAAAAAATGTTATGCATTTGCTATAAAATAATCACATGGTCTTATACAACACTCATAATCCTATCTTTATAAACAAGCATATGTTTTTAAGCGTATCCCGTCAACGTATCTCAAAAAAAAAAACAATTTTCATCTCACATGAGGTGGCTATGTTGAGTAATAAAGCAGGGTTCGTTTAGACAAACCATAAACAAAATTACCTTTCGAAACAATGCAACTTAGCATGACTTTTCATTGTTATCCTAATGTCCCAAAATAAGTACATACACATTTTTTAAACAAAATCATTAACTATGTAAAACTAATTAATAGATTACATTCCTATATTTGATATTTTTTGAAATCTTATTGTTAATAAGAGTAACTAGCTAGAAAATACTTAATATGAGTAAGCATAGTGTTTTCATAATAAACAAAATAAAAAGTTTTTAAGCTTGTTTAACAAGATCTTCAAGGTCCAAACCTAAAGTTTCATATCTAATAACATCAAAAAGATTCATCTACCATGACTGCACAGAAGGATTAATAACAAAGACACCTTTGACCAACAATCAACCAACCTTTGACTTCAACCCATAGGGTCTTCCTCTCTTCTTGCTCACATGAACACGAAGGAGGTTGTCTTGAACATGAGTAATAACACACTTGTTTCCTACCTCCACATTGTTATCTTTGACGAAATCTAACCATCCTGTTCCAATAAATAGGCTCTGGTGCTGCCCAGACATCTCTAAATTCGCATCCCACATCTTTCCCTTGCTGCTCTCTAGTAGCAGGAGACCGTAGTCATCGATTCCAGCAGCTTTCACGAAACCCCTCGTCAGCGGCTGCAATAAATCCAACATTTTAGTTAATGTATTCATTTTGGGACACAAAGTACAATCACCTTGTCAACTACAGAAGCCTGAGTATATTGCTTCTAATGGTGCAACTTGTCGAGCAATCCAGCGGAGAAGGGTAATGAATGACTTGGGGATAAAACGACAGAAAGCTACATATATACAAAATACAATGCTATAACAAGTCTGCTATGTCTATCAAAGAATCTCATACTTCCCATCAGATCAAAAATTAAGGTGCACAAAACAGGTTTTTTTTTCCTGAGTCGGTTTTGGTATAGGAAATCAAAAGTCAAAACCTATTAAACATTAACAAGTGTTTATATGAGGCATGTTAATCCCACACCACCCCCAACTCTCAAATAACCATTTGAAGAATCCTAAACGGCCATTCGACCGAAACTCAAAAAGCAGTTTAAAGGTAAGGGCTATGATGCAAACCCAAACCTTCAAATAACCATTCGACGAATCCTCAAACGGCCGTTTGAAAGTAAGAGCTATGACGCAAAACCTAACTTTCCAACAAACGTTTATTCACCAACATAATTACCATTCTATATCTGTAGCATTTCTTGACAACCCTCGACAATATCACCGAGCCTTCCAGGTTTTCCAACGAATCACTATCACCGGTTTCTTCTCTAAAGGAGGATTTCTTCTTATTATCTAAGCCTGTATCGTCTGAACTAGTTGTGTTTTTAAGACATCCATTTGGTGAATACATAATGACTTCAAACATTGGTTTTTGATCAAAAGACCGAAGCCAAAAGACCAGAAAGTCGCCAAAATGAAGACGATTTTGGTTCATGAACTTGAGCCATCCACCCTTGAAGTAATACCTGTCTTCAATCCTTATATATCTGACTCTCCATTCGGCACCAGATTGTGTTTTGAGGACAATGCTTTGTTTCTTGTTGTCACCTTTTTCCAGATACTTCTTGGCAAAAGCAGATGGTAATGGCTGCAATATATGCTAATAGATAAAAAGAAAATGGAACTCACTAGGTATTCTGAGTCGCTGAGTAAGATTATGTAAAAGGAAGCTTCATCTTCTTTGTTGAATTTCATTGTCAAAACCGTAATGAATTGCTTACCGCCACCCAGAAAAGATATTGAGTTGGAGGACTAAAATGACTAACCAAAGTAATTTTTTGTAACGGTAAATTTGGATCACCGATCACTGGAGTATTATCGTGTCATTAGTAGAATCATCGGATCATATTCATCTCCACTAGACATAAAGTCTATACACTAATTCAAATGTAAACCCAATAAATATGAAAAAACCTACTTGTGAGAATCAAATCCAGACCTATTGATCTAAAAGCCTTATCTCGCCTTTAAAATACCACTAGTCTATAAAGCCGATTATTAACCAAAGTAATTGATGACGATTTCTTTCCAGTGATTTGCAGACCCTTCGAGAAGAAAGTTATCATATCGTTATTGACGGATATTATTATGTTGGGACGTGTACAGATATCATCTTTTGGTAATTCTGATTTTATTTTTTTTTAAATTTAAAAAATAAATATGCAAAAAGATCTTATACATTGTTAAAAATTATTAGTTTAAAAGGTTAATATTATGGTTGTAAAACAAGGTTTGCAGGGCTAAGTAGTCGCTACAAGGTATGCTCTCGATGCGACTTTCTTCATCTTCGCCTAATTACTTAGAATCGATCAAACGCGGTCAACCTTGGCCAAAATCGGATCTAGTAGGTCAATTTGGGCCGAGTTTAAAAAAATTAAACACAATTTATATGCCTATCATATTAAAGAATTAATATCATTTTCATGCATTCTGTTATAAATATTAGTAAATTTATGTTATTTGATATATATTCAATTTCCAAAAACTAATTTTTTTTTATAATTTAACATGTCCGAGTCCCCGAGTACTCTCAGCCTATACTAAGTACTCTCAACTCCCAACATAATTTCTTATTTTTCAAAAAAATATTCCCTTAATATAATTTATCATATAAATTTCTTAAACATGTTAAGATATACGAAAAGCCATGTACATAGCTAAGTTGCCAAAATAAACATGGCTAATGTCTGGCGTAAAGAGGCTTCATGGAAAATAAAGGCAATGCAATGTAGGACCCATGGGTGAAACGTCTAAGCACTAGAAGTATCCTTGTTTAGTGGGACGTTTATGTTGGTGTTTCCCTAAAAAGTCTGCTAAAACGTCTACATAGATGCTAGATCTTAGAAAGCGGGGAAACGTTTATGTTGGTGTTTCCCTAAAAAGTCTACAGAGACGCTAGAGAAGTGAAACCCCTGAGCCCTAAACTTTTTTTTCCCTCACGATTTCTAAATGGACATAATTTTTCCATATGATAATATTTTTATAAAAAAAGAATGCACCAGATTAATAAAAAATATAAGCTCGTTCTTATGGTGTAGTTTTTTAAATATTATCGTATGAAAAAATCTAGGCCATGTGCCGGTTTCTCATTAGCGTAGGAGAAACTTATAGAGCCTAGACGTGTCACGCATGAAGCCCTAAGGGTTGGATGAATTCCGAGTTTATTTTGTCAACTTTTATTTAGTGATTTTTCCGTAGGCCATGTGTAGTAGTGAAAGGGTAAACAACATACATTTTTTTGCTATGTGGTTGTCACATCACATTAGCCAAATCACATGCAAAAATTATACAGTGGTTCACCCTTGTGAACATTAAATGCATTCATAGTTGTTTTTTTTCTTTTAATTTTTTTTAATTTTAACAAAAATTATAAAACTAAGATGAAACATAAAGAAAAAAACATTTTATAAAATTAAAATACGGAATTTAAAAACAAAAAAACAACAAAATACCAAAATAAAAAACAAACTACCTTTTGTTGGTAGCCAAAATTGCTTATCGGCATGTGGGTCGTCATGTTAAATAACATGTGGTTGTCGTTGTTCTCATAGCAGTCTGGATTGGTCATCATTTGATTCGGTGGATTTGAAGAACTTAGACGCATTGGAACGGTTCAAGCCTTGGCGAGGTGGGCGGAACGAGTGGTTAAAGCGTTGCCATAAGGATACATCTTTAGAATTTTTGGTAGAAATATAAAAGATGTAGAAGAGGTGGAGAGTTTTTGGTGTTGGTGTGTTAGAAAATGTAGAAGTAATAGGTACTTATAGGATTATTTTAAATTTGAATTTGTTTTAGTTAAATAGAAGTTACCGTTGAAGGGTAATTTTGTTTTGAAATTCTTGAAGTCATCGCGTGGTTTAAACCATGCATACAGATCTACGAGCTCAACCATGAGGATGAGGGGCAGTGTTCCCCTCGTGCTTTGAGCATTCCACGCGTAAAAACGAAACTACTACGGGTGTTTATAATAATGAACGGATACCTCTTAAACTTGTAGAACATTAAATGACATTCAAGTTTCTTGAACAAAAATAATACAATCTTATTTAACAAATTTAAGTTCTAACAAGTTATAAGTGTATATATATGTATATTAGAAAACTATATAAAGGTTAATATAAAAATATTAAAAAGTTTAATATAAAAAATTGAATTACTGACTCTTGCTATATATTTACATGTTTAGTTACTTATGGTGAATGGGATGAGTGAGTGGAAGGGTGCTAGATGGGCTTTCCCTGTGCGACAACACCGTCGCTGGTCCTTCCTTCACCGCACATGTTAAAAAGGGGGGAGTATTCACCGCTTTGAGAGGAGAGCAGGGAAGAAGAGGGAAGAGAAGAGAAAGGGGTTCCAACCAATCATACATTTTTCTTTTCTTTCTTTTTTTAGAAAAAAAATGGTTTGGGTGAAACCACCTCTATGATTAAGTGCTTGATGGGAGTTAGAAAGAGAAGTTAACATGAACAAATTTGATTGGCTCTAGTGAAGGGAGTTGAAGGGTATACCCCTTTCACCCTTATTGGTTTTAGTAAAAGATTATGTTGTAGGCTTCACATTGCTGCCATATCGCAAGGGAAGAGTCACTTTAATTTAAGAACAAAAATAATAATTAACTACATAAATATTTAAAGCTTACTTACAATAAATAGAAACCACAAAATAATTTATAGGTTCAAAATGAAAGATACCAATTGCCTAGGAGAATTGGAGGTAAAATGTGTTTTTATTCAAAAACCTTTCAAAAACAGGATTACCCTAATAAAACATATTATTAATAAAATCAAACTATGGTATATGTTTACACAGTTACATCGTCTCTGATGAATTAACTATTTAACCATGATAAATCATTGATATACATGTTTAAAAATATATAATTCAATTGTGATGAGGAGTTGAGAACTAAGTGATTTTAATGTGATTATAGATTAATGGTTTTCTTACATGTGAGCACATTTAAGTTTTTTATTTGGATTATTATTATTATTATTTCAAATGTCTTTATGCACATTTGATTTATAAAGTATATATCTAAATGCTTTTATTAACATGATTGCAAATGTATTTACATGTACCGGACTGTGCAGGAACCATAGTGACGGATAAAACCGAAAACTTGAATCATAACCAAACATATAGTTTGGTCATGAGTTTGTCCCTTCTTCAAAGAAACATTCGATAAGGGCATACATGGTAAAACATACGTTGTTGAATCATTGATCATTCAATGTTACGCATCCAACGTCCTCTCAGTTGATCATCATCTTCTTCAGGCATACAAATCCTACTTAACGTTTGACTCTAGTACTCTACTAATTAATTAGTCAGCGTCATCTTATATTCTTTTTTGAATAACATCTTGATCCCCTTGAATAGAGTAAAAGTCTGCTCACATCCTACTCTTCCAAACCCTACCTATAGCATATTATATTTGCTACGAGTGTAGAGATGAGAAAGATTGTGAACCTGTAAACAATACTTTGGAGAAATTAAATTTAGAAACAATCACTGATTAAAAAACCCTGATACAATGAATCTTTAAAGGAAAACCAACACAAGAGATAACAGCCAATTAGAAAAGATAAATATAAGTCTCACAAAATATAGATAAAATAACTAAAAGAAATAATTCAAATTTAAAATAAGCTCACAGGTTCTTTATAGATGACCCGGTTTAACGGGTTAAACCATGTCTTGCGTCACCTGCTTTGCTGAATCAGGTTCAGGTTCTTGGGTTAGATCAGGTTTAGGTTAGGTAGGGATAGTAATGGGTAGGATTCGAATCAGGTATTGGTAATCCCATACTCAGTTGTAAAAACGTGTCCCATGTCCGTCGGGTATTTGTCGGGTATTGGACATACCCACAGATATCAAGTTACTCTTTAATTTATTAAAAGATGCCGATTGAGTTTTCAAATACATTTTTTACTATTCTAATTATTTTATAATTTTTATTTATATAACAACTGTTAAAAATTAAAATTTACGTTACGTACGGATAATTTTATCGTATTTAAATAATAAAAATAAAATTTTTATATAGCTTTATTTATTTACCTTACAACACACAAGATATAAATAATATTATCACATACATATTTGCAAAAGATTTTTTTGTCACATAATGAACCTAATAAAATAACTCACTAATAGATAAGTATTATGGGAAATAAAAATACAAATAAAAAAATTGGGATATAATTCGGGTAAACAGGTATGTGGTTTCAGCTAATCGGGCCGGTATCACCTAATCTCATACTCATCCGAAATCCGTGAAATATTTTTAAATGACTCTTATACCTGGCCCATGCTCATCGGGCTTTGGGTATACGTGTCTCATATGTTTCGGGATTCGGGTACACCTATCAGGCTTGGGCGTTTTTGCCATCCCTAGGGTCGAGTATGGGACCGGTATGGCTAATTTAATACACATACCCGGTCGTAAAACCATGTCACATACCCAGTCCAAAGCTCGTCAGGTATCGGGTTATACCCATTAATAATTTAAAAAAAATACATGTTGAGATTTTCAAATTATTTTTTTCTTTCTTTTATAATTTTATGTTTTTAAAATATAAAATAATTATAAATAGATTAAATTATATACATATCCTTATCACCATATAATATTTGACACGTCGTAAATACGTAACTTGTAGTAACTAGTGATAATATATATTTCAATTGATAATTTCACATTCGTAACATATAAATTTAAATTAAATCATCAAAATATAAATTTCCCAAAAAAAGTTTATTCTTAAACAATGAAGCTATTAGGATGAAATGAAGTATTCCTAAATAAGGGTTAAAGTAAAATAAAAATATTTGTTTGGAAATATGTTTCGAGTATATGGTTTGTGTAAATAGGTAAATAGTTTGGGGTAATCGGGTTAGAAATTGGCTAATCTCATAAATGTGAAAATTTTTTTCCCAATCTCATGTCTGGACTCATATTTATCGGGTATCAGGTATCTTGTATCAGATATTTCAGGTTTCAGATATTCCTATTAAGCTGGGTTTTTTTGTCATTTCAACGAGTGAATTTTATTGAATACGTATATTTGTATATTATCTAATCATCATTGGTATTTTAGAGCAATAGCATGCCACATCCATTATTAACATATTTCATCAACGCGATTGGTTAATCTCTTGACCAAAACCCTAGTAAGTTTTGGTAAGTTAAAAGTTTTAAAAAGATAACTATGCATTAAAATTTAACAATTTAAAGTGATTAATAACCATCAAAAGTACTTGTCAAGACAAGATAACTTTGTATGAGCTTGTTTGATTGATAATGTAATCCAACTATTCCAAAAAAAAATATACGCATATTTTTTACAAGATTACTCGGATAGTCTACGTGGTTTTTCAATAATTATCTTTAGCAATCTACTTTTTAAATTTTCATGTATGTTTAATGTGGTTTGCTTTCTTGCGACATTCGTCACTTAGCAAGGCTTAACACCTATCTTAACTACGACATTGTTGCTATTACGACACATTTTGTAACACCCCGAGTTGGAACAGGCCGATGTGTCACTTTTACAGAGTCAGATCAAAAAAAATAATTCCATTTATACTTGAAGGTATTGCAAACCTTAACTAATTAATTGAAAATAGGCTGTCTAATTCCAATACATTTATTTCAATGGTCTTTTTCATACACTCGAACACTCTTCCATATGACGTCCTAGTAGTCTTGATAACCTGACGTAAAGAAGGAAAAACACAAAAATGTACGTCTGAGAGCGGATAGAGGGAAATAAAATGACATGTTTTGTTTGAGAAAAAGGCTAAGTCTTTGAAAAAAATCTTTTTAGAAAAAAAACGCAAAGTTTTCAAAATCTAAAACATATAAAATAGCATATATTATTATCAGATTTACCCGAAGTCCATGTGGTTCAATTAATTAGCATGAGTGACGTAGGATAGCTAGCACATACGTCCATGTGGAAAAAGGCGTGCAAGCAAATCACACAACCTTATTCCCTTGTAACATGTTTATTTACTTTTTCCTATGATCGATCCATACGTCTCCTTGTAACTTGTATGTACAAAAAGTACCATGAACTTGTAAATTTGAGACGTTGTGAACTCAACTCACGTCACGGATGATGCCACATCATTTAGGCCACAATGATGGGCATGTGGCCATCCTCACAGAAAAGGGACTGACTTGGGTAACATGATACATGTACATAATCTTAAACTTGTAATATTTAAGCCCTTGAAATATTTAATTTGTAACTTGTAAACATGAGAGTCAGTAGACATGTAAATATGTAAACCCATATCCATGTAACTTCTTAGATTTGTAAATTTATAAACTTGAAAACCGGTAAGCATGTAATCCCGTAAACATGAAAACTCGTTAACTCGTAAATTCATAAACAAATCACTCACCAACATGTAAACTCGTAAACATGAAAAGAATATTTTTCATAAACCATTTTCTAAATAACCGATGTAAAACAAAACCTTTTCAAAATGTTTGCAACTTCCAAAACATAATCTTAATATAGAAATTAAAATCAGGAATGAGATGTCTGTAGGACAAACGACATAAATCAAAGAAGAGACTCTATCTGTATTTTAAGCGATGATTACCAAACTGGTACGAACACGAAATCCTACAACATTATTGCATTAATATGGTACGTTGCTTAATTTGTATTTCTTCTTTTTTCATCAAAAATTATAACTATTAGTAAACTTACAAATTATAATCAGGTATCGGGTTATACCCATTAATAATTTAAAAAAAAATACATGTTGAGATTTTCAAATTATTTTTTTCTTTCTTTTATAATTTTATGTTTTTAAAATATAAAATAAATATAAATAGAATAAATTATATACATATCCTTATCACCATATAATATTTGACACGTCGTAAATACGTAACTAGTAGTAACTAGTGATAATATATATTTCAATTGATAATTTCGCATTCGTAACATATAAATTTAAATTAAATCATCAAAATATAAATTTCCCAAAAAAAAGTTTATTCTTAAACAATGAAGCTATTAGGATGAAATGAAGTATTCCTAAATAAGGGTTAACGTAAAATAAAAATATTTGTTTGGAAATATGTTTCGAGTATATGGTTTGTGTAAATAGGTAAATAGTTTTGGGTAATCGGGTTAGAAATTAGCTAATCTCATAAATGTGAAATATTTTTTTCCCAATCTCATGTCTGGACTCATATTTATTGGGTATCAGGTATCTCTATACCAGATATTTCAGGTTTCAGATATTCCTATTAAGCTGGGTTTTTTTTGTTATTTCAACGAGTGAATTTTATTGAATACGTATGTTTGTATATTATCTATCATCATTGGTATTTTAGAGCAATAGCATGTCACATCCATTATTAACATTTTTATCAACGCGATTGGTTAATCTCTTGACCAAAACCCTAGTAAGTTTTGGTAAGTTAAAAGTTTTAAAAAATAATTAAGCATTATTAATAACCCTCAAAATACTTGTCAAGACAAGATAACTTTGTATGAGCTTGTTTGATTGATAATGTAATCCAACTATTCCAAAAAAAATATACACATATTTTTACAAGACTACTAGGATAGTCTACGTGGTTTTTCAGTAATTATCTTTAGCAATCTACTTTTTAAATTTTCATGTATGTTTTATGTGGTTTGCTTTCTTGTGACATTCGTCACTTAGCAAGGTTAACACCTATCTTAACTATGACATTGTTGCTATTACGACACATTTCTAACACCCCGAGTCGGAACAGGCCCATGTGTCACCTTTACAGGGTTAGATCAAAAAAATAATTCCATTTATACTTGAAGGTATTGTAAACCTTAACTAATTAATTGAAAATAGGCTGTCTAATTTGCAATACATTTATTTCAATGGTCTTTTTCATACACTCGAACACTCTTCCATATGACGTCCTGTAGTCTTGATAACCTGACGTAAAGAAGGAAAAACACAAAAATGTACGTTTGAGACCGGATAGAGGGAAATAAAATGACATGTTTTGTTTGAGAAAAAGGCTAAGTCTTTCAAAAAAAATATTTTTAGTAAAAAAAACGCAAAGTTTTCAAAATCTAAAACATATAAAATAGCATATATTATTATCAAATTTACCCGAAGTCCATGTGGTTCAATTAATTAGCATGAGTGACGTAGGGTAGCTAGCACATACGTCCATGTGGAAAAAGGCGTGCAAGCAAATCACACAACCTTATTCCCTTGTAACATGTTTATTTACTTTTTCCTATGATCGATCCATACGTCTCCTTGTAACTTGTATCTACAAAAAGTACCATGAACTTGTAAATTTGAGATGCTGTGAACTCAACTCACGTTACGGTTATGCCACAATGATGGGTCTGTGGTCATCCTCACAGAAAAGGGACTGACTTGGGTAACATGATACATGTACATAATCTTAAACTTGTAATATGTAAGCCCTTGAAATATTTAATTTGTAACTTGTAAACATGAGAGTCTGTAGACATGTAAATATGTAAACCCATATCCATGTAAGTTCCGAGATTTGTAAATTTATAAACTTGAAAACCGGTAAGCATGTAATCTCGTAAACATGCAAACTCGTTAACTCGTAAATTCATAAACAAATAACTCACCAACATGTAAACTCGTAAACATGAAAAGAATATTTTTCATAAACCATTTTCTAAATAACCGATGTAAAACAAAACCTTTTCAAAATGTTTGCAACTTCCAAAACATAATCTTAATATAGAAATTAAAATCACGAATGAGATGTCCGTAGGACAAACGAAATAAATCAAAGAAGAGATTCTATCTGTATTTTAAGCGATGATTACCAAACTGGTACGAGCACGAAATCCTACAACATTATTGCATTAATATGGTACGTTGCTTAATTTGTATTTCTTCTTTTTTCATCAAAAATTATAACTATTAGTAAACTTACAAATTATAATAATGGCTTATATAGATATATAACGTTCATTCCGTTTAACAGTTTATTCCAATATAAGATATTTACATATAATTATGAATTTTGTATAACATATATAATATAGTTTTATATAGGCTTGTTAGTTTATCTAAATTTAGAAAATAAATTTAAAATTCTAATTACGTTGAAACTACAAAACAGTTATATCTTAATATAAGTGCTAATAATATAATATAAACATACTTACTTATATTATTATTATTATTATTATTATTATTATTATATATTTAAATAATAACAATTTCATTTATCTTTGAAACATTGTATAAATTCTCTATAAATTATATTACTAGATTAAATATCACAAAAAAGGTTAAGTGGTGTCAAAATATTGGTTTGGAAAAATCATGGATCAAATATCTGTCTTTAGAGTTATTTGAAATAAAATAATAGCAACAAGACTAAAGAAATACGAGCAATATACTTGTATAAAATATTTATAAAATAAAAGTGATTTTAATATTGTACCTCCTCAAAGTGAATGTCAGAAGCTAATCTGATGGAAAATATGAATCATGGTGATTAGAAAGGAAACGAGATAGGTGGTATGGTTTTGAAAGGACAAGTCTCTATTTAGAGAAAGGAATAATCTATTTATACATCCTGCTGTCTATTTGGATATTTCTGGACCCTAGACACATTGTGTAGGTCTAGACGCCTCGTATAGCACTTATTTTGAGGAGTCAGCAATTATCTGGTAGGGTCCATAGATTTTAGTGTTCAGATGGTCGTCTGGACCTAGACGACCAGTCTAGGATGTTGTGTTTTTCTTGTTGGAAAAAGGGTGTTTTGATGGGGAGATTAAAAAAATAATGTTTTTGTGAGCTAAATTGGTTCTTGTTGGATGTTGATTTTTTAGGTGTAATTTTAGGTTTTTAAAAAGTTTTGTTTGTTATACAAAAAGTGAGTTATGTTTTTCAATCGTTTATATATTTAATTGTTTTTACATTATATTTTAAAAAATATATATATAATACTAAAATTTAATACTGTTTTCAACATTTTAAGATGAATACAAAAAAGTGTATGTGGTTTTCGTATTACATTTCAATGTCGATTTAATACAAACAATCATCAAGTAATCGAATAACTGAAAACAAAGTTAAATATAACATATATAACATAAATTTGTACAACCAAAACAATATTTATCTGTACAGCTGAAAAGTAAATACAAAATGTCTATGCATACGAGTCGGCATCGGAGTCGGGATCGGGATCTGGCATCTGCGGCTGTTGCTGCTGATGTGGTGCTCGAGGTGGTGGGAGCGGTATGGGAGGTAACCCGTCTCTCTCACGTCTATCCTGCATCTCCCGGACCACCCTGCCCATGAGATCCATAAGCCTGTCCACGTCGGCTCGTAAGCGCGGGTATGCCGCAACCCCCGGGGCATAACCTGGAAGGACGTGTTGCGGAAACTGAGGCGCCCCGTGAGGTGGTGGCGGCGGTGGCGGTGTCGGTCCGTCAAAATCAACCGGAGGGTCCTGGACTACCGCTGCATCATCTGCCGGCTGATGGACTGGATCGAAGTGATCTGGCAGCGGCGCGCAAGGTCTGAAAACCATCCGCGTGTACGGTATGGCCGGCTGCAAGTGCGGGTCCGCCTCAGGCACACGACCTAACGACCTGGCTATGACGGTGACGTACGCCCCGCCGTACAAAAAGCCGCGATCCTGCCGGTGATGGGCGGAGGCGAAGTACTGGGCGAGACCGTGCGCAAGCGCGCACGGCCTCCTGTACAAAAGACAATAGTAAAAAAATAAATCGGTGCTCGTACACCACTCACGGTTGTGTCCGCGAGCGGTAATAGACGTAGCAAGCATCCGATGTAGATACCTGCACATTATATTAGCGAAATACGTAAATTAATTCAAACAATTAATAACCAAAGAATAATGTAATAAACGTACGTACCTGTACGGCAACGTAGAAATCCTCCCCTTCACCCTGACATGCTCCCAAGTGTCGGGCCTGCGACCACCCCCCAAATTCCCAATAGAGTGGGTCTATCCAGAGCCACTAGATCCTCCGTATAAACATCAATGGCAGTCTCCTCCTGCAGGTATATGCCGCTATTAACGGCAAACTCCGCAAGCGTCATCGAACGCCACATACCGGCGAGCCTGAATGAATCCTCAGGCGGAGGGGGATGACCCTGTGGCTGGGCAAGCGGCTGGTCGACCCGTGGAGGGTGGAACGAGAAGGTCGACAGGAACTCGACGAGCAGCTCCCTATAACTCCGCGTACCGGCCAAGTCAAACAGACAGTGCCACGGGGAATCAATAGGAATGAAGAAACGCAGTCTCGGCGTCTCACCAATCGCCTCGATCGTATCCTAGTCGACCGCCGAGTGCGATCCGACGTGCATCCGCCGTAGCTTCCCGCAAAAACAGGCGGTCTCGGTGTTGGCCGGAAACTCGAGATAGGGTGGTCTTGGAGCGGATCAACCGGCGCTGGAGGGGCCCGTCGCGGACCATGCGGATGTGGGTCCCCGTGAATTGGATCTCCAATCTCGTCCATAACTAATCTGCGATTATATTAGTAATTTTACACAAACAAATCAAAAATTTATAGAAGTAACAAAAAATTAGGGTCGTCTATTGGGGTTGTCTAGAGCTAGACGCACCGTCTTGTTCTTCACAGAACCCAACTACTCGAAGATGACAGCCCTTAAACCCCAAAAATCATCAAATTCACACACAACCTACGATCTAAATGCATAATACATTAAAGTATATTGAAGTACAAGTGAAAATACGTACCAGAGATGCTTGATTTGGCAAAAAAATGGTCCGGATACGGTCGAATACGTATGTGTGTGTATGTTTAAGTGTGTGCCGTCTGCCTCGGGTCGTCTAGGCTGCGGGTCATATATGACTCTTAGACGGGTCGTCTAGGCATAGACGGGTCGTCTAGGCTGCGAATTACCTTTTTACCCCTGAACTGCCCCCGTCTAGGCCTAATTTAGGGGCAAAATGGTAATTAACCATGCTGAGCTGTGAAACACTTAGGTGGTTAATTATTATTTTACCCCTGAATTAGGCCTAGACGGTCAGCAGTTCAGGGGTAGAATGGTAATTTACGATTTAAAATTTAAATTCGTCTTTTACCAGGGATAAAAGATCCCGCTCAAACTAGACGGGTCGTCTAGGTCTAGACAACCCGTCTATGCCTTGATAGTATGACTATTTTGCCCCTGAGTTTAGGCTAGACGGACAACGAAGCAGGGGTAAAATGGACTTATTCCTAGAATAAGACGGGACATCTTGGTCTAGACGAGTGGTCTATGCCCATTAAATTTTTTTGGTGTAATTAATATGATTTTGTTTACTAAATACACACTTTTTGGGTAAATAAAATCTTGTTAATTAAACTAAAAAATTTCCAATTGTATACAAAATGTTTGTATTAATTACAAAAAAATAGTACTAAATATACAAAAAATCATATTTGATTTAGCAAAAAGCCTCATTCTTCCGATTTACCGTCGACCCAGTTAATACTCGGGTTTGAATTTGGTACCGGATTCATTATTGACGTATACCATTCTATACGGGGCGTGTACATGTCCATCCATTGTTCTGTAGCCGCGCTTCGGTAGGTCAACCACAAATCGTTTACTGTAGGCATCGGAAACTGGCCTTCCAGCTTAATATGTATGAAGTGGTTGTTGTTAACATGTGCAAGCGTTATCGTTCGTGGTTCTCGATCTGTCGGAGGGTTGATTATCGGGAAGAACGTGGAAGAACCATCGATGCTTAAGAGGTGAACTACGATACCATACTGTTGTGCAATAAGAAGCCCTGCGTGGGGGAATTCCATCCAATGAGTCGGGGGACAATGCTCCACTGAATCCCAGATTAGGCTCTGACGTTGCGTGTAAAAGTATCCTTCTTCCCATGCTTCAAATACTGGTGCCCAGATCGACGCGTTCTGATCCATCTCCTGTTGAAGGTCTTTCTGAATGTGGCTCCACGCACGTTCTCCCATACCCAAGCCCACAGCCACAGACCGAAACCCACAATGACCGTCTGGCCTCACATCTTGTATGCACGAGATGTACGGGTGAAACAAAGAGGGAAGGAAAGGCTTAAACCGTTTGATAGCTGACACATCCTCGTCGCCCACTATCAACGAAAAACCGTAATCGTCTCGAACCTCTCTTTGTTTAGAACTCGTTGAACGGCTTCGGCCCGCTACGGGTTTTTGCGACTTGATGACCGACTGTTGACTGGCCTGCGATGGAACATACAAGCTATGGCAGGGGGCATCGTATGTTCTTTATTGGGAACCCTGCGACGGAACATACGAGCTATGGTGGGGGGCGTCATCATATCGAAGTTGTGCTTGCTTTGTTGTTGGTCGTCCACGAGTTGAGTGTTGGACAACCGGTGGTTTCTTTGTGGATTTGGTTGGGGTCAACACCGCTTTAATCTTTCCCAGCAAGCTTTTTTTCTAAGCAGGGGAGCGTGACTCTAACTGTTTCCGAACAACGTTCAACTCTTCTATCACGTCAACGTCATCAGATGTCAATTTACATGGCTGAAAGTTAAGCTTCCGCCAGAAGATGTCTACGTCTTCGAGTTGAATCGGACGCTCTGCTCGTACGTACTTTTCCAACTTGCAAGCACACGGCAACCCCATAGTTGTACCACATCTGACATCCACAAGATGAATGCAAGCGCTACAACACGTCTAGTTTTCTAAGTAGCTCTCCACTTAGCAGATCAAGCATTGTGTGGGAAACTTTTCCACGTAGGTGGTCAAATAACGGGTTTTTGTGGTGGTTCATTATTTTTTCGATGCTTTCTCGAAAGCTCCGCCTTATTTCCCCGTATTGTGTTTCGACTATATCCTTGACACAACCAACTATACGGTCCAGCGAGCTCCTATCTTGGACGTATCTCTTTAAATTCGCGTGTTGACTCCCAACTCTGTTGGTGGTACGCTGCCCGAAGTTGCGGCTCTGATTTGTCCACGCAAAGACAAACATTTGCTTGTAGTCTTTCAACCAGTTGTCATACACGTACGCAAAGACCCCGACAAGGTATCAACAATTAGTTACATGTACATGGGTAGGCCATATTTTACTTGAACGTTGGCACGCCACAAGTCGCTTTTGTAAGTGGCCTAAGTTGTACTCGTATATTGGTATTGATGGAGACTCACAAAATCTCCCCCATGATGACAAAAATTTTTGCCATTCTTCCGTGAATGCACTCTTGCAGTGCTTACAAATATTCTGTTGAATGTGATACCTGCAGAGATATCGAGAGGCGTTTGGAAAAACTTTCGTACGCGCGTTAATTAGGGCCAGGTCTCTATCCAATACAATAACACGTGGCTCCATACATTCGTCCAACATTGACCTGATCCTCTCAAGCACCCATACAAAGTTATCACTACGTTCCTTGCATACAACGGCATGCGCGATACAAAACGAGTAGTTGGTGGGAGTCATACCAACTATCTGAACAAATGGCATGTTGTGTACGTTTGTCTTGTACGTGGAATCGATTAGCAAAACGTGCGGGAACGCACACCACATTTCACTCGAGTAGGGCTGAACAAAGAAGATCTCTGTAACGACCTCTGTTTCGGGTTCCTCCCGTGTCTCGTAAATAAATTCGTTTGTACTAAGGATGTTTTCTAGCGACTGCATGGGAGTCAGACCGTATCTTGTTCGGCCCTAATCTTCTGGACTACGTTTTGGACGTCTTTCTGAACATGGAAACTGTCGGGGAACTGCTTCCTTATCTTTTGAAAAATTCTGCGCGGCTCCATTTTTGTGCTGTCAACTGCTCGATCATTCTGTATTCGTCAGGAGCAAACCTTCGCACAAACGCGTGGCCCTACAGGTCCTGACAAACTTCGTGGTTATGTTCAGTCTTTCCCCCTTTTATCCCCCATGTTTCCTACGGATGGTCCCGCACAGCCAACGGGTAAAAGGGCAACTGGTTTTCTTGTTTCCAGCTTTTCTAACCGTTGTTGTAGTATGGTGCTCACCACCACGATCACATTCAAGCCATACCCTCCCGGTCCTTTCACCGATTTTCTTTGATCGTCGGGTCACAATAACGAAACCATCCGCCTTTGCCATTTCCTGGGGCCCAGTTTTTTACCTCATCTAGAGAGTTGAAACCCTGTAAAATTGATACCGTTATGTTACATTTTATGTTAACTGAACTTCACAACTTAAATAAATAAGTTTTGATACCGTCCCTGTGAGGTATGGATTGCCTGCGCATGGGGATGCCTCACCACCATATCGTCCACCATCAGGATAGACTTGTTGACCATAGAAAGAATGTGTTGCAATGTAACTTTCGTAACAGTCTCCTCCGTATCCATCCGGACCGTGTTGTTGCACGTACGAGAATTCACACCCGTATCCATAACCCGGAAACCCATGTTGCGCAAGATAACATGGTGAATCAACTAGGTACGAGTCGTCCACATGGGTTGTTTCTTCAACGGAAGGAAGCTCGCTCAAGTCTAGAAACGGTCTGTTTTGATTTCCTTGTACACTTGAAACCTCCTCTTGCACGTTAGATTTGGGAACACCGGTCTCCCCCTACCAATGATACCACCATTAGTAAATAATTAAAACAACTAGTTTGACCTGATAACTGTTATCGTATTGGCTTCAGGCACCCATGTCTCGCCAGAATACGCTCCAAAGAAATAGTCGGCGTCCCAGTTTGATGACATTTCATCACCTTTGAATGAAATTAGATGAAGTAATATTAGCCAAAGTTTATGACGGAGATAATGCCGCCGATGAATCGAAAGTTTTCTGCGATAACAAAAGCTCTGCATGAGTCTATTTAACAAAGATATATACGCCCCGTCTAGTACTAGACGGGGCGTATCACGTAGTACTTTCCTGACATGCATGCAGAACGTTAAAGTTCAAGACGGGTCGTCTAGGCCTAGACGCCCCGTCTGATGTGACTGATTTAACGTTGTACGAGGGAGGAATGTGGTCGGAGAAAAAAAACCTAGACGACCCGTTTTAAAGGTGTCTATATAGGCAAGTGGGTGTGTGAATATGTAGACCCTTAGAGAAAAGGTTTGGTTAACTTGGCCAACAAGTTAATATAAAATATAAAAGAATTTAAGTAATAATAAAAAATCTGATGATTTACCTCCAATGCATACAGATGTCAAATTTTAAAGAAAGTGAAAAAAATATAAGTTGGGGCAAGACCATTGGAGAAATAAATAAAAGTTATATTTATCATTGTTTATTTATTATTTCACCATTATAATGTTTAACAAACTGTTAAAATTTTATATATCTAGAATATATTATTTTATATATTTTTTATACATTCACTTTTGAATATGTAACTTCGGATTATTTAACTATTTTTATTTTATATATTCTTATTTACATGATAATCGAACACTTAAAGAATATATAACTATAAGCTTTTTTATGGGCTAATAACATTTCTTAAGTTAATTTTTCTCAAACCTGTACTAATATTGTAGCTATAATATCTAACGTCATTATTTATTAGTTTTATTTTGTAAAATATTCAGGTCTTACACACTAGAATTACTACCGGCCGCAATACGGCGAAGATTGGTTACATATATATCATATTAGATTCATTCACATCGCCTAGTCTACCTGCTAAGCCTGCAAAAATTCTTGTTGTATTAATTTGTTTATGACCTATGTATACTATATTATAATGCATTTGAAAAAGATTACAACAAAATTTAAGTAATCACAAAATTCTATGTTTATAGTATAACAACTTAATAAAGTTACTAAATAGGCAAAAGGTCTTTCTATATGAATACTAAATTGATTTAGGGATTTAATAAAATTAATTCAAATATTGGAGTATATGATGTGAAGTACTAATTTGAGGTTCATAGGGCAATTTTTGGTATTTAATAACGAGTTTATTTATGGTTTAGACTATTTAATAGAATACTTTGTATTTTACGATTTCATCATATCTTAACATAATTTATTTAATAACCAATTTTTTAAGGTTTTAAGCTTTGTTTATAACATATCTTGTTTATTGATAATTTGACTATCCTTATCAAAATCATTAGCTTAAGCCATGTCTACCTTTTCACTTTCGACAATACCACATGTATTTAGCCATTGGTCCTGTCGGTTTTCGCACGTAGTGTTAAATTTTACCTAAAATTTCCGTAAAAAATATTTTTGTAGTGTAAATATTTGATTTTAAGAGTTCCGCCCCCTACAATTTCAATTTTTCAGAGTCCAGCCCCAGCCGAATTTTCCTTCAAACTCCAACACTGTATTTAGGCATGTGTAAAAATGATTCTTTTAGAAACAAACAAACTTTACATCGTTTTGTCGCGGTCTCACCTATTAAATAAGTTTAAATAGTGGGGTGATTAAATAAAAATTAGAATTATATTTAATCAAATTTGATATAAATAATTATTATCAATTTCTTTTAGCTATTTATACAGTTTAAATTTATAATGATAATGTATTATAAATTTAACAACATGAGATTTATGATAATGTATTATACAACAAATATATAATATATGTAAACAACAAATATAATATATTATATAGGTATTTGTTGTTCAATATCTATATTTAAACTGTATTCGTATAAACCACAAATATAACATATTATATATATTTGTTGTTCAAATAACAGAGATAAAATTTAAACCCTAATTAAATAAGCAAATCCTTAATATTAGAACAAAATTTAGGTTAAAAAATTAATATTAAAGGAGAGAATATCATATGTCATTATTTAGAGTCTTTTATTATAATTTAGATTAACTATGTCTTTAGTTATGTAAGCACATCATTTTAATGTATTAACTTACTATGTTAGTAGGAGCTCATAGCAATACTAGACATGACTTACTATTTAAGTAATAATTGGGAATCGATAAGCATTGGTGTATGCCCGATAATTGTCCAAATACGGAAACTACCCCTAACAAAACTTCATACATATCAAAACTATGCTATTAATATCTAATTATATAAAAAACAATGAAACTTTTCATAAATAGAAGTTTTGGGTTCAAAACTAAAGACTAACGTTATATATGTAACACTATTTGCACAATTACCGAACTTAAGCATACTGAGTTAACTTATATGCTTAATCATCTAATAACAAGAAGAGGAATAGTAGTAATTATTATTATTTTTTTTGAAAAACTGGAAATCCAGGGTTAATTTCATATCATTTGAGAAAAACGTCGTCATTATCTTTAATATGTAACGTTTTAGTCATTTAAACGAATCAATAAATGAACCCAACCCATGAACCTCGTGATCTAGCCGAACCCTTCGATGGCTCGCTATGAATTCAGCTTGGACCCCTCCTTAAAAAACCCTTTGACTGTTTTTAAAACAAATTTCCTTAATATCTTGCAAATCAAATTTCAAATCTCTTTAATTTGCTCTCTTTAACCCTACCCAAAATTAATCCCCCTCCCCCCCTCTCTCTCTTTTCATGAACCCTAGAACCCACACTAAAAACTTTAAGCCTCCATTGATATTAAGAGCAAGTCCATCATTCTTTGGTAAGATTCAAACCTTAACTTTATTGTTTTGGTTATCTTAAATTAATTTATGATGAAAACCCTATATACAAATGAATCTAGTGATATAACGTAAACAAGTCGTTAATTAGTCTTTATATGGGTCATACATGCGAGTTTGATTATTAAAACTCGTTAAAAATTCAAAACAATAACATCAGTTTTCAAACAGAATATGATCCCGAAATTGTGGAAATCATAACCTAATGATGGAAAAACTACTTAGTAATGATTCTTGAGTCTAAATGTATTACTACGAGTCAAGAATTAAGATTTTAAATTTTGAAATTTTTCAACAAGTCTAAGTCAGTAGTTTTGAATTTATAAAACATGTATCAAAATAGTGGGCATTGAAGAAGTGTTCGGTTCTATACGAGGCTTGATCTTCATCCGGAGCTTTAACTTAGAATTTACCTATCAAAATAGTTTCATTCAAACGATTAGTAAGCACTTAGGGTATGTTTAATATGGCGTACTAGAATGGACTAGGGAATGGAATGGGCGAGATAGTGGAATAAATCACTACCATTCCATGTCTTGTTTGGTGAACATGTGAGAATGAAATGAATCATTACTTTGTGTTGTTTGGTAGAAAATAATAGACAAAGGAATAAAATCAGTGGTGATTGGCGGTAGTCGGTGGTGGTGGGTGGTGATATGTGGCAGTGGTAGTGGTGGCAAGAGATGGGGATGGTGGCGATGGTTGGTGGAGGGGGCGGAGGTGGGTGGCGGTGACAGTGGTGGCGGGTGACGGCGGCGTTGGTGGTCGGTGGGTGGCGGCGTTGGTGGTCGGTGGGTGGCGGGTGACGGTGGAGGCGGGTGGTGGTTGTGGCGGTGGTGGTGGGTGTCGGCGGGTGACGAAGGTGGTGGCAGGTGGCGATAGAAGTGGGTGACGTTGCAAGGTGGCGGTGGGCGGTGGTAGCGGTGGGTGACGGTGGGCGGTGACAGAGGTGGGTGACGGCGGCGGGCGGTGATGGCAGTGAGTGGTGGCAGGTGACAGCAGGGGCAGAGGTAGGTGGCGACGGCGGTGGGTGGTGGTGGGTGATGGCAGGGGCAGAGGTGGGCGGCAGCGACGGTGGTGGTGGTAAGTGGCGATGTGGGCGGCAACGGCTGTGGTGGGTGGTGGCGACTTTAGTGGGTTTTAGTTTTGTTAATAAAGTATGAAAGGGGAATGGAATGAAAAAAAACAGGGGGAGGGATTCAATGATTTTGAGGGAATGGAATGTCTTATGTAATGGGTGATTTCATTCCCTCGACCAACCAAACGCTCTTTTTTCCATTATCTCATAATGGTCCATTCTATTCCACCTCTCATTCTAGCATACCAAATGCTACCTTAAATTGAATGAAACGTTAAAGTAAAATATGTTCATTTCCCATCAAACTTCAGCAGCTCCTTGGAGGAGCTTACGCGTGGGGAGTAGCCTACTCCTACCGACTGCTGAATATAGTAGGCTAATCCTCAGGCATAGGCTATTCCTTGGGGCTGCTGAAAGTTCGCCAAAACTCGTTTAAAATTCGTTTTTGATCATCCGGATCTCATTCTCACGACTCCCAATAGATATTATTAGAGTTTTCAAAGCTACTCCAACACTTTATTTGAATCCATTGTCCGGACCCAGGTCCTTTAGGCTTTCACTTCCTTTATTCGGTTTGGTATTTATTACCTAAACCGACCTGTTAGGAAGCATTAGGTGTTGTAATTTATGCATCCTATTCTCTTAGAATGGTTTCTCCTGTTTCTCTCAACCATAACATCTACTATGGCTGGTTACTTTGGACAAACCTAAATATTCCTTTATTACCTTCGATTTGGCATTTTATACAAATCGACTCGTTTGAGGCTTTAAATTACTCAACTTAAGTCTTCCATTCTTCAACAAAGTTTCTCATCCATATTCCCCAACCATAATCAAAATCATAGTTGTTAATTAAAGGACAATGCCTCGGCCTCTATGACCCCGTGGGTCTCTTATACCTTGGTTTTACATGCCCAATATTTATCTCATGGCCTTATTTAGACCACAAACGACCCGTTTGGTTCGCCACTCGTGATTCTCATCAAATACGTGTAACACAACCCATTTTATCCATTTCCGTCTGGTCTATGTCACACCCCGAATTTCCAACCCGAAATCCATACACCGGTGGGCCCGGGTGGGGAGTATCGTGACGTCAGTTGATAACATCATTGTCAATTAAACACGGCACAGCGGAAGTCTTGGAGTAAAGTTACTATTACAAACTGAATTTTCGAAAATACAAAATAATATACAAGCTTGTAATAAAAGATTCACAGGCGGATCATAAATTGTACATGGAAAAAATACAAAACAGATTTTGGGCAGATTTAGGATTTGCAAAATCCTCTATCACTACCGAGCACTTCTGGCCTATTTTCGTATTGTACCTGCAAATTAGTCTTTTGAAAATACATCAGCTTTCGCTGGTAAATACACCAACTGACTAATTTTGAAAATATTTTAAAAATGTTTTAAGTGCGTATCAGCACAAAAATGATTTTATAACTTGGGTTAATTGACCGTCCAACCTTGTTAACAGATTTACATGTTTGTCATACATACGGGGCCCGGTACGGAGACCGAGACACAATTAACGTACACACCACTTTGGACTCACGAAGGAGTCAATTCCTCCCAACCTTGTGGGAATGCATAATTGAGCGTCTATCGGGTGTATTCCTACACCCGCGCTAAGATCGTGGCCATTTCTATTGTAATGAGCCGAGGATATCCAGGACACGGTAGTTAACCCCCGATGTTTAAATTATCAAACAAAACTAATTAAAACAGAATATGGGGATTTATATTTCCGACTCGTTCGATTGAATCCCATTTCCGACCAAGCGGTAATAATTTACCGTAACCCAAGCCCGTATAGGGGAAATAAGTCGAGAGTATTTACCTGGGCTAGTCTTCTTTTAATTTTTAATAACTCAGCCGTACACAAAAGGACTAAGTGCAGATAGCATTTACCGGCAAGTCTCTAGTCTGGATTATGGAATAAACTAACCAATTAAATACTAACGGTCTTTATTTAAGTCCTAGACTTAGAACGAGTACTTGATCAAAACGTATGATGCTAGATTAAACGATGATATAGAATGTAGTTTAATCCCAACAAGTACCCGGACTTGTTTAATTTGGGTAAACTACTAACATTCTGGATTTTGAGGCTTAAATGACAAGGTTAAACCCGTTTCGGTTAACATCCGTAAATAGTTACATATACGTAACTGTGCGCATATTAGCGATATCGGGTAACCGGATAAGTCATGGATAAGTTCTATATGCCATTATATTTTAAATAAGTTAAGATATCAGTAAGATATCAAATTGTATGCCCGTTATGGTTTTAAAACGAAACTATGCCTTATAAGGGCGTTTTGGTAATTTCATACCATATAAAAGGAACTTGGATATAATTTAATGTTATAATTATAAGTATTCTGGAAAAATATTTTATTTATGATATAATATTAGTAGGATACCAATTATATGTGTATTTTACCTTTTATGACCAAACTATGCACCGAAGGGGCATTTTGGTCATTTTACACATAGTTTATAAATTATTTGGGATTCCAAGTTTATAACATGTACCTACTGTAAATATGTTTAAAGTAAGTTTTAAAATCAGTAGATATCAGGTCTTGGTCAATAATATGGTTTAAAACCATACTATGCGCCGAAACGACGCTTATGTCGTAAAATGACGTTTTTAAACGATGTTTACGAAAACTGACTTAGGGTCAGATTAAAATATTTAAAAATATGTTATTTAATATAACATATCAGTAGGTAAATGATTTATCTTGAAAAGATTGATTAAAAATCATTTTGTGAACCACAAGTGTTAAAACCGTTATTTATCGACATAGTTTAAGGACCTGCTTGAAAGCTCAATTTATAACTTGGTATAACATCTCAAATAATCCTATTTATAATATTACATCAGTAGGAAACTCATTTTCAAGTTCATTATCATTTAAAACCTTGTTTTGTTCAAAATGGCATTTTGGTAAAAAATGACATAATTATGGAATTTGCGCATAAACTTGGATTCTGATTATGATCATGTAATATAATCTCAGAGGGTTATGCTACATTATATTACGATCATAATGCAACTTTAGATCAGTAAGTAACTAATCTAAATCGGGTAAGAATCGAAAGTCAAAGTAGAAGTCAAACTTCGCGACTTTCGGTTGCGAACCGACCCTAGAACTGAAATTGACGAGCCGAACATGTTCTTACATGTTCTAATAATTATTAACAACTTATTTAAGTGTCAAAATAGGTTTCATAACATATATAAGATCAATTTATGATTTTTCCAGAAAATAGCCTGTTTGACTTTTTATTTTCATAACTTTGACCCGTTAATTGGTCTAGCAAACGTGATCTTCAGGAGGTGCCCTTTATAGGGACTAACACCTACCTTATTACGATCACTTAGCCATGTTCATTTCGAACATTGGCTGGACCATAATGGTCTTAACCGAAAGCCAAAGCGTTTTCCGTAAAATGCTTGTCTTTTGGCTATAAAAGCCTATAAACGAAAATGTAAGAGCAAGGAACACTTACAAGAGGTTCCTACAATACAAGAGAACTAAGTTGGATGCTCCTTTCAGCTAGGAACTTCCAGAGGAGGGAGAAGAGTTATGATTTAGAAAGGTGCAAGTTGGAATGAAGCACTTGAACACCTATTTATAGTTGGAGAGCTCAAAGGAGGTGAAGCCAGGTGTTTAGGGGTGTAAGAGAAAGCTTACAAGTGTCCTAAAACGTGGCATAGCTGATTACAAGTCCATGGTTTTCGAATTAATAGTTTTGGAGCTTTGCTTGGCTGCCAAACAAAACTTTCTGCAACAGACCTTTTCTCGCGCCCCGCGAGAGACCCAGGCCTGGTCTCTCGCGGCCCGCGACCGCCCCATGGCCACTTTCAAAGTTTGACACTTTTAACCCCTTAACTTATTAAAGCTTCTAAAAACCTTTTTAAATACCTTTTTGGCACTTTTATCCCTCCGTAGCCAATACTTGGCATACCCGGGATTATGCCCGGACATTGTCGAGCTCTCGGTTCGTTAAAAGGTCACTCAGAGGTATAAATTAACATGTTCACACTTTTAATCCCTCCATTATCCAATTTTCACATATTTACAAAATTGAACTCTCTCGTCCAACAAATGGCACGTATGAGAGTTTAGGACTTCACAAAGGATCACTCAGAGACTTATGATAAGCATGTTGATTTCGATATCACTCAGAGGCTGGGCATGTTGACATATCAGTCACTCAGAGGCCAAATTTCAAGCATGTTGAAATATCCGTCACTCAGAGGCTAATGATTTAAGCATGTTGACATATCAGTCAATCAGAGGGTGTTATTTATGCATGTTGACATCGGATCGTCACTCAGAGGCTCAGATGGAGCATGTTGACGCCTTTAATCCTTATTGGTCTTTAACAAACTATATTTAAAAATACAACACATGTCACTATACTATTGGACATGATTTTACAGGGTGTTACATCCTCACCCCCTTAAAAGAAATCTCGACCTCGAGATTTTATTCAAAAAGATGGGGGTACTTTTGTTGCATAGTGGACTCAACCTCCCATGTATACTCGGGACCTCTAAAGGCGTCCCACTTAACCTTTACTATAGGTATCAATTTTCTTCGGAGCCTCTTAACCTGTCGATCCTCGATCGAAATTGGTTTCTCAACGAACCTCAGGTTTTCATCTGTCTGCGTATCTTTGTGCGACATTGCTAGCGACTCATCTGCTAGACATTTCTTAAGATTAGATATGTGGAATACATCATGGATTCCACTAAGCTCCTCTGGCAACCTGAGCTTATAAGCTACAGTGCCGACACGTTCGATTATCTCGAAGGGTCCTATATATCTAGGGCTTAACTTGCCCTTCTTTCCAAAACGCATAACACCTTTCTAGGGTGATACTTTTAGCATGACTTTGTCCCCTACTTGGAACTGAAGAGGTTTACGCCTCTTGTCAGCATAGCTCTTCTGCCTATCTCTGGCAGCTTTGAGACAATCACGGATTTGCACAATCTTTTCAGTAGTATCCAGGACAATCTCAGGTCCTGTTAGTTGGGCCTCCCCAACTTCCGCCCAGCACACGGGCGTTCTACATTTTCTCCCATACAAGGCCTCAAAAGGAGCAGCCTTGATGCTCGTATGATAACTGTTATTGTAGGATAATTCTATTAGGGGTAAGTGGTGGTCCCAACTTCCACCTAAATCAATCACACATTCCCTAAGCATGTTTTCCAGTGTCTGGATAGTATGCTCACTTTGACCATCAGTCTGCGGATGGTAGGCCGTAATAAAGTTTAATCATGTGCCTAAGGATTGTTGAAAACTTTTCCAAAAGTGATATGTGTATCTAGTATCTCTATCAGATACAATAGATACTGGCACACAGTGTAGGGACACTATCTTGTCCACATAAAACTTAGCTAATTTATCTGAATTATACGTTTCTTTTATTGGCAAGAAGTGTGCTGACTTAGTCAGCCTATCCACTATGACCCAAATGGGGTCATTACCACTTTTGGTCTTAGGTAACTTGGTAATCAAATCCATAGTTACCATTTCCTATTTCCAAGTGGGAATATCTAATTGTTGTAGTAGTCCTGACGGTTTCTGATATTCGGCCTTAACTTGCGAACACGTCAGACACTTAGCTACATAAGTGGCTATGGAATTCTTCAAACCCATCCACCAATACTTCTTCAAATCTTGATACATCTTGTCACCACCTGGGTGAACTGAGTATCTTGAAGTATGCGCTTCTCGGAGGATTAGATCTCTAAGTCCTCCAAAGATCGGAACCCAAATTCTATCATTAAATCTTAGGATTCCATCATTTCCAGGCGTTAACTGATCAACAGTTCCGCCTAATCCCTCATTAGGAATATTAGCCTCTAATAAGTCTTGTTTTTGCGCATCTAATAGCTTCTCATTTAAGTTATTTCTGAGTTTAATGCTCTTAGCGTTAATCCTTATATGTTTAACCCTTTCCTTGCGAGGCATCGGCAACTACATTTGCCTTGTCTGGATGGCAGCGAATCTCGCATTCATAATCATTAAGTGTTTCCATCCATCAGCGTTGTCGCATGTTCAATTCTTTCTGATTGAACAGATGTTGGAGACTTTTATGGTCTGTGTATATAATACACTTTGTGCCATATAAGTAATGTCTCCACAGTTTTAGTGCAAATACAACGGCACCCAATTCCAAATCATGGGTGGTGTAATTCTTTTCATGCACCTTTAATTGTCGTGATGCATAGGCAATAACCTTGCCTTTTTGCATTAGCATACAACCCATGCCAGTGTGCGATGCATCACAGTAGACTACAAATTCCTCAATACCCTCAGGTAGAGATAACACAGGAGCATTGCTCAACTTGTGTTTAAGAACCTCAAAAGATTCTTGTTGCTTTGGACCCCAATTATACTTAACATTCTTACGGGTCAAGGTAGTTAAAGCAGTGGCTATTCTTGAAAAGTTCTCAATGAATCTCCTATAGTATCCAGCCAATTCTAGGAAACTACGAATTTCTGTTGGGGTCTTGGGTACTTCCCAATTCATTATGGCCTCAATTTCGGCGGGATCCACTTGGATACCACGCTCACTTACCATGTGTCCAAGAAATTGGACCTCTCTGAGCCAAAACTTACACTTAGAGAATTTAGCAAAAAGCTTTTCTTGCCTTAATAATTCTAGGATGCACCGAAGATGTTTCTCGTGATCATCTTGATTACGGAATAGATAAGTATATCTTCTATGAAGACAATAACAAACTTATCCAAATATGGCTTGCAGACTCTATTCATGAGATCCATGAATGCTGCTGGTGCATTTGTGAGCCCAAAAGGCATCACCAAAAATTCAAAATGACCATAGCGGGTCCTGAAGGCTGTCTTAGGAACATCTTCACTTCTTACCTTCAGTTGATGATATCCTGATCTCAAATCTATTTTAGAAAAGTAACTAGCCCCTTGAAGCTGGTCGAATAAATCATCGATCCTGGGCAGAGGATATCTATTCTTAATTGTTAGTTTGTTCAGCTCACGATAGTCGATGCACATCCGCAATTATCCGTCTTTCTTCTTAACGAAGAGGATTGGAGCTTCCCAAGGCGAGGAACTAGGTTGTATAAAGCCTTTCCCTAGGAGTTCGCCTAGTTTCATCCTCAACTCCTTCATTTCAGTAGGTGCTAGCCTATATGGAGCTCTAGTTACGGGTGCTGCCCCTGGTATGATATCAATCCTAAATTCCATTTGCCTGTCTGGAGGTAGACATGGTAATTCTTCGGGGAATACATCGGGATACTCTGAAATGAATGGGAGGTCTTCCATGTTTGGTTTAGGTTCATTTATGGTAACTTGTGCCATGTAAATGACACAGCCTCTTCTCAAACACTTGGATGCCTTAAATAACGACACCTTGTCTGGCAGTCCATAGTGTGAGTCTCCAGGGATGGTGATTTCACCAGATGGGGTTTTGATTAGCTTCGCAGGCAATGCGGGCTTCGTTATGAGATAACCAATCCATGCCTAAGACAACATCGAACCCCGCCAATTTCATTGGCAAAAGAGAGATAGGGATGAAATGATTCTTAATGGATATAGAGTATCCATCAAGAATGGAAGAAGCAGTTTCTAAGGTTCCATCGGCGAGTTCTATCTCATAAATTTTGTTTAGGGTTCTTATGGGAAAATTTAACAGTTTACTAAACTTATGGTCGACAAATGATTTATCCGCACCTGAATCGAAAATAACTCTAGCGTAAGTATTGTTAATGAGGAATGTACCTGTTATGACGTTGTTGTCATTAACGGCCTCCCTGGCATTCATTTGAAAGGCACGGGCATTCCCTTTCTTGGCATCTCCAGGCTTTGCATTGTTACTTATGGGTTTCTTGGGGCAATTGTATGTTATATGCCCTTTTTTGTTGCAGTTGTAGCAAACTGCATCCTTAAGATCCTTGAAATCTAAGGTCTTAAGCCCTTTTCTCTTGCAGTTACCACGGGGTTTGGTTTGTGGATTTATACTACACTGTCCCCAGTGTCTATATTTACAATTCTTGCACAGAGGTTTGTCACTAGACGCGTTTTGGTTCTTCTTGAACCCGGAATTTCCTTTCTTTTTAAATCTTTGAGAGTTATTATCCTCCCTTTTCCTCTTTCTGTCAA
Organism: Scalesia atractyloides; assembly: GCA_947069175.1. NCBI lineage: Eukaryota > Viridiplantae > Streptophyta > Magnoliopsida > Asterales > Asteraceae > Scalesia > Scalesia atractyloides. The sequence goes on from CAMTDV010000027.1 coordinate 27,153,286, forward strand.
TTTCAGTCCTAATTGACTTTTGTCTTACCAGATCTAGGGTGAGGGAAAGAGATAGGTCTACAACAGACCTATAGGTATAAGGCTATGCAGCCTTTACCATGCCCTTTATCTCGGGCGCCAACCCATTTATGAAACGCGCAATGCGCTTGGATTCGGGGGTGATCAAATAGGAAACTAACCTAGATAGGGAGTTAAAGTCAGAAACGTATTTCCGACAATCTAGGTTTTTCATTGAAAGAGACAAGAAGTTTGTCTATAACTTATCCACCTCATGGGTTGGGTAGTAAGTTTCCTTAACAAGGTCCACAAATTTGGACCATCCTAAATTATACAGGTGTACCTTACATGTAGACTGGATCATGGCCTTCCACCATATTAGGGCATCCCCTTGAAGGATTGTGATATGTACTTGACCACATCCTTATCAGCACAGTTGCTGATATCTACTATCGTCTCCATCTCGTCTAGCCACTTTAGGACTTCTACAGCTCATTTCTCTCCATTAAAGTTTTGGGGCTTACAAGAGACAAAATACTTATAGGTACATCCGTCCTTAACAGAACGGGACTTCTATTTTCTTTGGTTCACTCTTCGCATTTGAAGAGTGAACGGAGCTCTCCCTATGAGATGAAGATGGTGGAATAGATAAGGGTCTAGATCGAGTGGCACTCGACTCTCTAAGCCTTTCTATGGCCTTTCCCATGGCCCTTTCAACAACCGCATCAATGCGAGCTTGAAAATTTTCATCATCTGTATTTTTGTTTTCAGCTTTGTTAGATTCAACATTCTTGTGGCTACTTTGTGCTTCGTTTGAGTTAGCCATCTTTAAGTCTTGGTTTCTATATACCAATAAAACTTCATTTAGCCATGACGCATCAACCATATCGGCTTTCAATATTGGATATAACAATCCATTGCCTATACTAGTCTGAATAACATCACAACTCTTAGGCTTAGCATATCTATATTTGGCCTAGGTCTTAATAGGACCATCATAGGCAAATTACAATTTGGACGTAGTCCATATATTATTGGACAGTGGATCGTAATGTCACAAATGTCATTATCATCATTGACAATTATATAGCTCATAGGCTTGTCTCTAATGGACATAATAATTGGGCACATTGGCCGGTCATATTGGACATAATATATATATATATATATATTACATTTAGTAAAAATATTTATACAATCCCTACCTTAAAATATAATTACACATCAGAAGTTGCGCAGAAGCGTGGTGGACAAGGTAGTTTAGATTTTTTAAAAACTTCTACACCCCGAATCAATTACATTGAAAATGAAAGCATGAAATTATTAACAGAATTTTTAAATCAAGAATTAGGAAATGGGAAAATAGAATTACAACCACATATTTCTACAAAGATATTGGAATTTCCTGAAAAATTTGAAAATCTAAAACAAATACAAGCATTTTTAGGGTTAGTAAATTATGCTAGAAAATTTATACCAAATTTATCAAGATTAGTAGGACCACTATATAGTAAAACGACTAAAAATGGACAAAGATATTTTAATAGTGAAGATACTAAGTTAGTAAGAGAAATAAAAAAGGAGGTTAAAAATATTAAACCATTAGAATTACCTTTAACTACTGATTATTTGATTATTGAGACAGATGGATGCAAAGAAGGATGGGGAGCAGTACTTTTATGTAAACCTCATAAATACAGTTCAAAAAATGAAGAAAAAATATGTGCTTATACTAGTGGAAATTTTCAAAACAAAAATAATTGGACAACTATAGATTTTGAAATACAAGCATTAATAAATGCTTTAGAAAAATTTAAAATCTTTTTACAACAAGAATTTACAGCGAGAACAGATTGTGAAGCTATAGTTAAATTTATAAAAAATGATCAAAGTAAAAAAGTGAATAGAACGAGATGGGTAAATTTACAAAATATTATTCAAGGAAATGGTTATACTATAAATTTTGAACATATTAAAGGAAAAAACAATGGTAAGCAGACATGTTATCTAGAAACATTAACAAATTATTTTTATAGATGGACAGGTCAAACGATAAAGGAAAGGCAAAGCTTATACATCTTATACAGCCAAAGTATACACAACCATCACAAGATACAGAAAAGGTATTGAGCCAAGCCATTCGAGCTGCTCATACACAACAGTTTACACAGCAAGCCGACAGTGGTTACCAACAGTTATACACATCTGAGGTTAAAGCAATGGCAGTTAAACCTCCAAGAATTAGACATTTTACACAAAGGACAACTCCAGTACAACCTACACAAAATACAATAATTACCTTTGGTAATTATGCTTTACAAAAATGCAATGATCCACGTACAAAGTTTAGACCAATTGTGGGTATGCAATTAAATGAAAAACAAGAGTGTTTACTAGATAACTTGTGGCATGTTCAAACTATGCCGCAAGCTTCATCTTTTAAAGCTCAAGTTTTAAATGCTTTAAGTATTTACTTTCATGAACAAAATACAAATACATCTATTACACAAAGCCCACAAAAACCAAAATATACACATTATGTAATTTTTAGAGGTTTAAAAACTGGTATTTTTAATAAATGGGAATCAGTGGGAAAATATATACAATGCCAAGGTCAAGCAATATGGAAAGGCTACACATCATTCAATGAAGCCTTATCTGTAGCTAGAGAAGCCTTTGGTATAGACGACTTCTACATTGAACCTGAAGTAGTCAAGACATTTACACAGATTACAAAAACGACCCCTGAGCAAGTAATAAAAGCTCAAGAGGAAGTTATTTCAAAACTACAAGAAAAGATTATACAAATGCAAAAAGATACACAGTGTATACAAGAAAAAATTGAAAATAGCCTCTTAAAACAACAGTTGGCTTTGCTCGAGACAAAAAATGCACAGTTATTACAAAGACTCGAGGAAAAAGAGAAAAAAGAAAATACAGTTATACATTGTAATTACGACTCATTCAGAGTACGTATGTTAGACACACCATGGTGGAAATGCTTAAAACCGGTCACCGACAGATTTCCGGATTTTCGAAAACTGGTTTCAAAGAAAGTGGTAGAACAATTCCCTCTAATTTTATACAAGCTCCAACAACAACTGGTAGACTTGGCCTTCAGAATGGATAGCGAAAAAGCAGGCTTTAGAGTTATTGAAAGAACAGACAATGAAGGAAACGGAAAAGGACTCCTCCTGATCCAAATCTTTTTCCCTACACAGTTGACAGATGAACAGATTATTCAATTTTACCATCACGGTATGATTGATTATATCGAATTAAAAATAAACAACAGGACTGAAGATCTTTTAAACAAGCTTGGAGAAAAATTCTTATTAATAGCAGGAAACATCGCAGTCCGCACAACATTTCCAACAATAGGATGCAAGATTTTTGCATCTTTTCCATATTCAAATGCCTACACATACATCCCTTCTCGAAAACGAATTTTCATAGACCATAAACCTACAACAAACTATCTACAAACAATAGCTACAAATATCACAATTGATTTCTCAACTCTTCCTTGGATCGATGAAACCATCGACCAACCTTCCAAAGCCTTTAAAAATTTCATAGAAAAACATCAACAAACCACAGACATCCCAGAATGTTTTCAATGGGAAAAATACAAACTACTCGGTGAAGGACATTACACACAAATATATGGAGAACACAATTGGAGAATGTTCTTGCCTTTTGCAGGGGAAGGAGATAGTCTTCAATTACAAAACATCGTTAATCTTGAAGAACCAGAAGATCCAGACATAGAAAACAACGACAGCCCAGTATCAGTAGACAGTACACACAGAGACTTCTAGAAGATGACGCAAGAGATAACGGTTGCACACCAATTATATACACAAATAATTCAAGGAGACATGTGGACCCAAATAATTATTCTCAAAAACAAGACATGCGGAAGAATTCAAGAATTCAAATTGATGCGGGCCCCACTACTTTGAAAATAAGCTCAAATAATTAAGATTACTGTATACTTTTACTGTTTACTTTTACTTTTACTGTATACTTTAGTACGATTTAATTAGGACCATTCTTTTTAGGATTCAAAATGCCTATATAAGGCATTCGATTTCTGATTGTAAGATATAGGAAAAAATTCAAGCAATAAAAATTTTTAGCATTCATGGCACACTAAACTCTCTCTCAAACTTCTTAGCCTAAACCTTTAATAAGCTTCATATCCCTTGTACTTCATAATATATCCCATTACTATAAAAAAAAAAAAAAAAAAAAAAAAAAAAAAAATCCTGGAGCTTCAACTCTATCTTCCGCTGTGCATACTCTCTCAAGATCAGTAGCTGCTGCTCCTCCAATCCATCCTCCTCTCCTTCTTACTGTAAGTTTATTTTTTCTTTCTTTTCTGCTATATATATATATATATATATATGTGGCACATCAGCCTGTCACTTAGGACATAATACGTACCGCATATCAGCATGTCGCATTGGACATAAATTGGGCACCTTGGCCTACATCATATCAGATGTATATGGCATATCAGCCTGTCTCGTTGGACAATTAATTGGGCACATTGGCCTACATCATATTAGATGTATATGGCACATCAGCCTGTCCCGTTGGACAATTGATTGGGCACATTGGCCTATATCATATCAGATGTATATGGCATATCAGCCTGTCCCGTTGGACAATAATTGGGCACATTGGCCTACATCATATCAGATGTATATGGCATATCAGCCTGTCCCATTGGACAATTGATTGGGCACATTGGCCTACATCATATCAGATGTATATGGCATATCAGCCTGTCCCGGTGGCAATTAATTGGGCACATTGGCCTACATCATATCAGATGTATTTGGCATATCAGCTTGTCCCGCTGGACAACAATTGGGCACATTGGCCTACATCATATCAGATGTATATGGCATATCAGCCTGTCCTGTTGGACAATATTTGGGCACATTGGCCTACATCATATCAGATGTATATGGCATATCAGCCTGTCCCATTGGACAATTAATTGGGCACATTGGCCTACATCTTATCAGATGTATATGGCATATCAGTCTGTCCCGCTGGACAATAATTGGGCACATTGGCCTACATCATATCAGATGTATATGGCATATCAGTCTGTTTGGACGGTTAGTGTGGTTCCTCAAGTCACACTACCAAGAGTATGAACATTTCTTAATGTTGCATAAGAGTACCTTAATAATTGATTAATGGTCCCGGTCACCTTCGACCTTAACGACCTTGGAGGTTTGGACCTAGTCCCTTACCCCTGGATAGAAGGATAACTTCCCTTAACTATCCTGATAGAAGACCCCTTCACTAAACTATCATTTCTTGGCCAATGTGTGGTCTACGCCACTTGGCATAATCAACCTATTAAGGTCTTTTGGAATTATATAGCAGAGCATAAATTTCGAGTAAAATCGAGACGCTCGTTTTCAAGAGGATGATTTACATATATATATATATATATATATATATATATATATATATATATATATATATATATATATAATTCCAAAAGTACTTCATTAAATTTCCATTAGAAATTATAATACTAGAGAAATGAAATAAACTTGTCCATGCAAGGACTTTAAAGAAATAAAAATGTCCATGCAGGGACTAAAGAAATAAAAATGTCCTTGCAGGGACTACATATAATTAGAAGAGACTTCACTCGTCCTTCTTTCCCTTGACCAATTTGGAAAGTTTCTTGAAGAACTTGTTCGTTTTCTTCTCCGTTTTCTCCACCTGATGCTGCATTTCTTTCATTCGTTCCAAGGCCTCATTAATGGCCTCTAGTGGCGGCGGAGGTTGTGGTTGTGGCGGTGGCACGACCGGATACTGGTATCCATAAGCTGGATATCCATTCGGTGGATAGGTAGGTACGAAAGGAGACGGGTAAAGTGCATTGTGCATAACCGCCTGCATGTATGGGTCTTACGACCATGCTTGATAGTCTACCGGTGTAGACGGGTTAAAAGGATCATATCCAGACGTGTCTGGATACGTGGGGATTGGGTTAGTATAACCCGATGGTTGGTGGTTGAATAACAGGTGTTGGTGTTGGTTCTACTATAGGCGGAACATTAGAGGGTCCACCCATTTGTGGGTCCTCTTGAATTGTGGGGTAGGAGTTGGGCAAAGGTGGTAGCGATCCCGACCTTTGTCCGGCATGCACCGACATACGTGCTCCACGCTTCCTTCTTGGTGGTTCAGGTGGTGGTTAAGGTTGGTCCACTAGTTCCATGTGGACATCTTGAACTGGAGGTGGTTGAGAGTGATGGGAAGGAGTGTGGGCGAAGGTAAATTGTTTCCAGTATTGGTCCCAATCATTAGGACCTTGGTAGGGAGATCCGGCATATGAGTTTGAATCACTCGAAATTTCAATGGGATGCATATTTGATCCCGACGGTGGCATCTCCGGGTCGGAGTCCTCGTCCATAGGGTGTGGTTGGTCCAACTGATTTTGTTCAGCTGGAGGTGTGTTAAAGTAATGGTTTGGGTTAAATTCCTCATGGTAGGAGTGATGAGAATGGGAATGGTGAGAATTATGTGAATGATAGGAGTGGTAAGAATTTTGGGAATGTGAGGGCGAGTGTCTATTAGAGACAGAACGTCTCGCTGGTTGCCAAGGAGACGAGTCTCCCGATTCTTGGTGTGCATCTGAGTTATGAGGTTGAGGGGGGATGCGTCCCGATGGTCCTCCTCTCATTGGACCTTTTCCTCGTCCACTTTGTCCTCTCACACGTGGCGGCATTTTCCTATTAAAAATCAATTCAAAGACATACTAATAACTTAATAATGAAATGAGTAATCCTAGGTCAATGCCTAGACTCGGAAGTCTAAGGAATGTGCTCGTGTAAGTTTGAGACTAAACGCAAAAGGCTAGTGTTTAATTCTCTCAAACGTTGGCTCTGATACCAACCCTGTCACACCCCGAATTTTCAACCTAAAATCCGTACACCGGTGGGCCCGGGTGGGGAGTATCGTGACGTCAGTTGATAACATCATTGTCAATTAAACACGGCACAGCGGAAGTCTTAGAGTAAAATTACTATTACAAACTTAATGTTCGAAAATACAAAATAATATACAAGCTTGTAATAGAAGATCCGCAGGCGGATCATAAATTGTACATGGAAAGAATACAAAACAGACTTTGGGCAGATTTAGGATTTGCAAGATCCTCTATCACTACCGAGCACTTCCGGCCTATTTTCGTATTGTACCTGCAAATTAGTCTTTTGAAAATATGTCAGCTTTCGCTGGTAAATACACCAAACTGACTCATTTTGAAAACATTTTGAAAATGTTTTAAGTGCGTATCAGCACAAAAATCATTTTATAACTTGGGTTAATTGACCGTCCAACCTTGTTAACAGATTTACATGTTTGTCATACATACGGGGCCCGGTACGGAGACCGAGACACAATTAACGTACACACCACTTTGGACTCATGAAGGAGTCAATTCCTCCCAAGCTTGTGGGAATGCATAATTGAATGTCTATCGGGTGTATGCCTACACCTGCGCTAAGATCCTGGCCATTTCTATTGTAATGAGCCGAGGATATCTAGGACACGTTAGTTAACCCCCGATGTTTAAATTATCAAACAAAACTGATTAAAACAGAATATGCGGATTTATTATCTCCGAACCGGCGTTCGATTGAATCCCATTTCTGACCAAGCGGAAAAAATTACCGTAACCCAAGCTCGTATAGGGGAAATAAGTCGAGAGTATTTACCTGAGCTAGTCTTCTTTTAATTTTTTATAACTCAGCCGTACACAAAAGGACTAAGTGCAGATAGCATTTACCGGCAAGTCTCTATTCTGGATTATGGCATAAACTAACCAATTAAATACTAACGGTCTTCATTTAAGTCATAGACTTAGACCGACTAGCATACTTGATCAAAACGTATGACGCTAGATTAAACGATGATTGGATAGAATGCAGTTTAATCCCAACAAGTACCTTGACTTGTTTAATATGGGTAAACTATTAACATTCTAGATTTTGAGGCTTAAATGACAAGGTTAAACCCGTTTCGGTTAACTTCCGTAAAATAGTTACATATACGTAACCGTGCGCATATTAGCGATATTGGGTAACCGGATAAGTCATGGAAAGTTCTATATGCCATTATATTTTAAATAAGTTAAGATATCAGTAAGATATCAAATTGTATGCCCGTTATGGTTTTAAAACGAAACTATGTCTCATAAGGGCGTTTTGGTAATTTCATACCATATAAAAGGAACTTGGATATAATTTAATGTTATAATTATAAGCATTCTGGAAAAATACTTTATTTATAATATAATATTAGTAGGATACCAATTATATGTGTATTTTACCTTTTATGACCAAACTATGCACCGAAGGGGCATTTTGGTTATTTTACACATAGTTTATAAATTATTTGGGATTCTGAGTTTATAACATGTACCTACTGCAAATATGTTTAAAATAAGTTTTAAAATCAGTAGGTATCAGGTCTTGGTCAATAATATGGTTTAAAACCATATTATGCGCCGAAACGGCGCTTATGTCGTAAAATGACGTTTTTAAGTGATGTTTACGAAAATTGACATTAGGGTCAGATTAAAATATTTAAAAATATGTTATTTAATATAACATATCAGTAGGTAAATGATTTATCTTGAAAAGATTGACTAAAAATCATTTTGTGAGCCACAAGGGCTAAAACTATCATTTATCGACATAGTTTAAGGACCTGCTTGAAAACTCAGTTTATAACTTGGTTTAACATCCCAAATAATCCTACTTATAATATTACATCAGTAGGAAACTCATTTTCAAGTTCATTATCATTTAAAACCGTGTTTTGTTCAAAAAGGGCATTTTGGTCAAAAATGGCATAATTATGGAATTTGCGCATAAACTTGGATTCTGATTATGATCATGTAATATAACCTCAGAGGGTTATGCTACATTATATTACGATCATAATGCAACTTTAGATCAGTAAGTAACTAATCTAAATCGGGTAAGAATCGAAAGTCAAAGCAGAAGTCAAACTTCGCGACTTTCGGTTGCGAACCGACCCTAGAACTGAAATTGACAAGCCGAACATATTCTTACATGTTCTAATAATTATTATCAACTTATTTAAGTGTCAAAACAGGTTTCATAACATATATAAGATCAATTTATGATTTTTTCCGAAAAATGGCCTGTTTGACTTTTTATTTTCATAACTTTGACCCGTCAATTGGTCTAGCAAACGTGATCTTCAGGAGGTGCCCTTTATAGGGACTAACACCTACCTTATTACGATCACTTAGCCATGTTCATTTCGAACAATGGGTGGACCATAATGGTCTTAACCGAAAGTCAAATCGTTTTCCATAAAACGCTTGACTTTTGGCTATAAAAGCCTATAAACGATAATACAAGAGCAAGGAACACTTACAAGAGGTTCCTACAATGCAAGAGAACTAAGTTGGATGCTCCTTTCAGCTAGGAACTTCCAGAGGAGGGAGAAGAGTTGTGATTTAGAAAGGTGCAAGTTGGAATGAAGCACTTGAACACCTATTTATAGTTGGAGAGCTCAAAGGAGGTGAAGCCAGGTTTTTAGGGGTGTAAGAGGAAGCTTACAAGTGTCCCAAAACCTTTTTAAATACCTTTTTGGCACTTTTAGCCCTCCGTAGCCAATACTTGGCATACCCGGGATTATGCCTGGACATTGTCGAGCTCTCGGTTCGTTAAAAGGCCACTCAGAGGTATAAATTAACATCTTCACACTTTTAATCCCTCCATTATCCAATTTTCACATATTTACAAAATTGAACTCTCTCGTCCAACAAATGGCACGTATGAGAGTTTAGGACTTCACAAAGGATCACTCAGAGACTTATGATAAGCATGTTGATTTCGATATCACTCAGAGGCTGGGCATGTTGACATATCAGTCACCCAGAGGCTAAAGATTTAAGCATGTTGACATATCAGTCACTCACAGGATGTTATTTATGCATGTTGACATCGGATCGTCACTCAGAGACTCAGATTGAGCATGTTGACGCCTTTAATCCTTATTGGTCTTTAACATACTATATTTAAAAATACAGTGTCACTATACTATTGGACACGATTTTACAGGGTGTTACAGTCTAAGACCACGTTTATTCCAGTTAGGCAATACCTCCGCTTCTATGACCATGCGGGTCATTTATACTTCGGTTTTACATGCTATTTGATACAAGTTTTTTTAAAACACTTTTCTTCCATATAATCCCATAAAGTGATTCTTTATCCTATTTCCATTATTGTTTCATTTGGCAATTGCAACAACAAAGTATAATAATAACGTAACAATATAATTACGTACCTTAAAGTTTCCCTTTGAGATGAGCGTCTTTTCCAGCTTGGCCTCCCGAAGTTTCACTTGAGTTGCCTATAGTTTACAACCCGATTGATCATTAGGACACCATCATTTATAGTCGTTTATCAATACTTGCAAACAATCATTCATGGGGTTCTTACCAAGGTTATTAATAAATTACTAGCAACTAGTTTTCACTTAGACATTTTATCAAACAACTACTCTATTAATTTAACTTATCAACCTCTTACCATATTATTTCGATTCAATAAGCTCATACTTCCATTAACAACCAAATTAACATGCAAATTTTAGTTTATCATCACTAAATACATACTTTAACCTTCTTAATCCATGGGTTCAAACCCACTTCCTACACATGTTGATATCATCCAACATCTATTTTACATCAAATACTTCACATATTCTACAAGTATGATAATCATAACATCCATACAATCATCCATACACATTCTTATGATAACAAACTCACTAAACCTTCTTACTTCATGAATTCCTGTTGAACTAAAAAACATATAAAATTTGAAATTATAACATACCTTGAGTTTAGATGATATTATGTGACCTAAACCTTCAATCATGCACCAAAATCCCTTTAATTTCAAGTCTAAATTTGTTGAATTTTTGTTCTTGTGTAAAAGAGGGTTTTCCCTTCTTCTCCCCCCTCTCCCTCTCTCTCTCTCTCTCTCTCTCTCTATATATATATATATATATATATATATATATATATATATATATATATATATATATCTCACAGGACACACCACATATCTCCTCTTTCTCTCTCTTTATTTTTGTTCTAATCAATTATGTTTGTCACTTGTTCAATTTTATCCATTTTATATTCAATAGTTATTTGTTTGGTTAAAACCCACATAACACACTAGTAAATAACTAATAGTTTAACTAGCTTAAGACTTTCCTAGTTATATATATCAGTTTAACAAGATAACTGATTTTTGGAATTACACTATGAGTTACAAAGGTTTTCCGACTAGAATGATATGATTTGAATAAACGTAGAAAAACTCTCATAAGAAAAACGTTGCTACTACCTTTCAATGTTGTATGATTTTCCATAATTTTTCTAGAAACTTTTACAGAAAAATAAAACTATTTTTGAGTCACAGAAACCATAGAAACATGCCAAAAAATTTTCTTAATTTAATTCGTCAATTTAGTATTTTAATGTAATCCATGAAAATACGTCAGAACGTGACCTGAAACTCAGATTCTGAAACTTGCGAAAACTTAACATCAATGGACTCACTCAACCTTTATAGTTCATAAGTGAGGTCAAAACCCTAATGTAAATTTAATAAACAATAGCCAAACATGTTAAACTATTTTTAACATAAAAACTCATAATTTCAACCCTTCAACATTTACCAAACAACTTCAACCACCACAAATGCTTATCTATCATTTAAATATAATCCTTACACACTACATATGTGTTGTAGCCTTCGTGTATGACGAACCTTCAACGACTTTAGCAAACTTCTTTGTGGATTTTTGCAACGTATCACGTAAGATCATGGCCTCTTTCTGTTTTTAACTTTTTGGAGTGAAACACGTACAAACCTAAATTACATTCTTTAATACAATTCTTCAATAATAATGACTTCACAAATATAACAATATTATAAACAAGTCATTAAGATTCCATCATTGTACACCTAGTGGAGGTGTGCCACAAGTATTCTCTTGTGTCACAAGTATTCTTTTGTTCCACGTGTATTATACATCATAGGACACCTGGTGGGGGTGTGTTTCAAGCTATCATATCTTTAGGGTTGATTATAAGGATTCTTTTCACAATCATTAACTCATAAGAGCCAACAGTTGGTAAATGAAACTGGTTAAAGAGAGAACAATAAGAAAAAGTTGCGAGCATTGAAATTTGAGAGTCGGGGAGCCATTGATCAAGACAGGGGCACTTGAAGACTTTAAGAGTTAGTAGATTTGTCACATGATCCGGTGAGCACTCGATCAATATCGATTCGTTTCATTTACTCGTAGGAACTGACACTTGGAATAGCAACTTAAAGAGAAAAATAACAAGATAAAGTTGTGACATACCCAAAAGCATATTTGCTTGTCTTTTTGTTCAATTGAAACCCATAAAAATGGTACAGGTACTGGTTACAAAATATCCATAATGGTACCGATGTTCAATCGGTATTCGTTCGGGCCATCATCGGAAATGTCACTCATTATAACTTACAATACTGAAAAAATAGTCCATTTTAAATTCAAACTATTTTCAAAATAGACACATACTCAACTTTTAAAAAAAAAGTAAATTAACAAAAGTTATTAGAGAAAAATCAAATCAAATAAAAGTTAAACGGGGTCTTCAACATAGTATATTTGTTAAAACAAAAGGTAAAGACGTATATTATTTAAGAGTAAATTGCCATTTTAGTCCCTAAGGTTTGACAAAAATTGCCACGTTAGTGTAAATAGTTTTTTTCTTGCCATTTTAGTCCAAATAGTTTTGTTTCTGCCATTTTAGTCCCTGACTCTTGTCATTTATTGCCATGTTTATCCGACCCACTAACTCCATTCAAAAAATTTCGTTAACTTAGGTGAATTTTGGTCAACCCACATTTTTCTTTCTTTTTTTTTGCAGGTGCGATGGTATGAGGATGGTGTTGTGCCGGTTCACAGTGAAGATGATGATGGTGGTTGTTTGTTCTACGATGATGGCGGTGGTTTTGGTTAATGACGTGGGTGGCGGAGAAGTGGCCGGTGGTGGAAATGGTGGGTGGTGATGGTGGTGGGGTGGGTGGTGACGGTGCAGGCAGGTGATGGCGATGATAGAAGGTTGTGATTGGGTGGGTGGTGGAAGTTGGTGATGGTGGTCGATGAAAATGGTAAAAAAATACAAAAGTCAAGGACCAAAATGGCAGAAAACAAAACTGTTTGGACTAAAATAGTAAGAAAAAACTATTTGGACTAAAGTGGCAATTTTTGTCAAACCTATGAAACTAAATGGCAATTTACTAATTATTTAAAGTTTTTAAAGTTGTTTGGTTGAAATTTAAAAAAAAAATACTAAGACGACTCTGAATGGTAAATCCCCTGACAATCGTATTTCTTATTTGTGACATTATGTGGTTATTCATGGCCAAGGTTTATATAGATTTGATAAATATTAATTATACTAAACTTTGTATGAGCTTGTTTGATTGATAATGTAATCCTACCGTCCCAAAAAGTATATACATTTTTTTTTAATTTTAAACAAAATCACCAACTATTATTTATTACGATCTAATAGATTATGTTTATGTAATTTTTGAAATTTTATTGTCTATTTTTTTATGAAACGACTTTTTTACACCTTAATTTTTGAAATTTTATCGTCTAATTATTATTATTATTAAACAACTTTTTTAAACCTAAATACTACTAACATTTAAATTTAACAAACACCATGCTAAGTGGTATGTTGAAATTTTATTATTGCTAAGGATAACTAGCGCTAAAACATTTAATATAACTAAGCATAATACATTTCATAATATATATAATAAGTTTTAGAGATGGTTTAACAAGATCTTCCAGGTCCAACCCTAAAGTATCATATCTAATAACTTCAAAACGGTTAGCTACGAGTTCAGCAAAGTGCAAGAAGACAACAGGTGGACCCCTTTGACCAACAATCAACCAACCTTTGACTTGAACCCCTTGGGTCTTCCTCTCTTCTTGATCACATCAACACGAAGGAGGTTGTCAACATGAGTAAAAACACAACTGTTTCCTACATTCACCTTATTATCTTTCACGAAATCGGACCATTCTCTTCTAATGCGTGAGATCCGGTCCGGCTCGCCGTTCCACAAACTTACATCCCATGTATTTCCCTTGTTCTCTAGCCGCAGGCGGTCATAGTCGTTAATCCCGGTAGCTTTTGCGAAACTCTCATTCAATGGCTGCAATAAATCCAACCATGAGTAAAACTTCAACCTTTAACCATAAAACTTCTCACATAACAATGCATAATTAAATAATCACAAATTGGATTTTGACACTCTAGACTATTACTCTGGCCGGTCTATATTGGCACCGGCTAATGACACTACTAACTTTCATTTTCCAAAAAAAACAAATTGATGGACGTCTATGGTTACACCATGACATTAGAGGTGCGCACAAGCTAAGCTGCTCGTGGGCTAGTCAATACTGACTCACTCTTAAACACTCCGATTGAGTTGAGCTTAAAAGGGCTCGAACCTAACCTTAACTGAGGAGCGTCTAATAAATGAGGCAGAGCCAACTCGTGACCTTTGTTGATAAGAACGATGATTCTTATCGATCGATATTTCATACTTTGAATTACTAAACTCCATTTATAACTATATAATTACCATTTGATGCATGTAGCTTTCCTTGACATCGATCTGAAATGTCAACGACCCTTCTACATTTTCCACCGAAACACTGTCACTGGTTGCTTCTTCAACAGAGGGTTTCTTCTCATTACCTGAACCTGTATCATCTGAACTGTGTTTGACACAACTTTTGGGTCTTCCTCTCTTCTTGCTCACATGAACACGAAAGAGGTTGTCTTGAACATGAGCAATAACAAACCTATTTCCTACCTTCAGATTGTTATGTTTCCTAAAATCTTGCCATCCCCTTCCAATGACTGGGATCTGGCGCGGCCCAGACTTCTCGAAATTCGCATCCCACATCTTTCCGTCGTTGTTCTCCAGCCCCATGACACCGTATTCATCGATTCCAGCAGCTTTCGTGAAATCCCTTGTCAGCGGCTGCAATAAATCCAACTCCATGAATAAGGCCTTAATCTTTAACTTCTAGGATAAAAACATATAATTAAATAATTTGTTTATAATATGTAGTTCAATCTAATGAAAGGGTTTAACATCAACGGGATCTTTTTTTGTTTTCATATTAGTAGTTTGTTTGTCTACTTTCTTTTGCTCTATTACTTTAAGTTCATGCAATTAGGTATATATTATCATTATAAGTTAAAACTGGTTTCTTTAAAACTAGTTCGGACTTGGAAACATAATTGAGTGTTTATATGAGGCATGCTATTTTTTCCCACCACCAACAACTTTCAAACGGCCATTAGACGAAAACTCTACCGACAGTTTAAAGGTTGCAGATTATGACGCAAGCCCTAAACTTCAAACTAACCTTCCAACAGGCATTCGACGAACCCTCAAACGGCCGTTTAAAAGTAAGGAACAACCTCAAAACAATCATTTTAAGATGGTGTGAGACTAGAAAGCAAACCCGGAATAGCATATATGCCCTGTTTATATATACCAACATTGTTACCATTCTATATATGTAGTTTTTCCTGAGAACCCTTGGCAATGTCAACTCCTCCACATTTTTCAACGAAACACCATCACTTGTTGCTTCTTCAACAGAGGGGTTCTTCCCATTACCAGAAGCTGTATCATCTGAATTATGTTTGGCACATCTTTTGGGTCTTCCTCTCTTCTTGCTCACACGAACACGAAGGAGGTTGTCTTGAACATGAGTAATAACACACCTGCTTCCTACCTTCACATTGTTATCATTCGCGAAAACCAACCATCCTGCTCCAATGACTAGGGCCTGGTGCGGTCCAGTCTTAGCTAAAGTCGCATCCCACATCTTTCCATCGTTGTTCTCCAGCCGCAAAACACCATAGTCATCGATTCCAGCAGCTTTCACGAAACCCTTCGTCAGCGGCTGCAATAAATCCAACTACATGAATAAAGCTTTAATCTTTAACTTCTAGGATAACAAGATGTAACTAAATAAGTTGTTGAGAATTACTCAATTATAAAAAAAAGGTTTAACACCAACATGATCTTTTTTGTTTTCATATTAGTAGCTTGTTTGTTTAGTCTCTTTAGCTTAATTATTAAATTCCATGTAATTCAGTATATGTTATCATTATGTATGTGTTCAATATTATTCACAAGGTTGTCTATAACTATAAGAGAGAAACATAAGGGTGAAGCTGAATTTAAAGGTGTACAAAACCTCTTTTTTTTCCTAAATCGATTATGTTTTTCCAACCTGAACTGATTTTTTTAAAACCAGTTCGATCTTGGTAACATAATTGAGTGTTTATATGAGGCAATACACTCTACCAACTCTTAAACGGCCGTTTGATGAAACTCAAAATGACAGTTTAAACCACCCGTAGTGGGTGCCAATTTGGGCGGTTTTTTTGCCCCATCCACGCCGGCGCACCCGGCCCCCAGGGCGTTTTTTGGCAATTTTTTTGTTGGGGTGTTTTTTATTATAACCCCGGATTGTTCAGAAGTTTCAAACTTTGACCAATAACAAATTTCCAACTAATTTATTTGTTTTATTTTTCTAAAAAAGATAATAATTGGGTAATCATTGTTGGGCATTATAGGGTATTATAACACTACACCCTTTTTTTAAAAGATGCCCCTTTGCTCAAAACGACAGTTTAGACCACCCGTAGTGGGTGCCAATTTGGGCGGTTTTTTTGCCCCATCCACGCCGGCACACCGCCCCCAGGGCGTCTTTTGGCAATTTTTTTGTTGGGGTGTTTTTATTGTAACCCGGATTGTTCAGAAGTTTCAAACTTTGACCAATAACAAATTTCCAACCCATTTATTTATTTTATTTTTCTAAAAGAATAATAATTGAGTAATCATTGTTGGGCATTACGGGGCATTATAACACACCCTTTTTTAAAAGATGCCCCTTTGCTCAAAACGACAATTTAGACCACCCGTAGTGGGTGCCAATTTGGGCGGTTTTTTTGCCCCATCTGCGTCGGTGCACCACCCCCAGGCTTTTTTGGCAATTCTTTTGTTGGGGTGTTTTTATTATAACCCCAGATTGTTCAGAAGTTTCAAACTTTGACCAATAACAAATTTCCAACTAATTTATTTGTTTTATTTTTCTAAAAAAGATAATAATTGGGTAATCATTGTTGGCAATTACGAGGGCATTATAGGCTACGCCCTTTTCTAAATGACGCCCCTGGCTAAACGGCCGCGTGCTTCAAGCACAAGGTTGGGGCATTTGTTTCACTCATCTCACCACGACACATGGTCCTAAATGTACGAGTTTGACGCAAGCCCTAACCTTCAAACAGATCGACGAATCATCAAATGACCGTTTAAAATTAGGGGACGATCATTTTTAAAACGGTGCGAGACTAGAAAGCAAACCCCGGAATAGCATATGCCCTTTTTATATATACCAACATAATTACCATTCTATATATGTAGTTTTCCTGACAACCCTCGGCAATGTCAACGGCTCCTCCACATTTTTCAACGAAACACCATCACTTGTTGCTTCTTCAACAGAGGGTTTCTTCCCATTACCAGAAGCTGTATCGTCTGAACTAGTTGTGTTTTTAAGACATCCATTTGGTGAATACATAATGACTTCAAACACGGGTTTTGGATAACAAGACCGAAGCCAAAAGACCAGAAGGTCACCACGTTGAAGATGATTTTTGTTCATGAACTTGAGCCATCCACCCATGAAGTAATACCTGTCTTCAATCCTTGTATATTTGATTCTCCATGCGGCACCAGATTGTGTCTTGAGAACAACGATTTGCTTCTTGTTGTCACCTTTTTCCAGATACTTTTTGGCAAAAGCAGACGGTAACGGCTGCAACATATGCATAATGAAGGTTTGCGTGATAACGATCATGAAAAATTGTGTATTAAAAGGTAAAAAGATATGATGGAACTCACTAGGTATTCTAAGACGTCGCTGGGCAAGATTTTGTAGAATGAAGAAGCTTCGTCTCCTTTTTTGAAATTCATTTTCACACTTCGAATGAACTCCTTACCACCACCACCTGAAATTAAAGATACTGATTGCTTACCACCACATGTATATGAATCGGCGGCTAAAATTATTAACCACACGTAATTGATGACGATTTCTTGCTGCAATCGTAGACTATCATGTCGTTATTAATGGATATTTATACATTCGGATGTGAATAGATTTGATCTTTTGGTGATTTCTTTTACGGCAATGAAGCTTATGCCAATCATCGTGATATCAGGCGTGGCTAAGGTCGACTACTCGATCATTGTCAGCCTTTTGGCTCTCTTATATGCGTGGAAACTCGACCTTCACACGTATAAAGACACGACAACGATAAAACCTCGTTTCCATCCAGAACGAACTGGCGTCACCCGTATCCGTCCTTCACCTAAATGCCGTAGAAAATAATGGAAAAAGTGAGAGTAAAACTTCGGTCACAAAAAACACAAAGTATTTCTCCAACCAATACACAACTGCGTCATTGGCATCTTTTGGTAATTCTGATTTTAGTTGTTTCAAAGAACTATAAATAAGCAATATACTTGAAACTAGTTGTACAGTTAGTTTTGGGAGTTTTAAATAACTCTAAAATTTTAAATTTTAATAATTGAAGTCTAAAATTTCAATCTCAAGCATTTTAATTCATTGGATTTAATTTAATTTTTCACTTTTAATTAAAATGTTTTCATATTTTTTAATTTAATCCCATTGATTTTTTTTATTTTTAACCCAAAACTTTCATATTTTGCGGTTTAACACTAATATTTTTTTACTTTCAACTTTGGTCTCTTATACTTTTCATCTTTCGCAAGTTTTTCGTTATACATTTCATTCTGAATTTTCCAATCTGAGCCGCAATATGCGTGTGGTGTTCAACGTTTTTTCTTCTATTTTTCCCGTTTGACATGCCAGTTGCAACGCGTCTATTTTTCCTGTTTGATAGGTTTGTCGCAACACATAGGTCATAGGTCGACTTAGTTATCATATCTACATTTTACACACATGATCATGGTAATTTAAGAAACATTTGTCTTTTATCTAATATGATATATAAGGAACGAATCCCTACCATATTCCGACGAATGGTAATTCTAGTTAACAAATAAAAAGCAAACATGATTTCTTATATTTTATGAAATTATTTTTCATAAAAAAGACTTCTATTTGGAACGCGACATTTTTTATTAAAAATTCAAAACAAACAAGCTAGCAACAAGCTAAAGAGCAAAAGGATGAACATAAACATGAAAAAATTAAAACAAATTACAGAAAGCTGAACTATTCCACAAAGCTTCATCTAGACCAACAATCCTTCTATAAAAAAGCTTAGCATATTAGATTCTCTAACGAGTTTAAAAATACGACTAAATTCTTAAACAAGATTAAAAAATACGAAAAGTTCCAGTGCTTAACTTAGTTTTTCTATATTAAAGCCTCTATACCATTATCCTTTGTATGTACTTGTAAAACAATAATAGAATAACACCTCTTAAATTTCTCAAATATTTTATGACATAAGATCATCCACCATGGGGTGAGCACAAATTGAAACTGGATAAAACCGAACCGTACAGAAAACCTAATTAATATTTATAATTCGATTACTGTTTTGCATTTTATGAAAACTGAAAAAAAAGGATGAATCGAACCAAATAACCTAAAATATCATATTTTTTAATGTCGGCTATATATTGATTTTGGATTATTAATTTTATTCTTAAATGTTAAGTATTTATAATAAACATTAATATATTTATTTTATCTTTGAAATGATTTACCCATTGCCTACAAGAAATAACAAAATATAACATATAATTTAAATCATTTACAAAGTATTATAAAAGAAAATGTTTTAATAAAAATTTTGAAAAACATAAAAAGATATTAGAAGGTTGGATTTATGTGAACAAGTTGAGACCCTCATTAGACCGTTTTCTAAGAAAAAAATAAAGTTTGCAGTTTGGGACCGTGGAGGGGATAAGGCACCTGGACCGGGCGACTTTCCTTTAACCTTCATCAAAGCTTATTGGTTAGTTTTTGAACCAGCACTTTTTCGGTTATGGCTGAATTTTATACCCATGGCTCGATGTGTAAAGCTAGTGGTGCGTCTTTTATTTCATTAATTGCAGCCCCCAAAACAACCAATGAGTTTAGGCCAATATCACTAATCGAGATTGTGCAGAAAGTGATATCCAGAGTGCTTGTAAAGAGGTTACTTGCATTCTTGGATTGCCTTGTTTCACCTTCCCAGTCGGCCTTCATTAGAGGCCGCAATATAATAGACAACCCATTGATCATAAAGATTATGAGATAACTTATGTTAGGGTCACTAGGAGGGTTATAGTCTTCATCAAAAGCAATATAATAAGATAATCCCTATAACTATGGCTCTGCTACCAATCTGTAATACCCCGATCGTGTGAAACTCACGGCGGAAACGTCGGAGAGTCACGTTACAAGATTGCTCACAACACATGTATAAGTCCCGAAATCGGATCTAACAGGTATCTTGCGGAAATAAAGATTAGGAAGAAGAACAATCTCTTGAATCAAAATCAACTTGCATACACCAGAATAGTGTCTGATACAAGTTTTTCAATTAGAACTCTCTAACCCCAAAACATTAACCTAGTACATATATTTATACTAAACATCTAGCCCAACATTTACAACCCTAGGCCCATAAAGGCACTAGGAAGCCCACAACCCTCTAAAAGCCCAAATGTAGCACTAATGTGTAAACCTTCACTAGTATAAGCCCAACAATCTCAACCTAGGTTTGCAACATTAGGCCTTTTAATCTTTAGGTTGCGCGTCCATTCCCAATCTTCCAGCAATGATTCCAGCCACAACCGCTGTCCAATCTTTAGCACATGCTTCATATAGCTCTGCTGTTCGAATCTGGTGTGAAGCAAGAACCTGCAGATCCTCATCATGTAAATTCACCAAGTCGACCACATCATTAACCCGCAATGCCTTCTCTTTCGTCACGATCGCTACACTTCCAACTTTGGGATCATACAGCCAGAAATTGAAATTCTTCAAAATTCCTTTTTGAAATGTTGGAGCAACAGGTATAACAAGTTCTTTATCCGTCGGGGGCCACATCACCGACTTAAACCGCCTCCCTGTCCTTGCATCACGCACTCCCTTCGCTGCTCGCAGATACGATTCAGCTGTTTTCATCGTCTTGAACCCAGTATTCACTTCCTGTTCCAATCTCTTGAAAAACCTCCAGCCTGGACCTCGTTCAGTAGTATCATCGTCAGAGTAAGGAGCTCGTAACAGATCAGTCAAAGCAATCTTCGTCCATGTTTCAAACTAAGACTCCTTAGAATAATATTCTCTGGTACCGTCCTGTCTAACAATAATCCACATCTTCTTTACGTGGTCGTACATCCAGCTAAGCACCTTTGATTTGTTTCCAACCTTGCTATAGTAACTCGAGCCGTTCAGACGGGTTGGAAGGATCTTTCAACTGAAAATTCTCATCAAGCGGATTAACGTCAACGTTTTTCATCAAAACCATCTGCTTCTTCTTTTGTTCCGTTGGACGCTTTTGACTGGAAGTATATTTCTTTCTCGAATCACGCAAATAGTTATCCAAACCAGCTTATCTGTCAGAAGCCAACTGTTCTGCAGCTAACCTATCCGCTTCACTTTCCTCGGCTGCTCTATGGCGGTGTTCTATATTCATTGGATCATCAGTAGGGTCAGAAAATTCTCGTCCAAACTTGTTCTCCAACTTAGCCTTGCTAAGGGATCAAATCGTTTCTAAAGTCAACTAAGGAACATTTCTTAGTGTGAGCTGGGTCAAACTAGTCTAAGCAATTGCCAATATACTTGTCCATCTAAATCTAAAAACTCAACCCTCCACTTCTAGCTTCATGATACGCTTAAGGTAGTATTATACTATGATACTCGTGCGTCCCATACCATGACATACCCCCGCGATCAAGGTAAGCACAACAATTCATCGTAGCAGTTGAGTATACTAAGATCATCCTTTATCTTTTACAACGTCAGACTATAGGTGAATAAGTCAGTACTTTCGTACAGCAGAGTGACCAATAGTATCTGACGAGAATTAGGCAAATACCTTATGTGGTACGTAGGAACTTATGGAATTTTCTCATGAAGAGATTTTCGTTCTTTTAGGTTTTGGCCCTTTTATTTTGGCTCTTTTAAAAGATATCCTGACTGTGCCTAGGTCTGCATATAATCTGGATGCAACAGAAGGGCAACCAAGATATCCCCGGATGACTCAACAGCATAAAGACCCGAAACCTCAGACGTTGGCTATCTATCAACACAGGATTTAAGACCATGAAATCATACGCCTATAGTGTGTAACCCACTAAATATATAGTTCTTTATGTTTATATCATTTGGCTTTCACTATCCGGTAGAGATTTAGACCTATCAACATTTCGCCTTCGATTCAAGTCTTTTCCCGCTTCAACACCTTACATGTGTTAGTCAGGCACTTTATCATGAAAAAGTATTTCATTTCCCAATCATTGCAAAAGCTGTTTAAAACAAACGTTTTTTAGGAATATTTCTCCCCCTAAATTTGTGCATATATATGAACAAATTTACGAAGCAAACAAAAATGAAAGAAAGACAACAAACTAAACAGAAAGGACAGAGGATGCTCAGTTAGAAAAACAGATCATTTTGAGGAGATCCACAAGCGCTTGAAAACGCGCGTTGCTAACGGGTTTCGTGAACAAATCCGCCACGTTTGCATCGGTGTGGATTTGCTCAAATTTAACGAGACCCTTTTCATAGCAATCACGAATAAAATGAACATTGATGTTTATGCGCTTGGTTTTGGAGTGAAAACAGGGTTTTTAACGATTTGGATATCGGCTTCATTATCACAATAAATTGTTGTGTTTAGATTAGTCAAACCGTAATCCGCAAGCTGGTGTTGCATGCATAAAACCTGGGAGCAGCAAGCAGATGCTACGACATATTCTAGTTCCGCTATAGAGAGCGAGACCGTCTGCTGCTTCTTGCATTGCAACGAGATTAATCTATCTCCCAAGAATTGACATCCAACTGAAGTTGAGCGCCTATCCCTATCTGTACCTCCAAGATTACTGTCATAGAAAGCATACAGTTCAAATTTAGAATTTTTAGGATACCAGAGGCCCAGTGATGGTGCCCCTTTGAGGTACCTAAAAATTCTTTTAACAACATGTAAATGAGAGATTTTAGGAGTAGCCTGATATCGAGCACACTGGCAAACGGCAAACATGATATCTGGCCGACTTGCAGTGAGATACATGAGTGAACCCATCATAGATCGGTACATGGTTGGATTAACAGGCATTCCTTCAGCGTCTTCATTTAGCAAAGGTCGTTCTTCAATAGGTGAAGTCGTAGGCTTTAAGTCTGTAAGCTTGAATTTCGCAAGAACGTCATCGACATATTTTCCTTGATGAATCAAGATTCCTTGCGGGCTTTGACGAACTTGAAGTCCCAAAAACATAGCCATCTCCCCTAGTGAGCTCATCTCAAATTTCTTCTTCATGATTTCTTCGAATTCCTGACACAACCCATCATTCGTAAAACCAAAAATAATATCATCAACGTAAATTTGAACAAGAATAATGTCCTTGTCAACACGTTTGATGAACAAAGTTTGATCAATGGTTCCCCGAGTATATCCATTAGCAAAAAAATGCTCTGTTAGAGTTGCGTACCATGCGTGAGGCGCTTGATGCAACCCATACAAAGCTTTGTCCAATTTGTATGCATAACCTAGCTTGTCAGGATCAGTAAAACCCGGTGGTTGTGCCACGTATATTTCCTCTTTCACCGTGCCGTAGAGAAAAGCAGTCTTGACATCCATTTGATAGACGGTGAAGTCCATGTAAGATGCATATGCCAAGAAAATGCGAATAGCCAACGAGCTACCAGTGCATAAACCTCATCGTAGTCGAATCCTTCAATCTAACAAAAACCCTGAACCACCACTCGAGATTTATTCCGAACAATGACTCCAGTGTCATCCTGTTTATTATGAAATACCCCGCAAGTTCCAAGAGCACATTTTCCTTGAGGAAGCTTCACCAATTGCCATACACCAAGCTTCTCAAATTGATAGAGTTCTTCATGCATAGCATCAACCCAGCCTGGTTCCTGCAAGGCAACATCAATGCTTTTTGGTTCAATTTGTGAGATAAAGCAAGAGTAAAGACAAGTATTGATATCCCCTGATTGACTGCGGGTTTGAACGGCAGCAGTAACAGGACCAATAATATTTTCAATTGGATGATCGCGCTGTAGACGTTGTGGTATTGGCGTAGCAGGGGCAAGAAGATCCGTTTGCAAGTTGGTAACACTCGGTGAGACAACTCCAGATAACTCCCCCTCATTAGTTGCACCAGTAAGAATGTTGAATGATGAATCAACAGAACAATCTGGTGGTGTAGGCTCAGGAAACAGAGATGAACCTAAGACATCGGGAGGAGCAGACCATTCATTTGTCATAGAAGGCTCCGTGTTTGGAGCCTCAACGTCAGGGGAATCATCCTGAGGAGTCTGGTCAGATGTCGTTTCCTGATGCTATGATATCGGTGAAGGTGTAGATATAGCTTCATTAAATCCAGGTGGATCCACACTCAACTGCTTAAAAGTCTCGTGCAGCTTTGCAGCATCGGCATCGTCTTCGAGTGAGATGGGCATCGTTGGAAGTTCAGAAAGTTTGCTTGTACCTACAGACACATTAGAAGGGACATCAACATGGTTAAACAAGGTAGAATAATCATACAGCCGGTCAGGGCTAATGCGTGTGTCCTTGGGATTCTCCTCCAGCCAACCCACATTGTAGGTTTCAACTACCATTTTCTTGATCTTATTATAGACACGATATGAAGTATTTTTGGAATATCCAACAAAGATGCATGGATCCCCGCGTGATTCAAACTTCTCTTTAGCATCCATAAGCATAAGAACACAAGGGCATCCGAACTTGTGGAAATGCTTGACCGAAGGTTTGCGAACTTCAACCACTTCGTAGGGTGTTTTCATGTGTCTTTTGTTGATCAGGGCATGATTCAGAATATAACAGGCGGTATTGATTGCTTCCGCCCAGAAAATAAGAGGTAGCTCGGATTCAACCAACATAGTACGTGCAGCTTCAATCAGTGTTCGATTTCTCGGTTCTGCAACCCCATTTTGTTGTGGAGTTCTGGCTGCACTAACCTGTCGATCAATTCCCTTGGAAGAACAGAAAGAATTTAAGGTAGCATTCTTAAACTCTGTTCCATTATCACAATGAATAGCCTTCACGGTGGTGTCTGTCTGGTTCTCCATAAGTGTGATGAATTGTTTAACTAACTCAGCGGTTTCACCTTTTTGTGCCAGAAAGAAGACCCAAGTGAATCGTGAGTAGTCATCAATAATAACCAGGCAGTATGCCTTCCCGCTAATGCTCAGAATATCTGTCGGACCAAAGAGATCCATATGAAGTAATTTTAAGACTTGAGACGTGGAAGGTGCAGGTTTAGATTTGTGCGGCTGTCGATGTTGTTTCCCACGAGCACATGATTCACACTTTTCAATCTGCATAAAGTCGTGAACTGGTAGATCTCTGACTAAACCACCTTTTGCAAGTCGATTTAAGTTCTTCATGTTGATGTGTCTGAGTCGGCTATGCCATAGCATTGCATCATGCTCAGCTGTTGACGAGAATAAGCAAGTAAGCTTGTTAGTGGAGCTTTGTTCATGTCGATGACATATGCATTTCCTTTTCGCACGGCTTTTAAAAGAATCCAATCATCCGGAATGATGAGGCCTGGTTTCAGTACATAACACCCTTTCTTGGTAAAGAGAACATACAAATGATTGTCACAGAGCTGAGACACACTCAAAAGACTATGCTTCAACTCTGGTACGTAGTTCACGTTCTTAAAGCTGAGAGCTTCTTTGCAAACTGTTCCTCTCATAGTGATCTTTCCTGTCTCACCACCTACGAAGGAGACAAACCCGCCATCGAAAAACTGAATGTCATTCAACTGCGAGATGTCCCTAGTCATGTGCCTGGAACAGCCACTGTCATTATACCAGAGTCTGATAAGAGTTCGCCAGAGTTGTTCCTGCACATTTCAACAGGTTTTAGTTAGAGGCTGCAACTCAGGCCATTGATGATCTGGGCATGCCATGTTCATCAACATAAGTAACCTCATGGAAAATTAAATTAGTTAAGGATGAGGTCGATGATGCTTTTGATTTGCCAGATATGGGGGCAGAAGACTGAATCTTGGTCAAGATCTTAGGCCTCCAGGTTGGCGACTCAGACTTCTGCACAGTCCTAGGAGTGCTAGAAGGATTCAGAATACCTGAAGGTCTTGGAGATTTGTGAGTTTGTTTCTTGGCCATGTTCCAGTCTTGATCAGAAGGCTTAGCCGTAGCAAATCGAGCCTAATATAGGCGATTAGGCATAGCTTTCTGATATTTTGAGTATAATGCTTTAAAAGGTATAAAATCCATTTGACAATTTCGTGCAATATGCCCGGGAAATCCACAGTTGAAACAGGTCTGCCTCTTCTGGAAGAAAATAGTCCGTTCAGCTTGGGAAATTCTAGGCAATTTGTCTGTCAGTTTCTTGCTTGCGGGTACTGACGGCTGGTGCACGGTGCTGGTCTTGGCTGATGCCTGCGCACAACCATGAGCACACTTGTTAGTTTTGTGATTTGAATAAGACAATTCAGAGTGAGTAGACTTAGGCGCAAATTGAACTGATTTCTGTTCAGCGGGTTGCTTAACATATTCAGTTTAGGGCTGCTGAGTCAATTTCTCAGAATGAAGAAGTGACTCAGCAGTTGTCTTTTCTTTTGTCTGAGACTCCTGTTTGTTTTTCTTCTTTTTGTATCTACATGTTCTCCATTTCTTATTATTAGTTTTCAAATCATTTTGCGTGGCAGACAGAGGAGACGGGTGGCTCAGCAGGGACATCCTTTTCTGAGCTTCAAGAAGATGAGCTTGAAACATTAAACGTAGGAGGAATCTCTAAATTTTGAAAAATTTGAGAGTCCGATTCAGATTCAGTTTCAAGATTTGTATCTGAATCAGCAGGAAGGGAATGCTCATCTTTTGTCATTTCAGAATCAATCCATTGTTCTTTGTTTGAAGAAGCTTATTCGCCCGATTCTTCTAGAACTATGCCAACGTCATTCTTTACAGGATCAGTTAGTTGGTTGAATTTCTCACTGTCAACCCTAGGATTAGCATTAACAGACGGAACCTCTGGAGAAGAACTTCCGGTCTCTTTAGTAGGAACTACGAAAACCGAATCATCTGTTGATGATGTACCTGTAGCAAAATTCATGTTTTCATCACAAGAGTTATCACAGTTATTATTAGCATTCAAAACATCAGCATTAGATGAAAAACCATAATTGAAACCATCTGTTTTATCAACACAACCAACACCGTCTGAGAATTTAAATTGTTCAATAAGAAATTGATTCAAAATGTCAAAAGCAGGTTTATAAAATTCATAATCAGCAGTTGAATTGTCTGATTTGCATTCAGACATTCTTCTTGATCACAATCTGTAATATCCTCAACTAATATTTCTTCTGCACATGAGGTAGAAACGTTAGTATCGTTCACTAAGTTAGTTTCAGTTTCAGAAGAATTTTCTCCTTTAGATTTTGTGGGTGATGTTGCTGCCTCTGCCTTAGGCGTCACTTTCTCTAAATAATCTGAACTACAAGATGGATGGTCACCAGATTCATGTGAAAGTGGTGCGGAAGTAACGAAAACATCATCCCTCTTGAGTTCAGTTGGTTTGGAGAACTTTGGGTAATAGGGCTTCCACGGTTTAGAAAGATAATCTGAAGGTTTACCATACATCATATTTTCTGCATTTTCTAGATCAACCTCAGATTCAGGCTGTAACATCCGTCAAAAACGGATTTACCAAACCCGCTCCGTTTATCAACCGAACAGTCAGTTAAAATTTTCGTTGCGAATTAAATGCCCAAAATAATTTTAAACGATACGTAATCAATTATTATGCGGGGATATATATTTAGTTTTTGAAAAACTGATAAAAATCGCAAAATAAAAATGTTTTACTCATGCCGGGTTTCGAACTCGGGTCCGTACCGGTTCAAACAAACACTTATCACTCAACCGAACAACCGCTGCGCCACTTGTGACTTTTGTTTAATATTAGAATCATTTAATTGATATCATGTTTTTCCGAATTCGATATCGGCGCCCTGTATCAGCCGAACTTGAAATCAGGTATCAATCAAGTTTCCGTTTCTGTTCTTCGCGATCAAGAATCTAAAGTTTAACCGTTTTCAATCAATTGGTCAGACTTAATCGAACAGTCAAAGACCAATCCCGGAAATCAAGTCGGCCGAAATTTTCTTTACCAAATTCAGGGAATCACTTGTTACTCTATAAATACAACCCAACCTATCACAAGAGAACTCGCACCACACACTTCTTCATTACTCAAAATCTTTGTTCTGTTCGTCGGAAGTCCCTTCAGTCGCCGGAATTTTTCTGCTTTTCGCCGGAATTTGGCCACCGGAAAACCGAAACCTTGCTTCCAGTTGGTATAAGCCTCTAAACTCTCCTATATCTTATGTTTAATACGTTCTAAACTTTTATGCAACCCAGATTCTGTTAAAACGTTTTTAACAGATCAGATTTCCGGTTTCTGGGTTTATGTACGAAGAAGAGGAAGTATCTGTATCATATATGTATAACTAAAATCCAGTTATTTACCGGGTTAGACACACAGTCCAGCGGTGGACTGTGTGCACATTTAACGCTAAGGTCTCGAGTTCGAGTATTGTTCCTCACACGCTGCCTTAATAAAAATTCCTTTTTCCGCAAAACTGAACCGGATTGATTTAGATATATGATAAGTATATTGATAACCGAGTTTATAACCAAGTGTGACACACAGTCCAGCGGTGGACTGTGTGTCCGCTAACCCACAGGTCCCGGGTTCGAGACCTGTGGAGCGCACCGGTTCTCGGGATTTAATTCGTTTTTAAAATAAAGGATTTCTGTTTAAATCTAATTAATATATATATAATTAAAATCGGATATATGACGGGTTAGACACGTAGCTCAGTTGGTAGAGCTGCGTGCACGCGTACGGGAGGTCTCGGGTTCGAGCCTCACTCAGCGCACAACAATATGCATTCGAACCGGTCAACGGTCAGTCAAAGTCAACGGTCAAAGTCAACTGTAGCAAAAATCAAATATTTTTTTTTATTTTTTTATTATTTTTATTTAATTATTTTTAATTAAAAATCAATTAAAAATACTTAAAAATAACATTTTTAAGGTTAGAAAACAGCCTCAAACTCACAAAAATACACCCAACAATTCTACTAAAATAGATTAATAAAATCCGTTACTTACCAAACCATAATGCGATTTATCTAGGTTAATTTCACTCGTGGTTAAAACCATTTCGCGTGCATTCAACCTCATCAACCGAACGCACCCAATGTGAGTGAATTCTTACAAACTCCCCTTTTTATTCATGTTTTGGGGTGTATCATGTGTCGCTTGAACTAATTCTCTTATGCAAATTCGTGCTATACCATTTTATGAACTAAACTAGAATGTAACTATTATTGGTTGTGATGTATTACATATTGTCAAAGTTGTATGCAAATTATTTAGGCCCATCAGTTCCTCGTGGGAGACGAGAACAACGCGTGCCTTAAAACTCATTCATTAGGCCCATCAGTTCGTAGAACAACGCGTGCCTCAAAACTCATACATTAGGCCCATCAGTTCGTAAGAACAACGCGTGCCTCAAAACTCATACATCAGGCCCATCAGTTCGTAAGAACAACGCGTGCCTCAAAACTCATTCATTAGGCCCATCAGTTCCTCGTGGGAGACGAGTCGAACAACGCGTGCCTCAAAACAATCATTTGGTGTTTGTGTGTTCAATATTCAATATTATGTGTTGTGTGAATAAATTTACATCTAATTTACTCATATGTGGTATGCACATTATTTATAATCAATTGGATAAACTTGTTCAAATGTTTTTCCATAGGATTCACTCGCCAACATTATGTTGATCCAAAAACCTTTTTACACATGATACAGGTGAACAGGTTGAAGCAAGGAAAACATAGGAAATGCCTTAGAAGAGAACCAAGAAGCTTAGATTGATAGTTAGAACATGTTGTATCATTTATTGTAAATTTCCATTAAAATTGTATTAATGAATATGAAACATATAATAAATGTCATGAGCTTTGATGATAACCCAATTATGCCCCGATCACCTTTTCCGCTGCGGGTAGGGGTGTGACACAGGCATTCTTATATAGTTATGATTATATGGTGGAGGAGCCCTATTATACCCAAGACCTTTTGTATAATTTTTCTGATAATTAAGTTGTAGATCACACAAGTCCTTGACCAGCTTGCTGGAAGTTTCAAATTTTTTAATATATATTTCATTTTCGTGAAACTTCCCTGTCAAATAATTTAGCTTGGCTAAGGCTGCTTGAAGTTCTACGTCCTTTTCAGCTAATTTTAGCTTATAGTCGTATACCCAACATTGTTGTTAGTTCAAGTCAAGCTTTAGCTGAGCTATATCTTGTTTTTGAGCTTCGACCTTTTCCATAAGAAACTTGTTCTTATGTTTAAGGGCGATATTCTATGATGCAGCTTGTTGGTATTCAGCTACAAGAGTTGGATTATGGGCATTTGTGATAATTTAAAATGACAACTATCTGTACAAAGAATTCGATTTACCGTTTCCGAAAGATCAGGTGTCTCAGTTGTCTACGCCATCATGCAATGGTTGCTGTTCTTAGAAAGATTCAAAGTCTCTATCTGAGCTGCAACATCTGCCCAGTTGAATCCTTCGTGCTGTTGTGCCACAAAAGCTGTTGATTTCCCACCAGAGCTGCTTGAGGGACATGTAGTAGACTTTGAAGGAGAGACTGGCACCAGCTGTTGGTCACTGCTTTGTATGTCTGCTACTCTGGATGACACATATCTAGATGGCGGCTTCTTGCACTCCCTTGCAAAATGTCCTGGCTCATGACATCTGTAGCACCTGAGTTTATCCTTCGTTAGCCCAGTCTTCAGATTCAATAATGGTTGCCTTCCATACTTCTTCTGAAACTTGTTGACATGGAAAGCAGCCATTGCAAGATTCCAGGACACGTCAATCTCGTCCAGATCCTCCTCCATAATTTGATCTACTTTAGTTTGAAGAATAGATGGGGGAGTCAGGCCACCTGCTAAAAATGCATTTAAGCTATTAATCATTGAAGCATCTATGGCCAATTTCTCTTCATTTTCCTTAGTGAGAAAAGCATAATTGGACACAGCTTGAGAAGGAGCCGGTGCTGGAGCAGCAGATTGAGAAATGCTGCCTTGTTGAGCTGCAGCTGGAATGGCGGGATTGTACACCATATTAGGATACTGAGCACGGTACTGTGTCTGAACTTGGGTAGCAGAATAGGAGTCTGAGACTGAAGACTGTAGGCGTACTGGGTCTTCTGTGGTGTGGCAAGAGGACTGTACACCACGTTTGAGCTACCCGGTGTGTGAGAACTTCCTTGCAAAGGGCTATAAACCAGATTTTGTGACATTAATATTGCATTTTGCCCTGTAATACCGACCGCCATCAAACTACTCTGATGATTGATGTCTCTCTGCTTATTATCGATATCACAAGATTTAATAGTTGCTATCATTTCTGTGAGAGTGACATCATCCAGATTTTTCATCTTCTTAATCATTCCAACCTCAGCATCCCAACTCTTCGGTAATGAATTTAACAGCTGTGTATTCATTGCACTGTTGGTAAGAGTAATCTTAGCTGATATCATTTAGAAACGAGCTTCACATATCTCTGGATCTGGTTCTCAATGGTTTCCCCGTAAATGTGATTAAATGAGCTAATTTGCTGATTCAGCTGATTTACTCTGCTGGCCTTCATATCAGCATATCCTTCATAAAGATTTTGCAATTCACTCCACACTTCTTTAGCAGTCTTGCAATTTCTGACTGCGATACAAAGTCAGGTCCAAGAGTCATTGTTAACACAGCTGACGCCTTTTCATCTTCTTTAATAATTTTTACATCTTCTGGAGTCCACAAGTGACTGGGCTTTGGAATCTTTATATCTGGATCTTGATCGGTACTGTAAACAATCATTCGAGGACCATTCATAATGCACCTCCACACCCAAGGCTCTTTGGCCTTGCAATACTGCTCGAATATGAACTTCCACTCATAGTACTCATCTCCATACAATAGACGGGGCACCTTAGTTGAAGTGCCAATCACATGATCCAATTCCTGATGGAGGGCCAGAGTCTGTGATTGTAGTGCAGCCAAAGTGACATTGGTCAAATCTTGAGCCGTCATGTAACTGTTCATCATGGTTAACTTTATTAAAATTACCAAGTAAATTAAATTAAGTTAATTTTGAAATTTATAATGAACATTGATCTGAATATGTCCCCAATATAAATGTGTCCGAAATGAGTCCGAAATAGACAACTCCGAGATAGGCAGATCCGAAATTAGTCCGAGATGGCCAGATCCGAAAAGAATCCGAAATAGAAGAGTCCGAAATAAGAAATCCGGAATGATTTTGGTCCGGAATGAAAGAAAATCCGGAATAAAAGCTGGTCGAAATTAATCCGGAATGAATCTTAGTCTGGAATGAGAAAGAATCCGGAATGAGACTGGCTCCGGAAGAACTTGATCTGAAATAAAATCAGCCCGGAATATAGTTCGTATCTGAATGCAACAGTAGTCCGAATTCCCTGCAACAGATAACCACCAACAGTGTTTCGTATCCGAAATAGTAGCTATCCGGATTTAACAGTAGTCCGGGATCAATCTGAGATGAATGATCTCCTTCATGTTCTTCGAGATCTTCAACAGTAGCAAATCCGAAATCCTTGAAACTTCTTCGTGTTCTTCGGAATCCGCAACAGTATCAAATCCGAAATCTTCAGGCCTTCTTCGAGTTCTTCAGAACAGTAGCAATTCCAATCAAATCACAGCAATCTCCAATTCTGAACAGTAATCTGGGTTGAAAAGCAACAATTCCAATTCCGATCAGCTCTTCAATCTACGATACCTGGAGCCTGTATTGTATAGCAGGCCTGAAATCGGATCTAACAGGTATCATAAACCTAATCAATTGCGGAAATATATATTAGGAAGAAGAACAATCTCTTGAATCAAAATCAACTTGCATACACCAGAATAGTGTCTGATACAAGTTTTTCAATTAGAACTCTCTAACCCCAAAACATTAACCTAATACATATATTTATACTAAACATCTAGCCCAATATTTACAACCCTAGGCCCATAAGGCACTAGGAAGGCCAAACCCTCTAAAAGCCCAAATGTAACACTAATGTGTAAACCTTCACTAGTATAATCCCAACAACATGGCACTATTAAAATTTAAATATTGTATTTACATTGTTCTCAAAATATCACATAATATTTGTTTTTTATTAAAGCATACTAAGGAAAGTCCATTTTTTATGTGTAGCAAACTTGGATAAAGTTATCAAACGCTAGCACCTGAAACATATGTAAATAAAGGGTCAACTAAAAAGTTGGTGAGTAACAAAGGTTTTCAGGCCAAGAATTTGACAAAAAGTTTTGGTATTGCATTATGTTGACCAGCTACAAGAGTTAGTGTGTAAAGTATTTTTTTAAGCTAAGTACATGGCAAAAATAGTTTTGTATAAATCGTTTGGCTATATATTGTTTAAACACAAATTGTATGACTTAATATGGAAAACTTTTGCCTTTTATATAAACATGCGTGTTTGTTTTGGGGTATACATTCAAGCCTGAGTTGACTAGTAGAATAAACCCAAAAAGGTTTACCTAGAACATATATTTCGGTTTCTGTCATTCATAACTTCCTCAATCCTTAACAAAAAAACCAATCCAGAAGTGGGAATGGGGCGTCACCCCTACAGAGCTATAACTTACTATTGTTTGGCTTTTCCAAAGTTAATGAATGTATTTGGTTTTGAATATATTTTCGAAACATCAAGTTTCATACAATAGGAACACAGATTTTACATAAGCCATATGTAGTAACTTATAAATTTTAAAAATAGTTTAGCCCATATGAATCATCCCAAAGGTTTAAGTAAAAGGGGAACTATGTACTCATGTTGATGCTTTAGCGATGAGTTTGTGCGTTCTCGAGGTTTACAAGTAATTCATAATAATAAGGATCGTTTGTTATGGTTTTTTTGCGATGATGTATGGGTTAAAAGAACCCTTGGCAAATTGTAATTTGTTTAGTTTTTTGGAAAATATAATTATATACAGCTTTCTGTTTTGTTTTTGTTTGATGTTATAAAAATAGTAAACGATGTCAAAACTAATAAAAATTTCCAGTCAACTTAATTAGAATGTGATCTACAACTTTCATATAGAATATTCTGTTAGGAACCCGGAAAATGGTCAAACCCGTAGATCTTTACAGATCCTTCAATTTTGCGCTTCAATTTAGTTTTTAACGGTTGAGGGTTCAAACATAAGTATTTTTAAGTGTATTATATATCGTTGGAACCTTATTTCAGAGTGCTTAATCATGAAATAAGATTTTACTTCATTTGCTTAAGTTTTGATTAAGTTAAGGTCGGTCAAAGTGACAACACTTATGTGTTCCCGTTGGTAGTTTTATTATGCATAAAAATACGGATTCGGACGGAAATAAGCTACTATTTGTTTATTGAAAGAGCCAAAGGAAGGGAACTTACTACTACTTAGGATAACTTCAAAGGATTCCTTCAAGAGAAGCTTGTAAATTAGGAACTAGAGAACTCACACAAGACTTTGTTTGTGTTTTGAATTAGTGTGAAGAAAATGGTGATCAAAGGATGCTATTTATAATAAACGAATGTTAAAGATATTAAGACAAGTGTCCATGGAGGCTTAAGAATGTGATTAGTGTTCGTTGAAGTGTCCACACTAGAAAGAGTATGGCAAAGGAGAAGATAGGTGGCAAAAGATGAGCAAGATAAGTGTTCGTGGGTGTCTTAGGTGATGCTTAGTGTCCTATGATGTGTTTAGATCTTGAAGATGGTTAGGACAAGTGTCTGTGAGTGTTTTAGGAATTGATTAGTGTCTTGCTAGGTGGCACAACATGGTAAATTAAGGTTTATGGTATTTTTAGGAAGGTTTCAAAGTATGTGATCCTTAGATTTGTTTTGGTAATGACGCTAAGTTCAAATAATATTGTTTGTATTAACGAATATTCAGTACGAAATCAAAGGCTCGAAATTTTCGTGGTGGTTACAAAAGCTAAAGTCATCTAAAAGTGAAGTATGTGCAGTTCGAGCATCTAATGAGGATCTTGAGCAATTGGCGAATATCTTAAATTTTCGGATGGGTACCTTCCCTTTCAATTATCTTGGAATGTCGACGGGAGCAAACATGAACCGAGTAGCTTCTTGGAAGCCAGTGGTGGATCGTTTTAACTCAAGACAATCAAGGTGGAAGGCTAGATGCTTGTCCTTTGAGGGACGAGTTACTTTGTCCAAAGCAGTACTAGGGAATCTTCTAACATATTACCTATCCTTATAAAAAGCACCCATAAAGGTTATAAACACGCTGGAAGGAATTAGACACATATTTGTATGGGGAGGGAGAAACACACATAAGAAGATTCGGTGGGTGGCATGGGAAAAAGTTGTGTCATCAAATAACCATGGAGGATTAGGGCTGGGAAGTCTTAGAGAAGCTAACTTAGCTTTGACCCTGAAATGGAGTGGCAATTGAGGGAAGACGGGACACAGTTATAGGCTCGTGTGGTGAAAGAAATTCATAGAAAGAACTAGAAAAAGCACCCATTAAGGTTTAAACACGGTGGAAGAAGTTAGACGCAAATTTGTATGGGGACGGAGAAGCACACATAAGAAGATTCGGTGGGTAACATGGGAAAAGGTTGTGGCATTAAATAACCATGGAGGATTAGGGCTGGGAAGACTTAGAGAAACTAAGTTTGCTTTGACCCTGAAATGGTGGTGGCGGTTGAGAGAAAATGAGACACAGTTATGGGCTTAGGTGGTGAAAGCAATTCATGGGAAGAACTAGAAAAACAAGATAGTCTTGGTAAACAATGCCCTCACTGGGGTTTGGAAGACCATTGGCAATATTGATAAAGAATTTCAAAAGAGAAACATAGGTATCCCAACCAAACTAGTTTGAAATGTAAGGAAAGTTGACAAGATAAGTTTCTAGGAGGATAAGTGGGTCTCCAACTCATGTCTAAAGAAATTATTCTCACAGCTTTATAATATGGCAACTAGAAAAAAAGGGTTTTAGTGGGTAGAAAATTACAAGAGGTGGAGGAGATGACACAGTTTGTGATTGGGAATGGAAAGCGCAACTGCAAAGTTTGGAAGCCTTGACAGAATTTCTTAAACCAATAGAAATGCCGAGGAACAAAAAAGTGGAGCGTTTTAGTAACTGAACATATTGGTCTGGTGGCTTATAAACTGGACCCGCTAGGTGATGCCCAGATACACCCGGTTTTCCATGTCTTTGTTGAAAAACGCTCGTGGGAATGTCAGTCTGTACCTTTACCAGTGGGTCCTCGTTTTTTGTTTCAACCTTTGAATGTTCTACATAGGAGAATGGTTCGTTGTAGGCATAGAGCTTCAACTAAGGCTTTGATTCAGGGGGACAATTTATTAATTACTAAAGCGACATGGGAGAACTTGGAAGATATGCAGATTAGATAACCTGATTTTCATTTTTGAGGCCAAAAATGTTTGTAAGAGGGAGGTATTGATGTGTTGTAATTAGTCTAGGGACTTAAAATGTCAATTGTAGATAGCTAAGGGGTCTTTGTTGTAAATGTGTGATTGCAAGTTGTTAGCAGGTTATAACCCTAACCACTCATAACAAG
Organism: Scalesia atractyloides; assembly: GCA_947069175.1. Taxonomy (NCBI): domain Eukaryota; kingdom Viridiplantae; phylum Streptophyta; class Magnoliopsida; order Asterales; family Asteraceae; genus Scalesia; species Scalesia atractyloides. The sequence goes on from CAMTDV010000027.1 coordinate 27,190,409, forward strand.
ATAATCTATCGAATTGGTGACCTATCTTTATTTGTAGTTCTTCTTCTTCTTCTCCTTTATCTCTTATTCTTGATTTGTTCTTATCAGGGTGTTAGCCAAGTTCGTGTTTTCCGATTTCAATTTCCATTTGATACCGATTCATATGTGGGAGATGACACAGTTTGTGATTAGAAATGGAACGCACAACCGCAAAGTTTGGAAGCCTAGACAGAATCTCGTAAACTGATAGTAATGTTGAGGAAAAAAAATGTTGGTTTGAATAGTCTCTCTAGTTAAGGATGTGCTCACAAGCATCACTTCTAAAGAGACAAAGGAAGGCAGCACTAAGCGTTGTGATGGCTGTAATGTGGAAGATTTGGACGCACATAAATAATAAGGATTTTAATGGAAATACATTCATATGGAATAAGGTAGTAGAGGAAGTAAAGGAATGCACGGTGAGATGTAGAGCAAAAGTGGAAACTCTGTCCTTGGAAAGTTGGTGTGTTAGGGCTATATAGTATGATACATAATTTGATGTAATGGTTGTCCTCTAGCTCCTGGCTAGAGGCTTGGTTGTAGAATAGAATTTCCTACTCTTTTTGTTAGTAGAGGAAAAAAAAGTCAACTAAGGAGAAAAAGACAAGGTCACCGTTGTTAAAGTTGAATTTACCAACTCATAATCAATTTTATACTTTTGACCTATTATTGTGATCATCATGTTTTTAAGTAGTTTTTGATATAATGCATACACTGAAAGATGTAACTAGACAACTAAGATGCCCATATAGACCTTTCTTTTTTTTTTTTTTTTTTGGTACTAAAACCCTTCAATCACATTTTAAAATTTTATAGCATAAGCTCATTATTATTTTTTATTTTCCTCAAGAGAAAAATATCCGGATTGTTTTTGGTAACGGAAAAGAGGTGCAGGGTTGTTTGGGTTAAAAAAAACAATTGTAGGCCTGCAACTCTTTTTCGTAATAACAGAGAAGGGTTTTTTTTAAACCTAAATGATATATATATCAAGTCCTTTTGGTTTATTGATTTAAGTGTTATGTTTTAATAGTAAGTGCATTTAAGTCATTTCATACCTATTTAACAATAAAAACTAACCTTCACTCACTTTAAGGACTATCCAAGAATGAATGTGTAAAAATTAGAGACTATGGCTATAATTTTAGAAGTGTAAAGACAATAATTGAAAATATAGATACTTTAGGTGAAACGGAACAAAACAAAAAGACTATCAAGACATTTTCTGTTTCATCTTTTATTATCAAACAATAACTTAACATTAGTTAGTTCCTTTTTTGATTTGAAATTTATCAATTTGGGGTATTGCAATATGTGAAAACACTTCTTTAATACGTTATACATGATTTCATGTCTACCTTTCTCAATAAAAAGAAAAAAAAAACGTTTATTTTTTTACATTTTTTTAATTCATAAAATTATACTTTTAGGTAATTCATAACTACCACATGTCTAAACTTGGTTATCTAATCAAGATCCAATTCCTTAAACGAATTATTTAACTTTTGGTAGTTACCTACTCAAATAGAGGATGTGTTTGGAATTGTTTATTTAACTCTAAAATTTTAAAAGTGTTTTTTTTTTAACAGTGCTTACTGACTTATGACTTTTTTAAAATGAGTTTATAAAAAAGTGTTTAGTTTAGCTTTTATAATGAGAAAAGTAAAAATGACTAAAAAGAATGAAATAAGTTTCTATGATTAGTTTTTATTTTAAAAGGGAAGATATATTGGTAACTTTATGATTAAAAAGCCAAAAATCATTTAAAAAGTAAGGATTTTATGGCTTTTGAAAAACAGTTTTTAATTCTTTTTAAAAAAGCCAAAATAAAAAAAATAAAAAAATACTTTTAGCATTGTCAATCATTTTTTTAATTTATTGACCTATTTCTTGTAATCAACATGTTTCTTAAATGGTTTTAAACATAACACACACCGAGGGATGTAACTAACTAGACAACTACAAGAATCATAGAAAAATTATACTTATTGTTTCTACTGAATGTCTCTTTTTATGTCTCATTATTGTATACAGTTTTCTATACATGACGTGCAAGTGTTTATACAGTTGTTGCAATTCTTTGCTTCAGTTTTTTATTGAAAAAACGCCTCTACCTACGAAATCGTCAATAAATAACTATCCATAAGAATTTTGATATCTCAAAAAATCACGCCCAAGTTTAATTATGCCATATATGCAACAAAATGCCAGATATGTTGAATTACATCGAAAGGGCCAAAGGTGAAACAAAATGTTGCAGAAAACTCACGAAACCGCTAGTATAGTCCCTCCAAGAAAATGACATAAGATAGAACAGATTTCAAGCGCGTGCGCGTCTAGACCTGAGTCTTCCAGCAATGCTATCCCCTAACACGATGCTACAACGTTTCTTTCGTGACCCCGGCTTTGTTTCTGGTGTAAGAACAACGGTTTTGACCTCCTCAATTGTGTTGTTGACTTTATCTTCAGCATTTGTCAACTCTGACTTTTCACATCCTTTAACTTCTGCTTCACGATTCTTCTCTTCCTGATCACCTTCGTTAACTTCTGCTTCAAATTTGTCTGATGATTGCAATTCAGGTGGTTTCTCATCAGAGTTGACTTCTGCCTCGACACTTCCATTTTTGGCCGAAATGGCTTCAGATTTGTCTGATGATTGTAATTCAGGTGGTTTCTCGTTGTTGACTTCTTCCTCTGGATTCTTGTCTTTTAACTCGACATTTTCACTTTTTTCAGCGACGCCTTCAGCCTCTCCTTCCTCCTTTGAAAAGGGTAGTGACCTTTTAGCACAAACCTGTGTATCGCTCTTCTCATTCGTCTCTATATTTGGGTCAGATCGACGCGTTTGGATCAGATAATGCGCAACTGACTTGTACCCCTGACTTGAAATCTAACAACAAAACAGATACATTCCGTTCAAATTTAACGGGATTACATAAAACCTTCTAAATCATTTTATTTAAAAACTGAGATTATTACTTTAAGAATATAATTTATATAATCATATTTAACAAACGGGAACAACGAACCTTCCTATAAAGCATACCAGTGGGAGCCCAACCTTTGGCCTGGCGGCACAAACTGCAGTTACAAATTCCCCGACAGACGGGGCAAATCCAATCAGGATTTTGCTTTGCTTCAAGTACATTCTCCCCATATCTGTATACATATACATGCATGCTAAAAACATTAAATATTGTATCTTTCACAGAAAATGTTGGCGCAAGTAATCCAAAGACGAAAGATAATTGTATATATGATATAAAATTTAATCAAGAAAAGCATCAGAATATTGGATGGTGCGAACTTTGTTTAAAAAAGTGTGAGATGCTTTGAGGCGTTTAGGTTCCAAAAGCCAAGGAAAAAGGTGCAGGCATCACATATGCGAGCAGTGGCGGACCCAGGAATTATTTTATGGGGGTGCGATCGGTGTTTTTGCCTAAATAATACACTAATTTTTTTACGGGTTTAGGGTTGTTTTTGCATATCAGTGTCCTACATACCCCTAACTTTAACCAATGTTGACCAATTTTCACCCAAAAGTACATGTTACCTTTTAAACCAAGGATGTAAAACAATAAAATTTATACTTGTATTCTTAATTTAAAAATAAATAAATAATAAACCAGTTTAAATGTATGTTTCTAAAGGATCATTGGTTGCAAGTGGTATACCTCATATACAAACAATCTCCACAAAACTGGCCTTGAACAAGGTTGCACTGGACGCAGTGGGTGCGATGACCGAGTGTTTTCTGCCTGCAACAAATTCAAGAAAATCAACCAAACCATCTTTGGCATAATAGCAGACATATAACAATTCAAAAACAAATATATACAAAAGAAATAATGACAACGACGTTGATGATAATTGATAACGATCAGACGATCATTATCAAAACTCAAGTCGGATACCTGCATTGGTGACAAGTTTTTCCTCTGATTTGATCATAGATCCTCTTGCCATCTTTCCCATACCCGTCAACAAACAGAGTCCACTCGGTTTTAGCCTCACCCAACAGCTTTTCATGTTCTTCTGTGTAAACCTCGGGCCTAGGGTTCTTTGCCATCAACAAGTCGTCCACATTTTTACCCGGTTTTGAGACATCTACCTCCGCATAGCTAACTGCTGGTGTACTCTGCAGTCTACACATCAAAAGTCAACTTCAAAGCAAGCAATCAAATCATAATAACCAACACAAAATCCATATTACTTAAAGTTCAGAATGCAAAAAAAAAAGAAACAAACTGTAAAAGTGTAAAGTGCAAATCAGTGTATAGTACCCAACACCAACCCAAAAAGGGTGTCACACAAATGAACCAAAACACAACACGTGTGACACAAACAGAATCCGTTTAACCCAATTAAATTTAGTTACCTCTTTTTGCATATTTACACTTTTAAAATTCTAAATTTACACATAACTTCTATTTTTTAAGCAATAATCTTTTAATCTATGACAACTTATTTTATAAACTTTACAATTTTAGCATAAAAAATACCAACACTTAAAAAAACAAAATTAAATAAATGGATTAAACACTTAAACGGGTCAACCCACGAACATGACAGGTTAACAAAAACATGACCCGTTAAGCTAATAAACAGCTTTCCCAAAAGTACCCGACCCCATTTAAACCAAACCCACAAACATGATCCCTATAGCAAAACATCTTCAGCTGTTCAACCCAAAACTGACCGAAACCCACAAACATGTTTTGTGTAGCAAGACTTCTTCACAGGTTCAAACACAAAACTGACCCAAACTCATTTAGAACAAACCCAAACCTACAAACATGATTCGTTTAGCAAAACTTCTTCGCGGGTTCAACCCAAAACTGACCCAAACCCGTTTAAACCAAACCCAAAGTCCAAACCCCCAAATTCTGGTGTCACCTAACTAAACTCACACCCCTAAAACTAAACAACAATTAAGTAAAAAAAAATATAAACAAAACCAAGATAGTCAAAGTAATCACATAAAACACATTAAAAAAAGTAAAAAGAAAGTAAATGGGTTAAACGGGCCAACCCACGAATCCGCCAAAAAGATGACCCAACCCATTTAGACTAATCCCAAACGGCCAAACCCGCAAATTTCGTTTTAGATTCATTTCATCGTAATAAAGTCTTAACATCATAATGCATATTAAACAAGATTTAAGAAGTAAAAACATAAACAAAACCTGGAGGATCTGCGAGTGGGAACAGAGGAAGGCAAAGGGGGAATACACCGATTATTAGGGGTTTTGTTCTGATTATTGGACAACAGTTTATTGTTCTTCCTGTAGCTATTGGGCTTAACAGATTTCAACTTAAGTGAGAGATCATAGATACCCAGCTTCTGCATTCTTTCAAGGTTTTCTTTGATTCTTTCTTCTCTGCATTTCTCGTAATCAGAAGAGCCAGTTGGGGTTGTTGCTTCAATGTTGTTGTTGGGAGTTGCTATAACTGGAGTGGTGGCTTGTATAGTGTTCATCGTCACCATCGTTGAAGGTCGGTGACTTTCGACGAGTGTTGTGTGACAATGGCGAGTTGAGGTGCCAACGGTCGGATTTGTTATAGTGGTGGGTTGTGTGTAAACCTCGATTTTTGTGCTAGGCTTTTGTGGGTGGATTAGTAGATGGTCCAGCCTTTTTTTCTTTTGGGCTTGGACCCTTTTTTATTTTTAAGATGTAATGAATTATTTTTCTTTACTATTACTTCTTACTTCAAGTCATGTTTAAGACATTAATCATTAGGGAAGGGTTAAGATGAAAAATAGCTTGAGTTGAGATAACTTGTGAGAACTCGACTTCTAAAGGATTTTGAAAAAATTATTGTTGACCGTTTTTCATGGTGGTGTGGCAAAATCATTTTATCGTTCTGGGTACAGTGATCTACGTCATCATAAATGAAACTTATATATCGAAAAAAACCCGACTCGTAAAATTTTTTTTGGTTCTTTTTACATGTGTATTTGTTAGATGTTAATCTACCTTGTGAGTGAAAACTACAAATAATTTATGGGAAATCAGATGTGAGAGGTTTTCAAAAAATAAACAAAGTTTAAAGATAAATGTTTTTATAACTAAATTATTCATTTTCATTTCTTTATTAATAGATAGAGATGAGAATGATGATTTGAATGTGAATGCACTAACAAAAATTGAGTGATTTTAGAGAAAAAAACCTTTGAGCACTAATGTGATAGTTAAAATAATAATTATGCTATAAATATGCTAAAAGTAATAATAGAATAATGATACAATGTTAATAAATTATATATATATATAATATTAAAACAAAGAAGGTTTAAACAATTCTATGGTGTTAATATGCTCCTAGTTAATGGATTATGGTGTTGATATGCTCCTTCTTAATGGATGAGTGTTGCATACATTCATCATATTTTAATCCCGCTAATTAAATTTTATCTTTGTCTTGCTATAACATATATTAATATTGTAATGAGCTGATACCAATATCAATTAATTGTCACGTCCCCATAACAATACATAGGTTTAATACCGCTAATTATATAATAGTAAGGATAATGTGTTATAACGAATAATAAAATAAGCTAACTGAAACAATAATTACTAACATTTATTTTGTAAACACTTAATAAGATGATAAAATTGTAGAAATTTCAATATTTTGTAAAGTGGGCATTTTACACATCTTCCAATTTATTCTTATTGCTACTAACCACCAATAAGATGAAACAATCCTGGTTTTACATTAAATTCTGGCAATACGAACGCCTCCTAAAACAATCATGCATCTAAAAGGTTCCTAGCGGAGTCTCTCGTTTGTTGAGGTAAGAGTATTCACAATATAATCCTTAAAAATATGTGATAAAGTTTACTTATATTATAAATAATGATTATTAGTATTTTTGAATGGTTGTGAGTAAAGGAGAGAGAAAATATATGGGAAATATACGTTCATAAGTAAATATATGGGGAAAATCTGGAGAGAGAAAATTGTATAATTTTTTTAATATTTTTAGAAATGGTTGTGAGTGAACAAGACAGAAAATGTAATGATAAAGATATAAAAATATTATTTAATTAAAAAGAAGAGAGAAAAAAATTTGTTTTTAGTGGAAATATAAGGATGTTGATAGAGAATTCCTTATATTGATAGAGAATTCATTGTCAATGCTCTAAGGTTACCTTGTTTGTAAAGATAAGGTTAATTATTGCAACAATACTATGTTTTTCGTTTTTTTTTTCTAAACAACTTTGTAAGCTTCCCTCTTGAACTATTACACCGAACGGTGTGGAAGGACTAGGAGTGGCGTGGAGGCTTCAACCACATTAGCACATCGCTCTGTGGCCCGTCGTGATGGGGGAGGTGTAGATAACTCGACCGGTGTGGAGGAGTTGATGTCGGTGACGTGACGTTAGCTCATTGGTCAAAAAATAGCCATTGAACCACTCTAAATTTAAAAATCTTTCCAAAAAATCCTATATATTAAATCATTCCTACATTATTTCTTCAAACATAGACAACATATCTAACATATTTCTCTTTATAAACATTTTTTTTCACTCTCAATTTTATTATTCTCTAGAAAAATGAAACGATCAAGTTCATCATCTTCGTCGTCATCGTCTTCTCTTAAAAAACTTCTTTTTTCTCATCATCGGATGACCAGAGACCTGAGCTAATAATATCAACGACTCAAACTATATTTAAAGACAAATGAACCTCACAACCCCAAAGGAGGAAACATAACATAAAGATTTAAATATTATTAATCAATCACCCATTTTCAACGACTATATAAACGGTGTTACAGCGACGGCTTTTTTTTTATCAACGGTACGGAGTACAAATACGGTTATTATCTAACGTATGGAATTTACCAGGAATATGTGGTGTTTGTAAAATCATTTACAAAAAGTACAACATTAGGAGAAAAGAGAACGAAGTTTAATGATGCTCAAATTGAGACATGAAAAGACATCAAACGAGCCTTTGGTGTTTTGTAGAAAAGATGATGGATTTTGAGCATACCGTATAGGATTGTGGAAAAATTTAGAGTTAGAAATGTGATTTACGCGTGTATTATTTTACATAACATGTTTTAAAGGATGAAGGAAGCGCAATTCACGAGTATTGTGAGGAGGAGAGGCAACCAGATACTGAAGACATAAGTGATTGAACACAATTGGAGTGTTCCACGAAACGACAATGACGGAAAGGATAATTAAAATTTTGTATTTTTTTATTAATGTTTTTTATTCATGTAATATTTTATTAGCTTATGTAAATTTTTTTAATTAATGTTATTTCTCTGTTTTTTATTTAATAGATTTTTTTTATTTTTTTAAAACGTATGTCACGTGTCATTCTACGCCACCATTTCACGCCCCATCTCACTCAACGCGTTTTGGGGCTTGTAGAGGAAATCTGACACTGCTGGCATGTCTCTTCATGCTCCTTCATATCAGCTAATTATTTTGTGGTATTTATGGAAGGCTCTGAATGATCAATGTTTTAACGACATTTACAAGGATCCAATGAAAGTCGTAAAGGAGATCAAGACGAGTTTGTTTAGTTGGATAAAAGTACGGCAAGATTTAACTATTTGTCTTAGTTGATTAGTGTAACTTCAAAGATTTAAGTTTGCTTATTATTTTTATTCATTTGTCATTAAAAATATTAAATCCTACTGCTAGAGGTTGATTTGGTGCAGTTTCAATTTATACACGCGTCTTTATGTATGTTTTTGGTATTTTTCATCTATTTTTCCGCATAGGCTATTTCATTCCGATATATTTAATGCTTAGACCTCACTTTTACGAGAGTTGAACTATTTATACAAGTTTAGGTGAGTTTTATGAAAGATTTATGTTTTTACAAAATTAGTTTAAGAGTTGTCATTTTAACGTGATTTAAAATTAGTTTAAGAGTTGTCATTTTAACATGCTCTTTTTGGTATGTTATTTAGTGCGTTAGATTTGAGTAAAGACAAGGTACAAGCTATAAATCTTGAAATAATAGCTCTACATAGAATTAGAACATAGTATTCACAAATCTTTTGGAAGGTTGAAAACCAACTTGATAGGGTGGAGGGGGCGGCTACCAGATAGAAATGCGAGTTAGCCGGATGAAGTTAGAACATTGACGCAAATGCCGCTAGAGAGGGCTGGGGATTGTTCACGAGATCAGGATCTAACGCTAGATAGAACATGGGATGAGTGAGTTTATGTGTATTTATTGAACTTCAATTAAAAATGTTACTAGATTGATATCCCTTTAGACCAAGCGTAGTGAGGGCGTTTCACCCCGTTCACGCCATTCACATGATGACCACCGCCTCCCTCCCTCATTAACCTCCAAATTGGCCGGTGCTCGTGGCTTTTATAATGAAAGGAAGAATACGGTTGTGAAATGGTAACTTTCTTAAATACAAAAAATCAATTTATTTTATTTTTACCTACTATATAAACAACCTTCTTCACCATTATAAACATACAAATTTTGTGTACACCTCATACACACTCAATCTATTATCTACAAATTTTATTCAAGATGTTCCCATATAGTAACCTATTCAATCCCAACTATCAATCATCCAGACAAGCCACAAACCATCGCAACGCCTCTAACTCGACAAACACCCAAAACCCGGATGCCCAAACCCCGACTAGTTATCCGATGAATCTGGATTTTTTTTTTAAATACTTATAACCCTTATAAGTGCCTATGAATGCGTTTGGTTATTAACAAAATCTTATGGGTTTTCAAGAACAAACGCAAACATCACAACCATTTACTTTTCCCGAATCACAAACTGAAATGGTGCCCGAGAAGCCACCGGACAAGGCGGGACCATCACAACATCGCCAAAGGTCGCATAAGAAAAAAGATGTGGACGTCGGATGAAGAATTCGCTTTGGCACGATCTTGGTTCGACATATCGAGGACCCCATCTTGTATATTTAATTTTGTTATGTGTATGTATATTTAATCTTTTATATTTAAGTTGTAAATATTTATTTAGGTTTGCTTTTAGCAAACTATCAAAAAGATTACGAGTTTTGGGTCGGAATTACGAAAAAGTTTTTGGCCCAAATAAAAAAAACCGGATGACGATTGTACTAAGGATTAAATTACTAGTAAATGGAGGGATATTAGGGTCAAAGTATCCGAATAAATAACATCTACTCCCGGTTGTGGAATAGTAGCCAAGGCGATGCTCAAATCCAACAACAAGCTTTGGTGGAATTCCAAGCAAAGAAAGGGTCGTTATGTTATATTAAACCTTGTGATCTTTTGAGGTAGTGCTCGAAATGGCATCTCGTTTCAATACTGAAGACGAGTAACTCAAATAAATCCAAATCCTCATGGTCTATCCTTAACGTGAGCCAATCTCAGACACCCGAATTAATATTGACTTGAACAAAATGGAGGATGAGTAAGAATTAATATTGACTTGAACGAGACAGATGATGAGTATGAAGAAGATGAAGAACCAGAATTTGAATAGCTCCTACGTCCAGCCAGAAGTGGTATGGCAACGCAAAAAAAATGTATTGTCGATTACAACGATTGGTTTATAGAAATGAATCAAATACCTGAAGCTCTAACTGTTATTGAAAGACAATGTTTGGAGAATAGGAAAAAACAAGATGAGGAGGACAAGAACGCCTTCAACTAAAAAGGGATTGGCAAATGGTGATTGATCTTGAATATTGTTGAAACCAATCTCCACTTTAAGAGTGGAACGCGACCTACAATTGAAGTTGTGTGCACGCATCAAGAACAAATATGGTCTTCAAGATGACGAGTGAAAATTCTACCTTTATTTGATGTGAATCCATGAATTCGTTTTAATTCTATAAAATCCAATTTATATTAAAATATTGATAACACTTTCTTATCAATCAGCCGCGGAAGCATGAATAAACACAAATACAAATAAAACTATTCACGACAGAGATCCAATTAAAACATACTCAGATAATTATATAAAACACAACCAGAACGGGTTTAAGATTGTACCTTGACAAATACCAAAAACTCATACGATGGATGCAATGAACAACTTCGCTAGTAATCCTGATCACAATCTCCAAAATCACCACGAAACTCCACACGTGAAAACAGATCAAATCCGAATCAACAAACACAAGAAGACGGATGGCAATGGCGGCGGGCAGTGGTGGCCGACGAAAGTGGCGATGCCCAGAGGTCGCAAGGGAGAAGGAGGGAGGAGAATGAGGTGGCTAGGGTTTTTCCTAATCTCTTGTTTATTGTATTTGATACCAAATCTGCAATTAGGATTTCAAGTTAATGTTCTATTTATAGATCCTTAACTTACATCTTACCAATCCCTACAAGTAATAAATCTTTGACTAGTTACTTATTATTAGTCAACTTTTTATTATCTAATTATAAAACCATTCTTCATAGTTATTATCTTTTTTTAATGGCTAAACTTGCATACCATGGGGATTGAACCCATAATCTCCTACAATCCTACACCTTATCTTGCTCACCAACACCATTGGGCTATCCGCAATGGATCCTTCATAGCTATTATCTGGTAACAATCAATTCTTGTTTTTGTTGAATAACGATTATTCTCTGCTCAATTGTCAAATGCTTTGACTTTATTTTATTCTTAATAAAATAACCCTTTTAATTTATTTATAATAATAAATTATTACTCGTTTAACTATTCAAACGACACCACTTGTTTCCACTAAATTCTTTGTTTCACAAACAATTAATATCTCTAGTATTTCTCTAAATACTCGTTCTCCATAATTAATCCGTATTTCTGCTCTATATTATTTAACACCTAAATATTATACTTTGTTTATCGTTCAAAGTGTAACTCTTTAGATCGTACCTCAATAGTAACTTTTTGCACACCCAATTCAAACATAGTTGTTATTTTAGTTTTAATTTCTATGTGTTTTATTTCTATCTTTTTTTTTCATTTAAATGTAGTGTTTTTTAACGAATTACTTTATTTATGTTTTCTTAATTATTGTTACATTATATTAAAACTATAATAAAAAATTATTAGGTAACTATTAAAGTAACAAAGGAAGGAGAGTGAACCATATCACTTTACGAAAGAAAATGGTTTTATTGATCGGGTTTTACAAAATCGGGTATTGACAATATCTGGGTCGGGTCTGAGTTTTATACAAAAAATGTATACCCTATATATCCAGGTTCAGGTATGGTCCAGGTCGGGTTTTCTAATACCCGGGTATTATAATACCCTATTTCCGGGTTCGGGTAGGGTCGGGTATGAATCGGGTTGGGTTCGTGTATGCCTCGGGTATGGATCGGGTATGCCTCGGGTATTCATTTTTTTTGCATAAAATATATAAATATAAAATGCAGAACCTTTTTATTTTATAAAACATAGAAATACATGAAACTTAAATAATCATAGAACCGGGTCGAATAAGATGATGAACATAGATAGCTTCGAATAACTTGATCGTCTTCGTTTATTGTTTGTCTCGAGTATAACACTTGCGATTAAACCAACATCAATGATCCCTTTTATAAGGTACATAGATACAATGTAAACAAAAAATGGTCAAAATATATTTTCTAACGGCTATATAGCCGTTACAAAGGTACAAAATTCGAAAAAACACAAAAAATGAAAAACTTGAACAGAGTATTGGAAAACCCGGACTGAGTATTGAAAAACACGGTTCAGGGTTCGTGTTGAAACCGGGTACTCGTAAAACCCTGGTTGAAAACGGGGATAAAAAACTCGGTTTCGGGTTCGGGTTTTATAACAGAAATGCATACCCAGCCCCTATCGTATGGGTAGGGTCGGGTTCGGGTATGAAAAACCCGGGTTTTATAATACCCGGTTTCGAGTTTATTTTTCGGGTCTAGATCCGGGTTCGGGCTTTTTGTGCAACACTAGCCCCACCATCCTTGTAGATATGTACCAACTATTTTTTACCAAAAAAGAGAGATCATTTTATTCATTCCACATAAAAAAGCTTACTAGGAAGGAGCTAGCAAGATATCACATTACATCTAGTTTGTTTCACATATCGTTCACTGCACCATTTTTCCACAGTAAGTCTAAGTGACCTCTACGATCCAACCATAACAAGGAGGTATCCTTAATTTCTTCAAATATTCTTTGATTGGAGCAATGTTTCCCCCGGAAGAATTTAACGTTTCTTTGGATCCAGATTTGCCAAAACGTCGCCATTATTGCACATTGTGACGCCTTGTTTTCCTTCTTTTCAGCAGTTTAACTGTTGATTGTGTATAGTATTTCCTTCGCCGTTCCGCACAACTTTAAGCCCCCACCTCTCAGCCAAGATCCCCACCATCCACCAAATCGCCTTAACTGTTATACAGTCCACTAGAACATGGTCTGTTGTCTCATGTTCCATTCCGCTTTATGGACAAAGCAGGTTTCCGACCTGTACACTTCGTTTTGCTAGTTCGACCCGCGTTGGTATCCAAACTAAGTATTGGGCTTAGCCGTATCCTAACTACACCAGTTGATCACATATTCTTTGCTGCCTAGATTTTTTTATTACATCTAGAGAGTTTAACCGTAAAAAGTACCTTTTTCAGATGCCCAACCCCACGCATCACCTGTAGACTTCACATGTTTTTACAAACCCCCGTTAGAGAGTTGTTTACGGGGATAATGCTCTGTTTCCAACTTCTTCCGTGAATAGCTTTTTTTATGACCTTGACCCATAGTTGATTATCATCGTCCCCCGCCCCGAATAAATTTTCGCCTTATTCCTTCAAGAGTGTTTATTATTACATTCAATGGGGCTTTATAAAGAGAGACGTGATACGTGGGTGAACTACTTAATACCGCCTTTGCCAAAGAAACCCTCCCGTCAAAGAGAGATACTTCGCTTTCCATCTAGAGAGCCTGGCGATCCACCACCAATTCAAGTTTGCTATTCTATTCATATTAGTGCCTACCAACAACATGCCGAGGTACTTGAACGGAAGAGCCCCAATTGTCTCACATGCTCTAGTTTCTTACATTTTTATTTTGTTTTGTTGATATTAAAAAGCCTAAAAGATTACAATTTAATATAGCATACGACAAATACATTAAACTAACTTTACCAAGTACTCAAGTAGTAGATAGAAGTATACACTTAGGGTGACACTAAATCATGAAACAAACTTTGTCTTAAAAAACAATATCCTTAAAAATCATAAGAATCCTTACCTTGTATCACATCTCGTTCTCAATCAAGAATTTACGATTATTCAACTTGAAAAAACAATTTAAAAAATAATTGAAGGAAATATAACTAAAGAACTATATACAAGGGGTAAAACATGACGGTAAATAAAGTTGTATTTCACGATATATTAAAATTAAAACTCAAACACGACAATGGTTTTCACTTTTCGAATTTAAATTTCTAATACTAAAATAGAGTTGATAATAAAATAAATACATGATAAGAATTTAGACATCCGATATAATAATATCACTACCAAACGTCTACTCTATTTTCATTGCATTCCCCGGTGTAGAAATCGCAAGTTCCGGCACCACAAAACAATCTCCACCCTCTACCTGCCACCCACTCCCGTCACCGCCCGCTGTGTTAATGTTGGTACTAACACCAACGTTAACGCCGCCGCTGATACCAGAAAACGGCCAAATTGTTCTTCCAAGCCCAAAACTCACATCTTGATCAAACCCACAAACCTCAGCCCCAAAAAACCCGGGACTATGAGATCCGCTCAAAAGCGAGGTAAAACTATTGTTCGGTGTCGTTACATGAGCCCCACCGAACGACATGAACACCGGGTTAGTGGTGCCAGATGGAAGAATGTCACGTGACGTGTTAGTGGAGACAAGTGGGCGTTTAGCATTCTTCTGACTGCCACCACCAACCGGGATGTCGCGAAGCGTGCAGCCTTGGGTCCAGTACCTACGGCACGCTTTGCAGAAGTGACGAGGTTGAGAGAAATTTTAGTTGTTGTAGTAGCAGAATTTGGTGTTGGTGGAGTCGCACCGTGGGCATGGGAGGTGTTTGGGTTCTTGAAGTGGTAGACCATGGTGGTGGTGGTTCTTGACGGTGGTTGTTGGACGGTGGGTGGATGTTTCTGAAGGCATTTTGATGCGGTTTTGAGGTTGTTTTTGAGAGGGTGAAAATGGGGTTTTTAATGTGAATGAAGAGAGAGAAAATGTTGATTCTGACGGTTATATTCCTTCTATTAGCAGGCTTTTTCAGAGTTGGTGTTTTGGGAGACAAGTTTCAGACGGCTGCGTTATACAGAGAGATATGTATACACAGAGAGTAGATATATGTGTAGAGAGAAAGAGAATTGTGTGCTGTGATTAATGATAAGACAGCCAAAACCAGGATCTTGAAAACAGAGTCTCTTCATGGATAATAGGATAATCACATATTAATACATGTTGGTTTTTTTTGTTGGATAATCACGAAAATAGCTTTGGAATGGTTAACTTTATCAAAATAGTCTACTGACATGGCTCTACGAGCCGTTTCAATATGCTAACACGGTTTAAAAAATTATTTCAAGTCAACTAACCCATGATTGCCACGTGTCCAGTTGAGCCGTTTCAGTGTGCCTTGAGCCTTTTCAGTGTGGCTTAAGCCGTTTCACTGTAGCTTAAGTCCTTTCAGTGTGGCTTGAGTCGTTTCAACCATAGACTTAAGTCCTTTCAGTGTGGCTTGAGATCTTTCAGTGTGGCTTAAGCCCTTTCAACCATAGACTTAAGCCCTTTCAATGTGGCTTGAGATCTTTCATTGTAGCGGCTTGGCTTGGCTTAAGATCTTTCAGTATAGCGGCTTGGCTTGGCTTAAGATCTTTCAACACGGCTTGAGAACTTTCAACACAGTTTAAATATAAACAGAAAATTAAAAACATAAACGAATAATTTAAAATATAAACGAATAACTTAAAAAAATCTCAATAAAATGTGAGAACTTAAAAATCTCAATTAAAAAAATCTGCAAGTTTTAACTTGAAAATAAACTAAATAATAAAAAAATATAACTTTAAAAACCTCGTGTATTGTACGAGTTGAATAAATGTATTACACGGGTACAATACACGAGTTTTTTAAAGATATTACTTTTTTATAATACACGAGTTTTTTTTAAAAATATTACATTTTTATTATTTAGTATACAAAAATACATTTATTTATACACAGAGTTTTTAAAGGTATAACTTTTTTAATTATTTGGTATATACAAGTACATTTATTCAACTCGTACAATACACAAGATTCTTAAATATATAACTTTTTAATTACTTAATATATAAAATTACATTTATTCGACTCGTGTAATAAACGAGGTTTTTAAAGTTATATTTTATTATTTATTATAAAAATTACATTTATTTAACCTGTGTAATACACATGCTTCTAACCTAGTAATTTTTTATTTTCAAGTTAAATATTCTTTATTTTCAAGTTAAAACTTGCAGATTTTTTTAATTGAGATTTTCAAGTTCTCACATTTTATTGAGATTTTTTTAAATTATTCGTTTATATTTGTAATTATTCGTTTATGTTTTTAATTTTCCGTTTATATTTAAACTATGTTGAAAGATCTCAATCCGTGTTATAAGTTCTCAAGCCGTGTTGAAAGATCTTAAGCCAAGCCAAGCCAAGCCGCTACACTGAAAGATCTCAAGCCATATTGAAAGGGCTTAAGTCTATGGTTGAAAGGGCTTAAGCCACACTGAAAGATCTCAAGCCACACTGAAAGGGCTTAAGTCTATGGGTGAAACGCTCAAGCCACACTAAAAGGCTTAAGCCACACTGAAACGACTCAAGCCACACTGAAAAGGCTCAAGCCACATTGAAACGGCTCAACTGGACACATGGCAATCATGGGTTGGTTGACTTGAAAGGATTTTTTAAGCCGTGTCAGTATATTGAAACGGCTCTACGAGCCGTATCATGGGGCTATTTTGAAAAGGTTGACCATTCCTTGAGCTATTTTCGTATTTATCCTTTTTTTTCCTTCAGATTGTATAGTTTTTTTTCCTTTTCTTTTAGAATCTTGTGTTAAAAACTTATTGAGAAGACTCAAAATATAAATCGAATGTTAAAATACAAATGTTATGTTTGTATTATCATGTTTAACTCGCTAAGGATTTTTTCTATACTTTTCTATAGGCTAATATACTGGGTATTATTGTTGTTTAATTGATTAGGGATTCTAAATTACACGAAAAACTTTACTAGTTGATGTGTCAATAACATACCATTTATCAATTGCTAGTCTCTCTAAGTAAAAGAACTCAAGCATCGTGCTTCCAAACTTTTTCAACCCTCGCCATTCACACGACCTGTCCTAGTTGGCAACCTACGTTGTCATCATTACATGTCCACGTATGTCAGCTGACTCTACCCGCCTTTTCCATCGGCTCATCATGACTATCCACCAAAATACTCGGGAAAACCACAAAACTAGCTACCTGACAAGACGTCTTTGCGAAACTAGCCACCTGACACGGCCTTACGAGCCGTTTCCGTTAACGGAAGCGGCTCAAACATAGTATTCACCGCGGACCAACAGAAAGAGGACACGTGTCCGATAAACGCTAAAACGGCTCTCGTTTCAGCTAACCCCTTTTGTTGAAAGCTCTCAGCCGAGCCGTTTCACGTGGCTTATGCATCCAAGTCGGTTAAGGACCCGGCTCGTCCCTTAGCCGAGTACCTTCAACGAGCCGAGCCGTCTTGTCGTGGGCTGAGCCTGGGTTGACGCGACTTAGAGCCGTTTCCGTACCTTGTTCAAGCCTGGGTTGACGCGACTTAGAGCCGTTTCCGTACCTTGTTCAAGCCTGGGTTGACGCGGCTTAGAGCCTGGGTTGACGCGGCTTAGAGTCGTTTCCATACCTTGTTCAAGCCTGGGTTGACGCGGCTTAGAGCCTGGGTTGACGCGGCTTAGAGCCGTTTCCGTACCTTGTTCAAGCCGTTTCCCTATAATATTTAAGTGGTTTGTGTTTCAATCTCAACTCAGACACGAAAACGTAGCAAAATGTGTTCCAAATGCATCCCGTATATCCATGCAGGCCATGACCACAAGAGTGATATTATGTTCAAGTGTAATGCAGAGGAGTCTATCAGAACGACGTTTTTCTTAGCTTTAAAATCAATGGTGACCGGTTTGAAGCGTGAAGATGTTTTTCTCATTATTATATTGGGTATTCCAACTGCCTAAACCTTAGACGGTTCTAACGCTTTAAGGAGGTTGATGAGAATCGCAACACATTTGAGTGTTAGCTAGGTCTATCCAAACATCATCGAAGCTGCAGAATCGTCGAATTGCTCCAAATTGCTCCATGTATTGAGTGTAGATGGAACTTACCAGTTCAAGGCACACCTTTATCATTACTATGTTTTGATGTAGAATCATCGAATTGCTCCGATTAGTTTTTGTAGATAAAGTTATTTGGTGTATTCTAGTTTAAATGTTGAATGTTTGTATTTTTATTTGTTTTTTATTTTTCTGTATTCAATAATAATAAACTTTAGTGATTGTATTAATTTAACATGCAAAAATCTAATATAATTTAACACCCGTTTTTGCCTCTTATAAATCAGTCACCCCCACCCATCACACCCCACGCGTTCCCACCCCACTATAAATAACGAGTCCACGCGTTTACCCTAAACCCACGTCGTTTTACAGCCCGCCGTTGCACAGACCCCACGTTGCACAGACCCGCCGTTTGCAATCTTTGATCAATGGCTTTCAATTCTTTGCCCTGACCGAGGTTGAAGACATTGCCTTATGTGAGGCATATTTCGAAGCTGTCTGTGAACCACGCCGTCGAGGTCAGCGTGGCGTGTGGGTCCGAGTTCAACGGTACTACTCTCAGCTTCGTGGTGTTGACAACAACTAAGGCGTGGATTCCCTGTCTTCTAGGTTTCGGGTGATCCACTTGGACTGTGAAAGGTTCGAGCGTATCTACCACGCCATTGAGCTACGGGGGGGGGGGGGGGGGGACCTTGGTGAGGATGACATTAAGGAAGTTGCCCTCATCAACTATTGCCACGAATATGGGCGTGATTTCACACACGTCACGGAGTGGGACACTATTAGACTGTTTTTAAATGTAAAGTTTTTTTTACTGTTTATTTTAGTTTTTATGTATTTTTTTATTAATATAAATTATGTGGTTTTGTTTTTATGTTATAAATCTATTTAATAATTATAACTTAAGTTTATCACCTAACCTTGTCCATAAACAGAAATGTAACCTTGCAACAGAAATGTAAGTATAATATAATAAACGTATACTACTATTAACCTAACCTTGCAACAGTTTAATATTAAAATTATTTAACATTAGGTCGTGGCAAACAATGCCAAAAATACAGTTTATCAGCCATGAATCGTCTATATGATAAACAAATTTGTCTCATGTCTCCAATAATGTTAATTGGTTTGTCCGTAACGAGATGCTCCATAAGCATGCACAGATAGACAGCTTCATTAATGGTGATTGACTGGTTAGAAATCACATAGTCGTCATTAAGCTCATGGGTTATGTTTTTTTTCTGGTTTCCCCGTCTATTTCCAGTACCGCAAATGCACCAATACACTTTGACCTTTGTCAACCTTGGGAGAATAACATATCTAAATTTGTTCCCCTCACAAACGTTTTCAAAGGGATAAAAAATTAAAACCTGAGACGCCAACTCAAGTCGTGTCAAAAGCCAGAAGTTATTTTCAAGCGGCAGCAGAAAAAACACGAAATCCACGTCGAAAATGGAAGGATATGGGTTTACTTTACCATTGACATAACCAACAACGTTCTTAGGAACGGAGTCTAGTAGCGTGTCATAGAATTGTGGCGGAAGAATTGTCCACCGCAAATTTAATGTGGGATCCTTTTGTAGTTTTCTACTTCTCCAAGCCATCAGTCTGCAACCCATCCTTCAATATGATGTTTATAATATATTATTTTAATATTAAAAAAAGAAATAATATATTTGGTAAAAACGCTTAACAAACTAATCGTTGATGTTAGGTAGCCGTTACAACGACGCCTAACAGGGTTCCCTCAAATTTTTTATCCAGCTCTACTGGGCCGAATAACAAAATGGGGAGTCCCCATTATTGTAAAAGTTGACAACATCTTTCAACCAATTTTCAGTTTTGTCGTCTGGAATCGTACATCTACCTTCTCTGTTCTGGTGTAAACTTTGCCTATTATTAACAAAGTTTATTTTCTCTGACTCCTAGGGTCGTGAGGCTTCGGACGATGAACCCTCATCCGTGTGTTTAGGTGCTCTCTATTTCTTTAGTATCTACGATGATTCTTTGTTAACTGGTTGAGAGGAGTATAGGTCACTGTTAGTTTTGTCAGACATTCTGCGTTTCTTTTCTTCTAAGATTTTGAATGTAGATGAACAAATATACAAGTGACCCTGTATTTCTCCGTATTTAAGTAGGGAAAAAAAGACAAAAAAAAGAAGTAAAATTTGAATAATCATAAAGATGTTGACTAAGCCGTTTCATTATAAAATCCGAGCCGTTTCATTAATAAAATCCGAGCCGTTTAAGTAAAATCCGAGCCTGGTCCTGGGTGCACACGAGCGAATGGTCCTGGGTTCGATACTGGTACTTGGTCCAGCCGCAGCACTAACATCTTTTTTTTAATAAAGCCAAGTTATGAAACACGAAAGACTTAATATAAAAGAATTAAGAACTAAATTTGAAATGGGTTAGACACGCAGTCCAGCGGTAGGGCTGCGTGCACACGTACAAGAGGTCGCGAGTTCGAATCCCGGCTAGGGTCGGTTATGGACAGGTTTTCAGTGTTTAAATCTGAAACATTTTTTTAAATAATAATAATAAAACTTTTAATCCTTTTGTTTTAAAAATCAAAGACTGAAGAGTTTGAAACAGTACATAAATGGATTTAAAAATTCATATTAAACAGGTTAGACATACAGCCCAGTTGGTCGGGCTGTGTGCACACGAGCGAATGGTCCTGGGGTTCTATACTGGTACTTGGCCCGGCCGCAGCACTAGCATCCTTTTTTTTAATAAAGCCAAGTCATGAAACCCGACAGACTTAATATAAAAGAATTAAGAGCTGAATTTGAAATGGGTTAGACACGCAGCCCAGCGGTAAGGCTGCGTGCACACGTACGAGAGGTCGCGAGTTCGAATCCCGGCTAGAGCCAGTTTTGGACAGGTTTTCAGTGTTTAAATCTGATAATTTTTTAAATGATAATAATAAAACTTTTAAATCATACTTATAAATATTGTAATTCTTTCATTTAAAAATAGGCATATTATTTAAATACTTCAACACTCACGTCAATAAATAAATAATTAAGAATTTAGACAAATAAATTGCGAGCAACGAAATATTATTTAGGGAAAATGTTATGCGAATATCTAGGATAAATGATTCGTCCATTCGGTATCATCACTTTATACTCGTGCGATATCTTCAAGAAATCTTCTTCTGTAAGACCCTATCTTTATTTACTGAATTTCTATTAAAGGTTTCGTATTTAAACACGTAAATAAGAATACTCGTCACTCAAATATTGTAGTTTATTAAAACTTTTTCAACATATTTAAACAATTTATCATGTTATCATTGTCTAGTTTTGATATAATCAAAACCAAGTGCGGAAGCTTCGTCTTTGATCGTGTTCGGTTCTTCATATAGCTTGATCCTCCTCCGGTACTCCCAATCATCACCTATATTTCATAATTTATGAAATACGTTAGTTATAAATAGATTATAACGTAATCGAATAGACTCTAAGGCTTAAAACAATAAAAACAATTTTTTTTTTGTTTTAGACTCCACCGTAAGCTACGGCTAGCCACCTTAGCTTACGGTCTAGTTTTACGGTCCAGACCTTCTGTCTTACGGTCCCGGCCTTCAGTCAATTACAGCAGCTGCCTACCGTAAGCTACGGTAGGCCACAGTAGCTTACGGTGGCTTGCTGCAGATTTTCTCTTATTTGCCATTTTAGTTACGACAACTTCCGTAACTCACTCGATTTTCATCCGTTTTACTCGAAACTTGTTTCTAATTGTCTGTAAATTGTATTCTTACATATTTAACCCGAAATCCTTGACCCGGATATTTATTCCCTATGACTTACGCATTTATTTCCGGTTTATATTCTTATTTTCCAAATTTTGCCCAATTTGCCCTTTAACCCCTTTTTAAAGAAACTATACATTTACGCATCCTTTTCGGCATGCAATAACACTTTATTTATTTGTTATTTTGACCCGTTTGGTTGTTTTAGCGTAATCCAACGCTTATTTCCACCGAACTTATCTATCTTATTATATCCACACTAAGATATCTACCTATTTCTCACCACAACTTTATTTGTGGTGAATTTATTATCGCAAATACATTTCGTCCAATTTCTGCCCTCTTTGGTTCGACCGTTTACGGAAAAGACCATTTAAAAAGGCATTGAACCAAAAAGGTTTATGCTTTTCGCTTTTACGTTACCGAAAGGGTCTATTATATTATAAAACTCAATTTTAAACTAATATTAGAGTCGTTTACTTATTTTTCATCACTCGAGGGCATTTTGGTCAACTTAGTCTCTTCTTTTACGATGAAGGACTTACCATAACATGTTTTGACCAAAATGAACATTTAACCATAATCTATGTAAAATCATTATGTTCTTAAGAACATAATGTTTACGGATTAGATAATTGGATTTAACTTACCTTAGGTAATCAATTATTCATATATGACTCATTTAACTCTCATTGGACCTTTAAGTCCTTGTTGAGAGTTTTGACCCGTTACACGTACCTGGCTCGGCTCATACATTGATCTGTTCAAATATCATGCTCTGTTCTTTCTAAGAACACAAAAATTCAACAAGCGATATTAGTCATCATTGTCAAATGGGGATACTATCACCATTTGACCTGTTCGGTCTAAATAACCATTTGTCATTATGAGATGACACTTAATTGCCATCTCACCTATTTAACCCATTTCGTTTTACACTATATGATCATATTGCTTAAGAATTATATCTTGATTCGCTTAACCCATTATGGCTTACGCCATATGATATCCTTTTCAAAACTTCTTATTTAGTCGTCATCACAAGACTATTTTACCGTTTTACCCTTTTTACCATAAATCATGGTTTAATACCATTTTCACTTATTCCAACCATATTTGTCCGTATGGGAACTTTTATATTTTGAAATCTTGTTCTGAATACCCAAAACGCTTATTTCAACTACATAGTTAATTCTACTATTTTAAAGTTGTAAGCTTTACTTACGTTGAATTCCAATTATGCCTTCTTTCGCGTACTTGCTCCGTTTGACCCACTTCTTCCCAAGCCTCCACCTAGCTTGTCAAACGTCAAACTATCATTTATCATTCGCAAGATGGTTAGGTTAGTCATCATCTAACACGACTATTCCACCTTACGAATTTTATATCAAATTTATCATTCGATCTTAGTGTAGGTCAGTGTGACTCTTAAAAGTCAACTGCCTATTTACTCACACTAACCCACAAACAAGTTTAACAACTCATTTACGCATTTCATTAATTATCCAGTAAGCATTATTCTTAGGCCACCAATTGAGTTATGTTTTTCCAAACCAAGTTCGCATGATTGCTAATATCAATTAACATAGTTTCTACAATCATATGCTAATTTATCAATCTTATGCAAGAACTTGGGATTGTTTCATCACTATGAAACAACCCCTTGCATCATATACATGGAATTTACCCAACATTAAACTTAGCCAAATACTTTAAACATTCACATTCACATGATGATTTTAAGCATCTATTAACATGTATTTAACATAAATCTCATCTTATCATCAAAACCCATTTCAAGTCATGTATGAACATCTATTTGAACCTCTAATTTGTTCAACTATCTTATACATACATAGAAGTATGATGATCATAAACACTTATATATCATCAATTTCATCTTATAATCAAAACCTACTTTATAATCTACTTGTTAATCACTAACAAGAAATCTTACATCAATTGTGCATAATTTCAATAAGTTTAACGACATCAATCATACACATACACTTAATATCATCTTTGGATCATAATCCAACTATCTAATTACACGTAATCTACTTGTCTCAAATTGCAACTTTCACCAATCTAGGTTTTAAGACATACCTTATGATCCCTTCGATTAGGTGATCGTTTATATGCATTCATGCATCAGTTCCAAACTCAATTCACCCTTCAAATTTGATGATTTAAGCAAAACTAGGGTTCACTCCCTTTGTTTGCTCCTGGTCGCTACACACACACACACCTTTTATGTGTGTAGTGTTTTATTTTATATATTCAACTTTTCAACCTTTCCTCTTTTAGTCCCTCATATTTGAGGTCTTATTTCTTTAGAGCTACAACTCATTGTTTATTGCTATTTCCATATTATGGAATAGGTTAACTTGTTCCTAGTTATTTTGTTTACGGGTTCACTTTTACCTCTAACGGTCTTTTACCCGCTCTTTAATATTAACGAGGTTCGACACCCGAACCCGTTTTGGGGTGTTACAAATCTATCCCCCTTAAAGAGGTTTCGTCCCCGAAACCTTTCTTACGTGGTTCCTTGGGTTCAACCCAATGGACTTAGTTTCTTTTTCACCCGAGCACTGATCATATTTTAATTATTCTAAAATTCTTACCTGGGAGGTATGGCAGTGCCTTTTAGGCTTCTAGGTGCATGCGCCCTTCATGTGTAAGGTCTCATGTGCCGTTACCTTCATCTTGTATCCCCTTTTTTACTCGATCGAGTCACCGTTTGTCCACTCGGTCATATGTATCTGTCAACATACTTATTCCACGCAAATCTTATATCGATAAGCGTATACAACAAGTTTTAAATTTTAACTTAATCTTGATGGATCTTGTCGGTTAGACTTATTAGTCACCGGTTGCCTTATACTTCATAATTTAAGTATACTCATATTGCCTTCGCAAGGCTTTTACAAACTTTCGAGACCCTTGTCTCATAGCTCATGTTATAAGGTAATCATATACCATGTTATATGTATATACATATATATTTCGACCGTGATTGCATTACGTCATGTTAAATTTATATTTTATCTTTTTCGTTTTCGAAAACTTTTTTTTTTAAATTTATCGTCTCGTACCTAATGGTGTCGAGACCTGATTCCTTTAATATTAATCGTTTTCCAATGCATCTCCACTATTTATGTTTATTAAAATGTTGTTTCTAACTAGAAACTAAATTTTAGTTTAACGTTTTTCCTTTTAACTTACGTCCATTACTCGTATCAGGTAATTGGAAATCAAGTATTTCTTCCTTACTGTTCTTATTTTATGCGGGGAATCATAACCAGTTCCCTTGCTTGGTTTAAATAACCCTTAAGCCCTTTTTGCTTAGCCTTATAAGCTATTTCCTTAGGCTTTCTCCCTCCTCTTTTCTTTTATTTACCCTCCTAAGGTGAGGTCTTTTAATGCATCATTCCTCTTGATTCGTGATCCCGATGTCGTTTTGACCCTGTAGATCATTACACTATTCGTAACCCAAAGGTCGTGGTGATCCTTTTGATCACCTTTTACCCATACCGTTCTTTAAGTATATTTGGTGTCAATGCACCTCTTTTGTACTTGAAAGAAAAATTATTTACGTTATCCTTTCTTTATCCGCCAAATCATGGCTCCCTTTTGCCATGAAGGCTAATTTATTTTATTTCAATTATGTCCCTCAGACCATGTTTGATTCGGTTTGTCCACAATTTTATTTTCTATGACTCCGCGAGTCTTTTACGAATCACATCCACTTGTCGGATCTATTAGTCGCTTCATCTCTATTGGGTGATGATCATTTGTGTCTAAACCTGGCGTAAGGTCAACTGGCGTTGACCACTCGTCACCACCGAGTCATAACTAACATCTTTAGTGGCAACCATAACATTTTGTGTATGTTGCTCTAATCATTTATTCCGATTAGACACTGCCTGTTGGTAGCCGTGCGCGCCCGCGCGATCGTAGTCCATACCTAGATCATTTTTCATTCGGACAATACTTCTGACTCTACGACTTCATATGTCATTTATGCATCGGTTTGTCTCACGTTTACCGTTATCCGGTTTAAGCCTATATTGCTTTACAACCCGTTACCCGGGTTCCTTATCTTAATGTTTTAACACTCCTGTTATTCATTTTGCATTTTCGTTTAAATTCATTCACGACCCTTTACACGGGTTCATTAATATTCCGCGCTCCCATTATTTGGTCTGTGTCGACATTTATATTTAATCACGTCCCATTACCCGGGCTCATTATTCTTTTGCTTTAACGTTCCTGTTACCCGGTTCGCGTTTACTTTAATTTCAATCATTTTACTTCGTTTGACTTGTTTGGCTTGCTTGTGTGAAATTCATCACTTATGAGCGATCGAATCTAATTCTTTATTTAACCTGTTTGATTCCTTCTTGTGAGATTAATCACTTATGAACTCAGACTTTATTCATTACCTGACCCGTTTGACTTGTTCGTGTGAAATACATCACTTTTGAACAATCAACTTTATCCTTCTGTTTGACTTGTTCATGTGAAATCCATCACTTTTGAACAATCAACTTTATCCTTCCGTTTGACTTGTTCATGTGAAATCCATCACTTTTGAACAGTCAAACGTTATCCTTTATCTAATCCGTTTGACTTATTCGTGTGAAATCCATCACTTCTGAACAGTCAAACTTTATTCTTTATCCGATCATCCTTTATGACCTCATAGACCATGAATGATGATTATCATCATCATTTCTTTCTTTTCTCTTTTTTATCTTTTCTACGATCATAGTCATCGACTTGATCATTTCCCGTGTGGGCACTATCTCCGTTTCTATGACCTCGCAGGTCATTTATACTTTGGTTTTATATGCCCTTTTGTCAACCATGATTCTTTTGTCCATAATGACTCATTCCCATTCACCTCGTCTTTACCACATCGAATGTATATGTGTTTATTATAACAAGTTCATGATATCATGTGTTTATCATTTACTTGGCCAGAGTAAGCGATCAACACATGGTACACATGACCTTATTATAACTAACACATTACTTCCCATGTAAGTAAATCCTCGGTTCATGTCTATATTTCTGATTTATTTGGTAAAATTTGGTTTAATTGTTATTTAACAATCATTAGTTTTTACCCTTCTCGTCTCAAAACATATAAATGTTTTTCCCTTTTTAGAAGACTTTTATTTAACCACATTTATTTATGTGATCTTTACTTTTCCTCAATAAAATCTTATTGAAAATTTCTACTTGGATGGTCACCCATCCAAGATTTTAGATCTGAACTCTTTTATATTTTTATTATTCACGATTTGTGAATAATGAGTATTACCCGCACAATTTCTCTTAGGAACATCATCATGGATGGGCATCCCTTCTGGTTTCCTCATGCTTTAGTCCCGTATACAACCGTTGTTCATTACATATATGTTGTATACTACTAGTTATATAATAATTTAAAGTGTGCACCTGTGCGATATTTTCTTCATTGGCTTTCATTGCCGTTCCACCTTTATTTAATATCATCATTTAGTTTAGGTCCTTAACGAGTATGCTCTGCTTGTCATACTTCAGACCATTTTGTCACCGCGTCGGCAGATCATTAGATTCCCGCCATCTTCAGATGCGAGCAACCTTTAACCAAAACGTTTACATCGATTAGTAATATTGAAATTTAATAAGCGCCCTTACCATAGTACAAGGCTATCTACAATACGTGTTAACACAAGTAATTCACTAGCTATACGGTCTTTTATCATTTTATTGGGGTAATGTGCGTACACACGGTAACCCTATGTGTTATTTACAACACTTCTACTATGTTAGACCGCTGAATTTATAATAACTTACCGGATCATGTGACCAAGCTTCGAACCGAACACTTTTGATCATTAACCTTGAGCTTTGATTACCAACTTGTAAGACCCTATCTTTATTTACTGAATTTCTATTAAAGGTTTCGTATTTAAACATGTAAATACGAATACTCGTCACTCAAATAATGTAGTTTATTAAAACGTTTTCAACTTATTTAAACAATTTATCATGTTATCATCGTCTAGTTTTGATATAATCAAAACCAAGTGCGGAAGCTTCGTCTTTGATCGTGTTCGGTTCTTCATATAGCTTGATCCTCCTCCGGTACTCCCAATCATCACCTATATTTCATAATTTATGACATACGTTAGTTATAAATAGATTATAACGTAATCGAATATACTCTAAGGCTTAAAACAATAAAAACAAATTTTTTTTGTTTTAGACTCCACCGTAAGCTACGGTTGGCCACCGTAGCTTACGGTCTGGTTTTACGGTCCAGACCTTCTGTCTTACGGTCCCGGCCTTCAATCCATTACAACAGCTGCCTACCGTAAGCTACGGTAGGCCACAGTAGCTTACGGTGGCTTGCTGCAGATTTTCTCTTATTTGCCATTTTAGTTACGACAACTTCCGTAACTCACTCGATTTTCATCCGTTTTACTCGAAACTTGTTTCTAATTGTCTGTAAATTGTCTTCTTACATATTTAACCCGAAATCCTTGACCCGGATACTTATTCCCTATGACTTACGCATTTATTTCCGGTTTATATTCTTATTTTCCGAATTTTGCCCAAGTTGCCCTTTAACCCCTTTTTAAAGAAACTATACATTTACGCATCCTTTTCGGCATGCAATAACACTTTATTTATTTGTTATTTTGACCCGTTTGGTTGTTTTAGCGTAATCCAATGCTTATTTCCACCGAACTTATCTATCTTATTATATCTACACTAAGATATCTATCTATTTCTCACCACAACTTTATTTGTGGTGAATTTATTATCGCAAATACATTTCGTCCAATTTCTGCCCTCTTTGGTTCGACCGTTTACGGAAAAGACCATTTAAAAAGGCATTGAACCAAAAAGGTTTATGCTTTTCACTTTTACGTTACCGAAAGGGTCTATTATATTATAAAACTCAATTTTAAACTAATATTAGAGTCGTTTACTTATTTTTCATCACTCGAGGGCATTTTGGTCAACTTAGTCTCTTCTTTTACGATTAAGGACTTACCATAACATGTTTTGACCAAAATGAACATTTAACCATAATCTATGTAAAATCATTATGTTCTTAAGAACATAATGTTTACGGATTAGATAATTGGATTTAACTTACCTTAGGTAATCAATTATTCATATATGACTCATTTAACTATCATCGGACCTTTAAGTCCTTGTTGAGAGTTTTGACCCGTTACACGTACCTGGCTCGGCTCATACATTGATCTGTTCAAATATCATGCTCTGTTCTTTCTAAGAACACAAAAATTCAACAAGCGATATTAGTCATCATTGTCAAATGGGGATACTATCACCATTTGACCTGTTCGGTCTAAATAACCATTTTCATTATGAGATGACACTTAATTGCCATCTCACCTATTTAACCCATTTCGTTTTACACTATATGATCATATTGCTTAAGAATTATATCTTGATTCGCTTAACCCATTATGGCTTACGCCATATGATATCCTTTTCAAAACTTCTTATTTAATCGTCATCACAAGACTAATTTACCGTTTTACCCTTTTTACCATAAATCATGGTTTAATACCATTTTCACTTATTCCAACCATATTTGTCCGTATGGGAACTTTTATATTTTGAAATCTTGTTCTGAATACCCAAAACGCTTATTTCAACTACATAGTTAATTCTACTATTTTAAAGTTGTAAGCTTTACTTACGTTGAATTCCAATTATGCCTTCTTTCGCGTACTTGCTCCGTTTGACCCACTTCTTCCCAAGCCTCCACCTAGCTTGTCAAGCGTCAAACTATCATTTATCACTCGTAAGATGGTTAGGTTAGTCATCATCTAACACGAATATTCCACCTTACGGATTTTATATCAAATTTATCATTCGATCATAGTGTAGGTCAGTCTGACTCTTAAAAGTCAACTGGCTATTTACTCACACTAACCCACAAACAAGTTTAACAACTCATTTACGCATTTCATTAATTATCCAGTAAGCATTATTCTTAGGCCACCAATTGAGTTATGTTTTTCCAAACCAAGTTCACATGATTGCTAATATCAATTAACATAGTTTCTACAATCATATGCTAATTTATCAATCTTATGCAAGAACTTGGGATTGTTTCATCACTATGAAACAACCCCTTGCATCATATACATGGAATTTACCCAAACATTAAACTTAGCCAAATACTTTAAATATTCACATTCACATGATGATTTTAGCATCTATTAACATGTATTTAACATAAATCTCATCTTATCATCAAAACCCATTTCAAGTCATGTATGAACATCTATTTGAACCTCTAATTTATTCTACTATCTTATACATACATACATGTATAATGATTATAAACACTTATATATCATCAATATCATCATATAATCAAAACCTACTTTATAATCTACTTGTTAATCACTAACAAGAAATCTTACATCAGTTGTGCATAATTTCATTAAGTTTAACGACATCAATCATACACATACACTTAATATCATCTTTGGATCATAATCCAACTATCTAATTACACGTAATCTACTTGTCTCAAATCGCAACTTTCACCAATCTAGGTTTTAAGACATACCTTATGATCCCTTCGATTAGGTGATCGTTTATATGCATTCATGCATCAATTTCAAGCTCAATTCACCCTTCAATTTGATGATTTAAGCAAAACTAGGGTTTACTCCCTTTGTTTGCTCCTGGTCGCTACACACACACACCTTTTGTGTGTGTAGTGTTTTATTTTATATATTCAATTTTTCAACCTTTCCCATCTTTTAGTCCCTCATATTTGAGGTCTTATTTCTTTAGAGCTATAACTCATTGTTTATTGCTATTTCCATATTATGGACTAGGTTAACTTGTTCATAGTTATTTTGTTTACGGGTTCACTTTTACCTCTAACGGTCTGAGCCGTTTCGTGAAGATCTGAGCCGTTTCAACTGACACGTTTCAGCGTCTCGAGCCGTTTCAACTGAAATGTTTCAGCGTTAACCCCAACCGGACACGTGTTTAAGCCGGTTGAACGTGGCCTACATGTGCTTATCCACTTGTGCTTTTTGTGCCGTTTGGTTGAGTTTGAGAGCTTTGAAAACATAAACAGAGAATATCTGTTGTACCCGTTGAAGATCCGAAGAATCTGAAGAAAACGACACCTGTTTGGGACCACCAATCACGTTCAGGGACCACTTGAAAGTAAGAATGGATCTTTTTCGAAACTTCAACCCACACGTGAACATGCAAAACGATCACGTGATGCAAGATTGTTCAACCGACCCCCTCCTTGTCTAGTAATAAGTAATGTTGATGTTAGTTTTTTTTCAAAATTGTTTAAACTTTCTTTCTTAGTTTGAAGTCTTTTTTTATTGTTTAGATGATGACGATTAAAGTGAGATAAAAGTGGCTGGTTTTAAAAATTTTGAAGCAGATAATGACTCCAGGAATGAGACCGCCATAAGGCAAACGTGCTTTGGACCATATTTAGATAATAAGTGCACGTTATATGATAGCCTTATTTTAATCGGGGTTGCACAACTATAATTACCTACTAATAATCCCCGTCTTGGTATTTCTTATTTTTTAGGAGGTGAAATATTTACGTTCACACCTAAACAACTTTGTTTAATAACCGGGTTACGGTTTGGCCACAGTTCTTGGTCACCTGTAGAGCACCAAAATTCTTTTAAATATAGATTTTTTCCAGACAGATCCCGAATTAGTTTTTCAAAAACAATAGATTATATAATTTGCACATACGCCAAAAAGAAGACACAATCGGTTTTTCTTTATCGGGATTTGTATGGTCCTTCAAGGTACGCGTGATCCCTTCCCTTTATTATAGATTTCTAAATTTTTAGATAAAATTTTTAAAATACCGTTTTACAGATGTGGATTTTGGAGGTGTTCCCCGAATTCAAGGGTTTAAACGATTGGTTTGAATCTGAGATGATTCCCAGATTTTTGGGATAGAGGGAAGGTCGTAAGTTCATGAAGGTTACTGTGGACCGTATGCTTAAAAAGGCGGTAAAGGTAAAATAGTTATGTTAAATTAAAAATATGAATGTGTATTATTTTTATTATTTTTAATAATTTATTGTCTTTAAAATCGCAGAAACATGACTACAAGCCGCTTTCGTTTATACTGCCCACGGATAATGAAGTTATGTGCCCATGGTATATATCTAGTTCAGATTATTTAGATGCTGAATGTCAGATGTAAGCTAATGCAATGCCGGGTGAAATACCGGTTGTAGATGAACAACAAACGCGTACGGAATTCCCGGGTCCAATTCCACCCCCTATGCACTCCCATACCGTCGTTAACCCACAACAAATGCAGTCACTTATGAACAATTTGTTTGGTGACGATGGCGAAAATCAAGGTTTCAAGCCTTCACCGGCCCGACAGGAAATACCGCAACAGAATTTTGCTGCCTGTCCGTCCATGTGTGGAGTTGATTACGACCGGTTTAAATCAATGCTGGACTCGAACAACCAGAAACTGACTGACATGATCAAGTCAGAGGTGTTGCATGCGTATCATGCGGCCCCTGTCTGTACACCGGCCAACGCGCGAACATAACAAAGGAAAGACTTGTGAAGCCCGCTGCAGCTTTGCTATCCCCATACGTAGCTTTTAAAACGTTAAAACAAAAATAGACGAGACAATCAAATAATAAGGATAGACAAATTTATTTAATCGAGCAGTGGTATCCAAGTGGCGGCAATAGATATCTTTCACTATTAGCGGGTGGATGTGCCGGTCCTGATTTCTGGGTGTCATTGCTGGGCAAGGACGGTAGTGGCTGGTTAAGTGATGATGTAAGCCTTGACTATCAACAAGTAAAAAAATTATGTATATTTTTATATTTTTTGTCACACTAAATTTACTTTTTTACAACATATTTTTGGGTGGATGATACACTTGTATCACTCAAAAGATGCAAGAGAACATTGGAGTATTTTACCCCCCTTATTTTCAGATGAATCTTTTTAATTCGGGGGGCACCGCCACATGTTCAAGGGTTATTTCATCGGAGCGGTGGACCCTTTTCCACCAATAAGTACAGTTGACGAGGTATTATGGAGCATTCCAATTAGTTAGTTGTTACATATATTTATATTCATTATTTTTGTAAATTATTAACGAACCACTTACTTATTATATAGGTGTACGTATCATTGTACATACCAAGTGTACATTGGTTTTTAGGCGTTTTCAATCTTATTAATTATACACTTACGATATACGATAGGTACTTTTCCAGATTTAATAGATTAGTACTTTAAATTTTATGCTGCTAACTGTTGTTAATTTTTTGTGTTTATAGTTTATTAGCTTTAAAAACTTTGGAAAAGGGAAGAACGAGGTGGTCTGTCATATAAATTTTGTTTTTGACAATTGGCTACGGATTCATGGTTATCCTGCCGACAAGCCGTTACCGTTACATTATCCCTTCCGCGTTATTTATGCAAGCGATGCTGCTCAACAGTCCGGAGTTTTGGGAGACTGTGGAGTTTGGGTTTGCATATATCTAGACAGGTTGATAAATAAACAACAGGTGAACGATGGTGAAGATACTGCGTTGACTGCATACAAAATGAGACGTAAACTAGCTACACTTTTTTTACTCGATATTACCCGAAGATATAGATGACAACGTCGAAGATGACGATGTTTTATTTGGAAGATAATTGTAAAAGTGTAGAAAATGATGTAAAAATCTTATTATGTATATAATGGTTATTTATATATATATTTTTTTGTATTATGTTTTAGATACATGTGTACTCTTTGTGTGTATATATATGTGTGTGCAACCATTATGGAAGCACATGTTAATTAGATAGATCCACAATGTCAAACCGGAGTTGGTCGCCATATGTTCTTGACTTTTATTACGACGGCGATAGTCCAAGTTGCTATTCCTCATACATGGGGATAACACCACTCGAAAAGACTGGTGGGGTGGACTACTTAGATTTAGTGGAGATGGCTATGTTCAAGAAACGGTACCTTAATAACAAACAATTTCGTTTTAATAATTAGGATAATAATTTTAAAAAAATCTTTACCATTCTTTTATAGCACGTGAAAGCATGGTGTAACAATCTCATGTATCAACGAGAAGTTGAAAGACAGGCAAGGATGATGTCTTTAAAGGATTATCGTTGGACGGTTCTACCACCAAATATTGTCAACATGTTAAATGGACAAGATAGTGCGGCAGACACATACGCAGATGGTTCTTCAACTACATACCCTCCATTTTGGGAAATAGATATAGTACATTCATTTTTATTTATATTATACGTATCTTTCATACTCCACGTCTATATAAAAAAATGTTTGTGCACTCCTCAACTTGTGTCTTCATTTTCCAACATGGTCGAACAACAACATAACATTCATTTACACTTCCATATCCACCTTAACATTGAAGAACCAAACCCACCCCCAGAGAACACCGAACCAAAATTTTTCCAACCACCTAACCAACCAAACACAATGCAAGAGTCGACACGTGAATGTAACCCCACTGTGCAGCAGCAAAACACTCCACCAGAAAGTGTGACGGTTACCACCGAAGAAGACGCTGACCAGGAATTGGATTTTGAAAGATATTTCGATTTACTGCGTTTAGAGGCTTACACAGCGGAAATGGAAAAGGGATTAGAGTATGTTTCGGAGGCAGAAGACCACATCAACTAGATTAGATCTGTTTACTAATTGTGGGGGTTCTATATGTAATAAGATCTTAAACATGTTTATTTTATACGCTCTTTAAAATAATAATTTTAACCATATTTATATAATTTTCTTTTTTGACACAGGCTTACATTCCTATACCAGAAAAGGAACAACAATGGTTACTTCTAAAGATAAATATAAAGTCACTAGAAATAACTGTTTATTTTACAAATACTTGTGACGTGATTAGCTGCGGAGATTCATTTTGCGTGCACAAAAGAATTCATCAAACTGTGATGGAATTTGAGTCTCTATTCATGTGGTTTCTGGATCATATCACGTATTGGCAACACGCTGACATACACGAGACGGATGCAATGGAAATAGTAGGAGATGTCGTCTGGCTTGATCAAAGAGATCGTATTGGCCGGAATTCAGGAGTTATCATATGTATGCTGGAAAACCTTGTTCGCAAGCGCTCATTAACATGGAGGGAAGGAAACCTTCAGGATGCTTGTTTCAGATACAGACGGTACATGGCAAATGAACTCTACGCCCGACGCTTTACACCACTTAATTTTTGATGGTTTTGTGTATGCATATAAAATAAAACAATAAAAAATTCTAATGAAATATTTCCTGCATAATTTTATTAATTATGATACTAAAAAAATAGATACTGTTAAAAGTCTCCCTAGTTATAGGACGGAAATTGTGTAAGCTGGTCAGGATCGCCCCAGCTTTCTTTCGCTTTCCTTTTCTCCAATCCTTTACGAGTACCAATTTGTGACAGCATGGGCTGTTAACACAAATCACGATGATGATCGTATGATTTACACCGGTAACAATACGGCAGAGTGGGTTCTTCCCGAGGGATAAGATTCGGTTGTTATCTCGAGGACGACCCGCCTGACGCTTTGTAATATGTGGCGGTTGAAGATTTATAAGGTCTTCTAGAGTCTCCCATTCAGACTTATGAGGAAGAGGATTAATCGCTTCTTCATAAGTTCTTTTATAGATTTCGTTTGAGTAACATGGGAAGTAATAATGACTGCAATCGGTTTCATCTAAAAATTTTGAAACCGCAATCACATGCCCACATGGTAAACCAGAAACTTGCCAAACTCGGCAGCACATGTTCGATTATACAAATCAACAAAACCGTGCTTGCTCCCATCTTCAACATCATAAGTGTTTAACCCAACACTAGCAACAGTCCACGTTCTAGACCCTTCAATTTTTTAAAAAATTTTCTTTTGAGCCCACTGTGTAAGTAGGTGTGTTTCCTGAATACCCTTCAACCGGCGTTCATAAAACCATTGTTGTATGGACTGACGGAAGAATTCTATAACTTGTGTTATCGGCATTTTGCGCTGGTGTCTAGAAAGAGCGTTAATGGACTACGCACTGTTAGATGTCATATAATGATATCGATTACCAGGACAATGTGCTCTTGCCCATCTACTGAACCCAATACATGTTAGAATTTGACGTACTCTGGGAACGGCAAGACAAAGAGCATTGAATGACTCATTAAAATCAGACATCCGGTAAGATTTGCATGTCTTCCACCACATACTCTCGTATTCTTTTTTTTATTCGACGGTAAACGTAAGTTCATCATTAAATGACAACAACATAACCCGTGATAAGCACGTGGAAAGACGTTACTAACAGCTAAGTGTATAGAATTCGCCATATCCGATATGATCGCCATATTGGGTATTTCACCAACACACTCTCTAAGCTTTGAAAGAAACCATGTCCAAGATTCTCCATCCTCTGATTTTCCTATTCCATAGGAAAGTGGTAAAATCTGGTTGTTTCCATCCATGCCAACTGCTAAAAACATCGTACCTTTAGATTCACCTTTCAGGTGTGCTGCATCGATGATCAACACCGGTCTTAGATTATACATAAAGGCACGACTCTGAAACGAAAAATTCATAAGAGGTCAACCGCTTTTTAATTTCAGATAACTAAATAAAAAGTAAAACGCATAACTTACAGCAGCACCGATGGCGACAAGGACCATTTCAAACCGATTCTCGTTGTCAGTCTTGATGCGAGTGACAGTACCCGGGTTTGCCCGCTCTAAATTGTAGCAGTAAAACGGTAGTTCAGCAAAGGAATCAGTGCTTGTTCCTTGTAGAATCTCTAGCGCGTGACTTTTCCACGCCAAGCTTGACTATAACTTATCTCAACTTGGAACCTTTGTTTAAAATCTTTGACAATATCCTTGGACCGATATTATCCACCACTATCTTTTAGTGATTCCTTTAAATAGTGAGCCATAACCATTAGGTTTGCCTGCGAAGATGGGGGTACGTTAGCGTCTTTGAGCACGTGTGTTTATCGTTCGTATACTTGACAAAAAACATCATACTGCCAGCAACACTGTGTGCCCTAAAACGCCAGTCGCACCCATCCACCAAACATGACACTTCATACCTGGTTTTAGACGATCTATCTATTTTAAACTCATTTCTTCTTTGTTATTGAATACGTAGCCTGGCTCAAAGTTAATTAATGGAGACAGTGTTTGTGTTGTACCATGTAAATTATCATAATTTGTTGTATACTCGTTTAAAACATCATCATTAACTTCATTAACAGGAACATTTAAATCAGGAACTTTAAATGTATCTTGATGAGAAGAAAAACTAGATGACCCAACACAAGACTCCTGAATGACGTACAAATTATATAATTCAAAAGGATTTTGCATAGCAAAATTAAATTAAAAAGCGAGATCACCATCATCAGTTATATCGATCGGATCAGTAAACGAAGACATCCGGTACGATAGCTTTTTAATGTTTGGAATTCCACACAACTTAGAAACATTACTTAAAAGACCAATGTACGAAAGATTGGTTTCAATTTCTAAATCAGGTCTACTTGCATCACCATCAGCAACATACACCAAGTTTCCGTTAACAATCTGCCACTTTCCACCGCTGTATACAACAAAACACAGCTTCATGTTGTAAAAATCTGATTTTACTTTAAACGTAAAACGCCTTAAACTAATTGTAAATAAATAAGCTACACACGTAAATGTAAAACGGCTTAAATTCATACGAAATCAGCTTGAACAGTGCGTCAAAGCGGCTCAAAGCAGTAGTGGCTCAGCCCACGACAAGACGGCTCGACTCGTTGAAGGTACTCGGCTAAGGGATGAGCCGGGTCCTTAATCGGCTTGGATGCATGAGCCACGTGAAGCGGCTCGGCTGAGAGCTTTCAACAAAAGGGGTTAGCTGAAACGGCTCAAATCCGTTTTAGCGTTTGTCGGTCACGTGTCCTCTTTCTATTGGTCTGCGGTGAATACTACGTTTGAGCCACTTCCGTGAACGGAACGGCTCGTGGAGCCGTGTCAGGTGACCATTTTCGCAAAGACGACATGACAGGGGCTATTTTCGTGATTTTACTCTCGCATGACAAACTAGGAACACGATTGTCACATACAACCATCAGTTGTACAATGTGCTCTTTTAAATACACTTTTTGTATTCTATTACATAATAAT
Organism: Scalesia atractyloides; assembly: GCA_947069175.1. Lineage (NCBI taxonomy): Eukaryota > Viridiplantae > Streptophyta > Magnoliopsida > Asterales > Asteraceae > Scalesia > Scalesia atractyloides. The sequence continues at coordinate 27,228,730 of CAMTDV010000027.1, forward strand.
ATACTAGAGATAAAAAATAATAAAGTGATTACTAAATTACTCGTGATAAATATAAAGAAATTTCTTTAAACTAAGCATACCCCTATTCAGCATATATATACATAAAATAAAAACTATAATTATCTACTTTTGTAACCCGTATATTACACGGATTTGATGATAGGAATTATAGTACGAAACACTCAATTATTAAGAAAACCTTGTAAACCTAAAAGAGTGGTTTACATTTAGTCACATCCTCCCTTTTTTAATTTAACATCAAGGGTAGTATAGTTCATTTGTACTTTGTCCCCATCACCACGTTTAGATGAGATCTTTCTATAGTACTTGTCTTATTCTCAACATCCTTTCACCTTTTGTCTTTCCCTTACCAACCTTCATCATCATTTTGTCTTACACACACCAAACCATATTATCCTTGTTTATAGTTTCTCACACTTGGTTGAAAGTTTCACTCTCTCTCTTCGAAAATGGATAAACCTTGATTTTGTGAAGGACATTGTTGAGTATTCTCCTTTTTGTGGTTCTTCGATCGATACTCTGTTGAAGGATTACCGCGCAACATTAGGTTTTTCTTGTTTTTTTTAATTTTTGTATATTTCTTGGCTTTTTTGTTTGTTTTCTTGTTGATGACGGTGTGTTTTTTTGAATTTCTTTATTTACAGATCATGAAGACTATTTGCCTTCATGTGTTTGTTTGTTACCCCGTTGAATCATTTCAAAGTCATGAACAGTAGTTTAGTTTTATTTTCTTAATATTGTTTTTTAAGTTTTCATTATTTTATTGTTTTATTACATTTATTGATTTTAAACTTAGTTTTTTCTCGTATAGCTATTAAAATACGATTAAAATATTTGTTATCCCAACCCGTGATACAAAAAAATAATTACAGTTAAAAAAAATAAGAAAATGTATTTAACTTGAAAAGTAAAGAAAATAATGACGGGTTTGTTAGGTCGTTTGATTTACAGTTTTTCATAGTTTTCTCAATGTCTCTTTTTTGTGTTTTACCCGGATCCATGTGATGTTCAAGCATGGTGTTACGTATTCATGTTCCTTGTCACTTTTTGTACTCCTACTTTTGATTCTGTCTATTTAAGGTTCTAGTTTTTTTCATAAGGTTGTTGTTTTTTCATGAGCATAGTTGTTTTAAACTTTTTTTCATGCATATGATCCATTTTATAGACATAACTTTTTGTGTTTTCTTCATAAAAACCAACTAAACAATTCTTTTATTTGTTTTATAGGTTAGATACTTGTGTGTTCAGGTTTTTTTTAATGTTATTTTCTTTGTTTTACTACAACCCCTAAGTGTTCATTTTGCTGAATTTTATAATGTACATCAAAATAGCGACCCACACGAAGAATATGCTAATTTATGTCGCCCCCCCAAAAAAATGGTATAACATGTTCTTTTTGCCTATTTTATAACGTGTCTTCTATGTTGTCTTTTTAATTTGTTGTTTTCATCCATATGTAGGTGAATGGTGTGACACGGATGATGATTACTCGCCTCTATCTCCACGTACTGGCTCATACACTCACTAGTTTTTTGGTACGTTCCTTAATATTGCTCTCAACATAAATGGAGGGGCCCAACACATGCAGTAACCAAGCCATGCATGGAACACAAGATGTAACATTTGTAAAATTGTCACACATCTTTTCCAATTTTTAAATGTGACACAAATAACCTCATCATGGGGACATGTTTACACATGTTATTTCCTCCAGAGTTAACATGTATAGCTTTATGCGCTCACATGATATATGCAGAAATACAAGTTGGAACGTCGTTACACAAGTTATATGTCCAAAGTAACATGTGTAACACAAGGATCCATGTGTTGCCTTTTTCCTTCCTAAACTTGTAACATTTGTAATGCTTGCTTTTTACATTTTATTTGCCATATCAGACATGTTAAAAATAGCACGAACTAGGGGTGAGAACTATTTCACATGTATGGATCCTTGTGTTTACTTTTCCTTCCTGAACTTACACATGTTATGTAGAACTATAACTTGTGTAATGCTCACTATTTATATTTTTTTTGCCATGTCAGACATGTTATACATAACACCAACCAAGTTGAAAACGGTTTCACATGTAACAACCTTATGTAATATGTGTCATACAGGGATCCATATGTTTAGTTCTCCAACTCACCATGTTACACAAATGTTACACAGTTTTGCAATTCACATTACCACGATATAATTTGCAACACATGGACCCAAAGTAACATGTGTAACATGGTGTGTTTAGGTTTTCTACCCAAACTTACAATTGTCACACAGCAGTTGTTACACATGTAACATGTAAACCACTGTTTTTGACATGTTATAGACTTATGTAGCATGTGTAACACGAATATGGATATGTTTACTTGTTAATTCACCTTGTTATAGATGTTATACAGAACCCATAGCCAGTCATTATTTACATGAATTGTTGCAGAAACAATAGTTTTACAGATCTTACACGTGTATCATATACACTGTGATATGTGTGCTTCTCTTATGTTCTTCCTTATGTACCATGTGTAAAATGGTAATCTTATACTAAAAATTTGTTCTTATACCCTCCAAACCCCTCGTATGTGTCACTCCCCGGATTTCCAACCCCAAAATCCATACAAAGGTGGGCCCGGGTGGGGAATATCATGACGTCAGTTGATAATCATCATAGTCAATTAGACACGTCATAGCGGAAGTCTTGGAGTAAAATTACTATTACAAACCGAATGTTAGAAAATACAAAATAATATACAAGCTTGCAATAGAAGATCCACAGGCGGATCATAAAATGTACATGGAAAGAATACAAAACAGACTTTAGGCAGATTTAGGATTTGCAAGATCCTCTATCACTACCGAGCAGCTTCCGGCCTATTTCGTATTGTACCTGCAGTTTAGCCTTTGGACGATACGTTAGCTTACGCTGGTAAATACACCCAGCTGACTCATTTTGAAAACTTTAAAATGGTTTTTAAGTGCAAACGGCACAAAATCTTTTATTAACTTGGGAAAGTTGACCTTGCAACCTTGTATCAGATTCTCCTGTTTGTCAATACATTCAGGGTCCGGGACAGAAACCGAGACATGATTAAATACACACCAGTCAGGACTCACGAAGGAGTCATCCCCAACGTCTTGGTAACATTGCATATGGGCATCAAAGGTGTATGCCTACACCCCGTGCTAAGGTCGTGGCCAATAACTAATGTATTGAGCTCAAGATATCCAGGACACGGTAATTTAAACCCCGATGTTTAAGTTATCAAACAAAACTGATTAAAACGAAATATGCGAGTTTACTAGCCACAAGTGGGCATTCGATTGACCCATTTTGGACCAAGCGGTAATAATTTAACGTATCCCAAGCCCGAATAGGGAAAATAAGTCGAGAGTATTTACCTGAGCTAGTCTTCTTCTTTTATTTTTAAATAACTCAGCCGTATACAAAAGTACCAAGTGCAGATAGAATTTACCAGGGAAGGCTCTAGTCTGGATTATGGCATAAACTTGCCAATTAAATACTAACGGTCTTATAACCGAATAATGTACATGATCATTACGTATAACGCTTGATTAAATGATGATTGGATAGAATGTAGTTTAAACCCGACAAGTACCTTGACTTGTATAATATGGGTAAACTATATAAATTCTGGATTTTGAAACTTAAATAACAAGGTTAAACCCGTTTCTGTTAATTTCCGTAAAATAGTTACATATATGTAACTATGCGCATATTAGCGATATCGGGTAACCGGATAAGTTATGGACAAGTTCTATATGCCATTATACTTTAAATAAGTTAAGATATCAGTAGGATATCAACTTGTATGCCCGTTGAGGTTTTAAAACGAAATTATGCCTTATAGGGGCATTTTAGTAATTTTATACATAGTTTATAAATTATTTGGGATTCTGAGTTTATAAAATGTACCTACTGTAAATATGTTTAAAATAAGTTTTAAAATCAGTAGGTATCAAGTCTTGGTCAATAATGGTTTAAAACTATATTATGCGCTTAAACGGCGCTTATGTCGTAAAATGACGTTTTTAAGCGATGTTTACTAAAACTGACATTTAGATCAGATTAAAATGTTTAAAATATGTTATTTAATATAACATATCAGTAGGTAAATGATTTACCTTGAAAAGATTGATTAAAACTAAAACCGTCATTTATCGACATAGTTTAAGGACCTGCTTGGAAACTCAGTTTAAAACTTGGTTTAACATCCCAAATAATCCTACTTATAATATTATATCAGTAGGAAACTCATTTTCAAGTTTATTATCATTAAAACCTTGTTTTGTTCAAAAAGAGAATTTTGGTTAAAAATGGCATAATTATGGAACTTGTGCATAAACTTAGATTCTGATTATGATCATGTAATATAACCTTAGAGGGTTATGCTACATTATATTACGATCATAATGTAACTTTAGATCAGTATGTAACTTACAAGAGGTTCCTACAATGCAAGAGAACTAAGTTGGATGCTCCTTTCAGCTAGGAACTTCCAGAGGAGGGAGAAGAGTTATGTTTTAGAAAGGTGCAAGTTGGAATGAACACTTGAACACCTATTTATAGTTAGAGAACTCAAATGAGGTGAAGCCAGGTGTTTAGGGGAGTAAGAAGAAGCTTACAAGTGTCTCAAAAGTGGCATAGCAGTTTAGAGAAGTCATGGTTTCGTTTAAATGGTTTTGGAGCTTTGCTTGGTCTCCAAACAAAACTTTCTGCGTCAGACCTGTTCTCGCGGGGTGCGAGAGACTCAGACCAGGTCTCTCGCGGCCCGCGACCGCCCCAAGGCTAGTTTTAAAATTTGACACTTTAGCCCCTTAACTTTAAAAAGCTTCTAAAAACCTTTTTAAACACCATTATGGCACATTTAGCCCTCCGTAGCCAATACTTGGCATATCCGGGATTATGTCCGGACATTGTCGAGCTCTCGGTTCGTTAAAAGGTCACTCAGAGGTATAAATTAACATGTTGACTCTTTTAATCCCTCCATTATCCAACTTTCACATTTTTACAAAACTGAACTCTCTCGTCCAACAAACGGCACGTATGAGAGTTAGGACTTCAAAGGATCACTCAGAGGCTTATTACAAGCATGTTGATTCCGATGTCACTCAGAGGCTAGGCATGTTAACATATCAGGCACTCAGAGGCCAAGTTTTAAGCATGTTGACGTATTAGTCACTCAGAGGCTAATGATTTATGCATGTTGACATCGGTTCATCACTCAGAGGCTCCGGTTGAGCATGTTGACGTCTTTAGTCCTTATTGGTCTTTAGCAGACTATATTCAAAATACAAGACGTGTCACTATATTATTTGTTATTTACCTATTATCATACCAAAATTCTGAGACGGACTTTAATTTTCTGCAAAATAAGGAATATTGAGAAGCAGAAGTTTGTGAGCAGCTTTCAATATGTTTGACCATGGGTTTGACCCATGCAGAGACAACAACATGGGTGTCGTGTAACGAATCCCCCATAACCATAGGGATCCATCTCCATCATGTTTTGAGAGTTTTCTTTACTGTTAGTTTGGAAAAATATTCACTAAAATGTTATTATTTCCAAAAAAATATTGTTTAGTAAAGTGTTTTAGTTTTTAGAATAACACACGATAGGTTTTTAATATATTTATTAAATTAATTGTTATACTTTTGCAGTAATTATTTTTTTTAAATCTTTTTGCAATCAACTCATATCAAATACAAACTAATTAAACAACTAAAATAAAAAAGTCAAATAGACATGACTCGATACCGTCTTCACATTTGCAACTTACACATGAGAGTTTCATAGTTGAGACGACAACTTGAACAACTGGCGGATCCAGAAATTTTTTCGAGAAGGATCTTTTGATAGATTTTCACTAATTTTTTTTCAAATCACACAAGATTTCTACTAAGTTTTTTCCATTTTTTTTCAAACTGAAGGAACCTAGAAACTCCCCGAATCCGCCCCTGAGTTTCAAACAAAATATCTTATATAATGATTTTTAGTTTTAGGATATGCATCTATATGTTTCAATGACACCAGATGTTAGCAGCTACAATAACATTAGTTGTGAAACTTTCATTGAACTTTTATATTGGATGTTGAGACGTTAGCAAAGATCACCTTTCAATGTTGGCTTAGCTTCTTATATTTCTTATTTTATTTTAAAATTTATTTGGTATAGGTTGATTGAGAAAACATAAAAAAAGTAATATAAATCATTAGTATAACAAGTTACTCAAAAATGATAATGAATAAAAAAACTACAAAACAAAAATGTAATGAGTTGGTTAAATAAAAAAAATAAAAGATAACGTATAATGTGTTTGTATAAAACAAAAAGAAAAACATAAATAAAAGTGCACCAATTTAATAAGGATCCCAAAATTTTATTTTGACACCCCCTATACACCAATTTCATAAGAATCATTCTATTTAAACGGTCAGAATTGACAGCTGTCAGGTCTGCTCGTTTAAGGTTGGACCTATACGCTTCATGTTGGTCAATATGCATCGTATATGAGACACCTATACGCTCCATATTGACCAATATGGAGTATAAGTACCCTGACCAGATCTAATAGTTATCATGTTCAATCGTCTAAGGTTGAACCTATATGCTTCAAGTTGCCCAATATGCAGCGTATAGAAGGCACCTTTATGCTCCATATCGCCCAGCATGAAGCATATAGGCGGCTGGCGTGTCAGTATAGATTTTGTCAATGTCAATGTTTAAATAGATGGAGCGTTTAGTAAACTTATTTGAAAGTCTGAATAAATATAACACTTAGAAAACAGCTCAAGATTTTGCGTTAAGCCTAGGATTAAAATAATAGACAATGCTAAAGTAGGGTTGAGTAATATGAGAAGTAAAAGTGGAAAATGAGTAGCTTAAAATAGCAAATAGTATATATCTTGATACAATATATATTTACGGAGAGGGATAAAAAGAAAATTAATATTAGTTAAAAATATTAAGAAATCTAAAAGAATGGATCTTCTTTTGCCACGTTTCTTTTGCCACGTGTTACATCTTTTGATAGACTGTACTACGTATAATAACCAGAGGCAGCCGCGTATTACATGTAATAGCTTTTGCAGACTTTCAGCTTTTTCTGAAAAAAGTAAAAGCTGTTACATAACACTTAATAGCCTCTGGTTGTTACACTTAACACGTCTGCAAAAAGGTGTAAGACGTGGCAAAAGAATATCCATTCATTTGAGTTTCTTAGTTTCTTAACTAACATGAGATTTTTTTCTATAATTGCCCTGTACACATACACACACCTTATAAAATATGTTTTATTATATTTTATGATATTACGAATTAGAATCAAATACAAAATACAACATAAATAAGCGTAAGAAAGATTCTATTCAATTGATCTTAAATTTGGAAGGTTAAGATTAGATTTAGGGAAAAGAAGATAATGGAATGGACATAAAGAGAATCCTACATTTATTGACTTTCTCTTTTCACATGCAAGACACATATGCCAATTACTGTCATCAAGTTAAAACGTTCATAACTTTTTCATATGATATTTGTTTAAAAAAATCATCATAATAACGGGAGTTTTTTTATCTTTGATATGAGTATGATATTGCTATACAAAAATAAAATAAAATTTTCATTTTTACTGGGTTTTCTTTGTATTGTGTTAAAGTTCTGGTCATTGTGTCTTTCAACTGGTTTTGGTCCTTACGTTTTTACTAAGGTTTCTATACATTGTATTATTATCAAAACTTGTAACACAATGTTAATCGAGGTTATGTCTATTGTGTTTTTATTAGAACCTATAACACAATGTATAACCTATAACACAATGTATGACACAATGAAGATTGTGTTATATTTGGGTTTCTCTATATAATGTGTTTATTCTGCTATCCATTGTGTTTTAATATGTTGTTCATTGTGTTTTAGTGTCAAACCCCAACCGATGGCGGAAACATCGTAGTGAGACGAAAACAAGATTCTAAGAGACTTCATAACACTAATTGTGACAATATTTAATAATTCAAAATTTCATGATACTTGAATGATAAAACATTGTTAGATTTAAATCTAGGTGTGTTGCAAATCCACACTAAATATTTCTTCATCAGCATCAACTAATTTCCTGCAACATGTATTAAAATAATGATCAACAAAAGTTGGTAAGTATACAAGTTTTATTACATAGCATAATAGTGAAAAAATTGTCTCATATCCAACATGGTAATTTGCATATATTTTTACTATCGTACTAACATGTGTTGACTATATGTCAAACCCGAGTTTAACGCAATCGTGCGTACCATTGCCGCTGAAATGACAAGGTTATAAAATAGTTTACTTAAAAATACAACAAGAATACGGGTTGTGCGTTAATTCTATAGCGCTATAATTGTTAAGGGAGGCTAGCAAAGTTAATGAGCATGTAGGCACAAGTATACATAGAAGGCGATAACAAGAATAATACAAGTATCATGTTTTAATGGATAGAGTGTGATTATAACAAGTTTAACGTGATTCGTGATCTTTGTATAAGTGTACATGTTGCACCCAAAGTGAATAAAACAGAAAAAAGGATCGGGTATACTCACGCTTTTGCGTTTAAATCCCGTGTACGTGAGTTGAAGCGTTGAGAGTCGAGAACACCAAAGTTACCCTACATTGGGGAAAATGAAGGTGTGTAAGTATTCGGATTTGGTAGAGAGTTTGGATTCGGATTAAGTACAAAAGTATAACATACGAAAGTATATCTTGTCTAAATACTCGTTTTGACATGAAGTTTTGAAGTGGTTATATAGGTCCTAATTTGCCCATTAAAATCAAAACCAAGGAGTTTAGAACGAAGATAAACATAACCTATGTTCATGACATATAACCATAATCCGGTTATCATCAAGAATCGGTTAATATATAATTTATATTATATAGTATATAGTTTATATTATTGGCCCATCATGTAGTGTCATATAAATCAAGCATTGATGCATGAATTACCTCATTATATGATTCATCAAATCACAAAGTTATCAACTTAGTTGATGACCCGATTGGTCATGAACAAAATAAACTAACTAAGTTGTATCACTTTAAGTCCTAAAACAACCAAGAGAGCAAGTTAGGTGCGTGCATCCCGAGCATGGAAAGGGTTCAGGGACGAATCGTAGCCTTGTCTCTTTAGTGGAAGTTGTTTTTGGTTTAAGAGTATGAAAGGTGTGGACAAGTGAGGTTTTGTGGAACTAATTCGGATAGCCAAAACTTCTAAGGTTCACACATAACTCATACACAAGACTTTCAACATAAGAGGTTGAAGCTTTGATGGTTTTCAATCACTTAGAACAAAATGGTAGAATTTAAAGTAAATTTTAAACTTGTTTTTTTGGTGGAAATCAACCACAACACAAGTACACAACTATTAGCTTAGTTGGGAGCATGGTGGGTATAGGATTACCCCAACTTTTAATCAAAACAACAAATAAATAAGAATATAAATTTATAACAGAAAGTTTATAATTTATTGGACCTCAATATGGTAAGGTTTCACTTTAGTTTGCCAAGAAAAACTTGTGGAAACCTTACTACAGGTTATCCAAGAATGTTAGGGGAAAAAAGAGTAAAATAGTGGTAGCAACTCACTGTAAACAATTGCTAGTTCACTGCTTTGCTGAGATAACTTGAGAGAATGAAAGTAGTTTGAGAGTGATTTGAGTGTGGGAAAAGATTTAGGGTGAAAATGAGGCTACTATTTATAAGCTAAAATTAGGATTTAGACATTTATTATGGTTGCAGATGATTGGCAGTTAAAATTAAGGTAGGACAGAAGCTTCTATGATAATTTGCGCTAAAAAAGTGTTGTGCAGATAATTCACACGAAAGGAAAAAGGACGCGAAGCAACAGGGGCGAAAGGGCGAAACAAATAGGCCGAAGCCTCATATGTTTCATGTGGGGAAAAGAAAGACACGAAAGTGGCTTTCCAACTCTCTATTTTCATGTTATTATTATTATTATTATTATTATTATTATTATTATTATTATTATAACAGTTAGATTATCATTGTTATTATTATTATGGGTACAAAGGCCATGAAGGTTATGGGTTGGGTTATGATGTCGTATTTTAACCCGTTTAAAATGTAGCTAAAATGTAGCAACATATTTAATAAGTATCGAGTACGTCCAAAAATATAAACACAAGTATTTGAGTGTCGGTTCAGTGTATACGTATCCATTCAAGCTTCGAATGTGTATTATAAGTATGTAATATGTTATAAAAATAGGATTTCATTATGACCAACACCTCGGGTTATAAAATTTAAATAAAAGAGAATGCGATACGGTTACAGGTTTCCAAAATTGAAAATACAATACACATTCTAAATAAGGAACGTACAAAAACGCGATACGTTACATTTAGTATGTTGTTCGTTGGGTTTCAGTTTGCTATAAATTGTGTTTTTTATCTGTTATCATAAATTGTGTTTTTAGTCTACCTTCCACTGCGTTTTTAGTTTGATGCTCATTGTGTTTTACGATATATCCATTGTGTTTAGTCTACTGTCCATTGTGTCTTTTATCTGTTGTCAGGGCTTTAAACGAACCAAACGGACATGAACAAGGAAATGAACGTGTTCATGAACACTTACCAAACACAAATGAACTCACACAAATTTTCATGAGCATAAATGAACACAAACAACATTTATGAAGATAAATGAATACAAAGTAATGAAGAATAATATGTGCATTATTTATCATAAACTTATGAAGAATCTACCAATAAATAAATAAGCACTTAACATAGTTATCTGAACACAGTTGACATGATTAACACAAAATTAATAAGTTTGTCAAACTTTAATACAAACTGAATTTGAAATGGTCAAATGAGGGATGGTGGTGATAGGCATATCATATAACTAGGGTTTCAAAATTAAAAAAAAAACTAAAAACAATAAAACAAAAATACAACATCTAAAAACCTTCAATGAACGAACACAAATGAACATAAACGAGCGAACATAAATGAAAATATTACCGAACATTCATGAACATAAACGAACGAACGCAACCTCTTCCGCCGAATAGTTCACAAACTGTTCGCTGAACGTTCGACTCGTTTACAACCCTATCTGTTGTCATCGATTATATTTTTTTGTCTACTTTCCATTGTGTTTTTAGTTTGATACTCATTATGTCCATTGTGTAATACGAAATTGGGTTTTCTCATTTTGTTTTACATCATGCCCATTGTGTAATACACAACTAAATTTTAGATTTTTTTGAATATAACAATAGGATACTTATATTAAAGATAACAACAGATTACCTATAATTTACCAAAGACACTTTACCCAACTATAATTGGCTTCTTAAACAAAATTTCATTAAAATGCAATTTTCGTCATTCAATATGAAGTTAATATAACATAACATATCGCACGTATTTGTGTTTTGACTCATCATAACTAGCGTATGAGTTATATTCACTAGATGATAACTATGAGATACACCTTAATTTTTTCGATATCCATAAAACGATTAATTTCTTTTTCTTTCTTCCTTCTGTTCCAACTTCTTCAAGTTTCCCATATGAGTCATGTGGCACAAATATGGTCAAACAAATTTTCATAATTGATTCATTAAAAAAAATTAACTAATTTGCAAAGCTTTGGTTTTTTAACAATTTTATTTTGAAATCATTTTTATAAAAGTATTCTCACCAATGAAATAGCCCGTTGTAAAGTCTTGCTTTTAAATCAGGATTCATACAAATTTTCCATGTAAAAAATTATATTCTATGAGCATAGTTAGAGTGGTCAAAATTGGACAAAATCAGTAAAAAATGTCAAAATCTTTGACATATTTGAAAATTTACACTTGTTAACCTAATCCAATTAATAAGTTTAAAAAGTATGTATAAAAATTTGAAAATCTGCGTATATATTTAAGTTTGAAAATTACATATAAAAGCTAGTCGGTATCTCACCACCTGACTAGTGTTTCACGATTTTTACAACCATGAGTAATGACCCTATCCCATACCACCCAACAAATCTTATAAATCATCTGATTTTCCCCCTATTAATGCATTCCAAATCACCAATTACTTCTTATCTGAGCTCGAAACATGGAAACATAGTACGATGTTACATAACATAGGACCAACTTTATGAGAGTAATTTTCCCCGCCAAGTGAAAGGGTATTTGACCTCCAATTCTTTTACTCGACTTTTTCAATCACCTATTTCCTATTCCTTACCAGGTTCATGTTTGCTCCAACAAGAAGGTCAACTTATGCGAATGGGCGGGTTGCGTTTTAACGGCAAAGAACCATGGCCATATGTTCAACTTGATCTTAAGACCACACTGTGTGGAGAGGCTTGAAGATAAGGTATTATGCAACACGTGGACCTTGCGTCAGAACGTGGCGTGGTGCTAAAACGGACGGTGGGCCCCGAGCGTGGAGACGTGGCGTTTTTCGACACATGGCACTCACCTTTTGTACTATTTTGTAATTCTAAATATATGAAATGTATTAAAATTTTCTAAAGACATTACTACTAATCAATGCATAACATTAAACTTTATAAAATGTTACATAAAATTAAACATTACCTAATATTAATATTAAAAAACACATAATTTAAATAAAAAATCTAATAATTTCCCATGCCAAGACGAGCTTGAAGTCACGGTGGTGCTCATGCCTTAAATTGATGAGAGCCACTTGAATGATGTCGTCCTCTCCGATGTCACCACCCTCGTGCCCCACAGCGGTGTGGATCGTCACAAATCTTTCGCAATCCAGACGGATTACCCTAAAACAAGATGAAAGGGCGTTGACGGTTCGGGTGGTCTCACCCCCTATGGATGCAAAAGTGTTGTCAGATTGTTCTCCAAAAAGCACCGCTCGTTCGCCTGCCCGGTGTGTGGTGGCTCAAAGCTTCGACCCACGACTCGCAAAGTGCAATATCTTCTTCTTCGGTCCACGCAACGATTGACATCCTCGGTTTTTTTGAAGTGGAAATGGTTGAGAGTTTGTATAATTTTGGGTGAAGTTGTAGAGTTTGTAAAAAATGAAGGAGTGAGTTGTATATATAGGGTAAAATTTGATTTTTAAAAAGTAAAGGTTTTAAAATTTTAAAAATTTACCCGTTGGGGTTTAACGGCTATCACCCACGTTGAATCACGACATGCCACGTCATTTCATAAAACTTCTCTACGCTGTGAAGATACCCCCGCCTCTTTGACAACGCCGTCCTAAACGCAGTGGACGGACCGGTGTGCACGGCATTAAGAAACAACAACGTGGGATTAAGAAAAACGTTGTTAAAGACTAAAGACTATTTTTTAGTAGTTAATTTTTAATCTCAAAGCGAGAGAAAAACGTTTCATAATTCTTGAGGGATTAAGAAAATTTGAAGTGCTCTAATCCGCATGAATATAATATCATTGGCGAGGAATAAAATTTGCAAGCATCCTCAATGACAATATGTTGGGCTTCAATAGTGATTATAAATAAAGAAAAGGAGCTAGTGGATCAGCTTGTCTAAGCCCCATTAGGATTATAATTCCTCTATAGTAAGTTGTCCCATTAACAATAATTGATGTCCTAGCTGTTGATAAACAAATGTTAATCCACTTTCTCCATAGAATAAGGAACCCCATTTGATCAAGGTTGGAGTCTAAGAAATTCCAGTTTAAGGTACTGAAGATTGTCGGTTTGGACTACCCAGCATTGTCTGCGATTGTCGATGTATGAGAACGTCTTTTGCCATTGAATTATCCTGGGTAATCTGACTTTTATTCACGGACCTTTAAAAATGGTGTTTGAATGCTTCTCGTAATCAACCTTAAAAGCATTGCCTTCTATTTTTGAATGATGTAACAATTACATCATTTCGTTCTTTTTTAAATCAAGGGGAATCTACAGGGTTGTAAACAAATCGAACAAACACAAACAGTTACTTGTTCGTGTTCGTACATTAAGGAATGAGCATGTTCATGAACTATTCATGAATGCTTACCGAACAAGATTTCTTGTTCATGTTCGTTCGTTAAGAAAATGAACGTGTTCATGAACAGTTCACGAACACTTACGCAACGCAAATAAACTCAAACAAATGTTCATGACCATCAATTAGCACAAACAACATTTTTGAACACAAATAAATACCTATTAAAGTATATTCATTGTAGAATAGAATCTGCATAATTTATCACAAAGATTACAAAAAATCTATCAAAAAAATAAATAAGCACTTAAGATAATTATCCGATCGCTTTTGACCTTGTTATCAGAAACATGATTAACATGAAATAAAGAAGTTTGTCAAGCTTTAACATAAGCTGAAATTGAAATGTTAAAATGAGGGATCTTGGGGGAAACACATGATATAACTAGGGTTTCAATTCTTAAAAAAACTAAAAACAATAAAACAAAAATATAAATATAAAAACCTGTAAATGAACACGTTACCGAACGTTCATGAACGAATGCAACCTCTATTCATGTTCGTTCGTTTAATTTAACGAACGAAATTTATTGTTTGTGTTCGCTCATTTATTAAAATGAACGAACATAACAAACTTTCTACCAAACAATTCACGAACTGTTCGCTGAACGTCCGATTTGTTTGCAACCCTAGAAATCCATATTATTCCTTCGTTGTGTGACAAAAAGGTGATTGCTCCTCACTAACCCCACTTTGATTACCTAGTTTAATCCTATTAGTGAGTATATTTTATACTGTTTTGTATAATGCATGTATAAATGTTGGATGGAAACTAACTCGTGTATCGATCCTGTTTCGAATAATATGCATATGTGTAGAAGACCATTTAAAGTCTAAAACACCTATGCAAATTCTATAAACAAGCAACATACTAATCGGTCTATTTTATATATGCACTTAAATTGTTCATTATATGTAAAATTTTGCATCACTTTATTATTAGTTGTGTTTTAACTAGTGGTGCACAAAACTGAATCCGGTAAAAGAATCCAGAACCGGCTTTTTAATATCCGGGTATTCTATACCTGAAACTGGAACTGACCCGTAGGGTATAGATAGGGTATGCATTTTGATCTCATACCTGGAACCGGAACCGATCATACCCGAAACCGGACAAGAACCGGAACTGATTATACCCGATACATGATTCTAAATCATTCTTTTAAATTTATGTTAGTGCATTTATTTTAATTTTCTTACGTTATACAATGCATATTTAATAACAATAAAAAAATTAGTCAGTTAATAGGGTAAAAAAACCGCTATAGAGTATTAAAAAAATACAAAAAATATCGAACTAAAAACTCGAAATAGGGTATAAAAATCCCGAAAATAGGGTATTTTAATACCCGGTTTCTTAAAAACCAGAACCGAGCCCTACCCGGAACCGGGCACACAGGGTATGGTTTTTTGGTCAAATAACCGGAACCGGAACCGGAACCGAACTGGTTATAGTTGTAACCGGTTCCGACCCTTAAAACGAAAATCGAAACCGGAACCGGTTATTAAAATACCCGGTTTGTGCCTCTACTGTTTTTTTTTGAAAGTGACAGCCCACAATCACATGAGCAATTGAAGATTTAGGGCTTGAGGAACGTGGATCTAGAAACTGGACCTTGGCCCAGTCAGTGAAAAGAACGAAATCGGTTGGGAATTAAAAAACACGAGCATTAGTTTTGGGTACAGATGAACATAAAACAAGATAAGTGAACTGGTGTTTAAGAGCCAAACCAAAGCGGTTAGGTTCGATATCTAAACCGGTGGTTTCGCACCGGTTTCACCTCTCCAGACAAAAAATGATTGAACCGAACCGAAACTGGTTCAGAAACCGAGCTGAAAAAACTGGTTCCGAATGATCCATAATTTTCACTACTAGAAGATGATGAGGAATAATCCATAATTTTTTTGGTTTTGAGATAGTGTAGTTGAGAATAAGAATTATGGAATGAAAATGAGAAGTATAATTAATGGGTTATATATAGGGTTTGGAATTGAAAAAAAAAGGGGCCTAACTTCACTAGCCAACGACTAGTTTTCCTGATTTCCTCACCATTTGTGGTCTTTGTCGCGATCACGTGAGATGATTCTTTTTGTAGATGTTGTGTCTTCGTCTTTGACTTGGTCGATGAGATCCTTTAAATCATGTATACTACTATCATTTGTGAAAAATATCATTATTAGAATCGTTGGGTGGAATTTATAACCAAAGGTCTTCGTTTGAGAAATTATCGATGTTCATAAAATTGTTAATTGAGAGTATAAAGATTTATGAATGGTGAATAATTTGAGTGAATTAGAATGGTAAAGGTTGGAAGAAAAAGGCTAGGGTTCCTCTACCGGTGAAATGAACCCATCTAGCCTACTCGAGAGGGTGGCAACGATGTAGCTGAGATGCGTAGTAACCCTTGGTCTACCCGTGAGGTGCCCCCTCCTCTCTTAAGATAATTGACATAGTCTATTACATGTTTACGGTTCCGTGCTAAAGCCTCATGATACATAAGAAACCAGATGTTTTTTTAATCTATGAAGCTATGCAAATGGTTTTATACCAAATGATATCATTGATATGTATATGCACACGTGTGGTTGCATGTTTCCAAATTTCAACTAGCTACAAAAGCACATCTACTTGCACCCTATGTTTCTAATGACCCATCAACGGACCTTGAGTAAATACAACACACAAACACGGGCCACATGGACGGACCTTTAGCTTACACAAGTTAATGATGGAGCTTTGTTGATGCATATGTCAATATGTGTTGATGTATCTAAAATCTGAATAAGTTATCATATTTATATGCTAACCAACTAAGCCTACCACACCATAACACATTAATGAGACAAAGCCCATTTGGTCCAAACCTAGTCCAATGAAACGTCCAACATTAAAGAACATCACGTGACACCCTTGCCATGCCTATAACCATTGAGAAGTATCAAATGCATAAGCACATGATCTTCTCCTTAGCCATGACATCGAGTAAAGTTAAAAGCATGAGTTCCTATAAAAAGCTTTCACCTCTAGAGGCACGAAAATAAAGCATCACATATCCGATAAGTTCACAGAGTACATCAGATATCCGGTCAGGTGGGGTAACGAATCAGGACAGATTTGGGTTAGAATGGACAACTTGATCTTGATTTTAAAGTGATAAACAAATTGATTTTAGAAGATAAAAGGAGGGAAGAAGTACAGGGAAATACAAATCGCCGAATAATTTTGAAACTGAATACATGAGAAATAGGCATAACTTCCATGCCAATCGTTGCGTCCTTGTCACCGTTCCTAACACATCCCTAGACATTAGTTTATATACAATAATGTCACACGTAGTTAATTAACATACATATTAAAGTTTAATGATGCTAAACTTATGTCCAACAGTCCCATCGATTCACCGATGTATTAAAAAGACCCAACTCGTTTTGAACATAATCGCAATAGACAACACCTTAACGATGAATACGAGAAGGAAGAAAGCCATAGCGGCTAGGAATGTGTAGTCGTGGAAAACACTAAGATGTAGTTAAAGGGAAAATAATATTAAACCTAGTCTGACTCATTCGTTATTTTCTAATAGCCCATCATGACTCATTCTTTCAATTTTTATTCCCAATTTGCCCATTAAGATCCTTTGTCACACCCTCAAATTCCACATGAAGAATTCTATTATGAGGCGCGTAACAAAACAAGATCACAGTCATTAGTCATATTGAACGCCATTATATTACTTTTAACTATTTTCCTATTTGCTCATTCATGAGAAAATACATATTTACATATTTGAGTTACGGAAACGTAAATAATTATAAAATAAAAAATAACTAATGTAGTTAAGGTTGAATCTAAATGTTTGATGAGACCAATGCAACTCCAGGATGCATCTTAGTCCTGATGTATACCTTAGCGACCTGAGAACAAACATGCCTAAAGTGTCAACACAAAGTTGACGAGTTCACAAGTTTTAGCAGTAATAAAAGCGTAGTAGATAATGTAACTTCCAGTTATATCTTAGGTAGCTAGCCTGTTACAAGTTACTAAACAAATGAACCAAAGCTGCCTGTTGTGTTTTGGGTCCTTCCAACACATCTATCACGAACGTGGTACTTGAGTTTGGTCAATGTTTCACGCTCGGCTCCAAGCACGGTGTGGGGTTTATCAAACCAATAGTACTACCAAATATTACCTCGCCATCCCATATTAACAGTTCGGTGTGTAAGGACTTTCATGGTAAAGAGTGTGTTTAATACATAAGTGATAGAAAAGAAATACATTATCTAAGTAGTGTTCGTAAATTCTCCCGAATAATGTATAAGTAAAAGTACTACTGAAACTCACCTTATGATGCGTGTTATATCTGAAAGTACTATGTGTCAAAGATGCAAAATGGCATATCATGCAAATATTCACCAAGACATCCATAATAATTTTAGCAAATCATAAGTAACAAATACTAGGGTAAAGTTGTTTCACGTGTGGTCGAGCTCTATCGAATCGTTAAAAGTGCGGCCCCATGTACTATGCCTTAGAACAACTTACTTCTCGAGTGACGAAATATATATTTAAATATTTAGTTGTCGACTCAAAATCCATGTTTCTTTGTACCAAAATGACCCAATGTTCACCAAAACACTGATTAACAACAACCCAATAATTAAACACACCAGATCAAGCCATTTTAAGTCCAAAAAATTGAAAAACCTTGAAACTTTGAAAACTTTGGAAAAATCTTCAAAACTTGAAGAATCTTAACAAAAACTCAAACAATCAAGAGCACAAAGGCTCTGATACCAAATTGTGAGTCCCAAAATAGATTTGGATCACAGTGGTTTGATTGTTATCACCCAAACAACTATAGATTAGTTGCTTAGATGTGTAAAAGTTAAGAAAAACCAAAAGATGAAGATGAAGATTCTTGTATGGATTAAACAACAAGTGTTGTATATGGAATCTCAAAAGATATAATCACTAAAAGCACCTGGATATTCGGATTTAGGGACATTTCCATATAGTTACATTTCCCCAAAGTTACATTTTCAATACCTGAAATACGCTGGGTTCTTAAATACGCCGCCATAGGGACATTTCCCTATAGTTACATTTTCAACCCCCGAACTTTCTAGAATACTACAAAACAATCCAAAACCTACTAAAACCAAGTACCAACGATCTCAAAAGTTCCAACAATATCCCCCCTAGATCATTGCGTACTAGTTCGATTTTCATTCTTGACCTTTGGTTTCTGGATTTGATGCAGCTTGATCTACAGTCGGTTCAGGTGGTGCTTCAGTTTGATGAATAAAAGCTTCACTGGTGACAGGTGGATCCTCCGTTGTGGCCTCATATGTGGATGAGGCCGGAGGTTGAGATTTTGATGTAACTGGAGTGGGTGATGGATCTTTTTGCTGAGTTGATGATTTCTGCTTTCTTTTCTTTTTCTTAGCTTCCTCTTTCTCCTTTTGTTTTTCAATTCTATTCACAATGTCCATCATTTCAATTTTTTGTTCCTCGCTCATTCTACCGCCCTTTGAAATAGCATGCCTTCTTCTTTGCACTCATTCCTGGCACCAACATGAATCTTGTGGCCATAAAGAACATTTATATCGGATAGGCAGAACATAAAAACATCCATTGGATCTAGAATACAAATATCTTCATTAGTATCAGATCTGATGACAGCTTCTCCTGTTTTGCCGTGGTAGAACCATTTCGTGAAATTCGTAAGAGTCATTAGGTTGTTCTGGAGGAATCTTAATTCTTGTTTCCACTTTAGCAGGGTTGATAACCCATGTGACTAAGCCTTTACCGGTGATAGGATCCTTTGTTATCTTTGAAACCCTTCTGCGAGGGCTTTGTGGCTTGAACACAGTAAACCCTCGATTGCATTCTCTTAATATTTGTCTTTCAAAGTCAGCACCAACGCTACTGTTGGTAGGGTTTATCATATCTAGCCTTCGAAGCTCACAAATATCCCATCGAGGAAGGCTTTTCATATCTGCTCAAATCCTGAAGTATTGGATGACTCTACCACGTCTTTTTACTGTGAACATCCATTTTAAATTGCAATACTTCCAGCTGATTATCTTGTCAATGACTTCCGTCTTTTCAATGATGACAACTTGATAGAAGTCTGGAAACCTTTCTCTTTCCTTTTTGAACCATTCAGGATGTAGTGAAGTCACCTCATCACCATCTTCAGAATCTTACAAAACTTCTTCCTCCAATCCCCGTTCAACAAATCAAGCTGGCATTTCTTCTCGATCCACCTCCTTTTCCTCACTTTCATTATCTTCAATAACATTCACAGCTGATTCTAATCGTCTCTTCTTTTTCTCGGCTTCTTCGGCTTTACGTTTTGTCTTCCTCTATCTTAAACTTTTCATAGTCGAAGATACTTGTAGTTGAGAACATTGGTTGTATTCTGCTTTAGCACATAGCTCTCTGATCATTCTATACATCTTCTCAATACCGTCTTGTTGGAATCTAACAAATCTTGTTTGTTCTGTAACATAAGCATGAAGCTCCCTGTTTCTTTTTCTTTGTTCTCTCAGCTTCTCACATATTGAACGCCACTATATGACTTTTAACTATTTTCCTATTTGCTCATTTATGAGAAAATACATATTTACATATTTGAGTTACGGAAACGTAAATAATTATAAAATAAAAAATAACTAATGTAGTTAAGGTTGAATCTAAATGTTTGATGAGACCAATGCAACTCCAGGATTCATCTTAGTCCTGATGTATACCTTAGCGACCTGAGAACAAACATGCCTAAAGTGTCAACACAAAGTTGACGAGTTCACAAGTTTTAGCAGTAATAAAAGCGTAGTAGATAATGTAACTTCCAGTTATATCTTAGGTAGCTAGCATGTTACAAGTTACTAAACAAATGAACCAAAGCTGCCTGTTGTGTTTTGGGTCCTTCCAACACATCTATCACGAACGTGGTACTTGAGTTAGGTCAATGTTTCACGCTCGGCTCCAAGCACGGTGTGGGGTTTATCAAATCAATAGTACTACCAAATATTACCTCGCCATCCCATATTAACAGTTCGGTGTGTAAGGACTTTCATGATAACAAGTGTGTTTAATACATAAGTGATAGAAAAGAAATACATTATCTAAGTAGTGTTCGTAAATTCTCCCGAATAATGTATAAGTAAAAGTACTACTGAAACTCACCTTATGATGCGTGTTATATCTGAAAGTACTATGTGTCAAAGATGCAAACTAGCATATCATGCAAATATTCACCAAGACATCCATAATAATTTTAGCAAATCATAAGTAACAAATACTAGGGTAAAGTTGTTTCACGTGTGGTCGAGCTCTATCGAATCGTTAAAAGTGCGACCCCATGTACTATGCCTTAGAACAACTTAGTTCTCGAGTGACGAAATATATATTTAAATATTTAGTTGTCGACTCAAAATCCATGTTTCTTTGTACCAAAATGACCCAAATGTTCACCAAAACATTGATTAACAACAACCCAATAATTAAACACACCAGATCAAGCCATTTTAAGTCCAAAAAATTGAAAAACCTTGAAACTTTGAAAACTTTGGAAAAATCTTCAAAACTTGAAGAATCTTAACAAAAACTCAAACAATCAAGAGCACAAAGGCTCTGATACCAAATTGTGAGTCCCAAAATAGATTTGGATCACAGTGGTTTGATTGTTATCACCCAAACAACTATAGATTAGTTGCTTAAATGTGTAAAAGTTAAGAAAAACCAAAAGATGAAGATGAAGATTCTTGTATGGATTAAACAACAAGTGTTGTATATGGAATCTCAAAAGATATAATCACTAAAAGCACCTGGATATTCGGATTTAGGGATTTCCATATAGTTACATTTCCCCAAAGTTACATTTTCAATCCCTGAAATACGCTGGGTTTTTAAATACGCCGCCATAGGGACATTTCCCTATAGTTACATTTTCAACCCCCGAACTTTCTAGAATACTACAAAACAATCCAAAACCTACTAAAACCAAGTACCAAAGATCTCAAAAGTTCCAACAATATCCCCCATAGATCATTGCATACTAGTTCGATTTTCATTCTTGACCTTTGGTTTCTGGATTTGATGCAGCTTGATCTACAGTCGGTTCAGGTGGTGCTTCAGTTTGATGAATAAAAGCTTCACTGGTGACAGGTGGATCCTCCGTTGTGGCCTCATATGTGGATGAGGCTTGAGGTTGAGATTTTGATGTAACTGGAGTGGGTGATGGATCTTTTTGCTGAGCTGATGATTTCTGCTTCTTTTCTTTTTCTTAGCTTCCTCTTTCTCCTTTTGTTTTTCAATTCTATTCACAATGTCCATCATTTCAATTTTTCGTTCCCTCGCTCATTCTACCGCCCTTTGAAATAGCATGCCTTCTTCTTTGTACTCATTCCCGGCACCAACATGAATCTTGTGGCCATAAAGAACATTTATATCGGATAGGCAGAACATAAAAACATCCATTGGATCTAGAATACAAATATCTTCATTAGTATCAGATCTGATGACAGCTTCTCCTGTTTTACCGTGGTAGAACCATTTCTTGAAATTCGTAAGAGTCATTAGGTTGTTCTGGAGGAATCTTAATTCTTGTTTCCACTTTAGCAGGGTTGATAACCCATGTGACTAAGCCTTTACCGGTGATAGGATCCTTTGTTGTCTTTGAAACCCTTCTGCGAGGGCTTTGTGGCTTGAACACAGTAAACCCTCGATTACATTCTCTTAATATTAGTCTTTCAAAGTCAGCACCAATGCTACTGTTGGTAGGGTTTATCGTATCTAGCCTTCAATATCCCATAGAGGAAGGCTTTTCATATCTGCTCAAATCTTGAAGTATTGGATGACTCCACCACGTGTTTTACTATGAACATCCATTTTAAATTGCAATACTTCCAGCTGATTGTCTTGTCAGTGACTTCCGTCTTTTCAATGATGACAACTTGATAGAAGTCTAGAAACCTTTCTCTTTCCTTTTTGAACCATTCAGGATGTAGTGGAGTCACTCATCACCATCTTCAGAATCATACAAAACTTCTTCCTCCAATCCTCGTTCAACAAATCAAGCTGGCATTTCTTCTCGATCCACCTCCTTTTCCTCACTTTCATTATCTTCAGTAACATTCACAGCTAATTCTAATCGTCTCTTCTTTTTCTCGGCTTCTTCGGCTTTACGTTTTGTCTTCCTCTATCTTAAACTTTTCATAGTCGAAGATACTTGTAGTTGAGAACATTGGTTGTATTCTGCTTTAGCACATAGCTCTCTGATCATTCTATACATCTTCTCAATACCGTCTTGTTGGAATCTAACAAATATTGTTTGTTCTGTAACATAAGCGTGAAGCTCCCTGTTTCTTTTTCATTGTTCTCTCAGCTTCTCACATATCACATTTGTGTTGCTCACTTGATGCTTTAGTAAGCATATTTCTTGAGCTGGACTTGTTCCAATATCTTTTGACAATTTTGCATAAAGTTCTTGAAACGGACGACGTCTGCGTGGAACTTATTGAGGTATTGATTTTGTTGGTGCACTTTTTGAGGAGCCTTCCCCCATTTTCTTTCTTTCTGGGGAGGTGACCTGCTTGGAGCTTCTGGATTTATAATTAGTTGATTAACAAACTCATCCAATTGTTCCTGTTCGGATGTGACAGTCACTGGAGTCTTAGACTCTGTCATCTCACGCCTTTTTCTCTTTGCTTCTCCCTTTTCCCTTTCTTCAGCTTCATGTATAGCACGTAAGTTCTCAATGTGCTCTTTGTGTTCTCTTGTGCCACCTACACGAATACTACTCTCCATTAGACGTTCTGGAATAGGGGTGTTTTTCTGCTTCTTCTACGATTCCCCCTCTTTTGCAGGCTGTTTTCCTTTATTCTTTCTGATCAACTGTTTTGTCTCTTCTTCTTCTTCTTCATCCGCTTCTTCTTCAGCGTCTTTTTGTCTCTTTCTTTTAATACCTTCCCGATATTTTTCGTATGCAGCTTTCACCAATGGAAATCTTTCCTCTCTATACATCCACTGATGAAGCATCACCCACTCTTCTGTTTTCGGTTCTATGATTTGTCGGCCCGTTGGCAACTGAAATTTGTACATGTCATTGTCGAGTGGGAGATAGGGATGTTGATCATTGATAAGAAGCTGTGCAAATCGAGGATACATGGACCATGTTGAGGTGTTTGCGTTATTGACTATACAGTAGAAAATTAGGCCAGAAATGTTGAATGGTTGCCTGGTGCATAAGTTTAGCATAGCAGCGGACCATTCCGAATTCAACCCGTCGTAGCCTCCCTTTCTCTAGGCTAAACTCATAGCAAACACATGAAGAATAAATCACCAATCTTTTGTGAGACCTTTCCATTTGATCTCATTCTTGTCCTTAAAATCTCCAACATATCTCATTCCCCTGAATCCATCTAGAATAACATCTTTCTTTAATCACAGTGGATCCATGTTTGTGACTTTTGCTGTTTTTTAGAATTCTTCGATATCAATGCTATATATAGTTGGATCTTCTTGGACAACGTAACTGATCTTGCTTGAGTTTATCAAGTCTGCCACGTCTTCAAAGTCTTTCGGCGGCGGCTGTATTTTGCACGGTTGATTGTGCTTTCGTCTTTTATCCCAGATTATCTCTTTCACCATTTCTGAAAACATGGAAACAAGCTAAGTTAGATATGTGTTTCGAAATAAAGTATTTACAAGGTATTTACAGACTATTTACATAATCATAAGTTCGCTAGATAAAAACGTTGTATGGTTGTTAATAACGCTTGAGTAAGAATTATTTACGCTGACAAGATTAGTTAAAAATGCTGAATGTGTTTAGGGAAATTAAGCTAGTATCGGGTCAGATTAAATACGCAGGTAACCGTGATATTTACGCCGATAAAACAAGTTAAAAACACCAGTCATTTAAGCTGTGTTTTGATTGTGTTTAGAGCAATTACGCTGGTATCGGGTCGCGTATTTAAGTCTCGTTTCGAGACTACAGTCAGCGTAAATATTTATCTACACTGATTGACCACCGTATTTTTCAAATACGCCGGTTGCTCAAACTCGCGTTCAAGACTTAAATGCGCGATCCTTTGATTCCATTTCACTACACTGTCTTCAAGGTAATTCTGCTATATTCATCGTAATTACGCTGGCTTCAAGAATTTCTTGATAAACCCTTTCAAAACCCTTGAAATCTGATTCAAACAATCCCATTGATTGTCTATGCCCTGTACACGTTTTCTGTGATTATGGGCACTCAACAATCGACTCAAAAACATGAAACACATTCCGATATCAGACACTAAGTAATCAGCTTTTGATGTTTCGAAGAAGTTAAATTTAATGTTTGAATGTGGATCGAGATGAATGTAGGAGAAAGGTGAACTGTGTAGACTTTAAAAACAAATAAATATATATATACTAAAATATCTTCGAGCGTCTTTATTAAATACGCCTGAATGATAATTACGCTGCCTCAGGTGTTTTGAAAGGTTTTTTCAAAGTTAAGAAGTTCAAACCAAATACGCTCGAAAATCTTGAACTTTCTCGAAAAACATGCCATTTTTAGCTAAGAATAGTGCAAAAGCCGAAAGTAAGTTTAAGAAAATCAAAATTTTGCAATTTGGACACCGAAATTCATTTTAGAACCACGAAGCTTCCTTTTTCACATTTTTCTTTTAATTGAAACTCCATGACTTTCCTGCAAAAGATCATACTGGCAACACTTGTGAGTTTGTTATATATAAGAAATTTTTGAATAATCGAGGCACAAGAAAAACTTGCTTGATCACATTTTCGATCATGGAAATAAAGTTCTTGAGAATGGAGGTGGTCTGGCTATTGGCTTCAAGAAAATATACCCATGAAAATCGGGAGAAGTCATATTTAGCCAGACTTTTAACACTAAGAGGACTGAAAAGATCCATATACAGCAATTGCAATGGAGCAGATATCGTATTCACTACTTTGGATTTATGCGGCTTTTTGTGTTGCTTGCCTTGGGCGCATGCGATACATTTTTCTGAAAATGGAAATTCTTTATAGGTAAACCTCTCACTAAGTTTAACTTAGAGAGTTTATTCATATTTTTGAAGTTCACATGCCCCAACCGCCTGTGCCAAAGCAGTGATTCCGATTCTTACGCTTTTGAGATTAGACACGTCATATGCTTATTGGATTTTGTGTTTTTCATATTGAGAACATAGGTGTTGTTTTGATGAGGAGCTGTGAGCATAATCATTTCGGCAGGAACGAAGTAGTCGGGCTTGAGAAATAGGCATTCCACGTCGTTGAACAACACCGATATTCCTTTGTCGCAGACTTGTGATACTCTCAGGAGATTGTAACACAATTCTGGTACATAATTGACGTTCTCCAATGTAAGTGCTTCAGAAATGACGCCTCCCATTCCCATAATTTTCCCTCCCTTTTCGTCTCCGGAAAAAGATACAAAGTCGCCATCGATGATTCGAAAGTTCTTTAGGAGTTCCTTCAATCCGGTCATATGCCTTGAGCATCCACTGTCCACGTGCCAAATGTATTCCATGAGCATTCGAAGCCATTCTTGCTCTTTATCCTTTTATACAACAACAAACAAAAATATATACAAGTTACTTAGTTTTCAGAACCCATACTTGTTTCATGTTTAATCTATTGTGATTTTGAACAAGAATATCTTCTTTTCTTTTCCACAAGCATGTTGAATTTGCTATGTATTTGACTAATTTCCTAAAATTATCAAATTGCTCGGTGAAACTTTTGACAAAATCTTGTTTAGGTTTAGAAAATTTCTTGCTCTTACAATGTTTTGCAGTATGTCCTAAGTGACCACAGCGAAAACATTGCTTGCAATTTGTTCTTTTCGTTTTGGTGGACGTCGCGTGTGAAGATGATGTATGTGATGAGAGTCTAGTGCTGCTTGTAGCGTTGTCTGACGATGTAGTGTAGCTTGAACTTTCGACTTTCTTCACTTTCTTGTCAAGACGATTTTCATCCTTAATACAATTTTCATCGTTCTCGCTATCTGATGGAGAAACTTATTCTTGATTTTCACTTGAATAATTTGATTCCTGATCTTCGCTTAAGGTTTCTTCACCACTTTCCGAAGTTGTTGTGCTCGAGTCTTCACTGCTGCTGAGTTGCATTGATTCTTTATCAGACTATGATGTACCTGTACATGATGGAACAAACTCGGGAATTTCCTCTGTAAGGAACTTTCCGAATCTGTTTTTCTTCAATTGTGTAACAAACACAGAGGATTCAAGCACAACATTTTCATCACTAAAAGCAGAATTTAAGTCATGACGTTCAACCACTACATTCTCGTGGTTGTGGTCTTAAATGTAGGCACATGGCCATTACAGTCATCCCGAATATTAAATTTAGGCACAAAACCATTACATTCATCCATCCTAGACACACTATTACAATTATCCCGAATAGAAGTACTATTCTTCTTGTTACAATTCCAGGCGAACCAGTTAGCGGTGGAATAATTGTAGCCCGAATATCCTATCCCTATTTTCGATCCTCCACAGTCATCATCCTCATCACACACCTCTTCTTTACACTCAAACACATCTGCATTACATTCAGAAATGTTAGTATTTTTGTCATTTTCGTAAGAGACATTTTGAGCAAAAAGATCATTTTTATCAATTAAATCATTATTAGGATGAGGAGATGGCATAGGTACATAGTTTTTGCTGTGCGGAGGAGGAAAGATTTTTCTTTTGTTTTCGAGCTTATCCTTGTATCCAATCCTATCCTTCACGAATGCTGGTCGTTGGCAATTTTTAATGTCAACCAGTGCCTTTTGGCTAATTTTCCATTTATCGATCGTGATTTGCAATTTATTGTTTTCATTTTGAGATTTTTCTAATTTTTCAGTTAAATCATTTATGATAAATCTTTTCTAAAAACGAATTCTTTTAATATCTGTATTTCAGCTAAAGTTGAGTTCAACTTTCTCTGATATGCAACTTTCTTTTCTTTCAGTTCTTTGTTAAATTGCAAAACCTTTCTTATCCTCTAATCAGGTCACGCTGGAGTGATTTGTAATGTGCCACGTTGTTCAAACATGGTTGGGAGCATAGTTTTGCTTTAAATTCGTACGGTATGTTGTTTACCAAATCCTTATCCTCCTTTTCTTTTGTAGATTCAGCTTTCATAGCGGCTGCAGGAGTTTCAGCTTTTCATTCTTGATGCCGCTAGTTGTTTCTTGCGCTTTCTTATTCAGTTCAGGCTTCTCAGCTTTTTTCTTTCCCTTATCTGTTGATGGTTCAGTAGGAGCGATTATGCTCTTTAAGCCTTTATCTATAACTTTGTCGCGCTTAGGAATTCCTGCAGCTTGTTTCTCAACACAGTTTGATGAAGATGAGACTGATGCAAAAGAGATTTTAACCATAAGAGCCTTGTTGACTTTTTCCTTTGCCTCAGCAATTTCTTCAGTCCATTCATAATCTTCTACAACCAGTGCCTTTGGGTGTTATCAGTAACATTCTCATTTCCCTCAATAGCGATTGGCCTTCTTGCTGGAACAATCTCCGCATTTTCGTTTTTCAACAACGGGCAATCTCTCTAGAAGTGACCCAAATTCTTGCAGTTGTAGCATCGCAACTTTGACTTCTCGAAACCAGCTTTTCTGAGAGACAATCTCTTTCCTATCTTGTCTTAAAACTTTTTCAGCCTTAAGGTGATCATAGCCATTTGCCATTTTAGATCCATTTCTTTCATATCATCTGGATCAACTTGGTACATTTCTTCAGCTGTAAGAAAATCTTGTTTCAGTTTACCCGACATAAGAGCCTCATAGCTGCTGAGGAAGGTGTTAAACAGTGCAACATGTTCAGTCGAGATCTTTAGTGCTTGAGCGTCACCGACCACAGTATCTTTCTTGTTGGATTGTGGAGCCTTATCAGAGTTTGCGGAACCGTTGTAGTACGTGCACCAGCACTTTGAGAGCTTGAACTTCCAGAGACTGTGGGGGCAACAAATGCCATGTTCTTGGGCATAATAGCATCAACGGATTGAGCATACTTTTTTGTGAGTATGCTCTTTGGTTCATCTGTCTTTTGAGCACGTCCATTTCGAAAGCCTTTAGAGTGTTGATCAATTCCGAAAGGGTAACTGGAGTTGTACTGGTTAGGAAGGTTCTTTTGATCATCATGCACTGTAGGCTCCATTCTTTTGGAAGAGAGTCCAAAAGCTTTTTGATTGAAGCATAGTTGGCAACAGGATTACCGACTTTCATCATTTTTGTTAACGCATTCAAAAAGCAGCTAACATGATCTGACAAACTTTCACCTCGAACACTTCCAAACATGTCGTATTCCTTCTGAACCATATCTCTCTTTTTATCAATCAATTCTTCGTTCCATTCGTAGTGATCGATAAGAGCCAACCATAGTTCATGAGCCTAGGTGTATCCCTCAAACAAGTTGTTGTCATCCTTTGATAGAGCCATTGTTAGAGCAGCCTGAGCCCTACGGTTGCGTTGGATGAGTGTCCTATCTTCATCAGTGAAGGTTGAAGGATCTTCGTTGATTATACGAACATCGTCGCGAATTTCCATAGGAACATGGGGTCCTACAGTGATGGACATCCATTGAGTATAGTCCGTATACTCAAAGAATGCTTTGATTCGATTCTTCCAGCAGCTGAAATCTTCAGATCCTTTCAACTTAGGAGGCATAGTTGTAGATCTAGTTTCATGTTCGGCTTGAGTGATGGGATTCAGTTGATTAAGTGACATTTTGGTTTGATTTCAAGTTCAAAGTTTTGATTAGGGATTAATTACGCTGGTTTTTAGGTTATTGTGCTTAAAATCATTGGTGAAGATTAATTACGCTGGGAATTTGTGAGATCGGTGAGCAAATACGCTGAATATAGTAATTACGCTGATGATTCTTGGCTTCTTGGACCGGCGACAATAGCTAAATCAGCTGGAACAGACAAAACAAACGTGAGTTTGGCTAAATACACCGATCATCGTGATAAAATCGCTAAGGATCTTTATCACTGACTTCGAAGTCGCCTTCGATTAAACACGCTCACACTATTTCGCAGAGAATCAACAAATGCGTTGGTATATTGTTGGCGTATTTGTTAATTACGCGATCTTCAAACTAAATACGCTATATTCAAATTTATCTACACTGACTTCAAATTTAAATACGACCAGCAGGGTTTAAGTACGAACAAAAACCCTCTAATCACCAAAAAACGACTCAAAATCCATGTTTCTTTGTACCAAAATGACCCAAATGTTCACCAAAACACTGATTAACAACAACCCAATGGTTAAACACACCAGATCAAGGCATTTTAAGTCCAAAATTTTGAAAAACCTTGAAACTTTGAAAACTTCTGGAAAAACCTTCAAATCTTGAAGAATCTTAACAAAAACTCAAACAATCAAGAGCACAAAGGCTCTGATACCAAATTGTGAGTACCAAAATAGATTTGGATCATAGTGGTTTGATTGTTATCACCAACAACTATAGATTAGTTGCTTGAATGTGTAAAAGTTAAGAAAAACCAAAAGATGAAGATGAAGATTCTTGTATGGATCAAACAAGTGTTGTATATGGAATCCCAAAAGATATAATCACTAAAAGCACCTGGATATTCGTATTTAGCACAAGAACAATAATCACAACACAAGAGAAATCACCAAAACTTATCCAAGAACCTTGGACTAGGGTTTTCCATTAGTAACACATATATACAGTCTAACTACCCATCGTATCTAATAAATACGCTGGGTTCTTAAATACGCCGCCATAGGGACATTTCCCTATAGTTACATTTTCAACCCATGAACTTTCTAGAATACAATAAACTATTACAAAACCATCCAAAACCTACTAAAACCAAGTACCAACGATCTCAAAAGTTCCAGCAAAATATATTCATAAATCGTGTTAACCTGTATGTAAGTGTGTGTTTTATTAGAATAACACACATTGTAAAACCAAATAATATATTAATATGGTAATCTAAATAATTGTCATACATAGTAACAATCCATTTAAATAAAGGACTTATCGGGTTCCAGTAAAGTATTTATAATAAACGTATGACACAAGTAACCAAATAATAAGTCAAGGATACACTTGCATATCATCTACAATCGTTAAAATAAATATCACTATGTATTAATTTTATTTTTTCAGATAATACAATAATATCCCTGATATTATTGTCTATTATCATGCTATAATTACGATTCGAATCTCGATTAACCGTTCGAAATAACTATAGATAATTATATGTATCGTTATAAAATCATCCAAAATAAAACTAAATGCCAAGTTTAATATTTAAAACTTGTTTCATAATTCGCAAGCGTCATCCAAAATAAATATATACGTTATACTTATTTTTATAAAATTATTTGAATCCCGATATGTTTAGGTTTGCTTTAGAACACGTAAGTTATATTTGTTGGTGCGTATTATGTGTGTCCGCCACTATGCGGAAGGCTAGATAGAGCGTGTATTGAATATTGTAGGATTAAAGGTTTGAATTGGTAAAGCTAGGACTCATACGCACGCATGAGTCATACGTGCGTATGAGCCCATAGCTCATCTGTGCGCATGAGCTCATGTTCTTGGAGGTGCCAACATACAGGGGCTCATGCGCATAGGGTCATTAAGTTTTGGGGAAACAACTAGAGTGATGTCTTGATGCTCTCTCCAGCTTGTCAATGATGTATACTCTTTCGGTATGGAAGCTTCTACTTATGGTTATTCTAACGAAATTTCTACCGAATTAGTTTTATCTTATCCAAACTTCCGTCTAAACGCGTAGGA
This sequence comes from Scalesia atractyloides, assembly GCA_947069175.1. Classification (NCBI taxonomy): domain Eukaryota; kingdom Viridiplantae; phylum Streptophyta; class Magnoliopsida; order Asterales; family Asteraceae; genus Scalesia; species Scalesia atractyloides. Next base: position 27,260,597 of record CAMTDV010000027.1, read on the forward strand.
CGCAACAGTCACATATTTTATCATTATTGTAGACTTTTATGAAAATCAGGTAGCGACTCTTCTGTTTTCAGACCAACCTGACAACAAAAGTCATCGCCAGTTCCTAATAACCCAGTGTCGACATTTAACAACGTATTTTATACACAAATTATCAAGTTCCAAGTTCAACATACGCCCAATCCCAAATTAAATGTCTCGTTTTAACTTTAAATATATTCATATTCATATACATAAACATTTTCGAGTCTAAAATCTCAAGTGTCACATGTTTTAAGGTGGATTAATTTATTGACCATTAATAATACAAATCAGGTCGAGTTCACTAGAGCTTGGATCAGTTGACACAAGTATATAAATATTTATAACAATTATATATGATTATCAATTAGGTGAGTGTTATACCATCTCAATCCAAATCTGAGTTGAAACTAAGACCCGAGCGTTGACAAGAACCGATGAAATGACCGGGGTTGACCAATTGACTAACTTTGACAAGATGACCCGAGGCGTGACCCGACTTTGTGTTGTATCCAAACACTCCGAGACCCTAGATCTTCATCCAAACATCACGCAATTGTATCAAACAACCAACGTTACCACTAGACACCTTTGTTCGACGGCCGAAGGTCATCTCCGCCGTCGGTAGCTGTCGTAGCCGCCTGCAACCACCACCAAGAATTACCAGCAACCACATGGACTACAAACCAAGCAAAACATGGGCGTATAAGATGAATATAATTAACCGGAGTGCACGTAACCCACCGGAAGGGACGCGATTTGAGTTGAACTATTTTACACTAGCAAACTGAGGCTGGATCTTAAAACGAGTACTACCATGTTGTCGCCGTGATGCCACCCTAGCCACTGACGTGGCGTTGCTACTGCTGTCGCTACATTATAGATGTTGTCACCACACGGCTAAGGTTGCTAGGCGGAATCCTAGCCTTTTTTCTCCACCTCCCTTCTACTCGAACCCGGTCACCACACCACCCTCAACAACCACCATTTTACCACCACAATAACCTCTAACCCGTGCCATCACCACCACACCACGCCACCCTGCCCTCCTCCATCAAAAACCAGCGCCGAAGCGTACCACCATGGATGGCTATGGACCATGGTGCCTCCAAGCCTCTGTTCTCTCTCACTCTCTCCCTTTCTAGAGTCTTAGGTAATGTGTGTGTGTTGTGTAGAGAGAATAAAGAATATGGGGGCTACAGTTTTGGTTATTGGATGAGAAATGATAAGATGAAAGAATAAGATGTTTAAATACCTTGGGTTTGGGTGTAGGTGAGTTGGTGGAGACCGCGTATACGAACCCATTAAAATGTGTACGACTCGCTAAATATACCACTCATATAAACTCCAAGTAGATACAATAAGTTCATTATATATAAACCTCGTTAAGACGGATATATATATATATATATATATATAATGTGTTAAACGAATATTATATACTTGATAAATCACAGACGTTGGCCAAGTTATGAATCAAATAAAACTTTTTATTCATCGTAGTTCATTATTATTTAGAACAATAATAAAATAAATCTTAAGATGTCTTTTATAACCGATTTGCTAAAATCACTAACACCGTCGTTACACGTGAATATACGCGCTTTCATAGAAGTTCACAATATATACATATAAGTCACGTAACATATAAATTCACATAATTTATAGTTATTTAATTGTCTGAGAATAGAATTTCGATTATTCACCAATGTTCGAGTACACACTCCTGTGTGATTCCATAATTCATTGAATCATCACTACGTGAGTGTTTGTGTAACTGACACAGTTAATTAACCCTAATCAAGTGAAATGCTTGAATGAATGTATGTGATAACGGAGTTTGTGTTAACGGTGTTGACCTGGAAATATCGAGTGTCACACCCCTTACAAACTAACACTTAACCCAAAGACTTGTATTTTGAGTCCAAAATAGCCCAAACTTGAGAGAATGGAAAAAGATTTCCAGGTCTGGTTTTTTTTTATCATACATCACTAGAGGTGTACAAAAACCGGTTTGCGTCCAACCTGACCTAGCGGTTTGGTACAGGTTTGGGATTTTTATGTTGACAATCGGTTCCAACCCGGGCCATTTGAGCTGGGATAAAAAAGCCCCGATAGAAAACGAGTTTAAATGCTTAAACCGGTTTTGAACCCGATCCAGGGCTAGACGGATAGGGGTTTCCAGTTTTTTTTTTATTTTTTTCAGATATGATTATGTATGTGTATTTGGCCCAAATGAACAAACAGATAATGACCCAAACAAATAAATAGTCATGACCCAAACAAATAAATAGTCTCAACCAAAAACTTGAAAGATTATTAGCCATGTAAGTCCAAAAACCCCAATCGAATATCACTAACACAATCAAAAGTGCGGAAAACGAATTAAAGTTACAAGAACAAGAACAATCGAATTGATTAGATTGCACACTAGTATGAAACTCGTCTGGTACAACTATCACACAAACTAAAAAAATCTAGGAGGAACATCCACGTGAACAACAACTTCCTAATGACCTAGGCTCACCCCATTTATAGTTACATAGGGTGACCTAAATACGAACTGAGCCAAGCCCACATGCACACTATTAACTAAACTAGCCCAAAACATTTAATTATACCACATGGTTTATCCCAAGCCCACTAGACAACTAAGTCCAATAACTTATAAGTGTGTTTGATAAAGACACGTGTAAACCTACTCAATTTTATGGCCTTACAATATCTCCTAGGTTTATGTTGTCTTTATCATGTCTCGGTGGGAAGATACTTTAACTCTGCATCTTCAAACTTGGGTCTTTTGTTCTTCTTGATCATGATCAGCTTTGCTTGAACATCTTATTTAAAAAGAATGCAAGAGAAGGATTCTCGACATCTCTTTCCTTTGTTAATTTTTTTCTCTTTCAAGCAGGTTCACAGGTACTTCTTCAAAAGTACTATCATTGTCAGACGATGACTCGTATCTGGTCCTTTTGACTCAGGTACATCTTGTCATGATGCTTCATGCTTGTCAACAACTAACAACATCTCATTCTTCTTCAACCCCTGTTTCTTGATTTCAATTAAATTCTGCACATGCTCAGAAATTCATAAGCAAACATTTTTAAGTAACAGAGTAATGTACCACATGAACACTTGGTACATCCAAGTACTTGTACTTAGATTTCACAATTTAAATTTTTTTCAACTTTTGATGAGTAGTCAAATCTTCAAGAATGGCTAAATTTTAATAAATCAAATAAAACACTCTATTTTGGATTTTTGATTTTGTAAAAAAAAGACACTATTTTTGAATTTTCTATTTTCTTTTAATTTTGAAAAATAAGAATATAAACATAAACACAAGTAAACAAAAAAACTAACTCAACAGATAATATACAATTACAATTTCAGTGGGATCAAAATTGTTTTCAGACTGACCAAGGAACACTTTTCAAGGCGAACTTATTCAAACGAGTCTACGTGATTGCCAATATGTTTGTCCACTTAAACTTTAATGCTCAAGTTTCAGTTTTTCAACTTTGTGATATGCTTAAGGTAATATTACACTATAATACCCGTTTCATGACATACTCCCGCGATCAAGGTAAGCACAATGATTCATCGTAGCGGGTGAGTATACTGAGTTTATCCTTTTGATTTACAACGTTGGACTATTGGTGAAAAGGTCAGTACTTTCGTACAACAGAGTGACCAATAGAATTTTCAACGAGGGTTAGGCAAATACCTTTTTGGTATGAATGTTGCTTTTATAAGCACACGGAATTCCCTCACTTTGAGTTTATCTTCCTTTAAGGTTTTTGGCCTCTTTGGCTCTTTTAAGATATCCTGACTGTGCCTAGGTCTGCATATAATCTAGATGCAACAGAAGAACAGTCAAGATATCCCCGGATAACTCATCAGTATAAAGACCCAAAAACTCAGACGTTGGCTATCTATCAACACAAGATTTAAGACTATAAAATCATATGCCGATGGTATGTAACCCACATGGTACATAGTTTGTTATGTTTGTATCACTTCGTATTTTTTATCACTTTGAGCATCAAGCCTATCGACATATCACATTAGATCTTAGTCTTTTCAGCTATAGCACCTTACATGTGTTGGTCAAAACCCTTTAACATGAAGATTCATTTTATTTCCCACTTGATGCATTGTTTTAGGATTTATCTCTTTTCAAATGTTTTCCCCTTTTTCTCATTTATCCTTCTGAAACAATGTCTAATATGCAATAAACTCCTTTTGGATTTTTCTCTTTTTCTCCTACTAAAGCTATAGACATAAACAGATAAGTCTCTCTGTCCCCCTAAATTTGTGCATAAATCTTATGCGCAAATTTACCTTATACAGACAATGCAATTAACCATTCCATCATCAGATTTACGACTAATCACTTGTTAAAATCAAAGTAAGAAATTGAAATTGTACCTTTTCGCTGATCTTATCTTACCCCCTTATCTCCTCGAAAGGAAACATATCAACTGTAAAAATAGAACTTTTTGCAACAGTGAGATGTTACCCGTTAAGTCTCTGGAACAACCGCTATCAACATTCCAAGGATTGTCAACAGCTCCTACTTGGTTGTCCATGAAAAATAAGGAGATTAATAAAACATTGGTGCCCAGGCCATCGTGGTCCTGGGATTTACTAAAGCATCAGAATAAGGTACTTCCCGTAAGCACATGTCCCCTATTGTTTCAAGGATTTGTAATGTTGCTGCATTACATTTTGCTTTCCAAATTTTTTTAGGCTTCTCTAATTTCTTAGGTGCCTTTGGCAAAACAATTTGCTTTTCAACCTTGTTATTTTTCAATACTTGTTAAGGTTTCAAAGCTTGCTTTCTTTTAGCTTTCGCAACATTCCAATCCTCATATGATGGTTTAACCTTGGGATGCTTATTCATCATTGCCTTAGGCTTTTCAACCTTCATTGGTTTAGACTAAGACCTATCCCTTGGTGTAACCCTCTGATATTGTGTATAGTACGACACATAGGGACGAGGTGTGCAATTTCGTGCAATATGATCGGGTATGCCATAGTTGTTGTCACACCCCAACCGATGGCGGAAACATCAGAGAGAGAGGACTAGATTGCTCGAGACATCATAACACTAATTGTGACAATATTTAATTAAACAACCCATTTCGTTTCAAACCGCCAAATTGTCAAATACAATACAATTCAAATACGAAACAACATCATACGAGACATGTTCAACAAAACATATTAAATAACTTAGCATTCTAAGCGTGTTTCTATGCCGATCCTACTAAGTTTCGTCATGTCATTCTAATCAACATGCAACATGTTTAAAAGTATAGTTCAATAACAAAGTATTGGCGAGTACACAAGTTTGATATCATAGCATAAGTAATAAAAAGACTTAAACAAATCCACATGATAAGCTAGTATACGAGATAAATGTAAACAAGGCATGTGAACTACAAGTCAATCCTCTAGCGTACCACATAATAGATTAAAACTTAACATTGACCACAAGAATACGGGCGGTGCGTTACTCTATAGCGCTATACAAGTTAAGGGAGGCTTGATCGAAGTTAATGACATTTAGTATCACATAAGAATGTACCAAGTAACAATTCAAGTATCACATAACTGTAGCATGTATGATGGATTGTTTGTGTGATTTCATAGAATAAAAGTGTGATTTAGTGTATTTTGATAGATTAGCATGTTGCACCCAAAAAGTGTAAAGCGTAAAAAGGGTGTCGAGTGTACTCACGGTTTTGCAAAGTTAATTCCGTTAAATCGTTTAGGTTGTTTTAGGGGGGATGAACACCAAGTTATCCTACCACAAGGAAACGTAGGTGTGTGAGTATTAGATTGACGACGGAGTTTGATATTTTTTAGGAATTAAAGTATGCAAAAAGTATGTATAGTCGAAAGTATTTATCTAGACGTTAACGCTCGTTTTCGACACTATAAGCCCCGGAGGGTGTTTGTGTTTTAATGGGTCATGCCCAATAGAATCGTAACGATGGTTAGGTCTTAGATAAAATAACCTAATATTAGGACAAGTAACCATATGGTCATCGTCAAATGTTCGGTTATATTATTTATTTACATATATACTTTACATATAGTATTACAAGTTCATCATAGAATTCATATAGTTCATGGATATCATATAAGTCATAGAAGTCATGCACGGAGGTAGGAGGATAACTGTCCTAAACCTCTTTCGTAAGATTCACCAATACACAAATTGCCACAAGGACAATTCTGACGGTCAAGAATATAGTACTTCACTAAGCTATGCTTCAAACTGAATTAGCAAGCTAGGTGCGTGCATCCCAAACATGGAAACGTTTGGGGACGTGTCGTAGCCTTGTTACTCTAGTGAAAGTGAACCGTAGCTTAATGGAAAAATCATCAAGTGAAGGGTGGATTGGAAAGTTGGATAGCCAAGGCCTCCATGTAATCACACCTTCACCAACACAAGCTTGTAAGCTTGGATGGCTCAACACTTGTGGGTTTAAAACCCTAGTAAAACCACAATTTTAGAGGCAGGTTATGCCTCTTGATTTTTTATGGAACCATCTAGCTAGCTCACTAACCATAAACTTATTAGAGGCACAAGTAGCATAGAGTTGTTAAGTTTAAAAACAAGTTCGAAAAAGTTTATAAGTTTAACTTTCAAAACAGAAAGTTTGGCCCTAAAAATGGTATTGTTCCACCTTGGTTTTCCATGGAAAACCTATGGTAACATCCATGGGGCTTAGCAAACAATGTTGAGGAAAAAACATGAAGAAAACTTTGAAAATCTTAAAGTTTAAAAAGATAAAAATGGGCAGAAAGTTAACACACTTTTGGACCTCAAAATGTGGGGTTTCACCTTAGTTTGCCCAAGCAAACTTGTGAGAACCTTCCTAGAGGTTATCCAAGGGTGTTAGAAAGAAAAACAAGGCTTGAAGAAGAAGAGAAGTGAGTTGAAACTCACTTGCAATCTGTTTGGTTTCAGCAGGAAGTTTATGAACTTTGGGATGCAAGCTGCCTAGTCTTTTTTTTTTGTTATTTAATTTATTTTATTGTTATATTTGATACACATTTGATATATTTTAGGTATGTTACTAAGGTGGAGTGTTTGGAAGGTTTAAATCAAAGTTAGGGCCTTACATGATTCTAAAAAAGGACATGATTATTGTTGAAGTGTCACGATAATGATTAAACAATTTATATGATACCGAAAGCTTTAATACTTGTGTTAAGAATGACTAATCATCTAGCTTGATATTGGTATTAAGATTTACAAAGTACAATAGGTATTTATGGGTCACTTTGAATTGATTTACGAACAACAATGTAATGTACGTTCATAAGTTTAAGCATGTATAAAGTTTGTGAAATTCGCAAAATTGATCAACTTGATTACTATCAAAGCCTTAGATTTACAATGATTTGGAAATAGAAATACGATTACGAGGTTTGGACTTTCTAAAAATAGAAATATGAAGCATTCTTACTAAAAATGGAAAGTTACAAATGTGAAGCGTTACAGTTGTGGCATGTAGTCTCTTCAAACTTTCTGCCCTGCTTCATATGACCCCGTCTACAACAGTTAGAACATTCACTGTTTTTCTCTCTAAAAAAAGTGTTAGATTTTGCACTTTCATTTCTAACTGTTGGTTTTGGAGGCACATATTTATTTGAAGGGCCTCTCAAATCAGAAACAACGTTTTTTTACATATGGAGGAGCATCAAAAAAACAAATTTGATGTTCTTAAACAAACATCCTCAGCTACTTGGCAAACAATATCATCCCCCTCAACTACACACGAAGTAGAAGAATATTGTTCACACATTTAACCTTAGGGACTACTGGCCTCACCACACTTGTACCAATAGTCTTGAATAAGGCTTCCTTACATTCTTCCACATTTTCAACTGGCCTTGTTGTTTCAGTTTCAGATGTTGTAGGCTCAGTCAATGTTTCACAGCTAGATTCAATAGAAGCTTTTGCTGTTGATTCTGAATCTGCTGTTGTTATTTCTGATTAAACTATTTCAGGTGACTCATCACTAGATTCAGCAGATTCAACTAATTTTGAGTTTTCACAATTAGTTGTTTCTAAAGAATCACATGGAGAATTCTTTGATAGTTGTTTCTAAAGAATCACATGAAGTAGTTGATTTAGATTGTTTGCTAGATTCAAATTCTTTGATAAACTTAGCCAGATCGTTCATCATAGCAAACTCAAAAGTGGTCGATTTAGTTTCAGACTCTTTCTTTTGATTTTGCAGTTCAGATGGTTTCTGAGAAATTGTTGACTCAATATTATCAATATTATCTGATACTTGAAAATATTTATCAACACTAGCATTTTTCTCAAAACTTAGAGTCTCAGTATGTTTCGAGGCATGAGCAGGTTTTATGAAAGTTTTGTTTAAGGCCTGTTTTTCTAACTTAATTTCAGTTTTATCGGGCCTTGTGATTTTGACTTTCTTGGGCTTGACTGATTCAAGCTTCACATCATTCGATCTCCCATATTCCATGTCAGGCATGTTGGCTATCTCCTCCTCAGTTATTGGATTAGAAGTGTAATTGTGATTGTATGGTGGAGGAATGCCAACAAATCCTAATCGTTTATTCCTAACTTCCTTTTTGCTATATTTTAACTATTGGTTTATCATCTTCTTAACCTTTTCACTTGAAACATCAATTTTTTTTAAATTAAAATCTGTATTTTATGCTTTTAGATTATCAAGTTCAACAGTTAACTTCTCTGACAGTTCCTTGAAGTGAAGATGGCTAAATTTTTCTTGACTCGGATCATTTTGCAACTATCGTATATCACACTTTTGCGCCTCCACCATATCCTTATATCCATTGATTCTCTTTTTAATCTGATATAAATCAGATTTGGATAATTTCAGTTGCATAATGAGTGAGTTGCCCTGTTCTTTGTAGCCACTTACCTTCTCTCTACAGGCTCTAGTACAACAAATATTATCAACACATAACTCAGTAGGAGTGGGAATGAAATCATGAATTTGAGAAGACATTTCTAAGTTGCTAAACCGTGATCCCCCGGAAATGTCTGTTTTACCGAACTGGATTGTTAAAAACTTTTGAAAACTGACCGAAAACGGTTTTCCCAAATCGTACCGTTAGACTCATCTCGAAATTACGAAGCCAACGAAATATAATGTCCAACACCTTTTTTCGGAATTTCCATGCCTTTTTTAGTCTTAAAAATCAAACGATCAGTCGGTTTGCTAAGATAATTTGCAGATCAAATTTTGTGCTTTAATACGTTTAAATCGTACACATCAGCTAGGTAATGTTCCACCTTTGTTTTAAGTTGCACACCCTGTAATTGCACACTACAGGTTGGTCCGTACACTAGTAATTTGGATCGTACACTGTTTGTTTTGGGCCACACACTAGGTAATTAGGTCTGTATACTGAAGTTGGGCCACACACTTGAATTAATTAATTTTGGTCGCACACTTTAATTAATTCTTACAGCACACTTGAATTAAATAGTTCTAGATCGTACACTTAATAAATTCTCCCACTCCAATTTGAACTAATCTGCACACTCCCAAGTCGCACAACAGCTAAACATGTACAGAGATATATTTGATGATCACATACACTTGTATTTTTTATACCAAATAAAAGTTAAATCCCTAAAATCAAGGAATTGATTTGAAATTCAATTTCAGTTGATTCTTTCCACCAATAGTTCCCACAAACATGCAGCTGCACACCAAATACTTTCAAAATAGAGCAACACACGAATTTTGAATTGTTTTCCAATCTTCAAGTTGTTCTTCGATTCTGCCAATATTTTTCGAATCTGCAAACTTGAATCAGCCTTGTTCTTCGATTTATATCCGATGAAACTGAGCCTTCGAAAGACGTCTTAGGCTCTGATACAATTTGTAAGTACAAAAACCCCAATCGGATAACACTAACACAATACAAAGTGCGGAAAACTAACAAAAGTCACAAGAACAAAAACAATCAAATTGATTAGATCGTACACGAGTATGAAACTCGTTTCGTACAACTATCAAACAAACTCGAAAATGCTAAGAAGAACAACACGCGAACAACAACCTCTAATAACCTAGGCTCACCCAATTTATAGTTACATAGGGTGATCTAAATACAAACTGGGCCAGGTCCACATTGTCACACCCCGGATTTCCAACCCAAATCCATACACCGGTGGGCCCGGGTGGGGAGTATCGTGACGTCAGTTGATAATCATCATAGTCAATTAAACACGGCATAACGGAAGTCTTGGAGTAAAATTACTATTACAAACCGAATGTTCGAAAATACAAAATAATATACAGGCTCGTAATAGAAGATCCACAGGCGGATCATAAATTGTACATGGAAAGAATATAAAACAGACTTTGGGCAGATTTAGGATTTGCAAGATCCTCTATCACTACCGAGCACCTCCGGCCTATTTTCGTATTGTACCTGTAGTTTAGTCTTTTGAAAATATGTCAGCTTACGCTGGTAAATACACCCAACTGACTCATTTTGAAAACATTTCAAAAATGTTTTAGGTGCGTATCAGCACAAAATCTTTTTATAACTTGGGTTAATTGACCATCCAACCTTGTTAACAGATTTACATGTTTGTCATACATACGGGGCTCGATACGAAGACCGAGACACAATTAACGTACACACCACTTTGGACTCAGGAAGGAGTCAATTCCTCCCAACCTTGTGGGAATGCATAATTGAGCGTCTATCGGGTGTATGCCTACACCCGCGCTAAGGTCGTGGCCATTTCTATTGTAATGAGCCGAGGATATCCAGGACACGGTAGTTAACCCCCAATGTTTAAATTATCAAACAAAACTGATTAAAACAGAATATGCGGATTTATTATCCCCGAACCAGCGTTTGATTGAATCCCATTTCCGACCAAGCGGTAATAATTTACCGTAACCCAAGCCCGTCTAGGGGAAATAAGTCGAGAGTATTTACCTGAGCTAGTCTTCTTTAATTTTTAATAACTCAGCCATACACAAAAAGGACTAAGTGTAGATAGCATTTACCGGCAAGTCTCTAGTTTGGATTATGGCATAAACTAACAAATTAAATACTAAAGGTCTTATTTTAGTCATAGACTTAGACCGACTAGCGTACTTGAACAAAACATATAACGCTAGATTAAACGATGATTGGATAGAATATAGTTTAATCCCAACAAGTACCTTGACTTGTTTAATGTGGGTAAACTATATACATTCTGGATTTTGAAACTTAAATGACAAGGTTAAACCCGTTTCAGTTAATTTCCGCAAATAGTTACATATACGTAACTGTGCGCATATTAGGCTGAATAAAGCCTCTCCAAGAGTTCATCCAATTGAACTCTTAATTCATTCATTTCGGTTGGAGCTAGTCTATATGGAGCTCTAGCCACTGGTGTTGATCCTGGTATGATGTCAATTCTGAACTCCACTTGTCTATCCAGAGGTAGGCCTGGTAATTCTTCAGGGAAAACATCGGGACACTCCGAGATAACTGGTTGATCTTCAAGGTTCGGCTTTGTTTCATTTATGGTGACTTGTGCCATGTAAAAGATACATCCTTTCCTCAAACACTTGGATGCCTTAAATAATGACACCTTGTCTGGCACTCCATAGTGTGAGTCTCCGGGGATGGCGATCATTTCACCAGATGGGGTTTTAATTTCGATGAGCTTTTTATCGCAGGCAATACGGGCTTGGTTATGAGATAACCAATCCATGCCTAAGACAACATCGAACCCCTCCAATTTCATTGGCAGAAGAGAGATAGGGATGGAATGATTCTTAATGGTTATAGAGCATCCATCAAGAATGGAAGATGCGGTTTCTAAGGTTCCATCGGCGAGTTCTATCTCATAAATTTTGTCTAGAGTTCTTATAGGTAAGTTTAATAGTTTACTGAACTTATGGTCAACAAATGATTTATCTGCACCCGAGTCGAAAAGAACTCTAGCGTAAATATTGTTAATGAGGAATGTACCTCTTATGACGTTATTGTCATTAACGGCCTCCCTGGCATTCATTTGAAAAGCACGGGCATTCCCTTTCTTGGCCTCTCCAGGCTTTGCATCGTGACTTTTGGGTTTCTTGGGGCAATTGTACGTTATATGCCCTTTTTCATTGCAGTTGTAGCAAACTGCATCCATAAGATTCTTGCAATCTAAGGTCTTATGCCCTTTTCTTTTGCAGATACTATAGGGTTTGGTTTGTGGATTTATGCCACACTGTCCCCAATGCCTATATTTACAGTTCTTGCACAGAGGTTTGTCATTATATGTGTGCTGGTTCTTCTTGAACCCAAAATTTCCCTTTTTAAATCTTTGGGAGTTATTATCCTCCCGTTTCCTCTTTCCGTCAGTTTCAGTCCTAACTGACTTTTGTCTTACCAGATCTCGGGTGAGGGAAAGAGATAGGTCCACAACGGACCTATAGGTACTAGGCTGAGCAGCCTTTAACATGCCCTTTATCTCGGGCGCCAATCCATTTATAAAACGCAAAATGCGTTTGGATTCAGGGGTGATTAGGTAGGATACTAACCTAGATAGGGAATTGAAATCGGAAACGTACTTCCGACAGTCTAGGTTTTTCATTGAAAGAGACAAAAAATCTGTCTCTAACTTCTCCACCTCATGAGGTGGGCAGTAAGTTTCCTTTACCAAATCAACAAACTTGGACCATCCCAAGTTGTACAGGTGTACCTTACCTGTTGATTTCCACCATATTAGGTCATCGCCCTTGAAGGATTGTGATACGTACTTGACCACATCCTTATCAGCACAGTTGCTGATGTCTACTATCGTCTCCATCTCATCTTGCCACTTTAGGGCTTCTACAGCTCCTTTCTCCCTGTTAAAGTCTCGGGGTTTACAAGAGACAAAGTACTTATATGTACATCCGTCCTTAACTGAATGGGACTTTTCAGTAAGATCTATCTTCTTTGGTTCACTCTTCGCATTTGAAGAGTGAACAGAGCTCTCCCTATGAGCTAAAGATGGTGGAATAGATAAAGGTCTAGAGCGAGTAGCACTCGGCTCTCTAAGCCTTTCGATGGCCTTCCCCATGGCCTTTTCAACAGCCGCATCAATGCGAGCTTGAAAATTATCGTCATCTATATTTTTGTTTTCGGCTTTATTAGATTCAACATTCTTGTGGCTACTTTGTGCTTCATTTGAGTTAGCCATACTTAAGTCTTGGGTTCTATATACCAATAAAACTTTGTTTATCCATGGTATATCAACCATATCGGCTTTCAACATTGGATATAACAATCCATTGCCTATATTAGTATGAATAACATCACAACTCTTACGCTTAATTATAACTATATTTGGTCTAGGTCTTAATAGGATCATCATAGGCAAATTACAATTTGGACGTAGTCCATATATTATTGGACAGTGGATCGCAATGTCACAACTGTCATTGTCATCGTTAACAATTATGTAGCTGATAGGCTTGTCCCTAATGGACATAATTATTGGGCACATTGGCCGGTCAGGTTAGACATAATATATACATATGGCACATCAGCCTGTCACTTTGGACATAAATTGGGCACCTTGGCCTACATCATATCAGATGTATTTGGCATATTAGCCTGTCCCGTTGGACAATAATTGGGCACATTGGCCTACATCATATCAGATGTATATGGCATATCAGCCTGTCCTGTTGGACAATAATTGGGCACATTGGCCTACATCATATCACATGTATTTGGCATATCAGCCTGTCCTTTTGGACAATAATTGGGCACATTGGCCTACATCATATCAGATGTATATGGCATATCAGCTTGTCCCGTTGGACAATAATTGGGCACATTGGCCTACATCATATCAGATGTATATGGCATATCATCCTATCCCGCTGGACATAAATTGGGCACATTGGCCTACATCATATCAGATGTATATGGCATATCAGCCTGTCCCGTTGGACAATAATTGGGCACATTGGCCTACATCATATTAGATGTATATGGCATATCAGCCTGTCCCGCTGGACATAATTGGGCACATTGGCCTACATCATATCAGATGTTTAGTCACCGCACTTGTGATGTTAGCCGGGATCAAATAGATCACCAGGGCTATATAAGGTTAGGACATAGTCCATTACCTTGAAGGCTAGCGTGATTCCTCAAGTCACACTACCAAGAGTATGAACATTTCTTAATGTTAACATAAGAGTACCTTAATGATTGGTTAATGGTCCCGGTCACTTTTGACCTTAACGACCTTGGAGGATTGGACCTAGTCCCTTACCTCTGGATAGAAGGATAACTTCCCTTAACCATCCTGATAGAAGACCCCTTCGTACTTGACTATCATTTCTTGGCCAATATGTGGTCTGCGCCACTTGGCATAATCAATCCATTAAGATCTTTTGGAATTATATAGCAGAGCATAAATTTCGAATAAAATCGAGACGCTCGTTTACAAGAGGATGAATACATATATATATAATTCCAAAGTACCTCATTAAATTTCCATAAGAAATTACAATACTAGGAAAATGAAATAAACTTGTCCATGCAAGGACTTTAAAGAAATAAACATGTCCACGTAGGGACTAAAGAAACAACAATGTCCTCGTTGGGACTACATATTATTAGAAGAGACTTCACTCGTCCTTCTTTCCCTTGACCAATTTGGAGAGTTTCTTGAAGAACTTATTTGTCTTCTTCTCCATTTTCTCCGCCTGCTGCTGCATTTCTTTCATTCTTTCCAAGTCCTCATTGATGACCTCAAGTGGTGGCGGAGGTTTTGATTGTGGTTGTGGCATAACCGGATACTGGTACCCATAAGTTGGATATCCAGTCGGTGGATAAGTAGCTGGGAAAGGAGACGGGTAAAGAGTGTTGTGCATAACCGCCTGCATGTATGGGTCTTGCGACCATGCTTGATAGTCTACCGGTGTAGACGGGTTAAAAGGATCATATCCAGATGTGTCCGGATATGTAGGGATTGGGTTAGTATAACCCGATGGTGGTGGTTGAACTGTAGGTGTGGGTGTTGGTGTTGGTTCAAGCACAGGTGAGGTGTTAGAGGGCCCACCCATTTGTGGGTCCTCTTGAATCGTGGGGTAGGAGTTTGGCAAAGGTGGCAGCGATCCCGACCTTTGTCTTGCACGTACCGACATACGTGCTCCACGCTTCCTTCTTGGTGGCTCAGGTGGTGGTTGAGGTTGGTCCACCGGTTCCATGTGGACATCTTCTTGAACAGGGGGTGGTTGAGAGTGGAGAGAAGGAGTGTGGGCGAAAGTAATTCATTCCAGTATTGGTCCCACTCATTAGGACCTTGGTAGGGCGATCCGGCATACGAGTTCGAATCGCTCGAAATTTCAATGGGATGCATAATTGATCCCGACGGTGGCATCTCCGGGTCGGAGTCCTCGTCCATAGGATGTGACTGGTCCAACTGATTTTGATCGGCTGGAGGCGTGTTAAAATAATGGTTAGGGTTAAATTCCTCATGGTAAGAGTGATGAGAATGGAATGGTTAGAATGATGTGAATGATAGGAGTGGTAAGAATTTTTGGTATGTGAGGGCGAGTGTCTATTAGAGACAGAACGTCTCGCTGGTTGCCAAGGAGACGAATCTCCTGATTCTTGGTAGGCATCTGGGTTATGAGGTTGAGGGGGTATGCGCCCCGATGGTCCTCCCCTCATTGGACCTTTTCCTCTTCCACTTTGTCCTCTCACATGTGGCGGCAGTTTCCTGTTTAAAAATCAATTCAAAAACATACTAGTAACTTAATAATGAAATGAGTAAATCCTAGGTCAATGCCTAGACTCGGAAGTCTAAGGAATGTGCACGTGTAAGTTTGAGATTAAACACTAGAAGGATAGTGTTTATTTCTCTCAAACGTTGGCTCTGATACCAACCTGTCACACCACGGATTTCCAACCCAAATCCATACACCGGTGGGCCCGGGTGGGGAGTATCGTGACGTCAGTTGATAATCATCATAGTCAATTAAACACTGCACAGCGGAAGTCTTGGAGTAAAATTACTATTATAAACCGAATGTTTGAAAATACAAAATAATATACAGGCTCATAATAGAAGATCCACAGGCGGATCATAAATTGTACATGGAAATAATACAAAACAGACTTTGGGCAGATTTAGGATTTGCAAGATCCTCTATCACTACCGAGCACCTCCGGCCTATATTCGTATTGTACATGCTGTTT
This sequence comes from Scalesia atractyloides, assembly GCA_947069175.1. Taxonomy (NCBI): domain Eukaryota; kingdom Viridiplantae; phylum Streptophyta; class Magnoliopsida; order Asterales; family Asteraceae; genus Scalesia; species Scalesia atractyloides. The sequence continues at coordinate 27,276,848 of CAMTDV010000027.1, forward strand.
AATCTTTTGAAAATACGTCAGCTTACGCTGGTAAATACACCCAACTGACTCATTTTGAAAACATTTCAAAATGTTTTAAGTGCGTATCAGCACAAAATCTTTTTATAACTTCGGTTAATTGACCGTCCAACCTTGTTAACAGATTTACATGTTTGTCATACATACAGGGCTTGGTATGGAGACCGAGACACAATTAACGTACACACCACTTTGGACCCACGAAGGAGTCAATTCCTCCCAACCTTGTGGGAATGCATAATTGACCGTCTATCGGGTGTATGCCTACACCCGCGCTAAGGTCGTGGCCATTTCTATTGTAACGAGCCAAGGATATCCAGGACACGATAGTTAACCCCCGATGTTTAAATTATCAAACAAAACTGAATTAAACAGAATATGCGGATTTATTATCCCTGAACCGGCGTTCGATTGAATCCCATTTCCGACAGAGCGGTAATAATTTACCGTAACCCAAGCTCGTATAGGGGAAATAAGTCGAGAGTATTTACCTGATCTAGTCTTCTTTAATATTTAATAACTCAGCTGTACACAAAAAGGACTAAGTGTAGATAGCATTTACCTACAAGTCTCTAGTCTGTATTATGGCATAAACTAACCAATTAAATACTAACGGTCTTATTTAAGTCATAGACTTAGACCGACTAGCGTACTTGAACAAAACATATGACGCTAGATTAAACGATGATTGGATAGAATGTAGTTTAATCCCAACAAATACCTTGACTTGTTTAATGTGGGTCAGAATCGACCCAAGAACTGAAAATGACGAGCCGAACATGTTCTTTCATGTTCAATAATTATTACCAACTTCTTTATGTGTCAAAATAGGTTTCATAATATATATAAGTTCATTTTATGATTTGTCCGAAAAATGGCTTGTTTAACTTTTTAATATCATAACTTTAACCCGTCAATTGGTCTAGCAAACGTGATCTTCAGGAGGTGCCCTTTATAGGGACTAACACCTACCTTATTACGATCACTTAGCCATGTTCATTTCGAACAATGGCTGAACCATAATGGTCTTAACCGAAAGTCAAAGCATTTTCGTAAAACGCTTGACTTTTGGCTATAAAAGCCTATAAACGAAAATTTAAGAGCAAGAAACACTTACAAGAGGTTCCTAGAATGCAAGAGAACTAAGTTGGATGCTCCTTTCAGCTAGGAACTTCCAGAGGAGGGAGAAGAGTTATGATTTAGAAAGGTGCAAGGTCAAATGGTGAACTTGATCACCAATTTATAGTTGGAGAACTCAAACGAGGTGAAGCCAGGTGTTTAGGGGTGTAAGAGGAAGCTTACAAGTGTCCTAAAATGTGGCATAGCAGTTTAGAGAAGCCATGGTTTCGAATTAATGGTTTTGGAGCTTTGTGTGGCAGCCAAGAAAAACTTTCTGCTGCAGACCTGTTCTTACGCCCCGCGAGAGACCCAGGCATGGTCTCTCGCGGCTCGTGACCGCCCCCTGGCCACTTTTAAACTTTGAAACTTTATCCCCTTAACTTTAAAAACTTCTAAAAACCTTTTTAAACACCATTTTGGCACTTTTAGCCCTCCGTAGCCAATACTTGGCATACCCGGAATTATATCCGGACATTGTCGAGCTCTCGGTTCATTAAAAGGTCACTCAGAGGTATAAATTAACATGTTGTCACTTTTAATCCCTCCATCATCCAACTTTCACATATTTACAAAATTGAACCCTCTTGTCCAACAAATGGCACGTATGAGAGTTAGGACTTCACAAAGGATCGCTCAGAGGCTTATTATAAGCATGTTGATTCCGATGTCACTCAGAGGTTGGGCATGTTGACATATCAGTCACTCAGAGGCCAAATTTCAAGCATGTTGACATATCAGTCACTCAGAGGCTAATGATTTAAGCATGCTGACATATCAGTCACTCAGAGGCTGTTATTTATGCATGTTGACATCGGACCGTCACTCAGAGGCTCAGATTGAGCATGTTGACGCCTTTAGTCCTTACTGGTCTTTAACAGACTCTATTTAAACACGTGTCACTATACTATTGGACACGATTTTACAGGGTGTTAGACACATGCACACTATTAACCAAACAAGCCCAAAACATTTAATCAGCCACATGCCTTATCCCAAGCCCACTAGATAACTAAGTTCAATAACCTATAAACATGTTTAATAAAGACAAGCGTAAACCTACTCAATTTTATGGCCTTATAGGCCAAATCCCATTTTTCTTGTATCCATAAGTTACCATGTCCCTTTTTTCTTTCTTGAACGCAATTATGCATCCTCTGTCAATGGTGCCGATGGGGGAGAAACTATGGGTAATCAATTGCTACCGATGATGCGATTTGCGATCAAAGAAAACAAATTTTTGAGTTGATATTCGCGATTTTACAACTTGATATTGCAATTTATTATTGCCGCTTGATATTTTTTTAGGTTCAAGTCTCACAAGGCGCCCAACTTCTTACTTCGCTTAGCGCCTCCAATAACGTTGGATTGGCCCTCACTCGATCTGATTTGGTTTTAGTGGTGAAGACTCTAAACCAGCTGTGTGGGCTGATTGGAAAACAGAGTCTCAGAGTTTAGCTATGAACTGCAAAGAGCACAACAAATGAAGACACCGTTAGCCTCGTCACAGGGAGGGGGGCCTCTCTGTGACCATGCTCGGGTGTGAGAATAAGTATGACTAGTTCAGGAGGAAAGTCAGTGAGAGAGATAGAGGAGTTAGAGAGAGAAAGTACACATTACCCTTTTTGGAGTTTGGAGTGGGGTATTTATACTTGTGGGTATTGCCGGACAAGTCGCTACTAGGTGGTTAAGGGAAATGGGCCCGATGGTTAGTTATAAAGATCCTCTAGGCCGGACGACTTTTTATGTAGGAGCATGTTGGTTCGAACCTTGGGCTAATGTGTTCGATTCGGTGACATGTATGTCGTCTCTTCAAGTCCCCCTGGTCAATGTCGTTGTTTACAACGCTATGGGCTAAGTCCAAGGTTCTATTCGTCACTTTGTTGGGCGGGATGCCTTGTTTTTGAATTTAAAAATACGCTTTTGTCAGTCACCTAATTTGTATAACGGCTCCATAATTTTAATTGTTCCCTTGTTTGTGACGTTTGGTGACGTTTCAAACACGTGCTTTTAATGAAGTGTCGCCCGTTGATTGGTTGGAAAAGACGTTGCCTGGTTGTCTTCCACCGTTACAGTTTATATATAAAAAGATGGGTAAAAAGGATTTATCTTTATCCTTTATACCCTTTTCTTCTTCATTGCTATTTCCTTCGAGCTGCTCCGATCATCAAGGTTTGTGATTTCATATTACGAATGGCGAACAAAGATAACTTGAGCTCTAGTTTAAATTTTTTAACTCAATCAGGTCTGGATTGGATTTTAGAAAAGTACCAAATCCCTTTGGCTCTCAATCCTATACTTCTGGAGAAAGATACTCCGGCATACCCCTTTGTTGCTGGAAAAATTTCATTATGCACGAAAGTTTTTGAATATTGTAATTATAGGAACCCGTTTACCATATTTTTAATAGATGTGCTCATGCTTCATCAAGTCCACATATCTGACGTGATGTCGATGGCTCATGTAAATTTAATCCAAATACTTCTAAAATATAGCAGTAAGTGGGTATCGAACACAGAGAGTTTGTGGAATATGTGCTATCTAAAGTTTATACTAAGTTGTTTAATTTATCTAAAATGGAATTCAGGATTTATAGTGTTTGCGGTTTAAGATTTTAACTAATAGCAAATCAAAGTTGGTTGTTTAACATATTAAAAGAGAATGACCATCTCAAGTTTTCGGTTTAAATTAACGCATTTGTTTCAAATTCAACTAGAAAGAGTCACATAGACATGACTTGTGTTTGGTTACTTGTTTGTGATAAAAGGGAACTAAGTACTCGGATTATTACAATGCGAGGTTGTTCGCCGATAACCAATTGACTAATATCCACCCCATGAACCTCCCCGTGATATCTCGATTGTCAATGACACTAAGAACGTACGATTAAGATAATGATTCAAACATCAATCAACAATTTACTAACAAGAATCCAAACACCATAACAACTACAAATATAGCAAGTTATTATTCTAGAAATGAGAATTCAAAACACAATTGTTCAAACAAACCATCCACTCAAGATGATCACAAAGATTTCTAGCCACTCATGATCTTGTAATTCATCACACATTCAATGGTTTTGTTCATAGGAATCAAAAACACCAAAGCATTGTTTAGAAATTGTTTAGAATCCACAAGATTACTCAAAAATCACCCCTAAGCTCTGCAAAACGTTCCCCAATGATTGGTATGTGAAAAGACCCTTAAAAACCGAGTTAAAATGGGCAGTTACACTTTTCTCGTTGCTGACCACCGTAAGCTACGGTGGTCACCATAAGCTAACAGTGGTCAAAATTTCCTTATGGCCCCAAGAGACTGGCTTACGGTGCATAGAAGGATCAGTCACCACCATAAGCTATGGTGCCCACCATAGCTTACGGTGAACATCAGATTTTCCATTTTTGTTCTTTTATCAACTCTCCAAGTCTTCATCCTCATTTAGTCAAGTGCAAGCTTCCATCAAAGCACGTTAAAACCGTTTGTTTATGCTCTTCTGTACCTGCAAGGCCATATACTTAGTTATCAAATCTTAATAATTAACCCAATTAAGTGCAGAATATTAATTGTTTTAAAGCACTTGAGGGTTGTCCAATGGACCACCGGTCACATCCCCACACTTAAACGTTGCTTGTCCCAAGCAACACATCAAAAACGATTTTAAGCTTAAAAGTGATTGCAATATAAACCAAACCCAAACATATCATCCAATTGTCAATTTACCATCATACCACATAACACATCCCTCACATTAACTCTCCTCTCGGTGACCAAAAATGTACTAGCAAGATTATGCTAGATCACTCAATGCTAGTGTGTGATTGTGCGACACTGAGCTTGGATAATAATCAAGTCTCCACCTACAAACTGCCTAACATGCTTACAAATCAAAAGGCATTTCGGGTTGTAACGAGGCTATGTGTAAGGGTGAGAATTGGTGGAATATAATGCATGTAGCTCATTGAATCAACCCGGTTTTATTCGTACAAACAAACAAAAACAACCATTACTATTTACACAACTTCACTATCTTTCTCCTTATCTTTTTTTCTTTTTTTTTTCTTTCTTTTAACTACAAACATTGAACAAAGAACACATACACATAAACATCAACACTACAAACTAAGCTTTTAAGCCGGGTCGATCAATAGGTAGAATTTTTGTAGGACATAGGCTTGGGTTACAAATGAATGGTTTAAAGCTCAAATTTTTGGCTACTAATGACCAAACCCCCGTCCCTCTCACTACCAAGCTCATATATTTATTTTATGAGGTCCAACCTTCAAAACCGACACTCTCACACATCCAGACGAGGCTACCTAAATGCCCTTATCATCTTCACAAACATGTTACACTTAGGTTTCGACAAGCATATATTACACAAGTTCTATTAGCACAAATCACACACTGCCACTCAACCAAAGAATTAATTTCTAAAACATCCATGTGGCCCAAAAACTCACCAAGAAAGGATAAAAAGGGATAACAATGTGTCATGTGGATTAAGGTAACATATTCAAATTTGATAATTATTTGACTTGGTTTAAAAAATTTCAAAAACCCAAAAATTTCCCCCATCCCCACACTTGGGATACATTGACCCCAATGTATGGTTTTGAAGGAAACGATCACTAAAGCTTCAACCTCATCTTGAGCTCCACTCTCAAATCCCAACTTTCTTTTTTTTTAGTTATAAACACATATAACACCACCAATATACCACCAACCCATAACATGAATACCAATTAAAATACGGCCCCTTCTCTCCCAACCATAAACAAAACAAAACACAATAATGTACAAGGAAAGAACAACACCACCTGACACTCAAGGTAGTTCAAATGAACCATTGCTTTCCCATTTCTCTCCATATTCCATCCAGTTTCTTGGAAAGTTTGCAGTTTCACGCCAATTGGGGTCAAATTCAGCCTCATCACCCATCTAATCCCACCATCGGGTGGTTTTCCCTAGCCCGCTCTCCTGCTCACACTAGCCTTCTTCCTTGCCTGATTTTCACCGTTCTTCAACTCAAACCTATACAACTCAACACCACTTGCAATTGACCTGACTGTGCTAACACTTGAAACATGTTCGTTAGTAGCAACTGTGTGACTCAAGTCATTAACAAGATCGTAATGAATGGTTTTTAAAAACACATTAAAGTACAACTTACGATTCTCATAGCTCATGGTGACCATTCCGTTTCCGTAATCGATTTGAGCATTTGCCGTATACAAGAATGGACAACCCAACACAACCTGCGGCTGCTCGTAAGTCTTCAAGGTGCGTAGTCAATCACCATAAAATCCACCGAGTAGTAAAACTCGCCCAATTGTATCATTACGTCTTTCACAGCCCCTCGGGGTTGCTTCCATCTCGCATCCCCGAACACCGCCATGCTATCAATCTCATGTAACGGACCAAAGTCGTACTGGTCGTACGGGATACTCGGGAGAACGTTCATCCCTGCTCCGTAATCCAACAATGCTTTGTGTATCTTGAACTTCCCACCTTGAATCGGAATAACTAGTTCCCCTGCATCACTTCCACCTCTCTCGACACTTGTTTCATTCACACCTACACTCACATGAACAACAGAAGTAGTTAAACATTTATCATTTTTAGGAACGAAACTTACCCCGCTGATCTGTATATTCTTTGTGTTCTTTGGGTTAGTTTGCGTATCACTAGGAAGTTTCCCATTCTGTTGCTTCAATACTGCTACCTCACTAGCCAGCTGCCCCATCTGTGTGGTCAGTGATTGGATGGCTTTGTCCCGAATCTCATCCTTTTGTGCCCGAGCGTCATCCAGTTGATTCCTCCTTTGCATATCTTGTTGCATCATACGAAGCATATCCATAAATTCATTCCCACTTGATGAAGTTTGACCTTGATTGTATTGTTGGCGTGGAATGAAATTTCGTTGAACTCCTTGGAAATTTGGGTTCGCTTGATTCACCGGGTTCCCATAACGAAAATTAGGATGATTCCTTAACCCGAGGTGGTATGTGTTGGAGTTCATATTGAAATTATGACCACCCCCTTGAATAACATTCACCTCTTCTACTTGACCTTCACCCACACCCACCAAACACACATCCGCTGCATGACCCAATTCATTACAATTAGTACAAACATCATGTGAGTCCCAAAACAGATTTGGATCACAGTGGTTGATTGTTTTCACCCAAACAACTATGGATTAGTTGTTTGAATGTGCAAATACTAAGAAAAACCAAGCAATGAAGATGAAGAATCTTGTTTGATCAAACAACTAGTGTTGTATATGAAATCCCAATAACATGTAATCAGTAACAGCACCTGGATATTCGGATGTAAGCACAATAGCAAAAATCACAACACAAGAAGATCACCAAAATCTGTCCAAGAACTTGGACATACATCCATTTATCATAGTATATATACAAACTGATCACCCAGCGTATTTATTAAATATGCTGGGCAATTAAATATGCCGCGTACATGCAGGTTTCACAAAATATCACTTTTGACCCTTTTAATTGTCCAACTATTACAAACTTGCTCAAACTAAGGATTATCCAAGCACCAATGGTCTCAACAGTTCTAACAATATCCCCCCTAGACCGTTGCGTGCTTGGGCTTCTTCAATCTTGCTTCCGAGCTTCAGGGTCTGCGGCTGGACCTTGATCTTTGTCTTGTGCAGCTTGAACGGTAGGTTGATCTGTGGTTGCTTCGATTGATTCTTCAGAGCTTAGATTAATAATAGCTTCACTTGAGGGTTGTTGTAACTCTGTAGTGGCTTCATATGTGGATGAAACCGGAGTTTGAGGGTGAGATGTAGCTTGAGATGGTGAGGGGGCTTTCTGTTGTGATGATGACTTGAGCTTTCTTTTTCTTTTTCTTGCCTCCTCCTTTTTTGTCTGCTTCTCAATCCTGAGAACGATCTCCATCATCTCTATCTTTCTTTCTCGAGCCCGTTCCACAACCCTTTGGAATAACATTCTTTTTTCTCTGTACTCATTTCCGGCTCCAACGTGGATTTTGTGACCATAGAGAATGTTGAGATCGGAGAGACAGAACATAAAAACATCCATCGGGTCTAGAATGCGAATATCTTCGTTAGATACTAATCGGATCACTGCTTCTCCTGTCTTCCCACCCTAAAACCATTTCTTGAAGTTTGTAAGCATGACGGGCTGTTCAGGTGGAATTTTGACTTTTGTTTCAACCTTAGCAGGATCTATTACCCATCTAACCATCCCTTTTCTTGTGATGGAATCTTTTGTCGTCTTTGACACTCTTCTTCGGGGTCATTGCGGCTTGAAAACTGTGAAGCCCCGATTGCATTCTCTTAAAATGAGTCTTTCAAAGTCAGCTCTGATGCTACTGTTGGTCGGGTTTATCAGGTCTAGCCTCCCCAGTTCTCGAATGTCCCATCTTGGAAGGCTTTTCATGTCAGCTCTGGTCTTGAAATGCTGAATAACACCACCTCGTCTCTTTACGATGAACATCCCTTTAAGATTGCAGTACTTCCAGCTTATTATTTTATCAGTAACTTCAGATTTTTCAATGGTGACCACCTGATAAAAATCTGGAAGCTTTTCCCTTTCTTTTCTGAACCATTCAGGATGAATTGGAGTTACTGCGTCACCATCCTCAGTTTCATAAATAGTATTATCTTCCAAACCCCACTCAGCAAATCTAGCTATCATTTCATCTCTGTCTACCTCCTCCTCTTCACTTTCGTCATCCTCAGTGACGTTCACCGCAGATTCTAGACGCTTTTTCTTCTTTTCTGCAGCCTCAGCTTTTTGTCTTTCCTCTTTAGCCTTGAACATCTCATAATAAAAAATATCAGTAGGTGAGAACAACAGTGGTATGTCTATTTATGTGCATAGTTCTCTGATCATACGATACATCTTTTCCATCCCATCTTGCTGAAATCTCACAAATCTCGTCTATTCTTTGACGTATGCGTGAAGCTCTTTGTTTTTCTTTCTTTGTTCCCTCAGCTTCTCACGATTAACGTTCGTGTTGCTTACTTGATGTTTTAACAGACAGATTTCTTGAGCTGGACCTTTCCCAATGTCTTTTGCTAGCTTATCGTACAACTCCTGAAACGGACGAGGTCTTCGAGGAGCTTGTTGCGGCATTTGTCTTGGTTGTTCCTCTGTCGAAGGTCCTTCCCCTTTTTTCTTACGCTTCTACGGGGGAGATAGATTTGGGGCTTCCGGATAACAATTAACTGATCAACAAACTCGTCTAACTGCTCTTGCTCGGTAGTGACCGTCACCGGTGTTACAGATTCCGTCATGTGACGCCTCTTTTTTCTGGCTTCTCTTTTCTCTCTTTCTTCGGCCTCATGAATCGCATGGAGATTCTCAATATGCTCGCGATGTTCTCTGGTGCCTCCGACCCTGAAGCTGCTTTCCATCAATCGTTCTTGAGGAGCAGTATCTTTCCGTTTCTTCGAGGAGTCCCCTTCCTTCATGATTTGCTTACCTTTATTCTTTCTAACTAGCTGCTCGGTTTCCTCTTCTTCCTCTTCCACTTCCTCATCATCATCTCCTGGTCTCTTTTTCTTAACACGTTCTCTGTATTTCTCATAGACTGCTTTCACGACAGGATATCTTTCTTCCCTATACATCCACTGATGTAACAGCACCCATTCCTCAGTTTTTAGCTCGGTAATCTAATGCCCTGTCGGCAGCTGGAACTTGTATAGGTCGCCATCATGAGGAAGATTTGGATGTTGGTCATTGATGAGGAGCTGAACAAAACGAGGGTACATGGCCCATGTGGAGGAATTAGCATTATCAACCATGCAGTAAAAAATGAGACCATAGATATTGAATGACTGCTTTGTGTAGAGGCTAAGCATAGCAGCCGACCATTCCAAGTGCAACCCGTCATATCCTCCTTTCCTATGTGCCAAGCTCATAGCGAATACATGAAGTATGAATCTCCAGTCCTTTGTAAGCTCCTTTCTTTTGATCTCATTTTTCTCTCTGAAGTCTCCAACATACCTCATCCCCTTAAATCCATCTAGGATGTCGTCCTTCTTCATTCTGAGCAAATCACTGTTCTTGTCTCCAAGACTAAGGACTCTGCGTACGTTCTCCTCTGTAACTACGATCTTCTTATTTCTGACTGTAGCTGTGATCCTTTTAATTTCGTTTACGGTCGACACTTTGGCTGTCTTCCAAAACTCTTCGATGTGGATGTTGTAGATGATCGGATCGGCTTGTACAGCGTAGCTGATCCTACTTGAATTTATCCACTCTGCTACATCTTCAAAATCGATTGGAGGTGGGACCAACTTGCATGGCTGATTGTGCTTTCGAGTTTTATCCCAAATGATCTCCTTCACCATTTCTGAAATCGAAAACGAGCTAAGTTAGATTTATGTACATAATTATATATATAAATATATATATTTAAATATAAATATATATAAGTATATAATAATAATAATAATAATAAAGATATATATATATATATATAAAATAAGCTCATAAATCCGCTAATATTTACCCCCGGTAAAACAGCTAAGTTCGCCGGACACATGGCTGTACACGAGATTCAGACACAACTATGCTGATTAAGGGTTATTTACGCTGCACAAGAGTAGCGGATTTAAACTTTGACCTGAAAATGTATCTAGCGAAGATAAGTATCTACGCTGGTTTACCGGCGTAATTGTCAATTACGTCGGTTGCTTGAACTCGCGTTCAAGACTTAAATCCACTGACTCGAGGGTTTGAGCTAATTACGCCATATTCAAAATATTTACGCCATATTCAAACTAAATACGCTGGCTTCAAGTGTTTCTTGATAAACCCATTAAAACCGAGAAACAGATTCAAATGAAACTTTATACACACATTAGTGACCAAAATGAATGATTTGAACACTATCAAACATAGAACAAAGCACATTTGAGTATTGAAACCATACCGATATCGATTTCTTTCAGATTCACTAAGAGAAGATTTAAGAGTGAAAGTGGGTTGTTGGTTTTGTTTCGGATGAAGAAGATGAAGCTGAAAGGATTTTGAAATTATTCAAAAAAAATGAAATTGAAATATATATGCATATGTGCTTTCCAGCGTATTTAATAAATACGCTGGAACATTAAATACGCCGCGTTGATATGTTTGTAAGATATCTTCATCTTTAAGAAAACTTAGAAACAAATACGCTCGAAAATTTTAACTTTTCTCGAAAAACATGCCCTTTTTTGATTAAAAAAATAGTGCAAGAATTTAAAAAATAAGCTTAAGAGAAATTAAAAATTTGCAATCTGGATCCTGAAAGTTGTTTTTGGGTCCGGAAGCCTCCTATTTCACACAAAATTTATGCTAACTGACTTGAATCCTGTGACTTTCCTGCAAAAGATCATACGAGTAACACTTCGTTTGTTTGAGATAAAATATTGGATATATTAAATAATTAAGGCACAAGAAAAACTGTCAGTATGCTTGTCCTTTTAAATCCATGCACCTATCTTTCAACATGCGATCAGAGAGCCTTTTTATCATGTTGCAGTAATATTGACAAGAAATTCAATGTTCCCCCACTCATGCTGAAACGTCAGAATGTTGTGCCCGTGAGTCCCACATCAGGACATACCCTGCGATCAAGGTATGCGCAAAGATTCCTCATAACAGTTGAGTATACTGACTTCATTCGTTTTTGAGATTTCAACGTTAGACAGTTGGTGTTCAGGTCAGTACTTTCGTACAGCAGAGAGACCAAGGTCTGACGAGGGCTATGACAGATACCAGATGCGGTACGATTTAAGCACTTGAATGATTCTCAATGAGAGCTTCATTTGTGTAGGGTTTTGGCCGCATAGGCTCTTTTTGAAAAGATATCACAGCTGTGTCCAGGTCAGCATATTTCTGGATGCTGCAGAAGAGCAACTATGATATCCCCGAATGATTAGCCAATATAAAGACCCAAAATCTCAGACTTTGGCAATCTATCAACGCAAGATTTAAGACCATAAAGCTATACGCCGCAACATGTTACCCGCAAGTTGCACAATATTGTGGGTATTCAGAATTCTTGTGTGATCACTAGAGTTTGTCTCCTTTTCGCAGTTTACTTCAAGGTATTGCTGAATCTAATGACACGTCATTGCTTGAGGCCTTAATCTTTTTCTGTTTTAAGATCAGAACAAAAGTGTTAACAGTTTTTCTATCATTTCTGTTGCAAGTGCCAAAGAAAAGATTCAGTCTCAACAATATTTTATGGAAAACTTCCCCCCTTAAAATTTTATTTTCGAGAATCCATTGCTTGAAAATTTTTTTTAACTTTGCATAAAATCTTTTTGCTGGGCACATTTTATGAGATTGTTATTTATTATGAAAACCATTTTTTTTTTACCAAAAGTCAATTCCACTCAAGGAAGTTCACCATTTCCAACCAGGTTACCAACTGGTTGAATCAAGCTTTATCGAAGGCTTTTGTAAATATATCAGCTTTTTGTTGCACTGAATCCACTCGCACCACTTGGATGTATCCTTTCTCGTACGCATCTCTAATCGCATGAATGCGAATTTCGATGTGTTTCGTTCTGGAGTGGTGAATAGGATCTTCACAATTCCCAGACACGCTTCATTGTCGATGAATATTGGAGTCTTCATGATGTTGAATCCAACAACTGATTCTGTATCCAAAGGACTTGTGAACAGCAACTGTAAGCTGCCGTGTATTCAGCATGAGCGGTAGATGTAGAGACTGTTGTCTGCTTTTTGCTCTGCCGCGAAATAAGACGATTTCCTAAGAATTGGCAGCCTCCTGAGACAGATTTTCTGTCTACTTTGCTACCTGCATGATCACTGTCAGAGTAAGCAGTTAGATCAAAATTACTATCTTTAGGATACCACAAACCAAGCTTTAGAGTTCCTTTGAGATAGTGAAAGATTCTCTTGACGGCAGCATCATGCGATTCTTTGGGATTCGTCTGAAAGCGGGCAGAGAGACAGACAGCCCACATTATGTCAGGCCTACTAGCGGTCAGGTACATTAACGAGCCAATCATTAAGCGATAGAAAGATTTGTTCACTGGCTTTCCTTGAAGATCTGAAGTGATTCCGTTTGAGCGGGAAAAGGAGTGCTGGCGGATTTGCAATCATTTATGTTGTACTTTGAAAGAATATCTCTGATATACTTAGCCTGATGAATGAGGATGCCATCTTTTCTTTGCTTCACTTCTTATCCTAAGAAAACCGTGAGTTCTCCCATCATGCTCATCTCGAACTTTGCTTTCATCACCTTCTCGAACTCTCTGCAAAGGGCTTCATTCGTCGACCCAAAAATGATATCGTCTACGTAGATTTGAACTAACATCACATCTTCTCCAATCCTTTTAGTGAAAAGAGTCATGTCAATTTTGCCTCTTGAGTATCCACACTCCAGAAGGTATGTTGACAAAGTCTCGTACCATGCTCGAGGAGCTTGGTGAAGACCATATAGAGCTTTGTCAAGCTTGTAGTATTTTGCGGGGAAGTGAGGATCTTCAAAACCTGGAGGTTGACAGACATAGACTTCTTCTTTCACTTTCCCATTAGGAAAAGCACTCTTTACATCCATTTGAAACACCTTAAATTTTTTGAATGAAGCATAGGCTAAGAAGATTCTGATGGCTTCTAAGCGTGCGACCGGTGCAAAAACTTTCTCGTAGTCAATCCCATCTTCTTGTCGAAACCCTTGAACCACTAATCGAGCCTTATTCTTGATAACAACACCATGATCGTCCACCTTGTTGCGAAACACCCACTTGGTACCAATTGGATACTTTTCGTCTGGTAGGTCAACGAGCTCCCAGACTTTGAGTTTCCGAAATTGGGCTAATTCTTCTTGCATAGCTTGTACCCAACTTGAATCTTGAATAGCTTCTTCGATATCTCTTAGGACAAACTACGAGAAAAAAGCTGCATACAATCCTGTGTTGATGGTATGTGTTTTTCCGCGTGTTCGAACTCCATCTTCAACAGAACCGATGACATTTTCAATTGGATGGTTTCGATTGGTCTTGTACCCTGCATTGGTGTGAGTTTCAATTTGTTGAGGCAGATTAGAAAAATGTTCATCGACGTAGATAATTGGAGTTTCGTCTTCTTTGGGTGGTTCATCCACATCCTGCTGTGAAGAAGAATCATCATGTATGGATGCATTCTCAGCAGATGTGTCATCATTTACTTCGAACACCGGAAGAGTAGGAGAGGCAGAGGCAGGGGTGAAACCGGTTGTAAAAGGAGTAAAACCAATGTCTGAGGCATCAAACAAAGGTTCCAACGGAGTGGATTCTGCAAGTTCGGATTCAGTGATGGGTTCATCGATGCTGAAAGTGTTGAATATAATATCTGCGTCATAAAACCAGTTTGGAGCGCTTCCAGTGTTAGTGGAGTTTCCTTCTTGAAAATCAACGTAGTACGATTCAAACACCATCTTGGTCCGTTTGTTGTAGACTCGATATGTCTTTTGAGAAGATGAATAGCCCATGAAGTAGCACACGTCACCGACTGCTTCAAACTTGATGAGATTGTCTTCAATTTTGAGAAGTGTGCATGAGCATCCGAACGGTCTGAAGAAATCTATCAAAGGCTTCCGTCTGAAGAGTAGTTCATAAGCTGTCTTTCTGTGAGGTTTGACAATCAGAACACGATTCAAAACGTAGCATGTTGTGTTGACCGCTTTAGCCCAGAAGATTATGGGAAGCTTAGAGTCGACAAGCATAGTTCTTGCAGCTTCGATGAGAGTTCTGTTTTTGCGTTTCGGCTACCCCATTTTGCTGAGGAGTTCTGGCAGCGCTGTATTGGAGGCGAATTCCCTTATCTTCACAGAAGGAGACAAACGTATGATTTTTAAATTCAGTTCCGTTGTCGCTTCTGATAGAGTTGACTTTCAGCTTGATCATGTTTTCAATCATGGGAATGAAGCTCTTCAGAATGGATGTCGTTTAGCTTTTAGCTTCAAGAAAGAATACCCATGAAAACCGTGAGAAATCATCTGTAATCACCAAACAATAAGATCTTTTAGCTTAACTTTTAACGCTAATTGGGCCGAAAAGATCCATGTGAAGTAATTGCAGAGGGGCAGAAATCATATTCACTGCTTTGGACTTATGAGGCTTTTTATGTTGCTTTCCTTGGGCACATGCGATGCACTTTTCTGAAAAAGGAAAATCTTTCATAGGTAAACCTCTTACTAGATTCAATTTAGAAAGTTTATTTATGTTCTTAAAATTCACATGTCCCAAAAGCCTGTGCCACAGCAGTGATTCCGATTCAGATGCTTTTGACATAAGACATATCATTTGCTCATTTGATTTGGCATTCTTCATATTTAGCACGTAGGTGTTATTTTGACGGGGAGCTCTAAGCATGACCATTTCTTTAGGGACGGAGTAACCAGGTTTGAGGAATAAGCACTCCGTGTCATTGAACAGCACCGCGATTCCTTTGTCACAGACTTGTGAAACACTCATAAGATTGTAACATAATTCTGGAACATAGTTCACATTCTCCAAAGTGAGTGCTTCTGACACGACGTCACCCATTCCGACGATTTTTCCTCCCTTTTCGTCTCCGGCAATGGATACAAAGTCACCATCAATAATCGAAAGTTGGTAAGCAGATCCTTTAGCCCGGTCATGTGCCTGGAGCAACCGCTGTCAACATGCCAGATATATTCCATGAGCATCCGAAGCCATTTCTGAATTTTATTCTGTTATACAACAACAACTATAAGAAATATGTACAAATTAGCTAGTTTTTGGAACCCAAACTTGCTTTACATTAGTTCTATCATGATTTTGAGCAAGTGTTGTCTTTTCTTTTCCAAAAACAGGTTGAATCAACTATGCATTTTACTGATTTCTTTAAATTGTCAAATTGATCAGTAAAACTTTTAACAAGATCTTGACTAGGTTTAGAAAATTTCTTGCTTTTGCAATGTTTCGTCGAATGTCCTAAATGACCACAGCGAAAACATTGTTTTTTACTCGATCTTTTCTTCCTGGGTGCTGAGTGTGAAGATGATGTATATGATGAGAGCCTGGAGCATCTTGAGGAGTTTGATGATGTAATGTGGCTTGAGTCCTTAGCTTTCTTCAGTTTCTTGTCAGGATGATGTTTATCTTCAATGTCGACTTCACTGTGCTCACTATCTGATGAGGAGCTTGATTCTTGACTTTCATTTGACCTTTCTTCATCACTTTCTGAAGTTGTTATGCTTGAATCTTCAGTGAAATCTTTATCAGTCTCTGATGTACCTGCAACTGATGGAACAAATTCTTGAATTTCCTCTGTAAGGAATTTTCCAAAACTGTTTTTCTTCAATTCGGGCACAAATACAGGAGATTCAAGCATAACATTTTCATCATTAAGAAAAAAGTTTAGGTCATGACCCTCAACCTTAGCAATCCCTTGGTTGTGAGCCTTAAGTGTAGGCACATTGCCATTACAGTCATCCCGAATTGTCAATTTAGGCATACAGCCATTACAATCATCAATCCTAGATAAACTATTACAGTTATCTCGAATAGAAATTTTGTTCGTCTTATCACAATTCCAGGCGAACCAGTTAACAGTTGAATAACTGTCGCCTGAATAGCCTATTCCTATTTTCATCCCTCCACAATCATCTTCCCCATCTCACACATCTTCCTTACTCTCGCACAGATCTGCATTACTTTGAGAAAAGTTAGTGTTGTTTTCGGATTTATAAAAAATACGTTGATCCAAAAGATCATTTTTATTGATTAAGTCGTTTTTAGGATGAGGAGATGGCATAGGAACGTAATTTTTGTTGTGCGGAGGAGGAAATAATTTTCTTTTGTTTCCGAATTTATCTTTATATCCAATTCCATCCTTTATGAATGTCGATCGTTGGCAGTTTTCAATATCAACCAGTGCTTTTTGACTAATTTTTCATTTATCAATAGTGATTTGCAATTTGTTATTTTCGTTTTGGGATTTTTCTAGCTTTTCTGTCAAATCATTTATGATAAAGTCTTTTCTGAAAACAAATTCCTTTAGAGTCTGCATTTCAGCTATGGTTGAATTCAACTTTCGCTGATATGCAGCCTCATTTTCTTTTAGTTCTTGATTTATTTTCAAAACTTTTTCTTTTTCCTTAATTATATCACGGTTGAGTGATTTGTAGTGTGCCATGACGTTCAAACATGGTTTTGAGCACAGCTTTGCTTTGAATTCATAGGGAATGCTGTTTACCAAATCCTTATCCTCGGCTTCTGATTTCATGGCGGTAGAGGATGTTCGAACCGCTTCATTCTTGCTGGTACTGATGACGTCTTGAATAGCAGGCTTCGACTCAATCATTTTAGCTTTCTGTTGTCTCTTCTCTGAGACAGGAGAATGATGCTTTTCAAACCAGTATCATCTTTTGGAATCTTGGAGGTTTGTTTTTCAACATCATTTGAAGCAGACGTGGCAAAGACAGTGGTGATGTCTGCCATGAGGGCTTGTTTACTTCTCCCTTTTGCCTCAGCTATCTCCTCCGACCAATCATAATCTTCCACCACTAAAGCATTATGATTATTTTCAGCAGCATTATTATTTCCTTCAATGGCAATCGGCCTCCTTGTCTGGTTGATTTCGGTATTCTCGTTCTTCAGCAATGGACACTCTCTTTTGAAATGGCCCAAGTCTTTGCAATTATAACATCTAAGCTTGGACTTGTCAAATCCAGCTTTTCCAAGAGCCAACCTCTTTTATGTTTTATCTTGGAATTTCTTCAACCATAGAGTGATCATTGCCATCTACCACTTCAGAATCATCTCCTCCATGTCATCTGGATCTACTTGATACATGTCCTCTGTTGTGAGGAATTCTCTCTTCAACTCTCCTGACATAAGCGCCTCATAGCTACTTAAGAAAGTATTAAATAGAGCTACATGTTCTATGGAAATTTTAAGTGCTTGAGTGTCGCTGGCCCCGGTGGTCTTCTCGGAAGATGACGAGGCCTTCACAGAGTTTGCGGAAGCATTTGAATAGGATTCGACGGCACTTTGGGAATTTAATCCACATGAGGTGACAGTAGCAAGAAATGCCATATTCTTGGGGACCGAGGTTGCAGCAGCTTGCTGAGACGTCTTCTGAGAATATCCAGTTTGATTCATCTCTCGTTTCACAATGTCCATTTCAAAGGCTTTTAAAGTGTTAATCAATTCTGAGAGAGTAACTGGAGTTGTGCTGGTGAGGAAAGCTCTCTTAATCATCATGCATTGAAGACTCCATTCTTTTGGTAGAGAATCTAGCAGCTTCTTGATCGATGCATAATTTGCAACTGGGTTTCCCACCTTTTTCATCTTGGTCAACACCCCCAGAAATCTGCTTATGTGGTCGGACAAGCTTTCGCCACGAATACTTCCAAACATATCATATTCTTTCTGCACCATGTCTTGTTTGTTCTCCCTGAGTTCCTCATTACCTTCATAATGGTCGACTAGAGCCAACCACAGTTCATGTGCAGAGGTGTAGTCTTCAAACAGATTGTTATCATCCTTTGACAGAGCCATAGTAAGAGCAGCGTAAGCCCTCCGGTCACGTTGAATGAGTGTCCTATCTTCATCTGTGAACGTTGAAGGATCTTCATTGATAGTACGGATGTCGTCACGTATTATCATGGGAACATGCGGGCCCACAGTGACTGACATCCATTGAGTATAATCGTATACTCAAAAAAGGACATGATCCTGTTTTTCCAGCTGCTGAAATCTTCCAAACCTTTCAACTTTGGTGGCCTTGTAGCAGTTCCAGTTTCTAGTTCGGCTTGAGCAATCGGATTGAGTTGATTGAGAGACATAATGGATGATGGTGATTAAATACGCTGGGCTTAGGTGAATCAGAGAATAATTACGCTCGCTAGGTGGTAAATACGTTGGACCAGAGATCAAATATGCTGCACTGGGAAACAATTACGCTGGACCAGAGATCAAATACGCTGCACTTTGTCCTGCAAAATGCTAAATCCGCTAGATATTCGAAAACAAGCAAAGGTTAGTTAATTTCGCTTAACACCGCGATAAAATCTCTGAGGATTTGTATCACTGATTTCGAAGTCGCCTTCGATTAATTTCGCTGGTACTATTTCGCTGACACTCTACAAATCCGCTGGTTTAATAACTAGCGTATTTGTTAAATACACGAAATTCATGTTAAATACGCCAGCTTCAAAGATAATTACGCCAACTTCAAATATATCTACGCTAGCTTCAACATTAAATACGCCTAAAAGGGTTTTAGTACGAACAAAAAGCCTCTAATCACCCAAAAATGACCCAAAATTCATGTTTCTTTGCAGCTAAATGACCAAAATGTTTACCAAACTACTGATTAACAACAACCCAATGATTAAACACACCAGATCAAGCCATTTTAAGTCCAAAAATTTGAAAAACCTTGAAACTTTGAAAACTTTTGAAAAACCTTCAAAACTTGAAGAATCTTAACAAAAACTCAAACAATCAAGAGCACAAAGGCTCTGATACCAAATTGTGAGTCCCAAAACAGATTTGGATCATATTGGTTGGTTGTTTTCACCCAAACAACTATGGATTAGTTGTTTGAATGTGCAAATACTAAGAAAAATCAAGCAAAGTAGATGAAGAATCTTGTTTGGATCAAACAACTAGTGTTGTATATAAAATCCCAATAACATGTAATCAGTAATAGCACCTGGATATTCGGATGTAAGCACAATAGAAAAAATCACAACACAAGAAGATCACCAAAATATGTCCAAGAAACTTGGACATACATCCATTGATCATAGTATATATACACATTGATCACCTAGCGTATTTATTAAATATGTTGGGCAATTAAATACGCCGCGTACATGCAGGTTTCACAAAATATCACTTTTGACCCTTTTAATTGTCCAACTATTACAAACTTACTCAAACTATGGATTATCCAAGCACCAACGGTCTCAACAGTTCTAACACATCATATACCTGATTCGTGGCTTGTACCCCTCCATCATCTACCGCATATACTTGGGGTCTTGTAATAACATGTCTCGCCCTCCTTGAAGATTGTGCTTTTCTTTTAGATGTGACCGCCATTTGCTCCAAAAATGCCCAATCATCTTGCTCAAAGTTTGTACCAAAAGTACCATTAGTGATGGACATCAAGTCACGAGCATCTTCCGAACTCAACCCCTCGTGGAAAGCATTCAACAATTCCCAAAGTGCAATGCCATGATGAGGACAATTCTTTAACATCATGTTAAACCTTTCAAATGCTCATGGAACATCACCCGGTTGTTGTTGAAAACTCCGTAAGCTCTTCCTAACTTTTTTTGTCTTTTGAGCCGTGAAAAATTCTTCTAAAAATCTTTGTTGCGTATCGGCCCATGTATAAATCGATGTGGAGGGTAGAGTATGGAACACCTCTTTGCTTTATCTTCCAACGAGAATTGAAATAGTACCAATTTAACATCATCTGACGAAAAACCTTGCCCTCCAATAGTGTTGCAAATGGAGTAATATGTTTCCAAATGGAATGACGGTTCCTCCGTTGCTAGACCCTTGTACTTCGAAAAGCTTTGTAATGCAGTCGTTCTAACCTCAAATGTCCTTCCATTCGGGTGATGAGGTATCACCACCGGAGAAGGATTATTAGTAATGACCAGTCGAAAATGTGCTTCAATCCCCCTCATTACCTCTCGATGATGTCTTCATGGAGCACCCAAGGTCGACCCACTTGACCTTGTCTTTACCCTTGAGGTGCGAATTGTTGTTGATATTGGGGTTGATGCATTGGTCTTTGGAATTGAGGCTGTTGATATTGACCTTGGACTTGTTGTAAAGGCATCGGTCATTGGAACGGTGGCCCTTGAGGACGAATTTGTTGCACACCCATAGGTTGCCTAACCATTTCCTGTACTTGTTCCAATTGTTGCCTTTGGGGGTAACTCATTCCCCCTTAAGGTCCCAAGTTACCTCCATCACCCCCATAGTAATAACCCTCTTCTTCATACCCTCCAAATTCTTCTTCATAACCATCATCAAACCCGTCTCCCCCTACACCTGACAATTGCACAAACTGTGAGGAAGGATATTGGAAACCAGGTTGGGTTGGTGGTTGAAATGTGGAGGATGTATGGATAATAGTTGAACTTGGTAAAGTTTGACTTGGTAATGGTTGTTGGATGGATGATGATTGACCGGATGTTGGAAAAAAGGATGAGAATGGTGGTACCATCGAGGCGGCGTTAGATGGGTTAACTTCATGTGTTGAAGTTGGATGGGTGGTAGGAATTGGTTGAGGTGTGGATGGTGACGTTTGGCTCGTGGTGGTAGGTAATTGTTCCATGGTATTAAGTGGTGAAATTGGTATAGTAGGTGTTGTTGGGGAACCACTAATCTTGTTTTCACGTAATAAAACATTGTTGCGTCGTAAAGTTCGCTCGATCTCCGGATCAAATGCCAATGGTGATAGCTTGTGAGAGCCTCTAGTATGCATGCACCTGTAAATACCTGCACACTACCACAACCAGCGTAAACCCGGAAAAAATAACAAACTAAACTATATCAAAGATAACACACGTTGCGCACTACTCCCTGGCAACGGCGCCAAAATTTGATGTGATGTCGATGTCTCACGTAAATTTAATCCAAATACTACTAAAATATAGCGGTAAGTGGGTATCGAACACAGGGAGTTTGTGGAATATGTGCTATCTAAAGTTTATACTAAGTTGTTTAATTTATCTAAAATGCAAGAAATTGAATTCAGGATTTTTAGTGTTTTGTGGTTTTAGATTTTAACTAATAGCAAATCAAAGTTGGTTGTTTAACAGATTAATAGAGAGTGACCATCTCAAGTTTTCGGTTAAAATTAACGCATGTGTTTCAAATTCAACTAGAAAGAGTCACATAGACATGACTTGTGTTTGGTTACTTGTTTTTGATAAAAGGGAACTAAGTACTCGGATTATTACAATGCAAGGTTGTTACCTGATAACCAATTGACTAATATCCAACCCCTAAACCTCCCCGTGATATCTCGATTGTCAATGACACGAAGAGCGTACGATTAAGGCGATGATTCAAACATCAATCAACAATTTACTAACAAGAATCCAAAACCATAACAACTACAAATATAGCAAGTTATTATTCTAGAATTGAGAATTCAAAATACAATTGTTCAAACAAACCTTCCACTCAAGATGATCACAAAGAGTTCTAGCCACTCATGGTCTTGCAATTTAACACACCTTAAATGGTTTTGTTCATAGGAATAAAAAAAACCAAAGCAATATTTAGAAATTGTTTAGAACCCACAAGATTACTCAAAAATCGCCCCTAAGCTTTGCAAAACGGTCCCCAAAGATTGGTATGTGAAAAGACCCTTGAAAACCGAGTTAAAATGGGCAGTTACACTTTTCTCGTTGCTGACCACCATAAGCTACGGTGGTCACCAAAAGCTACGGTGCTGACCACCGTAAGCTACGGTGGTCACCATAAGCTACGGTGGTCAAAATTTCCTTACGGCCCCAAGAGACTAGCTTACGATGCATAGAAGGATCAGACACCACCGTAAGCTATGGTGCCCACCATAGCTTACGGTGGACATTAGATTTCCCGTTTTTGTTCTTTTATCAACTCTCCAAGTCTTCATCCTCATTTAGTCAAGTGCAAGCTTCCATCAAAGCACGTTAAAACCGCTTGTTTATGTTCTTCTATACCTGCAAGGCCATATATACCGTAGTTATCAAATCATAACATTAACCCAAGTAAGTGCGGAATATTGATTGTGTTAAAGCACTTGAGGGGATTCCAATGGACCACCCGTTAATATCTCAGATGAAACCTTTTGGTTTAGCCAAGGTGTAACATTTTGAGTTGTCATGCCGCGCCCTCGGTTTGACCCTAACCTGGATGTGTTTCGAGCTTTCTATAAGCTTAATCGAAGCGTTAATTGGTATACCTTTGAAGTTCAAAATAAAATTCCACATGTTTTTCTTGGATTACGACGAGGATGAAGGATCGGAAACACCATTTATTTTTGGTTGATGACCGATGCATTCCTGCAGAAATGCCCTGAGGTTAAAAAGATCGACGCTTCCCGGATCTCTTCTGAAAGATTTTTCTTATGACAAAGCTTTATATGCTTCCTTATGTAAAGGAGCCAGTTGTATCCAAAAACTTCCGGAACACATCCTTGTCATGGGAAAGATAAGTATGATGTGGCCCGAACTGGAGTACTATCCAATGATTCATTAGAATGGAGCCGGTTAGTATAGCTCGGAGTAGAATGTACCTTTTTACTTTATGTGCATCGCTTGTTTCTTCAATAACATATATTGCTTTTTGATGCAGTTATGGGTTTGAAAGACGCTTTGAGACTAAAGTCTTTTGACGTCCGGAATTCGAGATTCGAACGACGAGGATGAAACAGGGCCCACTGTACCTCGATTCGATAAATGAAAATCTATATCTGATTCGGGAACCTGTTCCTGTCATTGGTCAAGGTGGCTCAAGTTTAGCTCAACCGGAGGACTTAAGTGATGTGTCTCCGGTTTCAAATGTTGTGGTTGTTGTAGGTGACAAAGGTAAATTTGCTGAAATTGATGGTGCCCAGGGGTCACGAGAGGAGGGTGGCTCATCTGGGAAGGTTATTTTGTATGGGAGTGAGCACTTATCTGTTGAAGATGAAGGTCCTCTGGATGAAGGGGTTGAGACGACGCTTCAACTGAAAGAGTCTCTTAAACGTCGTCATAAGCCTTCATCGAAAGAGGATTCGAACTCGAAAGGGGCTAAGAAGTTGAAGTCTGGATCAACGTCTCATCAAGAGTAATTTTAGAGGATGATGCTGATCAACATCCTACTTTTTCAGCATCTGGAGGTTTATTGGAAAATTTGAGTGCTCATTTAACCGAGGGGAAACTTCCCCGGGATCAAGCGTATGTTTCGAGCCTTTTGTCGTTCGGTCATACTAATACCAAGCTGGTAGCTAGTGGAGACGTTGACACGACCCATCCTGCGTCTCCGAAGAAAGCTGGTCCAATTTTATCTGGTGAGGTTGTAGCTGGTGTTGACTCATCAAATGCATCTCGACCCAGTCCCCAGCTGATGGACAGAGGGGAAAGTGTTTCGTCTTCCCCGATGTGGTATGATGTTCAGTCTAAACTGATGTCTCATGGGCCAGGTAGTTCGGACATGGCGATGGACGTAGACTCCGATGAAGCTTTGGAGAAGTATGTTCCAGATTGGCCTTTGGCAAATAGAGACAGAATGGTTGATGCACTTTCCGCGAAGATGTCGTTATTTCACATTGCTACTCCTGCCGAATATCATTATTATAAAAAGATGAGTGGCCCCGAGCTTGGTAATGCCTTGATGATCAATCAAGCTCAATCAAACTTTTTGGTGGTCGAGACGTATAGGAGATGGGTATCGGTCAAGTTGAACTGTCGTAGGCTTGAGAAAGAAGTGGTAATGTTGAAGAAACAAGAGGGCATGAGTCCTGAGGTGAAGCAGAAAATTGCTTCGTTAAATGCTAGTGTTGATCGATTGTCGAGCCAGGTTGTGGAGACCAAAGAGTTTAGCAAAGCCTCTTAGGCTTCGGCTCATGCTGCATACGAAGCAAGGGATAAATCCGTACAAGACCTGGAAGTGGACCACATGAAACTTGGTG
The DNA here is from genome assembly GCA_947069175.1 of Scalesia atractyloides. Classification (NCBI taxonomy): domain Eukaryota; kingdom Viridiplantae; phylum Streptophyta; class Magnoliopsida; order Asterales; family Asteraceae; genus Scalesia; species Scalesia atractyloides. The sequence continues at coordinate 27,301,648 of CAMTDV010000027.1, forward strand.
AGACCAGATCAAAGCTTAATGAGATTGAAAGGAAATGGAAAGTCGAGCGGAGTGAGATGCAAAAGGCTTATGACGAGTTGTTGGCCAACCATGTGAAGCTTGAGAATGGTAATTTCCTTATTTCTTCTACTTTCGAATGGCCTTAGCTTAGTATTTTTTATTATTTTTTTCCTTCAAAACTTTTGGCTTCTTTTTGGAGAAAAAAGATGAATGATGGGATCGAGGGATACGATTCTGAAAATTCACCAAGACGTGCTTGCTCATACTATGAAGGGTATCAACCGCTACGACCGCGAAACATCCGAGCTATATCAGCTTGTGTCGGAGCATCTCCTGACCAAGCAATGGTTTCTTACCGAAGGAGCTCAATGGATGGTTCGGTTAGTCCATAAGAATCCGGAGCTGGAGAAGATAGTTGCTGATCTTACCAATGCAGTGAATGCTTATGGTGTGAATGAGGGTATAAAGCAAGGGTATCGAGTGTCAAAAACTTCGAACGTGCTTGTCACTGAGGTGTTAGGCTATGATAAGGATTCCAAAGCTGCTTTGGATGCTATATCAAAGCTTTTGATATGCTAAACATCTCATGCCTCCCAGAGCTGGCTGCCCTTGCGAATGAACCCTTGTCGAAGATTCAAGAATTGAGCCGGCAGCCGTTTGTGGGTGAAGAGTTGTCAATTTCATATTTCTAGTATGTATTTCTGATTGTGTTTACTCATAATCATGTGATGCACCTATGATTTTGATGGAACTTTGTTTTGTGAATGACAATGTTAACTTTTTCCTGCAAATTTTCCTTGCATATTTGAGATGTTTGGTAATTTTTTAACATTAATTCGAGCTTTGCACGTGTCCGTGCTTAGCTTGAAACCTATTTCGTTTTTGGAAAAACACAGTTCAAGGGTTTGAACACCTCAAATCCCTATTGCTTTGGAATGGGATTCGAACTGACTATTTCTTTAAGAGGTTTGATCATACACCGTAGGATTAGTCAAGTGTGGCTTTCATTCGAGCCATCTTATTTTATAGTTTTAAGAAACTAATGAATCTTCTCGATCGGCGCAATGCATGGGTTGTGGCCCGTGTGCACTTTGTTTATTTATTCGTTCGTGAATAAACTGAAATGATAAAAACAGTAAGAGATAATAATTGTTATGTCACTGTCTAATCGTTCGATCACTTTATTAAATCATATAAAAGATAAATACAATGATTTAATCCCCGAGGTATACCCTCTCAGAGTACATAAAGAAAAACTTATTCTAGAAATTGCCGATGCAGACCCTCTCAACGTACAATGGAAATAAGAAAAAGTGATCTTAATACGGTGATGATTTGGCGAATCACATAAAACATCGTTTTAGGTGCACACCGTTCCAAGTACAAGGAACCGGGGTTCCGGCTATTGTTTCCAAAACATACGAGCCCTTATCGCTGGCTTCTTTGATACGATACAGACTCTCCCAATTCGGTGCTAATTTTCCAGGCGGCTCCGTTCGGCTCACTTCGTTATTTCGGAGCACGTAGTACCCAATTTTGAAGTTGTACACCTTAGCTCGAGCGTTATAGAATTTTTCTAGTTTTTCCTTATATCGGGCTTCCTTGATTGCCACAACGTGTCTGCGCTCTTCCAACAAGTCGAGGTTTGAGCGAAGCTCGCGTTCATTCTCGTCGTTGCTCTTGATTCGTTGATTTGGTGATCTGATTTTTGCAGGTATGACTGCTTCGGTGCCATACGTTAAGCTGAATGGGGTTTTGTCGTTGCTAGTCTTGTGCATTGTTCGATGCGCTCAGAGAACGTTTGGCAATTCGTCGGCCTAACTATTTCCTTCGGTACCTAGCCTTCGCTTGATTCCATGAATAATTCGGCGATTTATCTGTTCGACTTGTCCATTCCCTTGGGGATGAGCGGCGGACGAAAAAAGTTGTGTTATCTCTAAAAATTTTGCACCATCTTTTCAAAGGGGTTTCCGCATTATCGCTTACAATGTATGACGGTAAACGGAATCGACACACAATCTGCTCCCAAAAGAACCTGGTCACGTTGTACCCGGAGATTACAGTAAAAGGCTTTGCTTCCACCCATTTGATGAAATAATCAACAGCTACCAATAGATATTGAGCGCTCCCACTTAACCTAGGGAAAGGTCCCACAATGTCGACTCCCCATTTTTGGAAAGGTCATGTTGCTGTTACTGGGATCATTTCATTTTTGGCCCAGAGACTTACTGGTGCGTGCCGCTGGCATTCTTTGCATTGTTGGAGCTTTTTGATGGCGCTTTCATGAATTCCAGGCCAGTAATATCCTGCATTTTTTATCTTCGTTACTACCATCTTCGGTCCAGCATGGATCCCGCATATGCCGTAATGTATTTCTCTTATTATATAGTTGGCTTGATCGGGGTCGAGACACTTTAGTAAAGGACCTAGGAAGGTTTTTCGATACAGGGCTCCATCTTGCATCTGGTATTGTAAAGCATTGACTTGTATCTTTCTGGCTTGGGATTTGTCCTCGGGTAATATGTCGTGAACTAAATAATTCACAAAGGAGTCATCCAAGATAACTGCTGAGGTTCGATCTGCATGACATCTGGTGTGGCGATGGAAGGCGTGGTCAAACTTCAACCCGTACCTCCTTTGACAAGTGACTAAATGAAACCTAAGCCAGCTTGCTCGTCGCATCTGCTTTTTAGTCTTTTACTTTGAGGTACATGTTCGATCTTGCATGAATCGAATGCTTCAATCGCTCGCTTGACCTGCTTTAAGTACTTAATCATGTTGGGCTCGCTTGTTGTACTCTCCGTTTACCTAGTTTGCTACGAGCAAAGAATTAGCGTGTGCAATCACATTTTTGGCTCCAACCCTTTCGGCAAGTCGGAGCCCGACGAGTAGAGCTTCATACTCTGCTTCGTTGTCGAGCTTTTGAACTCGAGACGTAACATGTAAGTAATATCTGATCCTTCTGGATCGGTTAAAATTAAACTGGCTCCTGCCCCTTCGACACTTGAAGCTCTATCCGTATAAAGCTTCCATGGTACCTTTGGAGCGGGTTCATGGTCTGTTACTACAATGTTTTCTTCGGGCATTTCCACCAAGAAGTTAGCGATATCTTGGCCTTTTAATGGACTCTTTGTTCGGAAAGTAATGTTCGTAGAACGTGCTGGATTCTTTGATCTGCTCGGACTTCGATTGGATGCACTTGGAAATATTGTCGTAGCCTCCGTGAAGCATGTACTAAGGCTAATGCAAGCTTTTCAAGACTAGGATACCTTGTTTCATAATCTTTCAAGGTTCGGCTAACATAATAGATCGGGATCTGAGATCCAGTGCGATGTGCTACCAGAACAACGCTGATCGCACCTTGAGATGCGACCAGGTATATGCTGTTAGAAACTCTCCTTCTTTTGGAACTGTGAGAGCTGGCAACGCACTTAAACAAGTTTTTAGGTCTTCAAAGGCTATAGCAACCTCATTCGACGATTTGAAATATGCCTTTAAACATTTTCAGAGAACGTCCATAGAAGGTAACGATTTGTCCACACTTTAGATTAAAAAACGATTGAGTGATACAATATGTCCGTTTAAGGAGTGAATTTCTTTGACAGAGATTGGTGGTTTCATGCTTAGCACTGCATCAATTTTATTAGGGTTGGCTCGTAAGCCATTTGATCCAACCATGACTCCTAAGAATTTACCTTCCTCTAAACCGAACGTACATTTCTTTGGATTTAACTTCATGTTTATGCTTCGGAGTCGGGTGAGTGTTCAAGAATATCCTTAAGCATGATATCTTCACTATTACTTTTGATTACTATGTCGACAATGTACACTTCCAAGTTTCGTTCAATCTGATCTTTGAAAGCTTTGTTCATTCAGAGTGTTGCCATGCAAAAACATCAATGGAACTAGTAAGCAAATTCCACAAGAGCTTCTTGGTGCGTTCGGGAAATTGGGCACCGATTGCTATCTGTTGTTCCGGGAATTCTGGATTTATCGACAAAAGTTATGTGGGTGGTTCGGACGTTTTTGAGCTTGTTGCCGTAGCTTGTCGCACTTCGGCGATGCACTGGGTTGACTCGGAATGAATTGTAACGATCCCGGACTCGGTGGGAAACCTTATTACTCCAGGGATCGTTGAACTGACAGCTCCAAAGGTGCGCATACCCGGTTGTCCAAGTATGATATTGTGAGTAGATTTAGATCCCACAACCACGAATGTGAGCTGTACGGTTCGGGATTTATTATCCTCTTTGAGTGTGACTGGGAGAGTGATTTGCCGAACTGGTTGTACTATCTAACCTGAGAAACTTACTACGGGGGTAGGAACTTCAATGAGTTTTTTCTTTGTCTGTGCTGCAAGTTGCTAGAAGCATTGCATGTACATGATCTCGAAAGCGCTTCCACCATCAACGTAGACTCGTCGGACGAGATGTACAGTGATTACCGCCGAAATGATGATTGGTCCATCTCGGACATCCTCGGGGTTGAGTGCTGGAAAATAAGTAGGCTGAAGCATCCAAGCAACCCTATATGGTTCGCTCTTTTAATTCCCCGAGGTTGGGTTGCTCGAATCATGTTGATACCAGCTTCATTGTTTGGGTTATCGACGGTTGTTGCCGGCTTTTTACCTTCCTTGCTTCCTTAACGAGGTGGGAAAGTTTACCAGACCGTACGGCTTTTTTGATTTCTTGCTTCAGTGCCCAACATTCATCGGTGGTATGCCCCTTATCACGGTGGTATTCACAATACTTTTTGGAGTGTTTATAGGACGTAGGTCGTTGCTTCGAGGGAACAGGGAATCAAGTATTTTCGGTGCTTAGGATCTTGCTTGGAGATTTTGATAGCTCGGAGAAGGTGTTAAAACGTACATGCCCGGTTTGGTGATTACTTCGGTCCGGCTTGTGAGACGGGCTTCGGTTTCAGTTCCAATTGTTATTCCGATTTTTAGGTGGCGACGCGTTCTGTCTCCATGAAGTGGTTCAAGCCTGAGCATTTTTAATCGATGCATCGTTCAGTTGACCACAAACACTTTTACCCCGAACGAAAGCTCGAGCTAGTTCCATAAGGACTTCAATGGTTTTGGGCAAATCCTCATGAAGTTTTTCCCCCAGCTGATTGTTACGAATCCCATGACAAAATCCTGACACATACAACTGATCAACTGCTTCACTGATCTGCATAGTTTCCTTGTTGAAACGATTAAGGAAATCTTCGACATACTCTCCATCACGTCGCTTGATGTGATGCACCTCCGTGATATCTTTAGAACAGCGTCGTTGTTGGCAAAAAATCTGTAAGAATAGAGGCCGAAAATATTCTAAATGGCTAATTGATCCCTCTGGTAGGCCATCAAACCATACTCTGGCCGAACCAGTAGGTGTTTGTGCAAACATGTGGCACCATGCGGGCATGGGCCATTGCTCGACCTTTGTAGCTCCCGCGAAGGAAAACATGTGGTCGTCCGGATCGGACGTGCAATCGTAGTATTTTAACGAAGGGGGCATCTTTAGGTTTGAAGGGAGCAGGGCGTTTGCGATTCTCGGGTGAACTTAGATTGGGAAGATATAGAAATCGGCAGGTACGGCATAATTAACTCTTCGGCTTGGGGATTTAGACCCAAGGATCCCTGGCGAAACAAGCCATTCAGGCTGTTATTAATGGTTTCATTCGTGGGAGTAAAACTCTGCGAAACGTGTAATGGCGTAGAAGGGGTGATAGTGGTAGAACTTACTAGTGGTCCGGAGGAGAAAATCACTGTCGTCGTGGAATTGGACCCTGGGTAGGAGCTTCCGAACAAATTAGCTCGTAAATTCTACAACATTTCGTCTCATTGCTGCTGAGCTTAAGCTGTCGCAAGAGCTCCGCGTTACGTTGTAAAAAAGCATCATCAAACTCAGATGTTACTGAGGAGATGTGAGCAGTGACTGTGGAGGAAACTACTGAGCTAATAGTAGGTGGAGCAACCTGCAAATTTTGAGAGACTGCAGCATCTACAGGGGCTGCTGACGTGACTGCGACAGAGGTAGCATTTCCAGATGCAATATCTTCGTAAGATAGGAAAGGAGAAGCCATATTGAATATGAAAAGACTAAAGAGAAAGTGTCTAGTGAATTCGAGAGGATGGTGCCACTGAAAAAACTCAAAAACCAGCGGTGTTGGCTGATTGGAAAACAAAGTCTTAGATTTTAGCTATAACCTGCAAAGATCACAGCAAATGAAGACACCGTTAGCCTCGTCACAGGGAGGGGGCCTCTTTGTGACCAAGCTCGGGCGTAAGAATAAGTACGAGTAGTTAAGGGGAAAAGTCATTGAGAGGGATAGAGAAGTTAGAGAGAGAAAGTACGCATTACCTTTTTAGAGTTTGGAGTGGGGTATTTATACTTGTGGGTAATCTGACGTGGCCAATTTAGTTGTGGCCGGATCAGTCGCTGTCAGGCGGTTAAGGGAAATGGGCCCCATGGTTAAGTATAAAGATCCTCTAGGCCAGACGACTTTTTAGATCGGAGCATGTTGGTTCGAACCTTGGTCTAATGTGTCCAGTTCGGCGAGTTGTACGTCGCCTCCTCAGGTGGATTGGGGTTTGAGACCAAATTTAAAAACCAGACCGGTTTGTATACCTCTACCCATCATTATTTTAGTTTCAACTTATTGTAATTTCCCTTTAAGAAGTATCCATTTCCTCATTTCATTCGTGTTGCACTCCCTGTTGTTTTCAAGAAGATACACTTGTCGATCCGTTTGTTTTGAAATCAAGAAGTACATGATCGATTCTATGAGATTTAATATTATCTTGTAGGATACTGATAAATTTCTAAACCAAAAAGTATATATTCTATGAGATTCTATATTGTCTTATAGGATTCTGATAAATTTGACATAAAAAGAAAAATCACATGTTGGTCCAGATTATTTTTGTAATTTTCTCATAATTCCAAGCCATATAATTATAAAGTTGATGAAGACCGGCCTCTAGAAAAATCGCAACAATTATACATACTAATTCAAATTTGGCTTGGAACACTAATTGATAAATATTATTGGTGAATTGGTGTTTTTGTTTTTAATTTGTTGTCTCTAATATACTAGTACCTTCCATTAAAAGTAAACAACAGATTTTTTTTATCATCTTGAAGACTTAATTGAATTGAGTGGTAAAAGAATATTGATATATTAAATAATTTATGTCAATAAGTTTCTTTTGCCTATCTAATTGACGTGTTAAGCAGTATATTTAGATGATTAATTCAAGATGAATATGAAATATATTAAAAAGGTTTATTATGATTACTGTATAATATTAAATCTGAAGAACTCGCGTTCGTTAATTTTTTTAAAGCTCAGTATATGTATATGGTTAATTTCTTAGACGTGCTGACACAATTTTTGTTGACAACAAACGATATACACATGAACCAAATTCATGCAAATGCGAAATATATTAAAAAGGTTTGTTTATTATTACTATATAATATTAAAACGGAAGAACTTGTTTTGTTAACTTTTCTTTAAAAACTCAATATATGTACTTGGTTAACTTTTTAGACGTGCCAACATAAATTTTGTTGAGAACAAAGTTGCATTCAAAATAGAGTATATCTTTGGTACAATAAGCTCTATGAATGTCCGTACTTTGACGAAATTGAGCAAGTTTCAACCGAACAACATTTGTAATGCTACTCTTTTCATTGTTTTCGATCGGTGTCAACTACGTGGCAATGTCATTTTAGGCAGGCATCATAACAAATGATATATACACCAACCAAATTCCCATAACCTAGCGCGGGAGAATCTCACTATAGTGAAGATCACTAAATGAAAAAAAGGACACGGTATAACAACCGAAAGAGAAAACTCAAAAAACAAAGCCGAAAGAAAATTCTTGTTACACCCATTTCATCAAAAAGTTAAAACTTCATATAACTTAAACCTTCGTATCGTAATGTAAAATTTTGACCAAAATACCCCTTGTGATTATACATGGCAAACATAAACATTAATTTATAAGGAGCATTCAACTAGAAAACCGGCATCAAAATATAAACTTTAAGGTTACATATGAAAAGTGAAAGTGTTAAAAGAAACGAAGTTTATATCCCAAAAGTACTTGTTTTGACCCACTAACAACCCAACTTGAACCAGAAGCATGTAAAGGGGCAATACAGTGTGTTCGTTCCAAGCGAGGCGCGACATTTAAGTAGAGGCTTTACCTAAACATCACAACAAGTTCGGTTAACATTTCATGTAATATTCAAAATATGAGCTATTAACAAATTAAATAATCATTCTATCATCACATACTTTAACCTAATTTTTGCTTGACTAAAACAACATTAATTTTGTTGACCCATTCGTATCGGTTCGACACAATAATCATTCTTTATCATTTCTCACACTCATCCGGTTGACCAGTTCTAAACAAGTCAACACAAAAACATTCTCTTACTTTCACATTCTTATTCGGTTAACCCGTTCTAAACAAGTCAACACACATCCATTCTTTTAGTTTCACATTCTTATCTGGTTGACCTGTTATGAACAAGTTAACACGAAATCATTCTTTAAATGGTCATTCTAGATGTTGGGCCCATTCACAATGAATCAACAACATAATCTTTCTCTAATGTAACATGCCAATTGTTTGACACATTCATATTGAGTCATTAGCAAAAAGTCCCTTCCTAGCTTGACATTCTAATCGATAGACTTAGTTGCATCTTAATTGATAACACAATCATTTCTTCAAATTAAAATAAAAGCAGTTCTACTATCAAGTTTAGATCGGGTAAGTAACATACCTCGGTCTTGATTACCTTATTGTTTCGTGTTGCTCGAACCTTCTTCTTTTATTCCTATACATAAACGTTTATATTTAGATTTCAATCCTCATGCTTACCTCACATACATCCTTGGGTAGGGTATTGCAAAACTCAACATATGTATCATTTACATACTCAATTAATGATCTTTATATGGGGTTCGAAGTCAAATCACAGAATTCCTAGTTATGGCATTTCATCCAACACCTGGTGCGCGTACCATCAACAAAGCATTATATAAAAGTATCCAAAGCATGTTTCTAATAGTTCATGTCATAGATCATCATAATCAATTGATTTCACCAAATCCTCATTCCTCAACAATTTATCTAGTTAATCTCTAATACCTACAAGTTTATACTTTAACTTTACATCTATGGTTACTTCTACATAATCATCACATTATCATTTGAATTGGGTTTTCAATATAAATCATCAAGGTGAGCAATTCCAAGTATAATTCTTGTTCTATAGTGTGATTCTAACTTATATTCATACTAATTTCACATGAACTCATAGATTGAATTCAACCCACTTTCTACAAAATCACTTAAATCATGAATTCAACTTACCTTATCTTAAGAACTCTTAGATGATGATGAATTGGTGTTCATGCATCAATTTTAGCTTCAATATTCTTCCAATTTTGCTGAATTGTGATCAAACAAGGGTTTACCCCTTCTTTTTCTTGGCCCAGGTCGATTATACACACACATATGCTAAAGAATGTGTGTTTTTGATTTAGTTTTCATTTTATAAGTCCATCTTTCTTATATCTTCCATTTAACTCCTCAAGTTTGCCACTTATGAAGTTGTTACATGTTAATTTACTTATTCTTATAATGATTATTTTTCTAATCATGACAACCATTCTTTGTTACTAATTCATGCTAATACACATACGTTATTAATATTTTACTTGATTTGGAATGTTAGTTACTATGTTTCATTCTAAGTCATAACTGTATAAAATTATTAAAATATGAGCAATTTGGGGTGTTACAATTTTATTAAAGTTTCAGAGTTGTTTGATAACTTATTAAAGTTTAAGGTGTAAAAAGTAAACTAAGTAAACTATAGGGGATGAAAGTGGAAAATCACTAAATGATAAAAAAATGGCACTATTCATCAACCTAGACTTGTTTATATATACTAGTAATAGTAATATTCACGCGCGCTATACTACGGGCCTATGTTCATTATCGGTCTGGTTTATTATAGTACTCGTAATGACACTCGGCATAACAAGCGTTGTCAATCGACACATGTTTTACATCGATTGAAAACAATAAAAACGAATACCGGTACTGGTATTGTTCTCTTGGTATCGGTTTGTAATGATACTGGTATCATACAGACACTAGATATAGCTTAAGATACCAAAAAATACTTTATTGCGTATATAACTTTGTTTTTAATGAATTTTATAGTGCCACGCCGAGAAAACTATAAAAACGAATACGGTACTGTTACCAATGTTGTTTGGTCGATATATTTTCGATTTGTGATGATAAGAAAAATCAACTATATATGGTTCGTTCGAATAGAACTTTTATCGAATTGTGCACAATAATAAGCAAATGATGGTGCTAATAATTAAAAAAAACTATACCGTATGTTAACGTTACGATGCTAATGTTGTTTGGAAAGTATACCAATATTGAAAAATTAAAAAAAAATTGTTTAAGGTTAAAGTAAATATAATAGTAATATATTTGTAATATTAAAATGATAAAAGTGTGGAAAAAACTATATGTATTATTATAAAAAATCAAATTTATATTCATGATCACTTTTCAATTATACTTGTTGACGTCGTGCGTTATGGCGAAACTATTTACATGATTATGTAAAAAAGTTATTTGAAAATGAATCACGTTGTTTAGAAAGTCAAACCATTAGAATCGGTTTAGTTTATTATTGTACCATTTTGCGATACCAAATAAATACTCAATTTTGAATACAACTTCCTTTTCAATAAAACTTATACTATAATGTGGAAGGAAAATATTAACGAACGGAAGTTATTAAAGAGATATCAAATTAATTCATAAACGAAATATAATTAAAAAAAAGAATTCTTAAAGACAAATGAAAAGGGAAATATGTGTTTTAAAAAGGTAAAATACATTGAAACTTAAAATGAATATAATAATAAACTATTATAATATTAAATAATAAAATATTAAAAAGCTATATATCATTATAAAAATAAAATTACTATTCATAGCCAATTTCCAATTATAAAATATTAAATTAAATATAACTAGTGGGTTTTCTTCGCGCTACACGGCGAGAATGTGGTTAGTTCCGTGTGGTATGATGCCGACACTTACTACAGCAACCAAACTAGAAACCAGAAAATAGTAAAGTGTTGACATGCTTAAAAAGACATCAACATGTATTTTAAATCGGTCGATATAGTAAGGACATAGGTTGGGGTTGTGGCAACCATCCATTCCTCATATCATTTGTAAATTGTTTCCCTTATGTTAGCGCAAGTGCCAATAGGTATTTATGTTTTAAAGTCCCAAGTGCTCTAAAGGAATTTATTTACGAAAGGTCTAAATGCCCAATTGCAATCCATTTGAACGACCCCATCCCCTAACCTAGCGAAAACAATGATTACATCAGTCGACCCCATCCCCTCCCCTAGAAAAAAATTGTATTCGCCACTAATTAAATCAGTCCAAAACAACCTAGAAAAAAATTGTATTCGCCACTAATTAAATAAGTCCAAAACAATGTAAATGAATAGTGGTACCGATGATGGTACCAATGTTGTTCGGTTAGAGTCGGTTCAATTCACCCGATGTCATAACAGGCGCTCAACATAGTTTGTGATATAAGAAACACTCTATTTTTAATACAACTTTATTTAAATATGTTTGTCTAGAATCGAAACAAAATCTATACCAGACCCCATGAAAATGAATGCTAGTACAAGTACCAAATTTGTTCAGATAGTGAAGATAAGCATGTTGCTTGGTTGGAATCAGTTTGGTTCGTCACTACATCGGTACATTACAAGTACTCAATATAGCTTACGATATTAAAAAACACTCTATTTGTAATGCAAATCCGATTTCAATATTGTGCGTCTAGAATTGAAACAAAATCATATTGGACACCATGAAAATGAACGCTAGTACATGTACCTAAGTTGTTATGATGATAAAGATAAATATGTCGCAATAGTATATTCAAAATATGAATAACCATTATATTAGAACCGTTCGATTTTAAACAAAATTTTTATTGAAATATAAATAAAAATAAGCATGTTGCAAATGTATATGAGGTTTTTTTGTCTTATAGATGAAAGTCTAATGTTTTCATTACACGATATTAATCCATTCAAATGATAACTATAGATATATGAATAGGTTTCCTTTGAAATTATGATAATTTATGACGCTTTGAAATTGTAAAAATCTTAGTCACTAGTTTTGAAATGTTGAGTATTCGAATTTGAGATAAGTAACCAGGAGTAAATCATCGTTAAAAGGTAATACCGTCACTTTAATAAGTTTTGGAATAATTGTATCATATATTTGACTAAAAAGTCAATTAGCTGTATCTATGCATTGAACCTATAACTATATAGATATATAAATAGGTTTCCTTTGAAATTATGAAAATTTATGACCCTTTGATATTATAAATCACATAGTTTGAAATGTTAACTATTGAAATTATTTTAAATAAGTAATCTAAGGAGTCAATCATCGTTGTTAACAAGTAAAACCATCAATAATAAGTTTATTTTTGGATGTTTTTAAAGAGAGAGAAAATGATGTAAATAAGAGAAGGTGTGAGTCGGAGGAGAAGTGTGTGGTGATATTTTGTGTATACACGGATGAATGGGTATGTGAGTGAGACAGAAGAAAGAGGGAAGGAGAAGATAGGAGTGTTTTTGTGTTGTGTGAGACCATCATCAATGCAGAAGCTAAAGTTTTTGTGTTGAAGAAGATCATTATCAATGCAATAAACTAAATACACTCACACATAAATTTATTCAATTGTTATATCATATTTTTATAAATTATTTGAAACCACTAATTTTCTCCCCAATCAATATGTACTAATACTTGCATTCCACACGCCTCCCACTTCTCATTATTTTTAATAATCAAATTCTTTTTATAGCTAGTTTATTTTTTAAATTTTCTTATTATTAAAACTAAAGATATATATTTTATTCTAGATATTAAATATATATTTTATTCTAGATATTAAATATATATTTATATCTTATAAATTAAAATTTCTAATAAAGTTACGTTAATAACTTGTACATTTTCTATTATTGGCTTGTACACCACCTAGTTTAATTAACTTATTACAATCAATTTTACCTTGTTAGTAAATGAACTATATTTATTAAAGCATTATATACATATTTTATAAACTGATTTAAAACTAAAAGTAGATGCAATATATAAATGATAAGTCCACATTTGGGTCGAATACAAGTGAATAATGCATATATTGTAAGTATATATAAAAAAGGATATTAAGTACTTGGGGCCCACTGGCTCCCAAAATGCACAATTTAGGAAATTGGATTTTCTTCAAATGCAATTTGCTCTAACGGAGCCCTTGGTAATTGCGTAATGCATATCACAAATGCATCGCCTAAATGTATGCATTGATGATGATGTGAGTCGATTAAAAGAGAAAACCTTTCATTAGCTTGGGCAAGTACCATGTAGACATCAAAAAACACTTTTATTATTGATGGTGTAATATGGTTACTTTTATAAGTTCTGAAATAACTATATCATAACAAATAAAAAAACTCAGTTAACAAATTATATATATATATATATATATATATATATATATATTATTTCACTATCCATGACCCTTTATTTTTAAAATATAGTAAAAGTCATATGGTTACTTTTTTAGTCAATTAGCAAATTAAATACTTATTTCGCTATTCATGACCCTTCATTTTTAATATATAGTAAAAGAAAATAAAATGGATTCATTTTTATCCGATCGACATATCTTTTAAACAGTGTTGTTAATTTTTATTTTTGAAAGAAAAAATAAAAATAAGATGTGCTTAAAAAGAAATTAAGAAATATAATATATTAACAATATCACATTCACGCCTGTTAGTTATACAACAAATTAAAATGACAAAGTCGAAATATATGAGCACAAATTATGAGATGAAAAGTAATTCAATATATTGTAAAGAAATAAATCACCATTAATTTAAAAGCCAATTCATTATGTCGATAAATAATTTAAAGCACTGAGTTGTCACAGAATTGTTTTGGTAACTAAGTTGACTAAGCATATTGAACGGCTAGATTAAGGAGACAAACACTGAGTTGCTTTGGGTTACATAACATCGATCAACGTGTTTTAGTTCTCTCACCTCATCGACCGGATTATTATCAATCATCCATTGTTGAAATCCTTTCGGGATCCCGTTATCTTCATTACAAACGACATACGCCCGTCTTACATAACCAAATCCTTCTTTTGTAAATCGTTTTGCATTCCTTAGATCTTTCAAAAATAACGACGAAGGCCTGATCAACGTTTTCCCTAATTCACGATCCTACATTTATTTAGGAAAATATAGTTAAACAACTAAATGTACTCGTCCCACCAATAGCAGAGCTAAATAACATTATATTTAACTATTATACAAAAATATATATATATTTTTGTACTTGAGGTTGGATGTAACTGATAATACCGACACCTCAGCTAGTGTATAGGGTGCGGGCCATAAAACCCATCAACCTTTTTTATATGTAACGTACATCTTGTTTTATCAAGCTATTCTTGCTTAAAAAAGTTCAATCTATTCATGTTGGATTTGAAAGTTACAGTGAAAAAGAAAAAAAAGGAAAACGAAAAGATAAGATCATGTGTAGTGATTAGTAAAACAAATGCCTCACATTTGGACATGAAGCAACATGCGGGCGCCTAGTCAGCAAATGGGCATTTGGTAAAAAGGTGTACTAGTATAATGTCTCCAATAATGATTACCTAATTATTATCTTTTTTAGAAAAATAAAACAAATAAATGAGTTGGAAATTTGTTATTGGTCAAAGTTTGAAACTTTTGAACAATCTGACGCCCAACAAGAATAGTGCAAAAAATTAAAAATGCGCCGGGTGTGGTGCGCCGACGTGTTTGGGCGTGAATAGGGCAAAAAATGCCAACTTGATTCCTACTACGGATGGTCTAATGAACCATATATACCAAAAAACCTCAATGTTCCTAGTTTTATCGATAGCAATAACAAGTTGTTATTATTATTATTATTAAATTTATTATTATTATTATTATTATTATTATTATTATTATTATTATTATTATCTATGTGACCTACCATAATTGAAAATTCAACGTTAAGCCAAGAGACCTTCGAGCACAGTAGAAAAAACCGGCCCCGGCAAAAAAAAAATCATGAGTCCAACACTAACCTCAACCGAGCAAAGCTGATAGAGCTTGGAGGAAAGAAACTTGGGGCCAAAAAACATCGAAATTTCAGAACCAGTTTCAGCGTTGTATGGCAAGAACTGTGTGTCCAACCAAGCTTCTGCTGGGGTGATTTCATTATACTTCAAAATCAAGAGAAAAGGAGTGATTCCAGATTAAAAACTTAAATTAAAAAAAGCAAATTAAAATTGAAATAACTGATAACCTGGTTCAAAACATAAGAAGGGTTATATCGTTATCCGGCATGAAGGCGGTGAGAAAGACCGCGACGGAGACTTTTTCGGGGAACTTTTCTATGGCAAGGGCGATGTTCATGCCACCGAGGCTATGACCCACCAGCACAACCTTCTCCTCTGGCGGAATGGTGGCCATGAGCTCAAGCAATGGCTTTGTGTAGTCAGAAAGCGTAGCCACATCTTGTATGGCTTGGGTGTTGGTGCCGGAGGCGGCTAGATCAAAGGTGGATACGCGGTGGCCGGAGGCTTCTAGAAGGGGTTTGAGCTTGAACCAACACCAGGCTCCATGGCATGCACCATGTACCAGGACGAAGTGGGTTTGTTGATCATTGGTGCGGAACATTTTAACTTTGTGTAGGGGTTTATTGGTTGTGGGTTATTTTTATGGAAAGTTAGACATAACATGTGGGTTATTTATAGGGAGAGTTAGACGTAATAAGACAAAAGGAGAGTAAGTGAAAGGAGAGTATGTGAATAGGAGGAGATTGCTAATTTGATTTTTGAACTAAGTGGAATTTAACTCCCGTACTGTCGTGCTTTTGGGGGAGTGTTTACGGGCTTCAACCCTAGGTGAGGGTTTTTCCCGGTTCGGAAATGAGTATATCCCAATGTGGTGAATTTCACCAGTAGCCTATTTGTAGTATTTATTGGCCGTTCAAAATTTTTTTACAAATTCTAAGGGATATGATATGGTGTTAAAATGAATTTTCTTTCATTTCGTAGATAATTCAAATTTTATAAGGTGTAGCTACGTAAGGTAGATTATTTATCATATTTTTTAATAGTTAATAAGTGTGATAAAAAAAGTTAAAATACGATAAACAACAAATGTAAGACAGAAATGTTTTGATGCGATCACATGATTGTTAATAAGAAGTTAAGAATATGTGAACAGGTAAAAAGTGAATGGTTATTACGGTTAACTGTTTCATTAATTTTTTAAAGCACAAATAACTTTTATAAACATCATTTTTTTAAGTTATACCCTAACACCGGTAGTTTTATTATCTTTATTTTTGTAGTATTGCTATATATTTAAAGTATGTTGATGCATTGCGATTGTAATGTTAGTGCGTGCAAATTGGAAATATGGTGTTTCTAACCTTAGAACACTACGCCAAAGTTGTCCATATGATGAATGAATGGATTTTGTGATTATGAAATTATAAAGGTGAATTCGTACCATTACAGCGACGCCTCAAAAATCACTTATAATTAAACGAATGCGGGTTGCGTGTTAGATGCCATATAGTTGCACAAAATAATTATATTGTATGAAAGTCAAACCTTATAAACTTACATGTGTATGATACATGTATTGCATAAAAAATAATTACATATGACAAAAAAATAAAAAGCAGTTAAAAACGTCTTATATATTACATATATAATTAACTAAGTAGTTATATAGTTATCCTACTAATTTACTTAATGTATTTTTATCTTAAACATCTTTATATATTTTAAAAGATGTTTATAAATTATTTTCAAGCCGAATGAATTTAACAAATATAATGTAAAATAGCCAGATGATCCCTACACCGCTATAGGTGAAGACATTAATTATTGATTTATATTTTTGAAATGACAAACACGTTTTTCATTTCTCTTGGCATTGAATACACCCAATCGCCAATCATTCAAGTCATTTTCTTAAAGCCACTGGGGTTTAGCTTGGTGACAGAGGGACACTTTAGGTATTTAAATAGATGGAGGTTAGATGGTGATTATGGATTCAATATCCGAAGAGTGTAATATTTACCTTGAAATGTTGTAGTTCGTACTCTCTTCTTATTGCAATTTTCTTCAACTTGGGTATCTAGATCCAACTAATTATATCACAAATAGAGATATCCTTATGCTTTTTGAAAAACTTCAACGATCATAAAAACTTTCTTTCATCATTCAATTCTTTAAACCACCTGACCCGTTGAACAGTCGTTTCAATATTACTTAGGTGAGGAGTGTTTCCTCTGCATTCCATAATATTCCTTTTCAGTACACCTTCAACCTCTTCAGCAAATATCTCATTCAAATGTTGGAAACTGCTCGTTAATATTGTTTGCATATCGTACTTCAGCATCCTCTAGATCATTTTCTATCTAACATTGTCGTATTCATCAACATCTACCACTGGTTCAAACACATAAGCTTCTTGCATGTCATCATTATCAATCTCTTCTAACTCTTTCTCGAAGTCAAAAACAAATTCATTTTCAGGATTTCGACATAATCTTGCTAGCTCTTCTTTAGTTTAATTATGCTTGAATTCACCCTCTTCCAGATCATAATCTGCTTCATGAAATATATCAGCTTTTGGATTTGAAGAAATGGACGTGATCGGTAGTGCGTCTATGATGATTCCTATAGTATCCTCACTATCTTTTTGTTCCTCACTAGTTTCCCCCTTACCTTTAGTACTATTATCTACTTTTCAGTTTGTGTACCTTAGGTTAACTAGACACATTATCTTTAGAACTTGCAACAACAGAGTACAGACACTCTAGCTCCACCTTGATCATCATTATTAAAATCAGAGGAAGTATTGTTTAGAATTTTTAAATGAATTTGGGTACCTTGGATGTAAACCTGTTACCATCCAATAGAATTAAGTCATGGTGTTAATTCAAAAGAAAATAGTAGTAAAATTGTGTTAGAGGATGTTACTCGGTATCAAATGTTAATAGGTAAACTAATCTATTTGTCTTTAACAAGACCTAATATTAGCTATGATGTACAGTTTCTTAGTCAATTTATGCACAATCCTTTGGATTTACATTTAAAGATTGCACTGAGACTGCTTAGATATCTAAAACAGTCTCAAGGGAAAGGGTTGTTTATGTATAAATAATAGACAGTCAATAACTGGTTTTTACATTTTTTTGCCAGTCTTTGATTTCTTGGAAAAGTAAGAAATAAAGTGTTGTTTCTAGGTCCACAGCTGAAGTTGAATATAGGGCCATGTGTTCCACTATATGTGAGATAATGTGGATAAGAAATGTCTTAAAAGGAACTTGGTATTTTATGTAAAATTCCTTTGAAGTTGTGTTCTGATAGTAAGTCTACTATATCAATTTCATTAAATCCCACGTTCCATGAAAGTACAAAGCATTTTGAAATTGATTTACATATTTAAGGGGAAAAAAGTGATGGGTTGATATTAGCTGAAAAAGTTGATACTGAGGAACAATTGGCCGTTGTTTGTACAAAAGGATTCCATTCAGGGTTTGAAAAACTGGGGTTGAAAGACTTGTATAGTAGCATATGAATGAAGGGAGATTGTTGAAAGTAATAAGTTCACTTCATATACTATTAAATGTTGGTCTTATAACACGTTAATATATTGTGGTGGACTTGTTTTATATTGTTAGGGTTGAGTTTGTACATGTTACATAAGTTGAGGGACTAATTGAGGACGTGCACAAGTTGTTTATGGATTGCGATCATTTTGGTGAAATGATGGAGGGCCTGGTTGTAAATGTTGGGGATGTTGTTATATTAGAGAAAATTAGGGTTCAATATGCAATTAATTCAATCTCTTATCTCTTTTCTTCTTTGTCACTAAATACTATTAGGGTTTGTTATTATGTTGTTGTTCGTTGTGATCTTATCTGTGTTTGAGATTTTGTTGATGATCAACTGATATTCTATCAGTTGATCTATGTTGTATTGTTGATTGTATTCACAGATCTTACACTTGTAAGATCTAGGGTTTTGGAGATGTTTTTTTTTTTGGGTTGGTTAACTAATAAAACTTT
Organism: Scalesia atractyloides; assembly: GCA_947069175.1. Lineage (NCBI taxonomy): Eukaryota > Viridiplantae > Streptophyta > Magnoliopsida > Asterales > Asteraceae > Scalesia > Scalesia atractyloides. The sequence continues at coordinate 27,320,933 of CAMTDV010000027.1, forward strand.
TGGTCACCGGTTGTCACTATATTCTGTGTTCTGTGTTGTATTCATATATTTCATCACTTATGTGCCTTAGAGTACTTAGTTATTGTTTGTAAAGTATTTTGTTATATGTTTACTAATCCTTTCATCGAGGATCATTCAGACTTAATGTTATACATAGTATCAACCTAAATGGTTGATCTCCTCAAATCTTCTTCCGTGCCCCATCCTTCTTCGCTTTCTTTCCAGCAGGTTCTCTTCTCCATTCCACATGGCTTCATCTTGCACTGATCCCCTACCTATGTATGGTAGCACACATGCAAGCAATCAAACTATCAAACCTCTGACTACTTATATTGGAAGACACAAATGTTGCTTCTTATCTCATATCGACATCTTCTTCACCATGTTGATGGCTCCCAACTCGTACCACTGAAAACTATTATGCAGAATGATAACTCGACTGAAGACCCGGAATTTGCTGCTTGGTTTGTGGTTTGTAATGTATTTTGTGATATATTGTACTAATTCCTTCCTCTCATTGAGGATCATTCAAACTTAATGTTATACAAATTACAAATACAATGATCTTGGATTTCCTTACCTGTTTGTTGACCGCATAAAGTCAAAGTAAACCATAACATGTCACACCCCGACCCGCAGCGGAAAAAGGGTGACCGGGGTATGATTGGGTTATCATCAAAGCTCATGACATTTATTATAACGTTTCATATTCATTAATACAATTTAATGGGAAATTTACAATCATAATTACATCATGACCTAACATCAATCTAAGCTTCTTTGTTTTCTTCTAAGGCATTTCCTATGTTTTCCTTGCTTCATCCTGTTCACCTGTATCATGTGTAAAAATGGTTTTTGGATCAACAAAAGTTGGCGAGTGAATCCTATGGAAAACATTTGAGCAAGTTTATTTAATTGATAATAAAATAAAGTGCACAACCACACATGAGTAAAAATAGATGTAAACTTATACACCAATCATTTAATATTAAATAATGCACACATGAACAATAATGGATCGTTTTGAGGCACGCGTTGCTCAACTCGTCTCTCACGAGGAACTGATGGGCCTAATGAATGATTTGCATAAACTTGACAATATAAAATATATAACTACAAACAACATAATCTAAATAATACACACACGAACAATAATGGATTTGTTTTTGTGTGACACGTTGCTCAACTCGTCTCCCACGAGGAACTGATGGGCTTAATGAATGAATTTCATTTAAATTGACAACTTGAAATACATAACCAAAAACAATATAAACAATCTAAGTTTAGATCACAATATGGTATGGCACAAGTTTAAATAAACGAGTTAATTTTTGGTGACACATGACACACCCCAAAACGTGTAATTAAAAAGGGGAGTTGTAAGATTCACTCACATTGGGTGCGTTCGGTTGATGATGTTGAATGCACGCGAAGTTGGTTTTAACCACGAGTGAAATTAACCTAGATAATGGCATAGTGGTTCGGTAAGTAAACGGATTTTATTAATCCATTTTAGTAGGATTGTTGGGTGCATTTTTGTGAGTTTAAGGCTATTTTCTAACCTTAAAAATGTTATTTTTAAGTATTTTTAATTGATTTTTAAATAAAATAAATAAATAAAAAAATAAAAAAAATTGACTTTTTGACCGTTGACCGTTGACTTTGACCTTGACTGTTGACCGGTTCGCTTGTATAATTGTGTGCGCTGGGTGAGGCTCGAACCCGAGACCTCCCGTACGCGTGCACGCAGCTCTACCAACTGAGCTACGTGTCTAACCCGAAATATTTCTGTTTTTAATTATATTTATATACTAATTAGATTGAACAGAAAATCCTTTATTTTTTAAAAACGATTTTAATCCAAAGAATCGGTGCGCTCCACAGGTCTCGAACCCGGGACCTGTGGTTTAGGTTAACACACAGTCCACCGCTGGACTGTGTGTTTAACTTGTTATATAATTTGATTTTTATTATACTTATATACAATTAAATAATTTCATTTCTGCCTTATTTAAAAAGTTGGATAAATGTCCGGACCGGTGCGGTAGTCCGGATTCGAACTCGTGACGTGTGTTTAAACATTCACACAGTCCACCGCTGGACTGTGTGTCTATCTTGGTTATTATTATGGTTTTTATTAAACTTAACATATATCAGCAGTGAATCCGGTTCGATAAAAAAAGAACATTTTTATTAAGGCGAGTGTGCGTGGGACATGTATCGAACTCGAGACGTTTGCGTGCTTAATGTGCACACAGTCCACCACTGGACTGTGTGTCTAACCCGAGTTATTTCTTGATTTAAATTAAACTTATATACTACCGAAACTTCGTCTTCTTCGTTGATCTTAACCAGAAACGATGACTGACTGATTCAACGATTTTAATCATGTTCTTTAGTGTGTTTCAGTTAATTACAGGTGAGATGAATAAAAGAAAGAAAAATTAAGTGTTAGATATACCAAAACTGGACTCCTCTGTTTCTCCGGCGAAACTCCGGTGACTGCAGAAATTTCCAGCGACGTATGTCCTGCGGCAGAGAGTCTTCAACGAGTTTCAGATAAATGTGGGTGACTTCGGTATAAGCTCTGGGGGTTCAGTAAGGCACAGAGGTGAAGGGTTCGGTTTTCCGGCGATGTGCAGAACTTTTCCGGCGAGTGGAATTACGTCCGGTAAAGGTGTGATTGTGAGCGAAAAGGCTAGCAGAGGTTCGAGGAGGTATTTATAGGTCGGGACATCGACGTATTTGGCTTGTTTTCCGAATTGATTCGTCGGTTAGAAACTTTCCGGCGGTTATAGCTTGTGTCGCGGGTTCATGCATCGGTTTATAACCGATGCAGGTTTAATGTTTACGTTAAGACTTGAATAAACCGTCCAATCTCGCGAGATCGCCGGGATTTCCGACGACTGCAATTGGGCGCGTCGTTATTTGAATTTGAGAATTATAATATGTATTATTTGTTTCCAATATTTAACAAGAAGCATGAGTGGCGCAGTGGTTGAGTGTGTGCGCGATAAGACTTTGGTGAAATGCTGGCTGACCCGGGTTCGAAACCCCGGCAGCTGCTTTTTATTTTTATTTCATTGTTTTTAACAGTTTTTCAAAAACAAATTATATATTCCAATATACTTATTAATTATGTATCGTTTAAAATTATTTTGGGCATTAAATACGCAACGAAATTTTTAACTGATTGTTCGGTTACTAAATGGAGCGGGTTTGGTAAATCCGGTTTTTGACGGATGTTACAGTATCCCCTGCTTTTTAGAAATTTCGTTCCGAAATTTAAGTAGTGATATATTTGAAAAAAAAAATGATGGTGTTTAGTTTGGCAGTTACATGCTTAGAAAAAGTAAGGGTTTAAGTTTTTGTTTGAGGCGGTAACGTTCCTTGTAAGGGTTAAGTACCCTGTTACAGGAATCGCTTTTTGTTGCCTACGGTAAAAATATTGATAAGCAGAGTTGATTCGCTAAATATGATATCATGCGTAAGAGTTTTGATATGTTTGGAAGGATATGGTTATATCCTAAAGCAAAACTTCTAATACTACAACCTACATGGAACTTCTCATAACCGTCTAACAATACCTCTGATCCTTTGACAAGAATACTTATATATAGGAACTACCAGCGGCGTATCCACCATATTCTTGTCAAATTTTCGTTGGTTTTATCCACAAATTATGATTAGTTACCAAGAAATTACTAAATCCTACATAGAACTTCTCATAACCGCCTGACAATGCCTCTGACCCTTTGACAAGAATACTTATATATAGGAAGTACCAGCGGCGTATCCACCATATTCTTGTCAAATTTTCATTGGTTTTATCAGTGAGGTATGATTGGTTCTATGATATAACTCTAGAACATAAATAAACACAACAACCAATATTTGAGTCCAAGTTCTGATAGCATACATGTTTGAATGGTGACAACACCTCTCTCGTTTGTTGTGATGGAGAGGTTAGTCATTGTGGAAGTGAGACATAGCTCAACTTCTTTAAATGATGAAATTGAATGCGCTGAAATGTATAATGAACAAACTTCAACCAAAACATACTAAATCCTACATGGAACCTCTCATAACCGCTTGATAATGCCTCCGATCCTTTGACAAGAATACTTATATATAGGAAGTACCAGCGGCGTATCCACCATATTCTCGTCAAATTTTCATTGACTTTATCCGCAAGTTATGATTAGTTCTATGTGACTCTACAACAAACACGACAACCACCAGATCATACTGTATGTACTGAAAATGTAAAATGTATGTGCGATCAAGGCTCAATCAAACGGAGTCGATCGTATTGCATGTACTGAAAATGAAAAATGTCTGTGCGATCAAGGCTCAATCAAACGGAGCCGATCATATTGCATGTACTGAAAATGAAAAATGTCTGTGCGATCAAGGCTCAATCAAACGGAGCCGATCGTATTGCATGTACTGAAAATAATAAACAATAATCTAAACAATAATCACACCAACGGTTTATACATGGAACCTCTCATAACCGCCTGATAATGCCTCCGATCCTTTGACAAGAATACTTATATATAGGAAGTACCAGCGGCGTATCCACCATATTCTCGTCAAATTTTCATTGACTTTATCCGCAAGTTATGATTAGTTCTATGTGACTCTATAACAACACAACAACCAAAACTTACTAAATCCTGCATGGAACCTCTCATAACCGCCTGATAATGCCTTTGATCCTTTGACAAGAATACTTATATATAGGAAGTACCAGCGGCGTATCCACCATATTCTTGTCAAATTTTCATTGGTTTTATCAGTAAGTTATGATTAGTTCTATGTGACTCTACAACAAACACAACAAAATGAATAATGTCTGTGCGATCAAGGCTCAATCAAACGGAGCCGATCGTATTGCATGTACTGAAAATGAAAAATGTCTGTGCGATCAAGGCTCAATCAAACGGAGCCGATCGTATTGCATGTACTGAAAATAATAAACAATAATCACTCAAACAGTTTACACATGGAACCTCTCATAACCGCCAGATAATGCTTCTGATCCTTTGGCAATAATACTTATATATAGGAAGTACCAGCGACGTATCCACCATATTCTTGTAAAAGTTTCATTGGCTTTATCCTTAGGTTATGATTGGTTCTATGTGATTCTAAAACCTAAAGAAAAACATAAAACTAAACGATTGGAGTTGAATCTTGATTTTCGGTGAAGAGGACTAGTTGGGTATCTTCGTTTGGGCCGTCATTATCTTCGACAGGATTGGCGTTGATGTTGAAAGATTTTCCTCTTGCTGGTGGCCTAGTGGTTGGGTTTTCTTGATTTACTTGGTTAACTGGGTTTGATTGAGCTTGAGCGTTGATGATGTTAACCAATTGAGGGCACGTGTTTCTAAAGTGGGTAGGGTCGCCACAATTGAAACAAGCTCGAACATATGGGAACATGGGGTATTGGGGTTGTTGGTAGGTTTGGATCATATCTTGAGTAGGGGGAGAGATTTGGTTTTGAAAGATGCGGCAAACCTTGCTCAAATGACCATAGCGTCCACAAGTTGCACATAATCGACAAGGTAAGGTAAGGGGATGGTGATAAAAACAGGTGTTACATCGAGGGTGAGGTCCAAGATATGGTTTCTTATTTGGGTAAGTTGAGTTGGGTGCCACTTGGGTGATTGGGATAGCTTGGATGGGTATGGCGTGTGAAATTGGTTGATTTCGTTGGATAGTAGCGAAAAGTTGCCCGTTTCTTTTTCTCTTAAAAGTGGGTTGAGAAGGGGATTCGGTTTGGGTGGAGTTTGAAGTTTCAGTCGATGCTTTATCCTTCTTCTTCTCCTCTTTGAAGTCTTTGTTCCGGATTCGGTTCTCGGTGAGCTCTGTAGCTAGCTCCATTGCTGCTTCCAAAGTTGCAGGCGTGGTACTTATTACAGAGTCTTGAATCTTTGACGGAAGACCATGAATGTAGTGCTCGATCAAACGGTAGAGGGGAGTGAACAAGTTGGGAACCATTTGATTTAACTCGAGGAATCTTTTGTTGTACGTGGTGTGGTCGCCTTCCTTTTGCTTCAACGAAAAGAACTCATCTTCGAATTTCTTGATTTCGCTCCTTGGGCAAAATCGTCTGGTCATGATTTCCTTCAATTCATTCCAAGTTAAAGTCACAGCATCTTCAACACCTCGTTTGGCCTTCTCTGTATTCCACCAAGTAAGTGCTATTCCATATAAACGACCGGTAGCATATCGCACTTTGCGGTTATCAGGGCAATCGCAGTTTAGAAAAGTGTTCTCCATTTCTTCAAACCAATGGAGGAGAGCGGTGACACCTTCAGTCCCTTCGTATTTTGGAGGGTCGCATGATTTGAAATGCTTGTAGGTGCATTTAGTGGTATTTGGGGGAGGGTTGATAACGTGTTGCTCTTCTTGATTGACAGGATTAGCGGTAAGTGCTTGTTGGACTTGGATTACAATGTTGGGTATTACGGCAGCCATTTGTTGAGCGATTAGGGCAGCCATGCGCTCGCGAGCTTTTCCTGCTCTCATCTTCATACGGGCGAGGCTAGAAGACATCTACAAGGAATACATGTCAAGAATATGAGTTGGATGTTTTTGGGATCATGGGTCGTGCTTAGGAATGAACATTCATAAAATAATTATAGAAAAATAAATCTACTACATCCATAGGATGTCTTGGGCTTTGCTCGTCATTAGGCCCTGCATGCCGCCATACTTCACCTTCGTAATCATGTGGGCCCCCATGAATACCGGGTTTTTCATATGGTTCGCATGTGTTAGCCTGGTTACGTACACTAAAACCCGGAGAAAATCGAGAAATATGTATATAACGTGTGATATTCAGAATGTGTCCAGGTGTAGACACGATGACACATCAAAGTGAGTTAGTTCGAACGAAGTTTGGTGTGCATGCTTTGGCCTAATAGGTCCTTCGTACTCTCATCGTTAGTCCCCAGGTAGGCAAACTGGTCCGTTTTATTGGATTTATACGAATGCCAACCTAGACAGGACGTTCCGACTACCGGTACTTGTACCCTTCCAGTTACTACATGCCCGTCGCAAAACTTACTTTGATGAGATTTGAAAATTGCAACAAAATCTTTGAATAACGAGAGTATGAAAATGATTGAATATATGAACATTGATATATGTATGATGAATGTGTATATAAGTATGTATGTTTGACTGTAAGTATAAACAAATATGAAACAATAAATATCATAAGTTTGTATGTAACCACCTAGACAATTAAAATTTAGGCAAACTATAGTATAGGCTCTAAGGGTCTAATAACCTATCCTATATCCCTATAGTCATGGCTCTGATACCAATCTGTCACACCCCGACCCGCAGCGGAAAGGGTGACCGGGGTATGATTGGGTTATCATCAAAGCTCATGACATTTATTTTAACGTTTCATATTCATTAATACAATTTAATGGGAAATTTACAATCATAATTACATCATGACCTAACATCAATCTAAGCTTCTTTGTTTTCTTCTAAGGCATTTCCTATGTTTTCCTTGCTTCATCCTGTTCACCTGTATCATGTGTAAAAATGGTTTTTGGATCAACAAAAGTTGGCGAGTGAATCCTATGGAAAACATTTGAGCAAGTTTATTTAATTGATAATAAAATAAAGTGCACAACCACACATGAGTAAAAATAGATGTAAACTTATACACCAATCATTTAATATTAAATAATGCACACATGAACAATAATGGATCGTTTTGAGGCACGCGTTGCTCAACTCGTCTCTCACGAGGAACTGATGGGCCTAATGAATGATTTGCATAAACTTGACAATATAAAATATATAACTACAAACAACATAAACTAAATAATACACACACGAACAATAATGGATTTGTTTTGAGGCACGCGTTGCTCAACTCGTCTCCCACGAGGAACTGATGGGCTTAATGAATGAATTTCATTTAAATTGACAACATGAAATACATAACCACAAACAATATAAACAATCTAAGTTTAGATCACAATATGGTATGGCACAAGTTTAAATAAACGAGTTAATTTTTGGTGACACATGACACACCCCAAAACGTGTAATTAAAAAGGGGAGTTGTAAGATTCACTCACATTGGGTGCGTTCGGTTGATGATGTTGAATGCACGCGAAGTTGGTTTTAACCACGAGTGAAATTAACCTAGATAATGGCATAGTGGTTCGGTAAGTAAACGGATTTTATTAATCCATTTTAGTAGGATTGCTGGGTGCATTTTTGTGAGTTTAAGGCTATTTTCTAACCTTAAAAAAGTTATTTTTAAGTATTTTTAATTGATTTTTAAATAAAATAAATAAAAAATAAAAATAAAAAAAATTGACTTTTTGACCGTTGACCGTTGACTTTGACCTTGACTGTTGACCGGTTCGCTTGTATAATTGTGTGCGCTGGGTGGGGCTTGAACCCGAGACCTCCCGTACGCGTGCACGCAGCTCTACCAACTGAGCTACGTGTCTAACCCGAAATATTTCTGTTTTTAATTATATTTATATACTAATTAAATTGAACAGAAAATCCTTTATTTTTTAAAAACGATTTTAATCCAAAGACTCGGTGCGCTCTACAGGTCTCGAACCCGGGACCTGTGGTTTAAGTTAATACACAGTCCACCGCTGGACTGTGTGTTTAACTTGTTATATAATCTGATTTTTATTATACTTATATACAATTAAATAATTTCATTTCTGGCTTATTTAAAAAGTTGGATAAATGTCCGGACCGGTGCGGTAGTCCGGATTCGAACTCGTGACGTGTGTTTAAACATTCACACAGTCCACCGCTGGACTGTGTGTCTATCTTGGTTATTATTCTGGTTTTTATTAAACTTAACATATATCAGCAGTGAATCCGGTTCGGTAAAAAAAAGAACATTTTTATTAAGGCGAGTGTGCGTGAGACATGTATCAAACTCGAGACGTTTGCGTGCTTAATGTGCACACAGTCCACCACTGGACTGTGTGTCTAACCCGAGTTATTTCTTGATTTAAATTAAACTTATATACTACCGAAACTTCGTCTTCTTCGTTGATCTTAACCAGAAACGATGACTGACTGATTCAACGATTTTAATCATGTTCTTTAGTGTGTTTCAGTTAATTACAGGTGAGATAAATAAAAGAAAGAAAAATTAAGTGTTAGATATACCGAAACTGGACTCCTCTGTTTCTCCGGCGAAACTCCGGTGACTGCAGAAATTTCCAGCGACGTATGTCCTGCGGCAGAGAGTCTTCAACGAGTTTGAGATAAATGTGGGTGACTTCGGTATAAGCTCTGGGGGTTCAGTAAGGCACAGAGGTGAAGGGTTCGGTTTTCCGGCGATGTGCAGAACTTTTCCGACGAGTGGAATTACGTCCGGTAAAGGTGTGATTGTGAGCGAAAAGGCTAGCAGAGGTTCGAGGAGGTATTTATAGGTCGGGACATCGACGTATTTGGCTCGTTTTCCGACTTGATTCGTCGGTTAGAAACTTTCCGGCGGTTATAGCTTGTGTCGCGGGTTCATGCGTCGGTTATAACCGATGCAGGTTTAATGTTTACGTTAAGACTTGAAGAAACCGTCCAATCTCGCGAGATCGCCGGGATTTCCGACGACTGCAATTGGGCGCGTCGTTATTTGAATTTGAGAATTATAATATGTATTATTTGTTTCCAATATTTAACAAGAAGCATGAGTGGCGCAGTGGTTGAGTGTGTGCGCGATAAGACTTTGGTGAAATGCTGGCTGACCCGGGTTCGAAACCCGGCAGCTGCTTTTTATTTTTATTTCATTGTTTTTAACAGTTTTTCAAAAACAAATTATATATTCCAACATACTTATTAATTATGTATCGTTTAAAATTATTTTGGGCATTAAATACGCAACGAAATTTTTAACTGATTGTTCGGTTATTAAACGGAGCGGGTTTGATAAATCCGGTTTTTGACGGATGTTACATAACAACCATTAACAATTCAAGTTCATTACACCCTTGTTAGCAATGGCTATAACATTCAACGGTTCAATAATACACACGTTGCGTAACATTTCCACATACAACCAAATATGTCGTTTAATCAGAATGATATGAAATTTAAATATATTTTTACTAATTATCATCACATATTGATTGTATACAGAACACAAAGCTTAACAAAAGCCATACTATGTGGTATATATAAAATCTGCATGCGAAGTGTATAATAATCTATAGCAGGTTAGGTGGACATGCCTTGTTTGTCATAAGGCGTGTTTGGATTCTTTCGCAGAGCATGCGGTTCGTTGTAGAAAGATCCCGGGGTTCAAGTACCGACATGATTTGGTTAGGGACGTCCTTTTTAACATATTCCACACGCTGGGATTCTTCTAAGAAAGAGGCACCCATGAATTTCTTAACTGGCCCATTGGAAGGAAGATCTACTCTTAGACCAACTGACATTCTGGTCTTCGGATGGATATGAGGAAAATTGTAGGTCCACCTGAGGATCAAGTTAAACCTGCCTCCTTGTTCATACAACACACATACAAGTGCGGAATCCAAGTATGCATGCAAACCAAAGCAAAGTAAGAACACGGGATAACCAAAGATTCAATATCTTGATTAACTGATGAGAACTAGTACAAACATATACAAACAATGCTCATACAACTCATACAAACTGCCTGTGCTCTTGCGTCTTCCTCTGCTCAACTTGCTAGTTCGTCTTTTATCAGTGACCAGAATGACCAGCCCTTGACTGAGAGGTGCATGTCTGCTTATATAGTGTCCATGCTAGTCATTCGTATGAAGTGCTTTGCTAGACATACGGAACACATTATTTCACACGAAGAACTGCTCCAAAGATGCTCGTACGAACAAGTTGGTTCGTACGAAGCATTAATACCCTCGTACGAAACAAGTAAACTACTTGTTTATATTGCTTCGTTCGTACAAAGCATGTGGATCGTACGAGCAAGACATTGGCTTGTACGAAGCATTCCTTACTCGCACAAAATGCTTTCTTCGGAGGGCATGTCACAGACATGACATACACAAGACTCAACAGTATGCACACATGCAACTGTTTAACACAGACAAACTAAATCGACGTACGAAACCAAGATAGGAGGATATCTTGATTTGATCGACACGACCAAACTTATACAGACACAGTAAACAAAGACCGTACAATTACAGATTAACTAACAACAAGTGACAGACACAAAAGTGTATCAACAAAAACACGCGTGTGTAAATCTAACAAAGGTTTCCCCCCTTGTGGGTTTAGGGGGTAGTGCTTTTATGGTGGGTCAGGCTGCTTTGAAAGCTGATTCGGGCAAAGTGACCTAACACGAGAAAGCGTCCTTAACAACCAGCACGTGTTTATCCCATTTGCTTTTGATACTTTTGGTTTTTTTGCGCAAGAGGTTGTGGACCTACTTAGCCGAGTTAAAAGGGTCATTCACAATAATGTTATGATATCGAGATCTATGGATGTCGTTTTTAAAAGACTTAGTTTTACTATTTAAAAAAGGATAGCGACACAACTTGTTAACTTATTTATCATGTATCACGATGTAATTTTTTTTTATATATATACTTTTTATTTAAATAAAAAGATATTAGTAACAAAAAAAGACTATTATTATACATATAAAATTTGCCAAAGCCGCCTTAGCAACCGTAACACCTACGAGTTACAATTATGCCCTTTACAAAATTACAAGAATGCCAATAGCCTTGAAAAAACAAAGATCGGAGGAGAAAGATATCTTGCTGGTATTGCCGGAATCCGCGGCACCTGCATAGTAACTACCAGAACAATACACTTTTGCTGCCATAGATCGGGATGAGAAAACCACATGCATCGGATTGTAAATACAAACGCCGCAACCACCGCTGCAAAAATTGGTTTCATCACCGTTGCCGTCTACATTGCCAGAGAACCATCGTGGAGGTCCTAAACGCTAGATAAGCAGAAATCGGGACTTATTGAAGCTGTATTCGAAGATCTACGGCTGAAATCGAGTGGTGATAATTTGTACTGCTGTAGTTTGCTTCAATAGACTTTCGATCAAATGAAGAGTGGGGAATGCTATGGGAGACAAAGGGGTCAAATTGATTTAGAAGAACTACTTTTATACAAAACAAAAAATTTTCTTTTTACAATTTGGATACAACGTAAATATGGTTTTTTTATTTATGTTTCAATGTTTAAAACCGGGGCGCCTCCGGAACAACGTATCATGAATTGTCTATTTTTATACACATCTTGAACCCGCTGCTGCGAAGCGTGGGTAGCAACCATAGTTATTATTATAGATTAAAAGCATATGTTAGTGAGAAAATTAATGTTTTTGAAAAATGAGTTTAAAATATATTCAAATAATGTAAAAGTTATATATATATATATATATATATATATATGTATTCAATTTTTGCTATTTTTAACCTACAAATATAACAGCGTTTAAAAAAAAACATGTTTCGCTTTTCAACAAAATATTATATTATATATCATCTATTTTGTCATATGTTATCCGTTATTTTTAGATATGAAACTTGAACAAAATCTTTTAGCTTATGGACGAATATTTCGTAGCTACACCGAACCTTATTTTTTAAACAGCAAATTTAATCGTAAAATATTTCATTAGCCAAAATTGTGATTATGGAAATCATTCGTGACAAAGGTTTAAGTCACTGTCAAAAGCAGGTCATTGGCGACTCCAGTAGTTTTTAGCTGTCTAATTTGCTATTTTATTAAATAACAAAATTTTGTGATTACTTATGACATTGATATAATATTTATTTAAAACAAATGGATTAGTTATAATATAAAAAAGTTATATCAAGTAAAATTAAAATTACTACTAAAAAGTTATCAAAGGTGTAGCCACATCCTGTATGGCTTGGGTGTTGGTGCCGGAAGCGGCTAGATCAAAGGTGTATACGCGGTGGCTGGCGGCTTCTAGAAGGGGTTTGAGCTTGAACCAACACCAGGCTCCATGGCATGCACCATGTACCAGGACGAAGTGGGTTTGTTGATTGGTAGTGTGTACCATGTTCTTAGGTGTGGGTTGGCCGGAGTTTGTTCAATGTGGGCTAGTATAAGGACAGTTGATGAATAACAAATTTATCACAAGAAAGTTGATAATAGAACATATGATCACGTCGCTAATCTAAATAAAAAAAATTGTCGTTATGATTAATTTGGTTTTATAAATTTGATTGGACATATGGCGTTAGGTGTATCAAGTGTTTTAAAATGTCCATAATTTATTTCAGCAGCCACACCTGATTATTATTGTTATTATTATTATTATCATCTAGGGTCGTTTCTGAAAAACTTTTAAAAATTTTGAGGTTCTATGCGATTAACAAAAGGGCCCTTGAATATTAACACATGTATAATCAATAATTGGACGGTGGTTGTAAGAATAATAAAAAAATGTTAATGTTGCAAAATCATCTGTGTTAAATAGTTAAACGAATCGTGAGGTTCTCCATTTCTATTCGACCAATGAATTAGTTGCCAAGATCCAATGACGTTTTCTATATCTAAAAGTCCGATCAACAACCAAAATTTTAATATACGCATCACATGCTTTAATCAAAATATAGGTTTCGAGTATTATCTAAAAAATCGACATGAAATTGAGCACAATTAGTTTCAGAATTATTAAGAAAACTTATCAGTTAACACAATTATCCACGTTCAAAGAGTAAATAGTCAACTCAAATTATCATGGAATAAAAACAATAAATCCAAGTTTTTGTGTTACAGTTTCAATACCCTCTAAGCAAAAGTAACTAATATTTAAATCCTTTCAATGAAAAATGTGTAAATATATCCAAATTAGTTTGAAGCACAAATCCTTTCATATGCAAATAAAAAAAACCAAAACTAGCAATTCAATCTATTCTAATACTATAAAGTGTAAATGGTTAAATGAGAAATAATAATTGAAAAAAAAAAGACTTACAAATTTAAAGAAGAAAAAAATATGTAAAGCACTCATGTAAATGGTTAAATGACCCCAACCAATCCAACAAAGACCACCACCACAGACTTAGAAACTAACGTACCCTATGCTTGTTTCGAATGCGGTAGCACGGAACACTTCAAATAAATTGTCCCAAACTGAACCAAGGACCAAAGGGAAGGATAAACTAGGGACAAGTCTCCATGTCAAATTAGGCCCGCGGGCGTGCGTTTGTTATCAAATCAGGTGACACTCGTCAAGATCCGAATGTGGTAACATGTACCTTCCTCGATTCTGACCAATACGCTTCAGTGCTGTTTGATACGGGTGCAAATAGAAGCTTTGTTTCCATTAACTTTTTACTCCTGTTAAATATGCCGGCTAGGGAGCTAACAAATCCTTATTCTATAGAACTTGCTAATGATAAACCTATAACTAGTCACCAAATCATTCACAATTGTCCCTTAACTCTTAACGATCACCATTTCCTTATTGACCAGCAACCGCTAGAACTCGGAAGCTTCAACATAGTAGTGAGTATGGACTGATTATCCAAGTAGAGGGCGGAAATTATTTGTGAGAAGAAGATTATTAGGATTCCCTTTCCTAACAATGAAGTGATTATGGTACAAGGAGAGAGGCCTGGCACCATGTAACCCTTATATCTCACCTTAAAGTGTTGAAATGTCTGTGACAAGGATGTGCAGTGTATATGGCAAGTGTGTAAGCAACCAAGCCAGATGAAATTACCTGGATTGCCACCTAATCGGCAAGTTAAGTTTCGTATCGACTTAATAATGGGAGAAGCTCCAATTGCCAAAGCACCTTATCGTTTAGCGCCTTCAGAAATGCAAGAATTATCCACTCAGTTACAAGAACTTCTAGATAGAGGCTTTATATGTCCTAGTTATTCCCCCTTGGGAGCGCCAGTACTATTTGTGAAGAAGAAGAATGGAAGCTTTCGGATGTGTATCGATTACTGGAAGCAAAACAAAGTCACTAGAAAGAAAAATACCCTCTTCCTTGGATAGATAACATGTTCGATCAATTACAATGAGCGTGTTACTTTTCCAAAATCGATCTTAGATCAGGTTATCATCAAGTGAAAGTTCAAGAGGAAGACAACCCTAAAACAGTTTTCCGAACTCGTTACGGTCATTGTGAGTTCCTATTTATGCCCTTTGGGTTAAACAACGCACCCGCGGTGTTTAGGGATCTTATGAACCGAGTTTGTAAACCATATCTTGATAAATTCGTCATAGTCTTGATTGATGATATCTTGATATATTAAAAAAAGTAAGGAAGAGCATGAACACTACCTAAGAACAATCTTGGAAATGTTGAGGTTGGAGAAATTGTACGCAAAGTTGTCAAAGTGTGAATTCTGGTTACAAGCAGTGCAATTATTGGGGCAAGTTGTGGATCAACAAGGAATTCATGTAGACCTTAGCAAGATTGAAGCCATTAAGAACTGGTAGGCGCCTAAGTCACCGAAGGAAATTCGTCAATTCTTGGAATTGGCCGGACACTATCGTCATTTCATTGAGAATTTTTCCTATATTGCACAATCCCTAACCTTGTTGTCTAAGAAAAATCGGAGATATGAGTGGGGCGAAGAACAAGAAGCAGCTTTTCAGTTGTTAAATCAAAAGTTGTGTGAGTCACAAAATCTAACTCTGCCAGAGGACAATGGCAACTTTGTAGTGTATTGTGTCGCGTCTCGACAAGGTTTAGGATGCGTATTGATGAAAAGAAACAACGTTATCCCAGATGCTTCCCGATAGTTGAAGGTACACAAAAAGAATCATACTACTCATGGCTTAGAGCTGGGAGCAGTTATATTTGCACTTAAGATATGGAGGCGTTACTTATATGGTACGAAGTGCACAATTTATATGGATCACAAGAGCCTACAACATATATTCGACCAAAAAGAGCTAAAAATGAGGCAACGTAGATGGGTGGAGCTATTGAATGATTACGTTATGACTGTGAAACTAAATACCACCCAGGTAAGGCTAATGTAGTAGTCGATGCCTTGAGCAGAAAGGATCGAGTTAAGGCACTTAGAGTGCAAGCACTTAGAATGATTGTTCAAACTAGCCTCAAGGATCATGTTCGTGATGCTCAAGAGGAAGCATTACGGAAAGGTTATGTAGAAAAGGATGAGTTACACGGGAATGAGAAAAACTTTAAAAAGAAAATAGATGAAGTGTTGAACTTTAAAACAAAGTATGGATTCCTACTTGTCATGATCTACAACAATTGATTAGGGACGAGGCACACAAATCCAAATATTATGTTCATACAGGTACAGATAAGATGTACCATGACCTCAAAGAATTTTATTGGTGCCCCGTTTGAAGAAGGACGTAGCTGAATACGTGAGTAAATGCTTGACTTATGCCCGAGTCAAGGCGGAATACAAGAAATCTTCGGGAATGTTACAACAAACACAACATACCTCAATGGATGTGGGAACAAATCACAATGGACATCGTGACCCATCTTCCCAACACACTCTGAGGTCACGATGCAATTTGGGTAGTCGTTGATAGACTAACCAAATCTCCGCACTTAATACCAATACACGTCAACTACAAAATGGAGAAACTTGCGGAGATCTACACAAATGAAATCAAAGAACAACATGGAGTTCCTATCTCCATTATTTCAGACCGATACAATCGGTTCACTTCGCATTATTGGCAAGGATTGCAGGAAGCTTTGATAACCAGAATTGATTTGAGCACAACTTATCACTCCTAAACAAACGGTCAGTCAGAATGAACTATCCAAACGTTGGAAGATTTTCTTTGCGTGCTAAATTTTGGAGGAAGTTGGGAAAAGCATCTTCCACTAATTGAATTCTCGTACAATAACAACTATCACAGTTGTATTCAGGCGGCATCGTACGAGGCACTATACGGTAGAAAGTGCATCGCCACTTTGTTCGGTTGAAGTGGGCGATACACAACTCACGGGATCTGAATTGATTCATAAGTAATAGATAAGATTCATAAGATCTGAACTAGACTTAAAAGTGTACCATTGGAAGACTGCCATTGTACCATTGGAAGACGTGTATGTTGATGACCAACTCCACTTCATGGAAGAACCGGTTAAAATCATATACGGAAAGGTCAAACAACCACGTCACAAGAAAATCTCACTAGTAAAAGTCTGGTGGAACTCTCGGCAAGGACGGGAATACACCTGGGGGCGGAAAGACGAATTCCACAGAAATACCCGCACCTTTTCCCCCAACAATAAAGTGGTGCATACATTGGATTTCGGGGAAGAAATTTCTTAACTGGAGGAGAATGTGACAATCATGGCAAAACTAGGTAAATCCTAATGATGCGTACGATTTACAGGATTCAAGAAACCATATGGATCATGCCTCAAATGAGTCCGAGGGTACATTATGAGTAACATATAAAGAATATTAGCCAACAGTGCGATATTATGCATCTGGGTGCTGAATACAAGTTAAACGATAGTTTTCGTCTAATGGTGCATAAATCGAACAACAACAATTTAGATGCGAATGGAAGTGCTGTAGACGATTTTAGGGTGTAAGTCCCGATAATCTGGATCTAACACTGATATCACACAATCACCAAGGATGGTCGGAATCCAAACTTGGTGATCTTCAAGAAAAACCGAAATGATGAAGAACAATACGAATTTACTTTTAACACGTTGCACACAATTCTATTACTTGAACAAGCAAAACCGTCTGGTACAAGATGGTGGCTAACTCTAGAGAAATCCCTAAAGTCTTCCAAAGTTCTAACCCTAGGAATGACATAATATTCTATTTATACCTAGGGTTTGCCCATGCCACTCATGGGCTTCCCTTGGGCTTGCCTGGCCCACATGGCCTATGGCATGCCCAAATAACCTATTCAAGGTCCAAACCTAATACAAACTAACCAAATTAATCCTAGTTAATTACCATAGACTGTTGCGTATATCTGATGCTTCAGTCTCACACTTCTAGGACCTAACATAGGGTATGGAATTACTTAGACATAATAGGTAGACAATAACATAAGGTTTTATGGCCTTAGCATGTAGCTGGCACGTTACAAGTCAGTTTTCGTTAACAAAACGTCTGCGATTTTAACAAACACGGAAACAACCAAACATGAATTGTACAGCCAGTCAATCCTAAAAACACTTATATAATATTAATATAATGTATTTTAAGCAAAAGTGTTAAATTTTCAGGTTTTCATTGCTGGTGGGTTCGTATTTAAAAAAACGTGAAAAACTGCACGAAAATACGTTAAAATGAGTCCATTTACCAAACCGGGGGTGCGTTTAAGACCCGATAATCAACCTAAACACTAGAATTCAGACCATATCTGTCAACAAAGCATCAAAACCGCCATTAACCATGTCAAAGGTTCTAGAACCTCCTTTGAATGTGTCGATCGGACTTAAAGGCCCATTTTCAACTTGTTTTATTTTTTTTCAAAGTTATAACACTGTTTTACTTTCTCCTAACCTCCATACCTACTGAACCTAAGAATCCAATTAGAACACATCAAATTTTGAGGTATTTTCATGATTCTGATCACTTTTTCTTGTATATTTCATACCTAAATCTTGTATTTAACAAAAAGAAATTAATTGATCCATGAATCCTTGATTATTCTTTGGGAAAATGGCTCCTATGGCTTGAATAAGATGTAAAAATATTGTATATAGTGTTTGATGATGTAAAAACACAGATTACGGATTAATAACACAACCTTTTCGACAAGAAATGAACAAATCAAGTCCTAAATGAAAAAGAATGATTCTAAGGCTTGATTGACAAGGGTGAATGCATATGTGTGTTGTATGTGATGCATAGGTACTGCACAAGAAGAAAATCAGGCTTTGAAAGTTCGGGAATCGCTTGAAATATCAAGAAATGCTAGGTATATGATCCGGAAACCCAGTTTAGGGGTTACAAACTTCATTTTTGCATAACTTTTTGCGTGGGTATTGTTTAAACTTGAAAATTTACAGGCTAATGATATATGATGAAAATAATACTCGTAGAAAAATTGGAGATTTTAGAATTTTTGAGAATATTTAGTTAATGGCGTTAAATCGGGAAAAATAGCAAAAGGATTCGATAAATCACCAAATTTTTCAGGGATGTTGGTTTGACAAGGGAAACATCCTAGAAAAATTCAGGGTTCGTTGGTTGAATACTATTTTAAAGCGAAGTTATTAAAATTAATAAATTAGTTTAATAAATTCTGAAAATATTTTTCTTGAATTATATATATTTTTGCAAGTCTATATAAAAATTTTCAGAATTTTAATAAAGTTAGAAATATAACTTTGGAAATTGTGCGTTTAAAATAAGTTATATATTTTTACAAGTCTATATAAAATTTTTCTGAATTAACAAACTTACCGAAACTTGTGAACTGACTAAGGTAATTGGCAATAATTGGAAAGTTTGAGTAATTCCGGACTATTACAGGGTAAATTGGGTAATTGAGGTACCTTACACGCTAGTTTGGGAAATTCCCCGATGCCAAAAACGGAAACTGAGATTTGAACAAGTTAGGCACGGGTAACACCCGAACTCCCTTAATGAACAACGAATCATTTTATAATTGAACAATTTAGGACATTTCATATGATCATGCCATTTTCCGAACATCTAAAACAGCTATCCGTGGCAGGCACGCAAACGGTGCACGGAAGCCAAATGCAATTATGACACTAAGACAATACCCGTCGCCCTACTGTTATGCTATGAGTCCATTTTCAGATGAACATTCCCATCCCAGCCTAAGATATAGCAATTATCGACTTGGGAACTATTTTCGGTAATTAACCCTGCGGTATTGATAATAGACTTGGAATAGCGGATACCGTACGTCGTTACCCTATGTGGATTACACTATTAAGTGAGTTTTCACTACCCCAATTCCAGACTATTTTACTTTTTTTTTACATGGGGTGAATTGCATGTTACATACGCACGTACTTGCACAAGAAAACGTGTTTTGATGTGAATTATGTTAGTTATACTAACACAGGAAAGTCCCCACAAACAAGAGTGATGATAGGCCGGTGGATGTGTGAATAGTACTATTGGCCTCATAACCCACTTGAGCTGGCACGGATGCCACGGGTTCTACTACAATTGCACTTGTCCATGAACCTACTATGAGCACACTATGTGGTGTTAGACATAGCTACTTGGGTGGAAACGTAGTAGAGTGGTTTATGTGGGTCACGGGGCGACTGGTGAACTTTCAAGGTTTCATTTGTGGGCTTGGTCTTATTACATCAAATGTGCAAAACAATTTTGTTCAAACTTAATTTTTTAACAAACAAATACAGTGAAACTCACTAACTATTTTAGTTGACCTTTCAAACTTAACATGCTTTTTAGGCAAGATAAAGGAAGAATGAATGTGAATTGTACATCGATGTTTCAAGTTTTGACGCAGATATTATGTAGATAGATGCACACCTACTAAGGACAAGCTACTTTAGTGTGTAAATGAATAATGTAACCAATGCTCTAAGTTTTTAATACAATATCTTTTATGTAATGTGTTTGCTACACCCTGCGTGCGCTTACGCTGCGAGTCGAGGTGTGACAAAAACCGCTTTCTTAAGTTTGGAAACATCTTTTCTTAAAGTTTCAATTGTGGTTTTAAACTTTTTCTCATTTTTCTTTAAAAACATATTAGCCTTAAGGTTTCAATTATGGGTTTAAACGTTTTCTCATTTTTCTTTAAAAACATGTTAGCCACAGTACACTTGGCAATATTGACAATAATAATTCTATTTGTGACTCTTCATGAGTTCAAATTTAGCTTCGAAGTCCAAGCATCTATCATAATTAACAGGCTTTGGTTTATCGACACATACCTGACTGGATTGGCCATCCGAATGGGTCAACAACACCTGATTAGAAGAAGGATGTACCAGCTACTTTCTTCACACACATTGACTTTTGACTTTTAACCGATTCAGCTTCAGCTATTATGCCTCTCTGTAAGCATCAATAACCTCCCTCGATAAAGCTTCAGATCCATCTTCACTTGAACTTGAAACATCTTCATCCAAACTGCCATTGTACCCTGAATTGTCATCATCTACAAAATATTCACAATCATTGCATTCTTGACAATTTCGGCATAAAATGCAGTTCTTGTTTGACTACCGTTTTGTGACAACTGGCAAAATTCTGGTAATTCTGTATAACTTGAACAACTAGAACATTTTTTATTTATCGTATAACATGACTTAATTTTTGATTTTAAGTCCTAAAAGTCTAGGAATTTAATCAAATCATAGTTTGGAATGATAATAGATTCGTCATGATCACGAATATATAAAACCATATCATAGACAAATGACGAAGACGCGAACACGAAATAAATATCAGAACTGATTACGGTACATTCTGATACGACAAAAATAAGACATAAGATGTGTCTGTACTGTTATACCATGAAAATTTATTTAAAACACCAAATTGTCCAAGTCTGCAGCAAAATTCAGCATTTTGCAGCAAAATGCAGCATTCACAATTCAGCAAATGCCCAAAAACCAAAAAAAAATATTTTTAGCTAAAGAATAATAATGGGTGTTAGAAATAGTATAAAACCCATGTATAAATCTTATTATTTAAAGCTAAACGATTTGTTCAGTAAAAACCTTACAACAAAGCCGGTACCAGAGCTGGACTCAAAATGACAAAATTTTTAGTCTGAAGAGCTAGATTAATTAACGGGACAGTAAAAATTATACTAGAATTTTTATGAACATAAAATTTTATAAGTTATTATATATCAGTATTTCACCCGGTATAAGACACAAACTAACTTTATCAACCGAAAAACGAAACAATAAGACTAGTGAGATATTTTGGCACATTATAACATCACTTTAAAGTATTGGGGCATTCGTTTTTATAAAAACTTATATATAAATTTAGTAAATTTATAAAAGTTATAAAATTACATATATTATAAAAAATAAATAAATAAACCCAAACACCCTCATGGCAACATGGGATTTCCCATGCCACTAATCCCTCATGTTAATGTGTTGGCAATATTGTGGGTAGGTTTAGTGTAATATGAGTTGTAAGAGCCTAAAAATAACATCACAAATCTAAACCCTTTCTTGTCATTCTTTCATTTCTTAAACACCAACAACAACACTTTTCTTCCATTTTTGCTCCCAAAATTGGCCAAGCCTCATCCACACCATTTTCAACTTTTTAATACCCAAACATAAGAACCTTAAGCATGCATCAAGATCTAAAGGAAATATAAGGAACTTGCAAGGAGTAAGAGCTCACTTTGGGAGTTTGGAACTCTTGATAAAGCTATCTTCTTCATCCTTTAGATCATCCCTAGCCGTTGTGCTAGTAGTAAGATCCTTATGCCTAGTCTTATACTTTATATTTTATAAAATTTCACAAGATCATCATAAAAGTTATATAAAAACCCACTTGAAAAACACTAATAAACCTAAGATCACTAACATAATCATGTGATTTTCTTAATAATTTTTGATGATCTTGAACTTATTATAAACTAGTAAACTTGAATCTTGCAAAATTTTGATTAAAAAGATGATCTAAACACATGTATGTTTATATTAGCAAGATTAATTAACAAAATATGTCATTAACATAATCTCATACTTTAAAGATGATCATACATATATTAGATCATTAAATAAAAGTTATGACTTAGAAATTTTGTATAAAAGTTATAATAAAGTTTCCATTTTAAGAAAGATTAAAATTATAACAAGTTCATGACATTTTGTTAATACATTTATATAATATTTGTGATTGATGATGATTTGAGTTAGTTTAATTATTTAAAACATGTTTATAAAAACATGAAAAACTTATATTTTTAAAGGAAACTATAGCAAAAATTTTATAAAAACTAATCTTGATTAAGATATGATTAAACTAAAGACTTGGTGATTAAAGTGATTAGGAACTTTAATCATGTTTAAGTAAAGGATTTGGATGAAAAGATTAAGAAATTAATTACTTATATTTTCTTAAACTAAAAATGAGAAAAATATATTTTAGATAAAATTATATGTTTCTAAACCATCTTATATGTGTACATGTATTTTTGTATAAAACTATATATATTTTGATCATGTTCAATTAAATACAAAAAATATATAAGTGTTCAAATTATTGATAAAATAATATATATCGGACAATTCAGACAACTTGGACAATTCGGACAAAATAAAATAAATGGTATATACGAAACAAACGACAAAGACGAAACAAATAAAATAGTCGACGCGAATCTAACGGTCAAAACGAACAAATAAACAGATACACTTTATATTTACTAGAATTGTTTTTAATCTATAACTTATGACTAAGAGTTTTCATAAATAATTTTTTATAAGTTATAACAAATACTAGTAAATATTTTTGGATAAGCCCAATTAAACAATTATTAGACTAAGCTCATTTTTATAAAAAACTATATTGGGCTAAAACTATTTTTATAAAAATATATGGACTAGCCCACTTTTATAAAATTAACTTTGGGCTAAGCTCACTTTTATAAAAATTACATGGGCTAAGCCCACTTATATAAAAGATAACTTTGAGCTAAGCCCACTTTTATAAAGAAATCAATTGGGCTAATCCATTTTATAAAAAACTAATATTGGGCTAAAGCCCACTTTATAAAACTAAAATTGGGCTAATCCAATTTTTATAAGTTATTTTGGGCTAGACCAAATACTTCATTTTAACTTGGGCTAGACCCAGTTTTATTAACCAATTGGGCTTAACCTACTATTAAACCAAATTAGGTTGGGCTAGGCCCACACATAGAAAGCAATTTGGGCTAGGCCCATGCTTACAACAGCTTTTGGGCTAGGCCCATATGTAAAGAATTATTAGATTGAATTCTTACAATTAAATTATGGATTAGGTCCATTTACATATAACCAATCTAATATATATATATATATATATATATATATATATATATATATATATATATATATATCAAACAATAAAAAAAACAATTACAAGTATCAAATTCGAAATAAAATACTTGTACGAAAAACGAACGAAAGCCTAAGTGTCTAATAGACTAGAACACTTGTAGGTCGAAAAACGAACGAAGTATCAGGAATCGAATAGAGATTTGCACGGAACGCAAATCAGTGAGTTCATGTTTACCCTTTTATTTTAACGTTTTTATGGTTTTAAACGTGCGGAGATGTATACATGTTACAATTAATATAGCTGGGAAAATGAAAATATTTAAATCACATGTGAACAAGGCTCAAGCATTGGGGCCATTAATGAATAACAAGTACCGAGGAACAAGGGGATAAATCTATTGTGTCTAAAACGAGTGTCTCAGATCGTATTAGAGTGCTTTTGTGTCTAAAACGAGTGTCTCAGACACATAATAAATCGTCAATGTTTGGTTGCCACCTTATTCGGCATACAGATTAGTGTCCTTGCAACACACTAATGATCTTACAAGTTTCATTAAATTATATTAAACGAATTTATTATTTCAAATGTTTTCGATAATTCATTTGATACAAAATTTATAACATGAATTCACTAGCTTTTGTTGACATTGTTTTCAAAACTAACGTGTATTATAGGAAACTAGTGGATGGCCTTCAGGGAAACTCTTGTTTGTTTGTTGTGAAGTCAAGATGTTATGTTTCATCCAGTCTTTGTTGTTATGTTTTATAAACTTATGTCTAAATTTTAGATAATATTGTTAAACTTGTGGTTTGTTTTAAAGACAAAAGTTTATATGTGAATTATGGTTAAATAAAAAGTATGGATGAATATTTTGTAATGTAATACAATTGTCGTTTATTGATTGAATGCAACGATTACCGCTCTTGCCACACCTCGCGACACTCTTCCGCTACATCGAAAATCGGGGTGTGACACATTTCCTAAGTGTACAGTCCGATCACTACTAACAACATGTTTAGCCCAATAGTTGATTTGTGGTGGAGGATGGTTATTCTGAGGCATGAAAGTTTAAACACATGACATGTTAGGTTTATTTTGTGGAGGAGGGTTTGTTGGTTTTAAATGGTTTACCCAATCCCACAAGTTGGTTGCCATGTTATCAAATGTTAAAGTGGTGAAAAATTTACCAAGTTGTAAATAGTAAACTTCAACTTCAAATGAGGTTAAAATTCAAACGATAACTAGTTGGATACAAGGCCCAAAAAGGTTTTAACTATCATTTAATATTAAAGGCCCAAACGATATTAACTTCCATACATATTAATTTAAATAAATACTAGGCCCAAATGAAATTACTTGACTGTCGTTTGATAAGAGTTTTATGATGGACTGAATGTGGATCGTTTGACAATTGACTTTTGATATTGTGCTTGGGTTGAACAACAGAGGATAGGCTTAGGTTAAACAGCATTCGTTGTTTTTTTTGTTTGTGAAAGTGGACATTTAATATCTAGACAAATAAATGTGCTTAACAGTGATCTAATGAACTGTTATAAAACATTTGTGCTTTTTGATAACCTTCGTTTGGACAGTAAGTACAACACTATTGTTTGAAATGAGAAACAGATTATTGTCGTTTAATGGTAGTGTCAATGTCGTTTAACATGACTTCAATCCAAACAATAGTGTATATTGTTTGACTCTACTTTTGTTTGAAAGACGACTGTCGCTTAAATCAATGAATGGCCCAACTGTTGTAGGAGATGTGAAGGCCCATTTGTCGTTTGAGTTGTGAAGTCCCAACTGTCGTTTGAAAGTTGTATAGAATCACTGTCGTTTAATAATATTAATTGTCGCTTGAAGGAGGATTTAGACGATAGTATCTAGCAGCCGTACGAACGTCAACAACCATAGGAGACAAAGGTACAATCTGCTCCACTCAAGGTCGACCAATAAAATTAAATTCCGAATGTACTATTCCGGCCACTTTTTCCGGTGAGCTTGGTTGACGAAAAAATGGTGACTTGATATTTCAATGTTAAAACTCAACAAAACTCATCTCTTTAATTATCTTTAAAAGTTTTAACCAATTTTAATCAAACAAATCATCAAATAACATCATATTTTCATCCAAAAAGCTGGGTTTTTTATTATTTTTATCCAAGAAATCTTCAAAAACCACTAAAAATATCACCAAAAACTCGGTTTTCAACAAGAAATCGAGCCAAAGCTCTGATACCACTTTTAGGTCCAAATTCCGAATCTTGAATACAAGGATTTCTTGTTTCAGATGGTGTAATGAGTGCAGAATCCAAGTTACACCATAAACCGAGCGAGAGTGTTAATCAATAATATAGATTTTCGACGTTTAGTAGTTTGTATATTGATTTGAGCGGAGTTTCGTTACAAAGTTTTCATAATGAAAGCTCTCCAATACTCTCTCTCACACATACTCTCTCTCTCTCTCTCTCTCTCTCTCTTTGTGTGTGTGTGCGCGCTCATTCATGATTATCATTTACAAGTGTTAGTGGACTCTATTTATACTAAACAAGGCAAAGTCCTACACTACAATCCACTGTCATTTGGAATTTCACTATCATTTGGCATGCCACTGTCACTTGGAATTTCAATGTCACTTCGAATTTCAAAACCATTTCAAATGACAATGCATGAAATTCCAAGTGAAAGGGCATTTAAATTTGGGCCTTGTATCTTTTTCATTCATGTCATAGCCCATGTCCAATTGATATGTCATATGGTTTAGCTCTATGCTTTGTTATTTTCATCACTTGAACTTGTTACTCAAGTCATATGACAGAGAAATGTCGTTCGATGATGGTCGTGTGAACGAACAACACTAGCGACATACAAAAGTGCATCCATAAAACACTTTCGAACGTACGATCCGTCTTCTCTTCAATCGGGCTGGTCTTCTTGGATCTTTTAGTAAAGCTCCTAATTTGGCCCAGAAATCTATCATTTCACCTGGGAACATTCAAATCACTCTGAAATGAATATTTAATCTATTCACATTGAAATTTACATCAAACAACTATAAAAATGCGGGGTTTAGACCTTAAGAACATGTCTTACAGACACATCACTCAACGTGCTGCGTTCCTGTTGGTTATTGATGCCCGTGGGAGCAGTCTTAATCCTTATGAAAAATTGCAAGAAGTAAAAGATGTGGATTGACTCGTTACTTAATGTAACTCTGGTTACTACTCTTGTAACTGAATGTCACTGCACCAACTTCTCCTCACTTAGAACCCAATGTACCAGAAAATGACGGCACATCAAACATTCAAAACCAAGAAAACGTTGAACCCGCTAATCAACTAAGGAGGCCATCTAGGTCCGAAGACCTACTAATTGGGATGATTATGCTACCTAGCTGACTGAAGCTAAAGTGGATGCCGAAAAGCTTAATGACCTACCTCTTACAACAAAGCCATTAGTAGTGATCGGTCTTTTAAATGGAATAAAGTAATGAATGACAAGCTTGATTCCATGAACAAAAATGACGTTTGGGATTTGGTGGTATTACTCAACAATGTTAAACCCGTAGGATGTAAATGGGTGTTCAAAACAAAATTGGATTTGAATGGGAATGTTGAACGCTATAAAGCGATATTGGTTGCAAAGGTTACACTTAGGAAAAGGGAATTGACTATCAACATACCTTTTTCATTTGTCTCTTGAAAACTTCATAAAGGATCGTTACAGCCCTAGTAGTTCATTTTGATTTAAAGTTGCATCAAGGTGTGCTACAGTTACTGTTGTCTCCACTCTAACATGTACACGCCTTATTATGTTTTCCATACATACTTACAGAACTGATCAACACAAGAACAAGTAACAAACTAGCACCAATACTTAGGTCAGTGGCGGATCCAACCCTATTTTGTGGGTTCATATGAACCTACTCGGTTTGGAAAAGAAGGAAAAAATTAGTGAGAACTTTGTATGATTTGGAAAAAATTTAGTGAGAATCTATCAAAACGAACCCACCAAAAGAAGTTTCTGGATCTGCCACTGACTTAGGTTTGTTTGTTCCTTATTCAAGCCTCTCAATAGTTAACTTAGATGAAGAGTTTTAGGTGTTAAAATTCTGGAGAGATTCAACTTTAATCTGATAAGTATTGGGAGAAAAAAAAAAGAAGAGCTCCAGTTTTTTTAGTATGCCACTGTATACCACGCACATAAAAGCTATGTTGCATTTAATTTATAGTTATTCTACATCACCCACTATTGGAACATACCTGTTTAATTATCTACATAACCTTTTAGTCAAACAAGACCATGCTTTTTTGACATCCCATTAGCCTCGGCCAACCAAAGCAGAAAACAAAGACAAGCATGGCTTGGTGTAAAGCTTTGGCGGTAATCTAGTATGTTCATAATTCTTATGATCTAAATCCAACCATTCTATTCTAGTTTCAATAATTTCCTAACATATACATGAAAATTTATATATCTAATATATGGATATACACATAATATGTATGACAGATATTGCAGATTATGTAACGATGTCAACTAGCCCCCATAGTTCTTGATCTCCGGAGTTCATAGCCTTCATCGTTAAACATTAGTATGAATTGTTGAAGCTTGCGACTTTTTTAGCATTTCTTGAACTTCAATGATCTTCACTCCTCAAATTAGGATAGAACCTAAGCTCTGATACGACAATGTTGGTGCTTAGAACTTATAATCACAAACCAAAAACAATGCAAAGTATTGAAATGACTACTTTATTGATCAAGAAGAGCTTACAAAATAAAGACCAAAGACTGCAAATAAAAGACAAAAAAAAGAATAATAATAAATATTCAAGAGTTAACAAAATACTTCATTCACGTGCCATGCAGGATACAAAGTTGGCTGGACTTTAGCTTGAGTTATATCCAACAAGCTGAATGGATGCTAATTCACTTGTATGGGAACAGCACACAGAGGTTTGGCCTTCGATATAGTGGTTCCATGTTTCTCGGTCATGTCCAAAGCATCATGTTTAATCTTGGTGTCAACTTTCCAGTCAAAGTTATTTAGTAATGAGCCCAACATAATAGGGGCCATACGGGTTGCTAGTGGCACACCAGGGCATATTCTTCGTCCAGCACCAAACGGGATTAGATCGAAATCCTGACCACGGACATCAAGTCTAGACTCCAAAAATCTTTGTGGCTTGAACTCTAGTGTGTCATCCCATACGGTTGGGTCTCTACCTATGGCCCATGCATTCACAAACACCTGTGTGCCCGCTGGGATGGTGTATCCACTGAGTTGTACCTCTTTAACAACTTTTCGAGGAAGAAGTAATGGGGCTGGCGGGTGCAATCGTAGAACTTCTTTCACAATGCATGATAAGTATGGTAGCCTCGATATATCATCCTCTTTTACGATACTACCTTTACCAATAACCATTTCAAGTTCTTCTTTGGCTTTAGCCATGATGTGTGGGTTGCGTAGTAATTCTGCCATCGCCCATTCTACTGTGATTGAGGTTGTATCAGTGCCAGCAACAAACAAATCCTGAATCATCAAATGAAATTATACGTTAAAATTGAAACAAGAGAAAAAAATATGAAGAAATAGATGTAACTTGTAAAAAATTTATAATAAAAAACCTATTATGAATACCAATGGAAAATACCAATGAACAATTTACTCACCAGAAACAAACACTTTATGTTTGTGTGATTGAATTCATTTGGGTTATCTTGCATCATTTTCAAACACACGTCCAATACATCACCTTGCTCGAATTCACCCGTTCGCTGTCTTTCTTCAATTAACTTGTCAAATATCCCAAGAACCTTTGTAAAATTACGAGTCATTCTTCTCTTGAGCCCTTGTGGATCAATCTTCTTCAACACCGGAAAAACGTCAACAAGATTTGTCTTTCCAGAGTCCTCCATAATGTTGGTAATCACCTCCTTAAACTCTTTACCTGAATCCTCATATGGGTCTGTTAGATCCTTGGAGAAAATAGTGTTGGATAAAAGATTCAATGAGGTTCTGAATGCAGCACGACCGATATCCACATTTTCATTCGAAAGACCAGCTTTCCGGCAGTATGCTATTAGCTCTTCAACTTTCTGATTCCTCAAGTGTTGTTTGGCTTCAAGGGAATTGTTGGAGAAGATATTGGAAGTAACGATCCTTCTGAGGGTGCGCCACTCTGTGCAGACATGGAGAAATGAGAGGGAGTGTTGGTCGTGGTTATAGGCAGTCACCGCGTCAGGAACATAACGGTTGGCAAAAGCAAGGTCTTGCTTTTTGAGTACTTCTATCGCAGCAGTGGAGGAGGATATGACGAGTGTGTTGTTCTGACCGAGTTTTAAAGACATTATAGGGCCATAGATTTTGGCTAGTTTTGCTAGCGATTGGTGTGGTAGGTCTCCGAGCAAGTGGAGGTTTCCTATGATCGGCAGCCGTGTTGGGCCTGGAGGTAAGTTATTCGGTTTGCCGTATCCCAAAACCGAGATAAGTATGTAAGATAAGAGAAGAGTAGCCACAATTATAAGAAGTTCCATTATGATTGGATGGTGTGTCTTGTGCCAAGAATGTTGTTATATTTATACTTCTATTGATGGACTAATTCAAAGCCCACATTCTTGAAAACTTACATCATTTATAATTTATTAAGAACACTAGATATTTTAATTAACGAAAATTGGCAGCACCCTTGATTGTGTTAATTACTTGCAAAATAACTTTTAATGGTCAAAATAGTCAGCGCCAACATCTTGGAAACTTTACATTATCTTACATTTTTAATGTGAACAGTTGGTTACCATGAAAGTTTGAGTTCTTTGGGTAGAAGGCATCACATTAGAATCAATGGTTTGATAACGTGATGCATTTGGTGGCCCAGAAGATGAATCAAACAAGATCAAAACAGATTGACAATGAAAAATGAAAGAGCGATCGATAGGAATTCGCAGAGAACAGTTTTGGATTAAACAAAAGTTGATTAATCTTGGTGGTTTGGTAATGTAACCAAAACACCTAACGGTATATAAGTGTTTGACCGTTATTTTAACAGTTGATTAGCGGCAAAGATTAACTCGCAAACGGAGTTAATAACTAACAATGATCGCTACATGATCGGCCATAATTACAACAATATTAATTAATAACATTATGTATATGTTCTAGGTCTAATATATACACATACATGTAATAAACATAAGTTTAGTTTATAATCTAATAGTATTTCAGGAATGCCTAATCGACATTCTCTTGTTTTTTTTCTAGCTTCTTGCTAGCTCTATGTCGTATAATTTACGAGCGTTCAATAAAAAATTAATCTTTTATTAATTACTGATTAAATTCACCAAATATTATTTTACAAACCAAAAATGTCAGCCGCACCCTTGATTGTGTTTACAACTTTGAATATATAAAATTTAAGTAATTTCATGTCACATAAAACTATCTTAGCATGTACATCACAAAGAGGAAATGCTAAACCCATGCTTTAGAATGAATTATTGAGAAAATAGACTTAATTGCCAAAGCCCAAATTTATGTAGCTTCCTGGATTGACTTGGACCCATAAAAATCTGTACCAAAGTCGTTATAGTTGAATTTAGAGATGGACATAATCGGGTTTTATTATTACCCGGAACCGGTTCTAACCCGGACCCGGTTCTGCTTGGATGTCATTGGAACCGGGTATTCTGTGGAACCGGGTCCAGTTCCTACCCGGGTTCACACCCAAGAATATGGAACCATGTAGAACCGAGTATTGTGTGGAACCGGGTATGGTGCGGACCGGTTTCTGATAGTATTGGGAACCGGTCCCTGACAGTCAAACCTGTCATTTACTGTTCAGAACCGGTTCCTGACAGTCAAACCTGCCATTTTACTATTGGAACCGGTTCCTGACAGTCAAACCTACTATAAAGTTTGGTGTAATGTTTCTTTCTATTGCGTTTGTTATGTTTGATTTTTATTATTAGTTACATTGATGAATAAAAATAGTAACAATAATCGGTTAAAATTAAAAAAAAATTAATCAGTTACAATATATAAAAAAAATTAACCGGTTACAAGAAAAATAAAAAATTACTCTGAACCGGTTCCAGTAAGATTTTATTTCTTTGATCTTTTACTAGCGGCAAGTGCAACACTTTCCGATGAGTTTCTCTTAGGTGCGGGTACCTCGGTACAATCGTCGTCCGAATCGTTAGTCTCCACCTCTTCGTCCTCCTCTTCGTCAACAAGTTTATGCTCTAACTCAACTTCATCTTCTAGACTAGTTTTATGTTGAACACGATCAACGGCATCCAAATGGTCCTTTAAGCATATTGCCATCTCTAGCGATTCCGGAGTTAGTCTTGTTCTTCTAATTGACAAAATCATGCCACTAAGAGAAAACACACTTTCCGAAGCTACCGTGGAAGCTTGGACCGTTAGTATATCACGAGCCATGGTGGCTAGAATCGGGTATTCGGATTCTTTCGATTTCCACCATGCCAAAACATCAAAATTCCTATACTCCTCGGTGGTCATAGTAAGCGAATACTGATTTTTTTATATCTCCCAAGTTCACTTGTTGGTTCACTACCCCTTTGTTGTCTAGCCGTCTCGTCTCTAACAACATTCAACATGGTTATAAGTGGATCCCCGCTTGTTTCATCGTTAGAGGCCGTGGACCGAGACTCAAACAAATTTGTATGATTTTTTTCACCAAATTTTTTTAAAATAATGATCATAAAGTTTGGCCATGCACTCACTGAATATTTTTTTTGTTTTTGCTTTTAAAGTTGGATCCTTCTCATGCATATCCAACTTGTCATAAATTTCATCAATTAAAGCTTCAACACCCAGTACGTTTAAAGCTGGATTTAAAGCGGCGGCACATAGAAAAACGGATGGTAATTCTAAAAAATATTTTTAAAATTTTTGAATCATTGGTCTCGTCATATTCCTTAACATGTCACTAGAATTTTCAAACTTTTTAAAATTAGTTGTTATCAAATACAATTGGTCTACAACTTTAGAACTAGTAGGATAATAAACACCAGAAATCAAAGTCGTTGTAGTTTTAAAAACTTGTAAAAAAGTACTTAGGTTATGAATATTTTCCCAAGCCGTGTCGGGAAAGGGGACGACTAGGTACTCATCACTTAAAGTTGTATGAAAAGATTTTAAAGTGCCCATTTGCTTTATAGCTATTTCAAACATATGACAAGTTGAATTCCAACGAGTCGGTATATCCCAATTCGGTCCAATAATTTTTTGGTTGACATCTTTACAAAGTTTTTTATATTTTTGATATCTTTTTTTTCCACTTTTGAAAACATCTTGGAGCATAGCTCTAAATGCTATAATAAAATTCGATACAAATTGATCTTTTAAACCGGTTTGCACGACTAAGTTAATAATATGTGCAACACATCGTGTGTGGAAAAAAACACCATCAACTATTGGTTTGTACTTCAACTTTAATTTTTCAATCGCCGTTGTGTTGTTTGAAGCGTTATCAAAGGATATTGAAAAAATTTTATCTTCTAAACGATATTTAATTTTTGTGCCATTTATAATTTTATAAATATTTTCTCCCGTATGAGGAGAAGGAAACTCGTCAAACGCAATCGTACGCTTCATCATTTGCCATGTATCGGGATCAACCCAATGAGCGGTGACACATATGTACGATTCCGGTAAACCATGTGGAGCCGACCACACATCACTAGTTAGGTTTACACTAGTTTTTAAATTCTTAAAAAAACAATTAAATCTTTTTTTGCATTTTCCTATAAACTTAAACAATGACGTTTTAAAGTGCGACGACTTACATGTTTATAGCGAGATTGTAGCGTCTCCCGAATAAGATTAGTAAGATCGGGGTCGTCGAAGTGTCCAAACGGCAACGCTTTTTGTATCACCAACTTCGCCATCCGATCGCGAGCTAATTTTTGCTCATAACAAAAAATGGTACCATCTTTGGATAGTGGAACTTGACCGGATATCATTTCCTTTAAAGCTTTGCAATACTTATTAATATGCTTCGTTAACGTTGAGTTTGATTCCTTGGCTACTAACGATCCACAATGTTTACATTGAGCTTTTTGCGAGCCGTCACTCATATCGACCAACTCCCAATTGCTCCAAACTTCCTTATTGCGATTATGAGACAATGTTCCAACCACATATGGAACCGATTGATCTTGAGGAACATTGTTAACGGATTGGGAATTTGCGTTTTTGGAACTCTTTGAGGCCATTTGTTGATTAGTATGTGAAAAAGAACAAGAAAGAAATGTAACAAGAATAATAGATATGAGAAATTGTGTGCTAAACAATAGATTTCTAAACAATATATATAGAATCGGTTCCAACGGTCAGGAACCGGTTCCAACGGTAACATTATAACGGCTATAACCGGTTCCAACGGTAACATTATAACGGCTATAACCGGTTCCTTCTAGAACTGCATTTCCGGGTACTGGTGGAACCGGGTACTAGTAAAACCGGGTACGGGTAGGAACCGGGTACGACCCGATTCAAATGGTAAAATTGTGGAACCGGGTTGGAACCAACGGGTATTTTAAACCCGGAACCGGTTCTACTTAATGTCGGGTAGGAACTGAAACCGGATCCTGTTTGATTCTACCGGTTCGAATTCGAAACCGGTTTTTATGCCCATCTCTGGTTGAATTTTGGGGCACTTTTTGTTGAACTAGGAACACTTTATAGTTGAATGGAACCAGGGAAAAGAAAAGCAACTTCCAGATTTGACTTTTGATTATTTTTTCAAATTTAAAAACTGAATATCGTCACCTCTATGCTTGTTACACACTTCTGAGATTTGTGTTTTTAGATTTAACTTCGAGGTTTTAATTTATTTACATTTATTAGTTTGATTGTTTGTATTAACTCCAGTATTTTCTAGCGCTATAAGGCAATTTCGAAATGTAAAGTAACTCCAATTTATACCGTCTAATTAAAACGTATTATATGTGACCTAACTCGTTTTCGAACAAAATTTACCTAAAACCGTAAGTCAACTGAAAACATACATAAAAATAAGCACCAAACGTATTATATTTGACACGACTTATTTGCGAAAGCTATTTACGTCGAAACGTAAGCCAACTTGAATTTATACCGAGACATACATATAAATAATAAACACGCAAAAAAATAATATTTTTATAATTAAAGGATGGTATGGTACGTTGCAACGGCGTCGAAATGTAAAGTAATTCAAACTTATACAATATAATGAAAACAAATTATATTTGACCCGACTCTTTTTTGAATAAAAATTATTTCAAAACATAGACAACGAAATACGTAAATAAAAAATAATTAAGAAAACATATTATATTTGATCTGATTTATTTAAAAAATGCATCAAAACATAAATAAACTTGAATTCATACCAACCACAAACATAAAAATAACCACATAAAACTTAATTACAAAATCTTTATAAAGTTGAGAGCTTATAAGTGTCAATGCTGAAAGTAACTTCGTGTTGTATATTGGATAAAAGTAAAAAAAAAGACAAAAAAAAAAGATAAAAAAAGACACCAAAAGGAAAAAAAGAAGAAGGAAATTCATCCAATTATTTGAAAGTCCGGTAGACGTAACTTCCTGTTGTATGTATATAATATAATAAATTTGTTTATGTTAACTGGCAAAATAAGAAACAAATCTTGAAAAATATAAACAATTCAGATCATATAATTTAGGAAACGAATAGTGAAAATAGTTTTGCAAATCTTGACAAATCGTCCGCGGCAACTAGTATGGTCAGCCCGAGATCATATGAGTGCTGCCCCCTTGAAATTTGACTTCGTCCTAGCAGTTGACATCAAATCCCAGATAAGTAGCATGCATATGATTCATAGTTTCCCAAGAAGCCTCTTAAGCAGCTTAGCCTACCCATTTACTTAGAAGTTCACGTTGTCCCTTAGCATTCGTACCGGTTTGTAAAATGGTCTCACTCTCAAAAATTACTCGTACAGGTTTCGTATTCTGACACGATGGAAGTTCCTTCGATTAAACTTTAGTTGTGCTTTACTTGAGCAGGGAAACATGAAAAAGTTCCTTCGATACAAATGTTGATACAACTTAGAGGCTGGCTTTCCAAATTGAAGAAGCGATATCGAGACAAATCAAGATTGAAGACATTAGCTATTGCCAAATTGGTATTTGTTGGTGCACGATTAGTGTCAACAGCAAAGATATATTGATTAGATAAAAAATTGTATTGCTTGTGTTGTATTAGAAAGTGAGTCTTAGAGTTTGGTTACATAGGTGTCAATAGGTTAGCGAATGGGCAACTGGTCAGCGAATGAGCTCCAACGAATGAGCCATTTGCAAAGAGAGGGAGATGCGAATGTGGCCATGCGCTAGAAGCCTTCTAGCGAATGGCATTGCCTAGTAATAACCAGTCCATTCGCTACATGCATAAGACGTTCTTTATGGATTGTGTGAACTAATAATAGTCGGAGTAGGATAACTTTGCTTGGTTCTTTTGATTTTAGTTTAAAATGGTCATGTTCTTTGTTATTTGATTTATTGTTACAATTGGGTTTATTATTTGCAAAATAGACTTTTGGGTAATGCCCATGTCACGTAAAAATTTCTTAACATGCACATAACAAAAAGATAATGCTAAACTCATGTTTTGGAAATGGATTATTTAGAAAAGACTGGGTATTTTATGTGTCTTAAGGGATAGCATAGTGGTAAAGTAATGTATTTTTAATCAAGTAATTATAGATTTAAATCTTGCAAAAAGCATGTGTGTTATGATTTTAATAGTTTAACAATAAACTATACGTAATTTCTAGATAGATACTCTTGAGATAAAAATAGAATTGGTTTGCCTCTTGTCCTATAGGTCAACATCTTCTTGGTCTCTAAGAGTATTTACATTGTAACCTTTGTATTAGTAATTTTTATATAATATAAAGAAAGAAATAGAGAAAGTTTTATAGATTTTAAAGTAAATTTTTCTATTTAGAGGTTTATATCCATGCCTCTATATATTTATTATGAGTGTATAAAAAAGAAACAAATAGTAAAATAAGTGTTTGTAAGTATGATAAAAAATAGATAGAAAGTTGGATGTGAAAAGTTTTTACAAATTAAACTTAATTTAAATAAAAATTTGTTTTTTGATTAAATTTATAGATGAAGATAGGGGTGAGCAGAAAACCGAAATAACCGAACCATAACCGAAATAACCAACAAAACTGAACGAAAACAAAAACTGACAGTTCAGTTTTCAGATTTTTAATAACCGAAAATTTTGGTTCGATTTTCAGATAACCATTTTCAATAACCGAAAAAACCAAACCGAACCGACAAGTTACAATCCATATATGGTTATGTTTAACTTTAAGTGTTTAACCCAATGTTAGCATAAATTACTAATTCTATTCTTGAATGTTAAGCGTTTATAATAAAAAATTACATGTTTATTTATAATTGAAATGATCTATTTATTAACTAATAATAAA
The DNA here is from genome assembly GCA_947069175.1 of Scalesia atractyloides. NCBI lineage: Eukaryota > Viridiplantae > Streptophyta > Magnoliopsida > Asterales > Asteraceae > Scalesia > Scalesia atractyloides. The sequence goes on from CAMTDV010000027.1 coordinate 27,358,392, forward strand.
AATTTAATATTTAATATAAAAATTAAATGATCTTCACATTATTATAAAAGCAAATGTTTTAATAAAAACTTTAGAGAAACATAAAAATAGATTAAAGGTTAGGTTTATGTAAACCATATTAGTTAAAGATGTAACTATAATAACTTAATTTTTGAATCTTACATAATTTTGTTCTGAAAACCGAAATAAACGAAAAGTCAAACCGAGTCAACGTAAAAACCGAAAAAACCGAAACCAAATGGTTTTAAGAAATTAAAAACCAACACTTCAATTTTGGTTTTGATTTTACCTAAAAATCAAAACAAACTAAACTATACACACTCCTAGACAGAGATAAAGTGTTTAATGTGAATGCCCAAACCCTCATAAATTGACTTGGACAGCTCTTATAACAATAATGAAAAATCAAAAGAAATTGATGTGGCTATCCCCTATTTGTGGACGAACGTTTGCCTAAGTCTTGTCATACTCTCAGACTACTCTAAAATATCTCTATATATCCAGTGAGCCTCATTCCTCAAGGCTATCGCAAATCACCATATGTATATACTGATTATTCACGATTCACGATATACTTTTATATTAATATTTTCTAAATGTACATTGCCTTCGTAAAAGAATAACGGATAATAGAGTCAAATGCAGGGCAAGTGGGGAAAACAAAATATCATTCTTTAAACAATTCAAATGAAAAAAAAGGTAATATATTACCTATTCAATTTTAGGTAGTAAAAATAGCATTTATTAAACAATTCGAAATGAAAAAAGTAATATATTACCTATTCAATTTTAGGTAGTAAAGATAACATTTAATAATGATTCATGTCATATTCTGTTAGCTGAAAGTCGTGATTTCGAAATCTACGAAATTTTGTTCGTCTTTTATATATTTTATAAAAGTTGCAAAAGTTGTTAGGTGTTTCTAGTCGGATTTAAAAGTGTTGGAGAGTATTCGCGAAGTACTCGGCTTAGACGGAGATTACTTGGGGAGTAATTGGCGTAGACAAACAGTACCCGAGTCTCATAGCCTACCTTGTAACGAGTACTCGAGAAGTACTCAAAACATAGGCGAGACTTTTAAAACCACAATATTAATTATTACTTCTCATTCCGTAACTACATTTTGCAAAGGCATCACCCTGTCTCCCTCACATTTCTATGGTTCAATGTGTCCCCTCACGTGAAGGGCGCTTAGACCTACTACCCTAACTTCCCTCAATCTTTTGCGTGAAATTACTTAGACCATTTATTATCTTAAACTATCTGATTTTGTGACACCACTACTATAAAAAATAGACCTACCCAAACTGCACCCTACCCGCAGGGCACCACCTGTTGGACCGTTGACGGTGTTTGGTCTATGGGCAGTGGATACCTGAAGGCAGAGTCATGATTGTTTTTATTGAGATTAACACTATATTTATTTCTAACATAATTGGTATTTTCTTCGTAACTTTTTATAAAATTTTGAATATATCGTTGAGACATGATTGTTTTTATTGAGATTTTTTTCAAATCGAACGGGTTAAATGTAATTATTTTTTTTCTTTTCTTATCGAATTGACTGTTACCATTCGAACAACTTGTTAGTGTGTCAATATTTGTTTTCTCTAGTTTCTGATAAATTTTGTTCTGAATTTTGTCGGAAAAATGTTGAACATGTAGCTGTATGTCATAGCAAGTGTTGGTAATAAATTGTGGCCGTGATGAACCAAACATCCGCATCCGTCTAAATTTATAATGATTTGAATTTTTCTGTTATTTCTCTTTTGGTCGATATACCGAGTGTTGAAACTATATCGATATTCTCTGAATTTCGCAGCTACGCGCCTTGGAGTTCCATCAGTTAAATTTAAATATATTTGATAACTTTTTAATAACATGTTAAAAATATCCGTATTTTTTCTCTTCCAATAATTTCATTGATATATTTATCTTAGTACATAAATATAACGTTTCTCTTTATATACGACCAATATATATGTAGTTGATTATCACACTAGAAAGGTTACGCCTCCCTTTTGTATGTAGTTATTATCCTGGCTTGGTCCCATCTGTGCAATTTTTTGTTGGGGTTTTCCCTAATTTTTTTTTTATTTCAATTCTTCCACATCGAATTTGCCAAAGGTTCTTTCTGATCGAGATCTCACCGATACGATTGTCGCATGTAAGTTGGTTTTATCATGGTCATCGTTTAAAGTCGTTTTTATGCATAATATGTTACTAATCTTTGATTCTTTATGTGTGTGTTTTTAGGGTTTTGCTGCTAATGATTACTATAGGCAAGCGTTTTTAGTATTTTACGATTTCCGCTTTTCTTTTTTTTATGTTGAGTTTGTGGTTCCACTTACCGGTAATTTTTTGTGTGAAAGAAAAAGCTAAGTGACGGTTAGTGAACGAAAATTTGAGTTACCCCTTGTTGACAGACAAGTTGTGCGAAAGAGCCATTTTGAAGCAACTACGTTATGATGTTGAGGTCTTGGGACTAAGTAACTAACGACCATGTGATGTTTCGACGAAGGACATCCACTTCTTTATGCATACCTTCCATCAACTTCGGATATCTTGGAAGCGGATGCTTAGACTCGGATATTCCAGCCTTGGAACAAGTTGTCATTGGGTGACTAGTTGGTTCATGTATTTTTATTAAAACCGAACAAGTTCCAAAATGGGAGTGTCCACATTAGCAAGTACTTGTAGGTTCTATGGCTTACATGAATCCGTAGGTCCACATTAGCAAAGGCCTTCACTTGGAGTTGCGGAATCCGTAGGTTACAGCTGGGATGAAATAGGCTCATTAGTGGGATGATTTGCAAAGGATTTTGTGGTTGCGCTTCATCACAAAACCCACAAGGAGACGTATGAGTTATAGTTTGGATCGACTACAATTGTGTTACGTTTGGGCCAGTGGAGTAAATGCAAGAGCCTAGAGTATCAGGCATAAATTGATTATTTTCAGCATGGAAATATCCGTTTGAGTAGAGTCACTCGCAAATGGAAAAGTGTGATGGTCAAATCGTGCATGGCGAGTTACATAGACTCTTGATGTAATTGGGTCAAGGCATCGGAAACCTTTGTATTGGGAGCAATATCCAATAAAAATATATGGAATACTTCTTAGTGAAAGTTTGTGTTCTGTGTAGTCCCGAAGATACAGATGTACTCAACATGCAAATGGTGAAAGTTATCATATCAGTAACATGAGAAAGTAACATTTTTTTGCCTTGTAAAACCGTTGTTGGGAGACGATTAATAAGATGTACAGTCCTGCTAAAGGCATGAACCTAATATAACGGACATACAAGGCAATTGAAGAGCATGCTAACCCACTTTCGACAATATGTTTATGTTTGCATTCCACTCCACCATTTTGTTGTGACGTGTAAGGAAACAATATATTTTTATTTTGCGTGAAAATGTGTAAACATGTTGCTTGACGAATTCGTTGCCCCATCACTTTGAAATATTTTTATTTTGCGTGAAAACGTGTAAACACAAATTCCATGAAAATTTTAAATACATCATAAAAAACGGATTTTGTTTCATAGTAGATAAAACCATGTAAACCTTGAATAACTGTCAACAAATGCCACATAATACTTGTAATTATAAACTAAGCAAATGGGTGAAGGACCTCGGTACAAGTCATAATATATCAAATTTAAAGGATACAAGGACCGTTTTTCATTTAGTTCAAACAACAATCCATGTGCATTTAATAATTGACAAGGCGAGCATATAATACGTTTTGCAAAATAGAAGTGTGAGAAACATGTCCCAATTTAATTAAAAGTAAAATAGTGTCAAACGACATACGTACGAACCGCATGTGCCAAAGTTCATAAGAAGCTTGTAACTTATGAATTTGAGGATGCCAAAAAGCTTTAGGATTATTATGTACATAGAGACAACTTTCACACCTTCCTTCTGCTAGAACTTCCTTTGTTGTTCCGTCCTAAATATAAAATTGTTAGATACGAGATGCGACATCTATGGTAAAACCAGGTCAACCCTAATCGATACGCACAACTTACACGACTAACAAAACAAAACTGATCATGTCGCGGATGAATCAGAGGGCACGTTATAATAACATAAGAATGATAGTAATTAATAATATGATAGTGGGGCCTTAAAATGTAGAAAACAAGTTACAAGACAAGATGACAAGATTTCCGGTTAACAACACAGTGGACATGACACTCAGATAATGACCTAGGAATTTTGTGGCCTTAACATGTAGCAAACATGTAGCTTTCGATTTTAACGCGAACTATATCATCCAAACATGCATCGCATCACTCTTCAAGCCTAAAAGACTACTAAAATATTAATTTAATATGTTTTAAGCACAAATATAAAAGTGTTTAGGTTTTCGTTATCGTGTGATTCATTTTTAAAACGTATAAACAATACGAAAAACCGCCCGTTTCATGACCGTTTACCGAAGCGAGGAGTGTTTAAAACCCAATAATTATCCTAGCCCTAAATATCTGCCTAATACCTATCTTAAAAATTGAGAAATGTGAAGTCAAATGGTCAAAGGGACACATGGTGCACCCTTGGATTTCCGATTAGACATATGTCCACACACACACGTAGTTTCTTCTTTATAAGGCAAACTCTTTCACCCTTAAACTCATTTATACATATTTGCAAAATTATAACCACAAATTTCAAGCAAGAATTTGAGGTATACAAGGCGTTTCCTAGTTATTAGAAAGCCCTTTTTATGATTAAGAATAGTAAACAAAAAGAAAGAGTGTTCTTATTCCATAAAAAACTAAAGTTTTGGCCATAAGGGTTGTTCAAACTATTAATATGTATAAAAAGTTCATACATGATGTTTCATGTTATATGATTTATGGATAAAAACACAACGTGATTGACAAGCAACGCAACTAAAATTCTAACCGAAGAATACAACCTACAAGGCTGGATTTGTGTTGTTGTGTACATGTTTGTGTTATAAATGGTCTATAGGTGTGGTATCTAGTCTTACTCAGGAATTGGAAGCATAGAAATCGCATGAAGGATCAAGAAATGGAAGGTATAACAACGAAAACTGATTTTTTTTGGCTCTAGAACTTTGTTTAAGCATAATTTGTGGCATGTATATTGTTAGATCATGAAATTTTACAGGGTGATCACATACATTAAAACAGGAGTCTGTACAAAATTTGGAAAAATTTGGAATATCTGAGAAACTTTTAAACATTTATTGATATTTAAAAGCGTTAATTCAAGAAAAATAACAAACATATTCAATAAATCTACAAATTTTGTAGAGAGGCTTTGTTTGGCATACAAATGATCCACAAAAATATGGTATTCATTGGTTATATGTATCGCAAGTCTTATATAAAATTTCCAGAATTTTATTAAATGTGGATATATATACATATATACATACATACATACATACATATATATATATGTATGTAGGGGAGGGTTTAAATGAAACGCTAAATATCGTGAGAACGAATAAGAAACTACTAGAACTTGGTCAAAAACAAGTGAAATTCAAAATTTCTTTTTACAATTGTCATTATTATTCGAATACAATTCTAGAAATATAATTTACACATTGAAATTTACGTGAATTCAGAAATAAAGAAAATTTACACATGTGTAAGTTTTCCATTTACACATGTGTAAATTTGTTATATTTACATATGGGTAAAAAATTTAATAAGAGTGATTTTGAGAGAAGAAATGAATTATTTGATGTTGTAATTTCTTTTTTTTTTGATATGGTATCTTAATAACAATGAGATTTGTATTAAAGAAAATGGTTTTGATTGGTTTGTTAATTTGTTCTCACGGTTCTCGCAATATTTAGTATTCTCATTTAAACCATTCCCTATATATATATGTAGGGTGTGAGTTGGCTACAAAGTCCATTTTTCCTACAAAGTGTAAAAGTCATAAAACACTATAATATCAACCATATAACACACTCAAAACCTACAAATAACAAAGTGAGATTACTAAAGCGCCATATTTGTGGATTTTCTGTTGTGTTTTGGATGATAAGGCTTTGATTATCAAATGAGTAACATTAGTGTGTTTTATGTTGAGTTTTATATTCCTAATTCTACGATAGTGTGTTTGAAGTTTTTATGGACTGCCAGGGTTTGAATATTGTGTTTTAGTGATAATCACTCAGTTATTTGTGGATTTTCAATGTGTTTTATGATTAAAATTGTTGTGTTTTTTTACTCTGTACACTTTGTAGGAAAAATGGACTTTGTAGTCGAACCTACCCTATATATATATATATATATATATATATATATATTAAAACCGGAAAAATAATCGTTTAACAAACCTGGCAGACCTTTTAAGCAGTTCGATGACTTATTGGCTATAATTGGAAAATTTGAGTAAATCCGAACTTTCCTTGGATATTATGTGGGTAATTGGGGTAAATTACACACTTGTTTAGTTAACTCCCAAACTGGAAAAACTAGAACTACCATTTGAGCGAGTTAGCCCGCTCTTAAGCCCAAACTTTCTGTATAAAACAAATCATGTTATATTATTCAACAAATTTCAACATTTTATATGATCATGCCATTATCCTGTCTCCTAAAACAAACAACCGTGACCGGCATGAAAAACGGCGCACAATATCTAAACTTGATTTTGACACTAAGATATTACCCAACGCCATACATTGAGGCTATTAGCCCATTCTTGGATGAATATATCCACATCCGAACCTAGTGTATAGAAATTACCGAGCTGAATGTTGTTTTCCATAACTAACCATACGATATCGATACTAGGATTGGATTAGCGTTACAACCATACTACTATTTTGTGCTTGCATACTACGTGCATACCCTATCAGGTGAGTTTGATTACCCTTTTCTCTAAATTGTTTTACTGAATATTTGGGATGAAAAGCATGTTTATATATGTACATACTTGCACATGAAAATGTGATTTGATGTGAATTATCTGAGTTAGCACTACCACACAGAATGTCCCTACAAACACAAGTGATTAACTATGGGCGATGGATGTGTGAGGATGGGAGAGTGATTATTGCATGTTGGTCAAATAATATTCAAGCGATATGGGGGCAGGGTTGGGGACCTGTTTTCCACCAGTGAAATCTCAGAAGTAGGAGGAACGAATGAGCCATTGACATGAGAAACCGGATTTTGATAAATTAGGATAGGGAGTAATTGGTTCTTCCACAATAGGTAATTTGAGGAGGCCAGTTTGATGGTGATCATGTGCATGATTGTATTCATCAGGAAAGGGGAATCCAATGAAGAACATAACGAGGCCCTTGCAGGGGATTTGTGATAATAGGGGAGAGGAATGGAAGGGTAACCAATGAATGGCTGATACCATGTGTGGTAAATGTCTCCTTACTAAATGTTGTGAAGTGGTATTCTCTAAATAATAGCACAAGTTCCATACATGTACATACAATATGAATAAAATTATCACAGATGTCAACTAGCCCCCTAGTTCTTGAGACATAAATATAGTCTTCATACGACTATGGGGGCTAGTTGACATCTGTGATAATTTTGAAGCTTACGACTTTTGGACCATTTCTTGAATTGCAATGATCTTCTTTGTTTACATTAGGATAGAACTTAAGCTCTCATACCGCATCGTTGTTGTTTATAAATTATAATCACAAACCAAAAATTTGTAGAATATTGAAATGATTACTTTATTGAACAAGAAAAAATTACAAACCAGAGACCTAAGACTACAAATAAAATGACAAAAATTAAATCCTAGAGTTTAGTGGTTAACCCAAACAACTCCATGACCAATGATCTCCTTGTTTGTATCCTCAAATATCAATTAACAAAATACTTCATTCATGTACCCTGCATATGTTTACAGAGTTGGTTGGGCTTTAGCTGGATTTATACCCAACAAGCTATATGGATGCTAATTCAGTGGATTGGCCTTCGATATTATTGTTCCATGTTTCTCAGGCATGTCCAAAGCATCATGTAAAATTTTTGTGTCAATTTCGGGTCAAAATTATTTAGCAATGAGCCCAACATGATAGGGACCATACGGGTTGCAAGTGGCACACTGAGCATATTCTTCATCCGATACCAAACGAAGTTAATTCGAAATCCTGACCTCAGACATCTTGTCTAGAGTCCAAAACCAAGCCCTAAGTCCAAAAATTTTTGTGGCTTGAACACACAAATGTGCCTGCTGGGATGGTGTAAGTGCCAGCAACAAACAAATCCTAGATCATCAAAGGAAATTACATGTTAAGATTGAAATAACAGTGAATTATAAAGAAAAGATGTAACTTTTAAAAAATTACATAATAAAAACGTATCATCAATACCAACGGAAATACTAGAGCATTAACAATTAACACACCAAAAACAAATCCTTTATGTTTGTGTGATTGAACTTGTTTGGGTTTTCTTGCATAATTTTCAAACACACGTCCAATACATCACCTTGCTCGAATTTACCTGTTTGTTGTCTTTCTTCAATTAACTAGTCAATATCCCAAGAACCTTTGAAAAATGACGAGTCATACTTCTCTTGAGCTTTTGTGGATCAATCTTCTTCAACACCGAAAAAATGTCAACAAGATTTGTCTTTCAAGAGTCCTCCATAATGTTGGTAATCACCTCTTTGACTCCTCCCGAAAAATCTTAAATGCACTAGCTTCTTCAGCAACTGCTTGCTAAATTTCGGGACAAAATTTCTTACAACTTGGGGATGATGTGACAACCCGTAATTCCGAGGTTAACACAGTTTATTTAGCGATTATTTGTTTATGTTCGTTTACGTTTTATCTTTCTCGCATCGTACGATTTAGATTGAGTATAATATATACATACATACGTTTTATCTTCACGTCGCGATTACTTAGCATGATACCCAACCTAAACCACACAAATTTCTTTGTGGTCCATGCTGCTTGAGGCCCAAAGAAAACCCATACAACTCTTATAACCCAAACCCCTCCCACGCAACCCATAATTGCAGCCCAAGCCATCAGCCCACTTGAGATTGCGGCCCAACTCCAAACAGACCTAACCGCCCCAAAACCCTATACCATTATGTAAGTATGTATGCTTGTAATATTGATAACTTCCCAAAACCTAAGCTGCGACCCCTAGCTCTCTCCATCTACCTCTTGATATACGAAGAACAAAGGTTCAACATCTGTTCGGTTTCAAGCTTTGACCGATCCACATCACTTCTTTTAATTCGGTAACATCTTTTGTTTGTTAAACCCGGCTGTGTTTTCTGGATTTTTGATGTTGTTCTTAATGATATTTAGTGTTATGAGAATACTTGTGATCTAGGGATTGCTAGAAATTGTGCTTCAATGTGGAATTGGTCGTATAAGTGTTCAATTAGTAACTAGGGTTTTTGTTGTGGATTGAATCTTGCTAATTGCGATGAAGGAGATGATGTAAAGTGTTGATAATCTACTGATATGATGATTACATGTGGTGCTAATGGCTAAAATTCATGCTTGATTGAGGTTATGATCACATATGCGTTTGTATCTTTATTAGAGTTTTGATATTTGCATGATGTTGGGTTAAGTCTTGTTGGTTCTTGATACTTTTAGTGATGAATGATCTAAGTTGATGATAACCTGCTGCTAGCAAAGTATAAGTGTCGTTGTTATTCGCTTAATAGGTTAATGTAACCAATATAACTCGTGTTAGAATGTTAACAACCGAAATTAGGAAGCTGTCTAACAGTTACAACTGACTTTAATCAATTGTAACTGGGTCAGTACAAAACGAAAACACGAGTATCTTGAGCCTAAAACGTGGTATTTCGAAATATGCTTCTAATGGCACTGGAGTCACAATTTTTGGATGTCGTTTGATATTCAAATGAATTATTTTGTTCAGTGGTTAAAGCTGCATTTTTTTGTAAAATTTGTGTATTTTTTTTACGTAATCTCGGTGAATACCTGGAGTTAGGTCACGAAATTTATACAGTGGATGGTCTTTGGTTTCTGTGCGAATCTCCAACTAGAATTACATCAATCTGGTAACCGAAGATTTTTAAATGAACTTTTCCGTAAGCTATAGTCAGAAATTATTGAATCTGATTGCTTCTTGGTAAATGATTTTTTTATAAATTGTTGGTAAAGAGTTAGGCCTTAAAATTTTAACACAAGGCCAACCCCACTGAGGGTTAGTCCCATAAAAAGATCAAAATTTTTACAATATCGTAAGTATGGCAAACGAGCTTCCTAAAACAACCTAATATCAGTGAATTTTGCTATGCATGATTTATAAGCTTATAAGAGTCAAACTTGCTACTTTTAGTGTCCGCACTTGTTTAAAAATTGTATAAATGATATATGACATGTTGTAGGTTATATTATGAATATGTGCATGAAAACCGCAAGATGATATATTATGTGACGACTTATTAGCATGCTAACTGCTAGATACGTGTAAAACTTATAAGATTTGCTTAAACACACTAATACCTCTATGAGTATCATAATAGGTCGTCGTTGACCACATCAACTTATAAAGCATTTAAGTCTTAGCGAGCAAAACTAAGGTGAGTTCACAACTCTTTACTTGAAGCATGCACCCTGGTTGGGGCTACACATTATCCTTGGTTTGGGACAACACATTATCCCTGGTTTGGGACCACACATACTTCCCTGGTTTGGGAACATTATTATCCCTGATTGGGATAGTACTCTTAACTAAACTCAAACTCTATCATGAAACTCTCAACACATTATACCGATTAGCTTGCCGGGTTGGCAGACAGGGTATTAGTTGATAGCGATATTAGGTTCGACAAACCTCCACACCGTACTAGGAGCCTGGCGTGAACTATTGGTCTTTCCTTTTGCATCAATGTGGATAGACAATGAAGGGGGCACAAAAACTTACTACGTCATATTTTAGTATCTACGCGGTTTAGTTGCTTGATGAGGGTTAGCAACCCGAGTCTTGGTTTATAACGCTTTATCATGTGAATTTACTTTATGATTTTCCAAAAACGGTGAACTCATCAATTTTATGTTGACACACTATTGCATGCTTTGCAGGTCGTTAGGTACAACTATGGCAGACGTTGCAATCAGCTGGAGTGTGTGGTTCGTAAAGCCTTATATTTCTTACATTTATTAAATTTGTGGTTTTAAGTTTTTGATAAGTTTACTTTATTTTTCCGCTGTAACATAAACTGTGTTTTGGACATTTAAACTTTATCGCTAGTCATGTTATTAGTTTTTTATAATTTTAAATGGTTGGTTCGACATGATTAGTGTAACACCCTGTAAAATCGTGTCTAATAGTATAGTGACACATGTTGTATTTTAAATATAGTCTAACAAAGACCAATAAGGACTAAAGGCATCAACATGCTCAAATTGAGCCTCTGAGTGACGGTCCGATGTCAACATGCATAAATAACAGCCTCTGGGTGACTGATATGTCAACATGCTTAAAATTTGGCCTCTGAGTGACTGATATGTCAACATGCCCAACCTCTGAGTGACATCGGAGTCAACATGCTTATAATAAGCCTTTGAGTGATCCTTTGCGAAATTCTAATTCTCATATGAGCCACTAGTTGGACGAGAGGAATTAATTCTAAGAATACGTCAATATTGGACAATGGAGGGATTATGTAATACCTCGTAGAATTCATGTTCGGTAATATACCGACACATGTACATACCCTCGAATCGTACTTCAATAAGTTAGCCACTCAACTAACCTTAAACAAGTCCAAAATTCACAAATATTTTTTTACTAACCGTAACCTACGGTCTAAGACTGTAGGCTACGGTCTAATGTTGCTGAAACAAAACATCACAGACCGTAAGCTACGGTCTGCCGACCGTAGCCTACGGCGAGTTCCTGAACCTTTTGATTTTCACCATTTTGACTTTCAGTAAATGACCCAAAGGCCCCTAGACTTTATTATTTTCATATTACTTGATTAAAACAAGTTGTTTCTAGACCTAAACGTCTCTCGATTGAGACAATATAATTTTATTTACCATCCTCGGGCATTCCGCTCTTTTACCAAACCTTTAACTTTACTAGTTTGGTAAAATGAAACCATAAGTATTCGTATCTTCACGTTTAAGCTAGTAAACACTTTTAAGTCGTAAAGACACCTAGTGTGACACCCGTTAACATTTGGTTATTCATACTTTTCTTCAATACATCTCGTGTTGATAGAAAAGAACTAGTTATATCAATTATGTCATTGGATATAAGTAAAGGGACAATTCATGACATTTAATAAAACTATATTTGAGGGACTAAATGTGTTAAAAACCCCAAATCTTTATGAGGAAGCCACCTAGCCTGCACATTGCCACACTTCACCAGCTCTTGACACCTAATTGGACACATGTAATGATCCTACAATACTCCTAACACATGGCTCCATCTCCTTGCACCTTTTACACTATAAATAGGCACTTAAACTCACTTATTCCTTGCTCATTCACTTCTTCTCCTCTCTACTACACTCTTGGAAGTTCCTGACCATTTGGGAGCTTGCTTCTGAGTTCTAAGTTTCCTTTGGATCACTTGTAAGTGCTCCATCTCTGCTCATTTCTTTTTATAGGCTTTTAATAGCCAAAAGTCAAGCATTTTCGACAAATGCCTTGACTTTCGGTTAAGACCATTATGGTCCAGCCATTGTTCAAAATGAACATGGCTAAGTGATCATAATTAGGAAGGTATTATCCCCTTAAAGGGGCACCTCCTAAGGATCACGTTTACTAGGTCAATTGACGGGTCAAAGTTATTGTTTTAAAAAGTCAAAGGGGTCAGATTTCATAAAAATCATAATATGAGTTTATGTGTTGTAAATATGTTTTTGACACTAAAAAAAGTTGGTAATAATTATTAGAACATATGGGAACATGTTCGATCCGTCAATTTCATTCCTAGAGTCGGTTCGCAACCGAGAGTCGCGAAGTTTGACTTATGCTTTGACTTTCGATTCTGACCCGACTTAGATTAGTTAACTTCCGAATTATGGTCACATTATGATCATAATACAATATAACATAACCCTCTGAGGTTATATTACTTGATCATAATCATAATATGAGTTTATGCATAAGTTCCATAAAATGTCAATCTTTGACTAAAATGCCCTTTTTACATAAAACAAGGTTTTAATCAACAATGAACTTGCAAATGAAATATCTACTGATATGTTAATGTAATTAACATATTATGATGATTAATATTCTGATCATAAACTGATGTTAGTATAATATCGTAAACTATACTTTTTAAATGACCAAAATGCCCTTTCGGTGCGTAGTTTGGTCTTAAACCATAAAACACACTTATGTGTGCTATCTTACTGATATTATATCACAAATTAAATACTTTTCCAGAATGTTTATGATCATAACATCAGAATACACGCAAGTTCTTTTTATACGACATATAATTACCAAAACGCCCTTATGAGGCATAATTTCGTTTCTAAACCTTTTCGGGCATATAAGTTGATATCCTACTGATATTACAACTTATTTAAAGTATAATTATATATATAACTTGTTCATGACTCATCCGGTTACCCGATATCGCTTATATGCATACGGTTAAGTATATGTAACTAGTTTACGAAAATTAACCGAAACGGGTTTAACCTTATCATTTTAATCTCAAAATCCAGAATGTTTATAGTTTACCCATATTATATAAGTCAAGGTACTTGTCGGGTTTAAACTACATTCTATCCAATCATCATTTGATCAAGCGTTATACGTTTTGATCTTGTACGCTACTCGGTCTAAGTCTATGACTTAAATAAGGCCGTTAGTATTTAATTGGTTAGCCTATGCCATAATCCAGACTAGAGACTTGCCGGTAAATGCTATCTGCACTTAGTGGTTTTGCGTACGGCTGAATTATTAAAATTAAACGAAGATTAGCTCAGGTAAATACTCTCGACTTATTTCCCCTATATGGGCTTGGATTACGGTAAATTATTACCGCTTGGTCCGAAATGGGATCAATCAAATGCCCGTTGTGGCTAGTATATCCGCATATTCTATTTTAATCAGTTTTGTTTGATAACTTAAACATCAGGGGTTAACTACCGTGTCCTGGATATCCTCGGCTCATTACAGTAGATAATGGCCACGACCTTAGCGAGGGTGTAGGCATACACCCGATAAGACGCTCAAAATGCACACCCACAAGGTTGGGGGAAATGGCTCCTTCGTGAATCCAAAGTGGTGTGTACGTTAATCATGTCTCGGTCTCTGTACTGGGCCCTGTATGTATGAACAAATATGTGAATCTGTTAACAAGGTTGCAAGGCCAACTTTCCCAAGTTTTAAAAGATTTTGTGCCAATGTGCACTTAAAACATTTTTGAAAATGTTTTCTAAATGAGTCAGTTGAGTGTATTTACCAGCGAAAGCTGACGTATTTTCAAAAGACTAAGCTTGTAGGTACAATACGAAAATAGGCTGGAAGTGCTCGGTAGTGATAAGAGGATCTTGCAAATCCTAGACCTGCCAAAGTCTGTTATACATTTTTGTACAATTTACGATCCGCCTGTGGATCCTTCGTTACAAGCCATCTTTACATTATTTTTGTACTTTGAACATTTCGGTTTGTAATAGTAATTTAAATCCAAGACTTCTGCTGTGCTGTGTTCTTTTTTAGTTGACTATGATGATATCAACTTACGTCACGATATTCCCCACCCGGGCCCACCGGTGTTTGGTTGGAAATTCGGGGTGTGACAATTAGTGGCTAGATACTGATCAGTCACACGCCTCGTAGTAGAACTCTGCATGTGGAAATTGTGGGCGTGACAACCTCCTTAAACTCTTTACTTGTATCCTCATACGGATCCGTTAGATCCTTGGAGAAAATAGTTTTGGATACAAGATTCGATGAGGTTCTGAATGCAGCACGACCAACGTCCACATTTTCATTGAAAGACCAGCTTTTTTGGCAGTACGCTATTAGCTCTTGAAGGGAATTGTTTGATTCCTCAAGTATTGTTTGGCTTCAAGGGAATTGTTGGTTCCTCAAGTGTTGTTTGGCTTCAAGGGAATTGTTTGAGAAGCTAATGGAAGTAACAATTCTTCTGAGGGTGCGCCACTTTGTGCAGACATGGAGAAATGAGAGGGAATGTTGGCCGTGGTTATAGGCACTCACCATGTCAGGGACGTAACGGTTGGCAAAAGCAAGGTCTTGCTTTTTTAATACAATTCTATCACCGGAGTGGAGGAGGAAATGAGGACTGTGGTGATCTGACCGAATTGTAAAGACATTATATGTCTACCCTAACCGATGGCGGAAACATCGGAGTTAGATGAAATAGATTGCTCGAGACATCATAACACTATTTGTGACAATATTAAATTCCAAAACTCATTTCATTTCATAAATCAAGTACAAGATAATTCAAATACAACAAAATTCAACAAATTACAACATAAAAAGCCTAACATTCTAGGAGTGTTTCTATGTCGTCCCTACTAGATTCGTCATACTCAACATTTTTAACCTGCAACATGTTAAAAGTATAGTTCAATACAAAAAGTATTGGCGAGTACACATGGCAATTGTATACAAGGTAAGCTAGCATGCAATACTAATTGTCAAACCCAAGTGTCCATAAGAATGAATGTATCACTCGTCACACGAAGTAACGAGACTAAAGTATGAATTAAGAATGAATCAGCTTAAAGACTTAACAATACCCCGAAGGGCATGTGCTATTCCTATAGCGCTATATATGTTAAGTTGGGGCTAGCCAAGTTAATGACAAGACGCATGTATGAATTTAGCATGAACCTAAGCATAACAATAAGCATATATAAGATTGAGTGTATAAAGCATGTAGTGTGTGGATTTGTGTCTTTTGTAAGTTAACATGTTACAACCCAAATTGTGTAAAAAGGGAAATGGGTCAAGTGTACTTACGGTTTTGCAAGCTTCCACTTGGTATTTTCCATGTAGAGTTTGGAGAGTTGGAGGATCACCAAGTTATCCTACAAGAGGAAAACGTGGGTTGGTAACTATTCGGATGATAACGGATGATTATGAATTTAAATACATCAAAGTATGTATACGAGAAAATAACCACCTAGACATAATACTCGTTTTGACACTATGATGCCCGTTCAAGTTGACTGGTTTTCATGGGCTAAGATACCCATTAGAATCGTAACGAGAAGTTAAGTACTTAGGTGATGTAACCCAGCACCATGATGGATAATCATTCGATTATAATCAAGGGTTCGGTTAATGTGTATATATATATTTATATAGTATACGTACTAAGTAAATCATAACAATCATGGAAGTTCATAGAAGTCTTGTTTCAAGAACAAGCTTGGAAGGATACAACACTTGTGGGTTAAAACCGTATCAAAACGGAAAGTTCTTACACTTATGACCTCAAATATGGTGATGTTCCATGTTGGTTTTCCATGGAAAACCTATGGAAACACTCCTAGAGGTGTTGCAAGTGTTAAGAAGAATAAAAGAGTAAGAAAGAGAGGGAAAGGTGAGTTAGAACTCACTTGAAAGTCTTGAACTTTCAGATTTGAGAGAGAGCTTTAGAGAGAGAGAGAGAGAGAGAAGTGTTTGAAGTGTGAAATGAGAGTGGGAGAAGGTGAGTATTTATAGTTGATGTTAGAGGGTGAGTTAGGTGAGTGCATTTAATGTAAGAAACACAAACTTGACCAATCCATGAGCTAGAAACAATATTCTCCGGATTATGCCCCTCTCGCGGGCCGCGAGAGAGTGAAGGAAAGGCGGTCGTGGGCCGCGACCGATCTGAATCCGGAATTTGTTTGCCTTTATGTTACTTTTAGCCCCTCAACTTTGGTTTTCCCGTATTTTATATTAAAACTTGATATTTTTGTATATTTTTAGGTATATAACGTATTTGTAAGTATGCTTTAGGCAACGAGAATGTATGAATGAATAATTGTACGTATAACAAGTATCGGTTTGCATGTATTTAACGATTGAATGCATGTAAGACAAGTATGTATCAAGTATGGATTTCATTACGATTCAAGTCTCAGATTACAAGATTGGAAAAGAAATACGAATACGATACGAATAAAGTTTTCAAAAATAGAAATACGATTACACCTTTTAATTAAGGAAAGTATGAAAAAACGAGGTGTTACATTATAGGGCCATGGATTTTCGCTAGTTTGTCTAGCGACTACCGACTGGTGTGGTCGGTCTCCCAGCAAGTGGAGGTTTCCTATGATCGACAACCATGTTGGGCCTGGAGGTAAGTTCTTCGGTATGCTGAGCCCCAAAACTCAGGTAAGTATGTAAGATTGGAGAAGAGTACACAATTATAAGAAATTCCGTTATCATTGGATGTGTGTGTTTTACGAAGGATATTATATTTATACTTCTATTGAGGGACATCAAGACAACTCCCACATTCTTGAAAGCCTTACATTATTTAAAGTTGTTATTATGTAAAGAAACAAAACGTTATTTCATGAACAAAAATTGCCAGCAGTCTTGAGTCTTTGTTTTGTTTGCATTCAGTTTTCAGTATTCGATTAATAAAAGAAAGAAACCTTTGGCCTTGAGTTTATTCTTGTTCTTCTTCATTACTAACTCTTGAGTCTTGTTTTGTTTGCATTCAGTTTTCAGTATTCGATTAATAAAAGTTAGAAACCTTTGGCCGT
Source organism: Scalesia atractyloides (assembly GCA_947069175.1). Classification (NCBI taxonomy): domain Eukaryota; kingdom Viridiplantae; phylum Streptophyta; class Magnoliopsida; order Asterales; family Asteraceae; genus Scalesia; species Scalesia atractyloides. The sequence goes on from CAMTDV010000027.1 coordinate 27,376,074, forward strand.
GAGTATTCCCTGGTTATTCGGCGGTTCAAAGTTATCCGTTAGGTCCTCTTTTTAGTTGATTTAAGTTTTGAATAATTCTAGATGATAGGTCGTTATCATCTGCGAAGTTTCAGTAGTTAGCCGTTTGTTTGTTCTCTATTCAATAACTCTTGAGTCTTGTTTTGTTTGCATTCAGTTTTCAGTTCGGTTAATGAAACCTTTGGCCTTGAGTTTATTCTTGTTCTTCTTCATTACCAAATATAGTTCTGTTGTTATCACTGAGTTCTTCAGGATAGACATGGTGCGTTTAGAAGACTCGCAATGAAAAGTTGTTCAATGGTTATGATACACACCCTAACAACATTGTTGAAGAGATCAAAACATACATGTTCTTATTCTTTTCTTAGATTGGAATCAATGGTTTGATAACATGACACTACCAGAAACTTTCCTACGCACTTTTCCGTCACAAATGCGTCACAAATTTGCGACAAAACTTAGTGTTGAAAAAAACCCCTTGGAAACCATTTACTACGCAATCATGATGCATTTTAGTTCTGCCTAATCGACATTCTTATGTGTTTTTATTGGTTCTAGCTCTTGTTAGCTCTATGTTGTATAATTTTTTATTATTAATTAAACTCACAAAACATTTTTTTACAAGCAAAATTGTCAACAGCCTTGATTGTGTTTATAACTTTCAAAATAGACTTTTAATTAATTTCATGTCACATAAAACTGTCTTAGAATGTACTTCACAAAAGAGGAATTGTTAAACCCATGATTTGGAAATGGATTATTGAGAAAAATACCACATGTACTGTATATTCAAGCTAGATACTTTCAGATAAAAATAGAATCTATTTCCAAAATTCATGTGGTTTCCTGGATTGACTTGGACCCATAAAAATCTGTACCAAAGTCGTTATATTTGAATTGGGGGCAGTTTTTGTTGAACTGTGAGCACTTTAGACCCTTGGGTGTGCGTTCGGGAATGCCAAGCCATCGGGGTGCAGGCGTGGAGGGGGACCCTGACAAGGAACACCCCCCGTCCCATGTTCGGTGCACTCAGTGGCGGATCTAACCCTATTTTATAGGTTTACATGAACCCATTCGGCTTGGAGAAAAATGGAAAAAAATTAGTGAGAATCTTGTGTGATTTGAAAAAATATATAGTGGGAATCTATCATAACGAATCCACTTGAAAAAGTTCATGTATTCGCCACCGGGTGCACTTGGGAGACTCCATATAGTCTTACAGTTGAATTTGGGAAACGTCTTTGTTGAACTGGGACCCACAAGACTTTGGAATCGGAGAAAAGAAAAGTAACTTCCAGATTTAAGTTTTGATTATTTTTTCAAGTTAAAAAACTGAATAACTTCCCCTCTACGATTGTTTGACCTGCAGTCCTTGTTGAATTCTTAGTCTTGACTTTTGAGATTTGTGTTTTTAGTTTTAACTTCCAGGTTCCACTTTACATACATTTATTCTAACATTCGTCAAAAAACGGGTTTTCAAAACCCGGTTCGTTTATTAACCGAACATCCAGTTAAAATTTTCGTTGCATGTTTAAGGCTCAAACTAATTTTAAACAATACATAATTAATAAACATTTTAGAATTTAAAAACTATAATTATTAAAAATTAAAAATTAGTGCAAAAAAAATAATAACAAGCTGCCGGGTTTCGAACCCGGGTCAGCTAGTTCACCAAACAACCACAACACCACTCCGCCACACGCTGCCTTTGGTTAATATACTGAAACAATTAATACTTAAAGCAAAACTTAAATTCAAAAACCAGGTATCAGCGCGGCGGAACTCGCAATCACCGGAAAATCCGGCAATCCGTGAGTTCCGCCATTATTTCTTTTGACTATAACGCTATAACCGTCGACGACATCGGTTATAACCGATGACTAGCCCCAATTCCAGTCGTAACCGTCGATGATTGACCGAAACCAAACCTCACCCTAACAGCCTATAAATACAGGGCTAAATTCCTCACTCCAATTCGTTTATCAATCTCAAACTCACTCTGAAAAACCTCGCTGTAAGTCGCCGGAAATTTTCTGCAACTCGCCGGAATTCTCTGCAAGTCGCCGGAAAACCTAACCCATTTCATTTCTTTGCCTTACTCTAAAATAGGACTTATAGAGCTCAGACAGAAAGCACCGCACTCACCTCAAACTTCCTGTAGATCCTCTGTCGCAAGTTACCCGTCGCCGGAAAAGTTTCAGTCACCGGAAATTCGTCGGAAATCACACCTGTTCGGTACAACATCCTTAAAACCTTTCTGTTTAAATTAATTTCGTTAATCAGTAATACTCAATTAACTAATTCAACAAGAATTATTGATTAAACAGTCGAGTTGATTCACTGGTTTCATAAACTGAAGAAGATGAAGCACTGTTAATATATAAGTTTAATTTAAAACAGATTTTTAAACGGGTTAGACACACAGTCCAGTGGTGGACTGTGTGCAATTTTAAACCACACGTCCCGAGTTCGATTCGTGCACTCAACCGGTTTCTGATGATAAATCTCAATTTTTTTAAAAGACCCAGAACACCTTCCAGTTAGTATTTAAATTTAATAAAAACCAATATTCTAACCAGGTTAGACACACAGTCCAGTGGTGGACTGTGTGCAAAGTTAAACCACAGGTCCCGAGTTCGAATCCTGCTTCTGTAACCGGTTCTGGCAATTATCAAGTTTTTAAATAAAGACAGAAATGAATTAATCTAATTTGTATATATATATAATTAAAAACGAGATTATTTCGGGTTAGACACGTAGCTCAGTTGGTAGAGCTGCGTGCACGCAACCGATAGGTCACGAGTTCGAACCTCACTCAGCGCACATAATAAACACAATCAGACCGGTCAACGGTCAAAGTCAACGGTCAACATTTTTTTTATCTATTTATTTAATCAGAAAATTATTTAAAAATACTTAAAAATAATATTTTTAAAGTTAGAAAATGTCCTTAAACTCACAAAAATAAATCTAGAAATCCTATTAAGGTTATGAATTAAAAATCTCAAATAAAATCCATTTATTTACCGAACCATTATGTTATTATTTAGGTTAGTTTCTCTCGTGGTTAAATCAAAATTCATGCGCATTCATCATCAATCCAAGAAAACGCAACCACTGTGAGTGAATTCTTACAAATTCCCCTTTTTATTCATGTTTTGGGGTGTATCATGTGTCGCTTAAATTTAATTCGCTTATTCAAACTCGTGCTATACCATTATATGATCTAAACTTAGAATGTAAATATTGTTTGTTGTGATGTATTACATATTGTCAAGTTGTATGCAAATTATTCATTAGGCCCATCAGTTCCTCGTGGGAGACGAGTTGAACAACGCGTGCCTCAAAAACATTCATTAGGCCCATCAGTTCGTTGAACAACGCGTGCCTCAAAACTCATTCATTAGGCCCATCAGTTCCTCGTGGGAGACGAGTTGAACAACGCGTGCCTCAAAAACAATCATTTGGTGTATGTGTGTGCAATATTTAATATTATGTGTTTTGTGAATAAATTTACATCTACATTTACTCATATGTGGTTATGCACTTTATTTTATAATTGATTCAATAAACACGTTTAAATGTTTTCATAGGATTCACTCGCCAACTTTTTGTTGACCCAAAACCCTATTTTTACACATGATACAGGTGGACAGGTTGAAGCAAGGAACACATAGGAAATTGCCTTAGAAGAAAAATAATGAAGTCTAGAAAGATGTATAGAACATGTTGTACTTGTATGATTTGATTGTATGAACTCCTTTAAATTGTAATAATAAATATGAAACATTATAATAAATGTAATGAGCTTTGATGAAAACCCAATCATGCCCCGATCACCTTTTTCCGCTGCGGGACGGGGTGTGACATTTATTAGTTTGATTGTTTGTATTAATATGTTCCTTTATATTTATGTTAATTTTTCTGTTCGTATATGTTAAGCTTTTTATTTGTTAATCGTTTGGAAATGAAAACATCATCTTTAAATGAAAAGATAACTGATGATTTTCCGGATGCATTTTTTAACCGAACCCATTTTTTGTCCTTCCAACCCAAATTCTTGTATTCGTCACTAGTATAGAGAATCAAAATTATTGTTTCAATAAATCAAAGGACATGTGTAACTGAATATTATGCTTGAGATAAACCGATGTGTAAGGAGTAATAACCAAAGTTTATAGATTATAGAAATGTTAAAGCTTGAAATCTTGTCGCAGTATGGTGGGATCTTGATAGACACTTAAGGGGTTAGACTCAAAAGAGAAGAGGTGGAAAATAGAAGCGCACATTTGGGTGAATTTTCTCATAGTTAAATTCAACTCCTCAAAAAGTATTTAAGCAAACAAATAACTTGGAATTCAGAAACGAATCTTAAAAACTAGAAACAATTAAGTAGGATCATGTCGTTTAGGAAACGAAATAGTGAAGAGTAGTTTCGCAAATGTAGGCAAATTGTTGCTTATTAACGATACCAAATTGGGAGATTTTCCCTCCTGGGCCAATCGGCTCGTATGGTGGCCTGGCCCGCCTTTCAGCCCGATATCATATATAGTTTTCTATGCCGCCCCTTGAATATTGACTTTGTCCTAGAAGCTGACATCAAACCATCCGTAAGTAAGTAGTTTGCATATCATTCAGAGTTTCCAAGAAGCCTTAGAAATGTCTCGGCCCATCCATTTAACTAGAAGTTCACGTTGTCCCTCAACATTCTTCCTTTACGGACTTGTAAAATGGTCTCACGCTCATAAATACTTCGTACAGGTTCGGATTTCTGATATGATGGAAGTTCCTCCGACTGAACTTAGTTTTGCTTTATATAAGTAGGGAATCATAAAAAACGAGTGTATTTTGATCTACTTGGGAAAATCCAGCCTATAGGCAACCGAAACAATCCTGTTCAAAGTTTTAAAAGGTCCAAAAATTGCATGGCAAGGTTTTTACTTTTACGGCATGCAACTAAACTTTGCCAATAGTTACGGAACTTCAAATAAACATATTCACTAACCTTGAATATACATTGTTGTGCATGACCCAAAGTTGTTTTGAGAAAGCCCAATATTCTTTGATTTTCAAAATGGGAATATCAATATAAGTCATGTTATGTCACATGGTTTGTAATCGTGTATTGCAATGTGTCCTTGGCCATGAACTACATTGACCTAAGTCATATTAATGGCGGTATGATGACTACTATTGTACCAAAATTTCACAAGATACAAATAGTGTTGGCAACAAGTTGGTTTATAATGAACGAAGGCCCGTAAATATGCTTTCAAAGAAGGAATTCCTACTTTCATTTCCCCATCACTCTACGGGTGATAGGCACTCGAATGAAAAATTTTAGGGCCAATTTGTTTAAACAATTGAGTCCAAAATCAACTGGTATACAATAAACTTTGGCAAACTGTGCAACCTATAAATGTCCCTTATAAATAATGCGGCCATAAATTGTTGCTTTAAAATGAGTCGGTAAGGCCAAGAAATGAGAAAATTTCAAAAAATTATCTTCAATAACCCATCTGGTTGTTCTTTCGTTGAAAGGCGACAAGTGATGAAATCTAAGGACAAGTCATCTCACGGTTCAGCCGGAATTGGTAAGGGAAGAAACTCATAAGGCCTATGCGTTGTATACTTTGTAGTTTGGCATGTTGTGCAATTCTTGACAAATGTCATAAGATCATATTTTAGATTGGACCAAAGAAAATGTGAAGCAATACGACGTGGGTTGTTGTGACTCCCGAATGAACACCAATAGGTGACCCATGAAATACTTCGTACTGTGTGTTCCACAAAGAATGGATTTTCCGAATAAACAATCGGTGACTGCCACACCATGCCAAGGCGGAAATCATAGGGATGCAACTAAAAAGGTTTATGGAACATATGATTAAGCAAATACTTACATGAGACTGATTCCGAAACTTTTACAAATCATTTTACAATCTCAAATCCTTTGGATTCAAAAACAAGCCTACACATATCGGCTAATAAGGAAACTCCTTTAGATTCAAAAACTGTGACACTCTGTCTTGAATTAGACACATGAGAAACATGCTAAAAATCGGCAATAAAACGTTGGTTAGTTCACAAGTTTAAAATCTCGTTGACAATCATTTCTCCATTTGGAGAATATATACATAGCCAATGAAATTTGTGAGAGATCAATGCCTAGCTAAGACAATGACAGATTTGACATCATGAGTCTATAACCAACCCTCGAGGAGAATGTGCCTCGTACATTGCACAATCAAGACAATGTTAAATATAGTTGGACACATATGCGCTCTTTTATCATATATATATTTTGGTTAGAGAGACTAACCAAGAGTGGGGGTGTCAAACCCAATAGGAAGTCCTGGGGAACCCTACTCTTAGGTCTATGGACCCTATATGACATATGTTATGAAATGTAATCTATACGTGCAGCGTATAGATTTGCCTTAGATTTGAAGTTGTGGCTTTTACATCCCTATTTTTACAAGAGTAACACTGAAACTTATGTTTATACACATGAAACTTTATTTCGGGTCCACTAAGCTAAACACACGAACTCACTCAACCTAGTGTTGACAAAATTATTTTTAAGCATGTGTTCATGTACCCAATTTTGGCTACACGTGGAACAAGCAACTGCGGCTCGGGATGATGACGACGGGCGTGTATATAACGATCTACGTGGAACCTTGGACCTCAACCACAAAGTATTAAAGAGGATAGTACTTACCTTGATGGTTAGATGTTAGCTTAAGTTAATTTATATTTATGGTTAGAATACTTGTAATGAATCCAAGTGTAAACCATTCTGTATTAATGTATAGTCATTTCATTTTCTGCAACTCGCCGGAATTCTCTGCAACTCGCCGGAATTCTCTGCAAGTCGCCGGAAAACCGAACCCATTTCATTTCTTTGCCTTACTCTAAAATAGGACTTCTAGAGCTCAGACAGAAAGCACCGCACTCACCTCAAACTTCCTGTAGATCCTCTGTCGCAAGTTACCCGTCGCCGGAAAAGTTTCAGTCACCGGAAATTCGTCGGAAATCACACCTGTTCGGTACAACATCCTTAAAACCTTTCTGTTTAAATTAATTTCGTTAATCAGTAATACTCAATTAACTAATTCAACAAGAATTATTGATTAAACAGTCGAGTTGATTCACTGGTTTCATAAACTGAAGAAGATGAAGCACTGTTAATATATAAGTTTAACTTAAAACAGATTTTTAAACGGGTTAGAGACACAGTCCAGTGGTGGACTGTGTGCAATTTTAAACCACACGTCCCGAGTTCGATTCGTGCACTCAACCGGTTTCCGGTGATAAATCTCAATTTTTTTAAAAGACCCAGAACACCTTCCAGTTAGTATTTAAATTTAATAAAAACCAATATTCTAACCAGGTTAGACACACAGTCCAGCGGTGGACTGTGTGCAAAGTTAAACCACAGGTCCCGAGTTCGAATCCTGCTTCTGTAACCGGTTCTGGCAATTATCAAGTTTTTAAATAAAGACAGAAATGAATTAATCTAATTTGTATATATATATATATAATTAAAAACGAGAATATATCGGGAGACACGTAGCTCAGTTGGTAGAGCTGCGTGCACGCAACCGAGAGGTCACGAGTTCGAACCTCACTCAGCGCACATAATAAACACAATCAGACCGGTCAACGGTCAAAGTCAACGGTCAACATTTTTTTATCTATTTATTTAATCAGAAAATTATTTAAAAATACTTAAAAATAATATTTTTAAAGTTAGAAAATGTCTTAAACTCACAAAAATAAATCTAGAAATCCTATTAAGGTTATGAATTAAAAATCTCAAATAAAATCCATTTATTTACTGAACCATTATGTTATTATTTAGGTTAGTTTCTCTCGTGGTTAAATCCAAATTCGTGCGCATTCATCATCAATCCAAGAAAATGCAACCACTGTGAGTGAATTCTTACAAATTCCCCTTTTTATTCATGTTTTGGGGTGTATCATGTGTCGCTTAAATTAATTCGTTTATTCAAACTCGTGCTATACCATTATATGATCTAAACTTAGAATGTAAATATTGTTTGTTGTGATGTATTACATATTGTCAAGTTGTATGCAAATTATTCATTAGGCCCATCAGTTCCTCGTGGGAGACGAGTTGAACAACGCGTGCCTCAAAAACATTCATTAGGCCCATCAGTTCGTTGAACAACGCATGCCTCAAAACTCATTCATTAGGCCCATCAGTTCCTCGTGGGAGACGAGTTGAACAACGCGTTCCTCAAAAACAATCATTTGGTGTATGTGTGTGCAATATTTAATATTATGTGTTTTGTGAATAAATTTACATCTACATTTACTCATATGTGGTTATGCACTTTATTTTATAATTGATTCAATAAACACGTTTAAATGTTTTCATGGGATTCACTCGCCAACTTTTTGTTGACCCAAAACCCTATTTTTACACATGATACAGGTGGACAGGTTGAAGCAAGGAACACATAGGAAATTGCCTTAGAAGAAAAATAATGAAGTCTAGAAAGATGTATAGAACATGTTGTACTTGTATGATTTGATTGTATGAACTCCTTTAAATTGTAATAATAAATATGAAAAATTATAATAAATGTAATGAGCTTTGATGAAAACCCAATCATGCCCAGATCACCTTTTTCCGCTGCGGGTCGGGGTGTGACATTTATTAGTTTGATTGTTTGTATTAATATGTTCCTTTATATTTATGTTAATTTTTCTGTTCGTATATGTTAAGCTTTTTATTTGTTAATCGTTTGGAAACGAAAACAACATCTTTAAATGAAAAGATAACTGATGATTTTCCGGATGCATTTTTTAACCCAACCCATTTTTTGTCCTTCCAACCCAAATTCTTGTATTCGTCACTAGTATAGAGAATCAAAATTATTGTTTCAATAAATCAAAGGACATGTGTAACTGAATATTATGCTTGAGATAAACCGATGTGTAAGGATTAATAACCAAAGTTTACAGATTATAGAAATGTTAAAGCTTGAAATCTTGTCGTAGTATGGTGGGATCTTGATAGACACTTAAGGGGTTAGACTCAAAAGAGAAGAGGTGGAAAATAGAAGCGCACATTTGGGTGAATTTTCTCATAGTTAAGTTCAACTCCTCAAAAAGTATTTAAACAAACAAATAACTTGGGAATTCAGAAACGAATCTTAAAAACTAGAAACAATTAAGTAGGATCATGTCGTTTAGGAAACGAAATAGTGAAGAGTAATTTCGCAAATGTAGGCAAATTGTTACTTATTAACGATACCAAATTGGGAGATTTTCCCTCCTGGGCCAATCGGCTCGTATGGTGGCCTGGCCCGCCTTTCAGCCCGATATCATATAGTTTTCTATGCTGCCCCTTGAATATTGACTTTGTCCTAGAAGCTGACATCAAACCATCCGTAAGTAAGTAGTTTGCATATAATTCAGAGTTTCCAAGAAGCCTTAGAAATGTCTCGGCCCATCCATTTAACTAGAAGTTCACGTTATCCCTCAACATTCTTACTTTACGGACTTGTAAAATGGTCTCACGCTCATAAATACTTCGTACAGGTTCGGATTTCTGATATGATGGAAGTTCCTCCGACTGAACTTAGTTTTGCTTTATATAAGTAGGGAATCATAAAAAACGAGTGTATTTTGACCTACTTGGGCAAATCCAACCTATAGGCAACCGAACCAATCCTGTTCAAAGTTTTAAAAGGTCCAAAAATTGCATGGCAAGGTTTTTACTTTTACGGCATGCAACTAAACTTTGCCAATAGTTACGGAACTTCAAATAAACATATTCACTAACCTTGAATATACATTGTTGTGCATGACCCAAAGTTGTTTTGAGAAAGCCCAATATTCTTTGATTTTCAATAAGGGAATATCAATATAAGTCATGTTATGTCACATGGTTTGTAATCGTGTATTGCAATGTGTCCTTGGCCATGAACTACATTGACCTAAGTCATATTAATGGCGGTATGATGACTACTATTGTACCAAAATTTCACAAGATACAAATAGTGTTGACAACAATTTGGTTTATAATGAACGAAGGCCCGTAAATATGCTTTCAAAGAAGGAATTCCTACTTTCATTTCCCCATCACTCTACGGGTGATAGGCACTCGAATGAAAAATTTTAGGGCCAATTTGTTTAAACAATTGAGTCCAAAATCAACTTGTATACAATAAACTTTAGCAAACTGTGCAACCTATAAATGTCCCTTATAAATAATGCGGCCATAAATTGTTGCTTTAAAATGAGTCGGTAAGGCCAAGAAATGATAAAATTTCAACAAATTATCTTCAATAACCCATCTGGTTGTTCTTTCGTTGAAAGGCGACAAGTGATGAAATCTAAGGACAAGTCATCTCACGGTTCAGCCGGAATTGGTAAGGGAAGAAACTCATAAGGCCTATGCGTTGTATACGTTGTAGTTTGGCATGTTGTGCAATTCTTGACAAATTTCATAAGATCATATTTTAGATTGGACCAAAGAAAATGTGAAGCAATACGACGTGGGGTTGTTGTGACTCCCGAATGAACACCAATAGGTGACCCATGAAATACTTCGTACTGTGTGTTCCACAAAGAATGGATTTTCCGAATAAACAATTGGTGACTGCCACACCATGCCAAGGCGGAAATCATAGGGATGCAACTAAAAAGGTTTATGGAACATATGATTAAGCAAATACTTACATGACACTGATTCCGAAACTTTTACAAATCATTTTACAATTTCAAATCCTTTGGATTCAAAAACAAGCCTACACATATCGGCTAATAAGGAAACTCCTTTAGATTCAAAAACTGTGACACTCTGTCTTGAATTAGACACATGAGAAACATGCTAAAAATCGGCAATAAAACGTTCGTTAGTTCACAAGTTTAAAATCTCGTTGACAATCATTTCTCCATTTGGTTAATGTATACATAGCCAATGAAATTTGTGAGAGATCAATGCCTTGCTAAGACAATGACAGATTTGACATCATGAGTCTATAACCAACCCTCGAGGAGAATGTGCCTCGTACATTGCACAATCAAGACAATGTTAAATATAGTTGGACACATATGCGCTCTTTTATCATATATATATTTTGGTAAGAGAGACTAACCAAAAGTGGGGGTGTCAAACCCAACAGGAAGTCCTGGGGAACCCTACTCTTAGGTCTATGGATCCTATATGACATATGTTATGAAATGTAATCTATACGTGCAGCGTATAGATTTGCCTTAGATTTGAAGTTGTGGCTTTTACATCCCTATTTTTACAAGAGTAACACTGAAACTTATGTTTATACACATGAAACTTTATTTCGGGTCCACTAAGCTAAACACACGAACTCACTCAACCTAGTGTTGACAAAATTATTTTTAAGCATGTTTTTATGTACCCTATTTTGGCTACACGTGGAACAAGCAACTGCGGCTCGGGATGATGACGACGGGCGTGTATATAACGATCTACGTGGAACCTTGGACCTCAACCACAAAGTATTAAAGAGGATAGTACTTACCTTGATGGTTAGATGTTAGCTTAAGTTAATTTATATTTATGGTTAGAATACTTGTAATGAATCCAAGTGTAAACCATTCTGTATTAATGTATAGTCATTTCATTTTCTGCAACTCGCCGGAATTCTCTTCAACTCGCCGGAATTCTCTGCAAGTCGCCGGAAAACCGAACCCATTTCATTTCTTTGCCTTACTCTAAAATAGGACTTCTAGAGCTCAGACAGAAAGCACCGCACTCACCTCAAACTTCCTGTAGATCCTCTGTCGCAAGTTACCCGTCGCCGGAAAAGTTTCAGTCACCGGAAATTCGTCGGAAATCACACCTGTTCGGTACAACATCCTTAAAACCTTTCTGTTTAAATTAATTTTGTTAATCAGTAATACTCAATTAACTAATTCAACAAGAATTATTGATTAAACAGTCGAGTTGATTCACTGGTTTCATAAGCTGAAGAAGATGAAGCACTGTTAATATATAAGTTTAATTTAAAACAGATTTTTAAACGGGTTAGACACAGAGTCCAATGGTGGACTGTGTGCAATTTTAAACCACACGTCCCGAGTTCGATTCGTGCACTCAACCGGTTTCCGGTGATAAATCTCAATTTTTTTAAAAGACCCAGAACACCTTCCAGTTAGTATTTAAATTTAATAAAAACCAATATTCTAACCAGGTTAGACACACAGTCCAGCGGTGGACTGTGTGCAAAGTAAAACCACAGGTCCCGAGTTCGAATCCTGCTTCTGTAACCGGATCTGGCAATTATCAAGTTTTTAAATAAAGACAGAAATGAATTAATCTAATTTGTATATATATATATAATTAAAAACGAGATTATTTCGGGTTAGACACGTAGCTCAGTTGGTAGAGCTGCGTGCACGCAACCGAGAGGTCACGAGTTCGAACCTCACTCAGCGCACATAATAAACACAATCAGACCGGTCAACGGTCAAAGTCAACGGTCAACATTTTTTTTATCTATTTATTTAATCAGAAAATTATTTAAAAATACTTAAAAATAATATTTTTAAAGTTAGAAAATGTCCTTAAACTCACAAAAATAAATCTAGAAATCCTATTAAGGTTATGAATTAAAAATCTCAAATAAAATCCATTTATTTACCGAACCATTATGTTATTATTTAGGTTAGTTTCTCTCGTGGTTAAATCAAAATTCATGCGCATTCATCATCAATCCAAGAAAACGCAACCACTGTGAGTGAATTCTTACAAATTCCCCTTTTTATTCATGTTTTTGGGTGTATCATGTGTCGCTTAAATTAATTCGCTTATTCAAACTCGTGATATACCATTATATGATCTAAACTTAGAATGTAAATATTGTTTGTTGTGATGTATTACATATTGTCAAGTTGTATACAAATTATTCATTAGGCCCATCAGTTCCTCGTGGGAGACGAGTTGAACAACGCGTGCCTCAAAAACATTCATTAGGCCCCTCAGTTCGTTGAACAACGCGTGCCTCAAAACTCATTCATTAGGCCCATCAGTTCCTCGTGGGAGACGAGTTGAACAACGCGTGCCTCAAAAACAATCATTTGGTGTATGTGTGTGCAATATTTAATATTATGTGTTTTGTGAATAAATTTACATCTACATTTACTCATATGTGGTTATGCACTTTATTTTATAATTGATTCAATAAACACGTTTAAATGTTTTCATAGGATTCACTCGCCAACTTTTTGTTGACCCAAAACCCTATTTTTACACATGATACAGGTGGACAGGTTGAAGCAAGGAACACATAGGAAATTGCCTTAGAAGAAAAATAATGAAGTCTAGAAAGATGTATAGAACATGTTGTACTTGTATGATTTGATTGTATGAACTCCTTTAAATTGTAATAATAAATATGAAACATTATAATAAATGTCATGAGCTTTGATAAAAACCCAATCATGCCCCGATCACCTTTTCCGCTGCGGGTCGGGGTGTGACAGATTGGTATCAGAGCTTTTGACTATAGGGATATAGGATAGGTTTTGACTATAGGGATATAGGATAGGTTATTAGACCCTTAGAGCCTATACTATAGTTGATTAGATTTTAATTGTTTATGTGGTTACATGCAAACTCATGATGTTATTTGTTTCATATTTATTACATACACAAATGCATGCAAACACTTCCAATATTATATTTTGTGATACTTAATGAATCATACTTATAGTCGAACATAACATGCTTACATATACAATCATCACGCATATTTCAATGTTCACATATTCAAATCATCCTACTTCCGTATTTCAAGATTTTGTCACATTTTTCAATTTTTTTTCAATCTCATCAAAGTGAGTTCTACAACGGGCATGTAGTAACTGTAAGGGTACGAGTACCGGTAGTCGGAACGTTCTGTCTAGGTTGGCATTCGTATAAATCCAATATAACGGACCAGTTGATTGAGCCTTGATCGCACAGACATTTATCATAGGCCGTCCGTTCCCCATTACCTATGAGCGTGAACGTGACGTTGCCAACATATACAGTATCATTCATGTTATACATTCATGCAAGTTGGTTTGTTATTGTATGTTATTGTTTGTTGTTGTTATTGTTAGTGTATGATTATTTACGTTTGCTCACATATGATTATTGCACAATTTTCCATAATAAATATAACAAGAAATCAATAATAAATGTTTTTCTAACAAGGTTCACTCGCCAACTTATGTTGACCCAAAAACCTTCATTTTTACACATGATACAGGTGATCCAGCTGCAGCAAGAAACATATAGGGTGGCTTAGAAGAATAAACCGGTTTAGACTTTGGATTGTTTAGTTGATTATCTTCTTTGTATTGTATGAACATGTTTGGAATATTGAGGATGTAATTTTGAATTTAATAAATATGAAACATATTAGTAAATATCATGAGCTTTGGTGATAACCCAATTATGCCCCGACTCTTATTCCGCTGCGGGTCGGGGTGTGACAGATTGGTATCAGAGCCATGACTATAGGGATATAGGATAGGTTATTAGACCCTTCGAGCCTATACTATAGTTGATTAGAATTTTTAAATTTTTTTTTTGTGTGTTAAATGCAAAATTCATGATGTTTATATGTTTTATGTTTAATGTTACATTCAATGTTATGCAAGCATGTTCATAAGTACATAATATTATACAATGCCTATCATGAATCATATTCTCATAACATATCATATCCATGAAAGCACACACCACATCATTTCCATGATTTTTTTTGCAATGATTTTTGTATTTTCAAATCACATCAAAGTGAGTTCTCATGACGGGCATGTAGTAACTGGAAGGGTACAAGTACCGGTAGTCGGAACGTCCTGTCTACGCTTGGCATTCGTATAAATCCAAAATAAAGGACCAGTTTGCCTACCTGGGGACTAACGATGAGAGTACGAAGGACCTATTAGGCCAAAGCATGCTATACCAAACGTCGTGTGAGCTAACCCCACTTTGAGTTGTCATTGTGTCTACACCTGGACACCTTCCGACCATACATCTCGTAAACATATTTCATGGTTTTCATTCGGGTGATGCGAGTGTTAAACCGCCAATACCAATGTGAATCCTACTAAGCCAGTAGCCATGGGGGCCCACATGACTATACAGGTGAAGGTATGAGGGACATTTGAGGCCCAACATGAGCAAACCCAAGACATCCTATGGAAGTAGTTTCATTATTGATGTTTATGTTATTTTTATTTTTTTTAAGACACATGACACCTAAAAAGACTCCATAAACTCACAATCTTCTTATGAATATTCCTGTAGATGTCGGCTAGGCAACAACGAGGGGGTAGAAGATCAGGAAGGTCAAACGAACGCTTGGCCACCCAAATCGCAAAACAAATGGCCGCGGTGCTTCCTGATATTGTAGTTCAAGTCCAACAAGCTCTCGCCGCAAATCCCAACAATCCTCCCCAGCAAGAAGACCAGAACATCGGCAACCCTCCTTCCAAAAAGTGCTCATATAAACATTTCAAGTCTTGCGATCCTCCAAAATTTGAAGGGACCGAAGGTGTCACTGCTCTCCTCCACTGGTTTGAGGAAATGAAAACATCTTCCTCAACTGCGATTGTCCCGAGGATCGCAAGGTACGTTACGCAACCGGGAGGCTATTTGGGGTAGCTCTTACCTGGTGGAATACTGAAAAGGGTAAGAGAGGAATCGAAGATGCAATGGCCTTAACGTGGGAGGAGTTAAGGGAAATCATGACGAGACGCTTCTGTCCTAGAAGCGAGATCAAAAGTTAGAGGATGAATTTCATTCGTTGAAGCAAAAGGAGGGAGATCATACTTCCTACAACAAGAGGTTTTTAGAGTTGAACCAAATGGTCCCTAACTTGTTCACCCCAGTTTACCGCTTAGTTGAACACTATATTCGAGGTCTCCCCTCGAAAATTCAAGACTCAGTTCTCAGCACTTCGCCTGCAACACTTGAAGCTGCTATGGAACTAGCTACTGAGCTTACCGAGAATCGAAGTCGCAACGGTAAATTTAAAGATGAGAAAAAGAAAGCCCCCGTTGAGGGCCAAACATCAAACCATTCCAACTCCTCCTCAAAGTTTGCTAACAAGAGGAAACGAAACACCAGAAACTTTGCTGTCACACAAACAAATTTCCCTATCCCTGCTGCACCCATTACCCAAGTTGCCCCCTCACCTGCACCATATAAAAGGCCATACTCCGGCCCATACCCAAAATGCAACCGTTGCCAATACCATCACTTTCCTGATCATCCCTGCCAACATTGTACCGGCTGTGGTCGCGCGGGTCACACCATTCAAACCTGTCGCATACCTCAGCGAACGAACCGTCACCATCCCTCAACCCAAACCCACCATCAGATAGTGGGTCAAGCCCAACAACCTCTACTACTACCACCTACCCAACATGTAGCCCAATCCTACTACCAACCCAACTATCCCATGGTGCAACCCATGCGGGCTTGTTACAATTGTGGAGACCCAAACCACTTTAGGAACACTTGTCCACGCTTGGTGAACATTATACCTGCTCAAGCTCAAGCAAATCCGGTGAATCAAGCTAACCAAGCTCCTCCACCTGCCAGAGGAAGAGCTTTCAACATCAACGCTAACCAAGCTAGGGCTGACAACAATGTGGTTAACGGTACGTTTCTCATCAATGGTAGATATGCATCCATGTTATTTGATACTGGCGCGGATAAAAGTTTTGTGTCCTTAGAATTTGAACCCATCCTCAACCAAACTCGTGATAAACTCATGGAATCCATAACAGTAGAAGTTGCTAACGGAAAACCGGTCTCATTAAACTCTATTATACGCAATTGTACTCTCACCTTAAACGATTACGATTTTCCAGTTGACCTCATTCCTATGAAGTTGGGAAGCTTTGACATTATAATTGGTATGGACTGGCTCAGCCAACATCATGCTGAAGTTGTATGCCGCGAAAAGTTTATACGCATTCCTCTTACAAACGGTCAGACTCTACGAATCTTTGGAGAAACCCCATCGAAAGGGCTCAAATTAATGTCCTGTCTTCAAGCCCGAAAATATCTCCGCAAGAATTATGTCGCATTTCTAACTCATGTCGTCAAAAAGGGAACCAAGGAGAAGAAACTTGAAGACATCCCAGTAGTAAAAGATTTTCCGCAAGTTTTTCCTGACGACATTTCAGGACTTCCTCCCGTGAGAGAAGTCGAATTCCGCATTGATCTTATACCTGGAGCTTCACCAGTTGCAAAACCTCCTTATAGGTTAACCCCCTCCGAAATGCAAGAGCTAGCCAGTCAATTGCAAGAGTTGACTGACAAAGGATTCATACGTCCTAGCTCCTCGCCTTGGGGTGCACCTGTCCTTTTTGTGAAGAAGAAAGATGGAACGTTTCGCATGTGCATCGACTACAGAGAACTCAACAAGTTAACGGTCAAGAACCGCTACCCATTACCTCGCATTGATGATCTTCTTGACCAACTTCAAGGCGCCAGCTGTTTTTCAAAAATCGACCTTCGTTCTGGTTATCATCAACTCAGAGTACATGAAGAAGACGTCCCAAAGACCGCCTTCCGAACTCGTTATGGTCATTATGAATTCATGGTCATGCCATTTGGTCTAACCAACGCTCCAGCTGTCTTCATGGATCTAATGAACAGAGTCTGCAAACCCTATCTCGATCGTTTTGTTATAGTCTTCATCGACGACATCCTCATCTACTCAAAGTCTAAGTCTGATCATGAACGACACCTTCGACTCATCCTTACACTCTTAGGGAATGAGAAGCTCTACGCTAAATTCTCCAAATGCGAATTCTGGTTAAAAGAGGTACAATTCCTTGGACATGTCGTCAATGATAAGGGAATACATGTCGACCCCTCAAAGATCAAAGAAGTACAAGAATGGAAGCACCACGTACACCTACCGAAGTAAGATCATTTCTTGGTTTGGCTGGTTATTATCGCCGTTTCATTGCAAATTTCTCTCGTATTGCTGTACCACTCACGGCTTTAACTCATAAAGGAAAACCCTTCATATGGGGACCCAAACAAGAAGAAGCCTTCCAAACCCTTAAACAAAAACTCTGTGATGCACCTATTCTCACTCTTCCTGAAGGTTGTGATGACTTCGTGGTTTATTGCGACGCGTCAGGGCAAGGACTAGGCTGTGTTCTAATGCAAAGAGGAAAGGTGATAGCTTATGCTTCTAGACAACTCAAAACTTATGAGAAGAACTACACCACCCACGACCTAGAACTTGGAGCCGTTGTGTTCGCTCTTAAGATATGGAGACATTATCTCTACGGTACTAAGTGTGAAATATACACTGACCACAAGAGTCTTCAACATATCTTCAACCAAAAGGAGTTAAACATGAGGCAACGAAGATGGGTTGAACTTCTTAATGACTACGACTGTGAAATTCGGTATCACCCTGGCAAGGCAAATGTGGTGGCCGATGCACTCAGTCGAAAGGGTTATGCGAACTCCATTCGTCTTCTATGTTCGCAAATCATAACCGACACCAAAGATCAAATTCGAGAAGCCCAACATGTTTCAGTAACGGAAGACGACGTACGAAAGGAGCTGTCCTATGGAGCTGAACTTAAAATTGAAACTAAATCCAACGGTATTCTGTACTATCTAGATCGCATATGGATTCCTGACCACAATGTCACACCCCGACCCGCAGCGGATAAGGTGATCGGGGCATGATTGGGTTATCATCAAAGCTCATGACATTTATTAAATGTTTCATATTCATTAATACAAATTAAATGAAAGTTTACAATAGTGATACAACATGATCTAACTAACAATCTAACTCCTTTGTTCTCTTCTAAGGCATATCCTATGTTATCCTTGCTTCAACCTGTTCACCTGTATCATGTGTAAAAAGGTTTTTGGATCAACATAATGTTGGCGAGTGAATCCTATGGAAAAACATTTGAACAATTTATTTAAATTGATTATGAAATATGTGCACAACCAAACATGAGTAAAATTAGATGTAACTTGATCAATAATCATAAGATGTTAAATGAAAACACTCATGAACAATAATGGAACAATTAAAGGCACGCGATGCTCAACTCGTCTCTCACGAGGAACTGAGGGGCCTGATGAATGAATTGCATAAACATGATAATATGAATAACACAACTACAAACAATATAAACTCAATGAAAACACACATGAACAATAATGAATTTGAATTGAAGCACGCGATGTTCTACTCGTTTCCCACGAGGAACTGATGGGCTTAATGTATGAGTTTCATGTAATTTGACAAACGGAATATAAATAAATCACAACAATAAATCAATCTAAGATTAAGTCATGATGTGGTATGGCACAAGTTTAAATAAATAAATTAATTAATTCATAACACATGACACACCCCAAAACGTGTAATTTAAAAAGGGGAATTGTAAGATTCACTCACAGTGGGTGCGTTCGGTTGATGACGTTGAATGCACGCGAAGTGGTTTTAACCACGAGTGAGATTTAAAACCTAGATAAATCGCATTATGGATTGGTAAGTAAACGGATTTTATTAAACTATTTTAGTAGGATTGTTGGGTGCATTTTTGTGAGTTTGAGGCTATTTTCTAATCTTAAAAATGTTATTTTTAAGTATTTATAATTGATTTTTAATTAAAATAATTAAATAAAAATAATAAAAATATTTTATTTTTTTTTTCTGCTACAGTGACATTGACCAGTTGACTTTGACCGGCGTTGACCGGTTCGAGGCGTATTGTTGTGCGCTGGGTGAGGCTCGAACCCGAGACCTCCCGTACGCGTGCACGCAGCTCTACCAACTGAGCTACGTGTCTAACCCGTTATATATCCGATTTTAATTTCATATATACATTAATTAGAATTAACAGAAAATCATTTATTTTAAAAACAGTTTAAATGAAACGGTCATGCACACCACAGGTCTCGAACCCGGGACCTGTGGGTTAATCTAACACACAGTCCACCGCTGGACTGTGTGTTCAACATGTTATATAACTTGATTTTTATTATACTTAAAGACAAATTATTTATTTCCTTATCTGCCTTAATTAAAAGAAGAGATAATGGTCCGAGTCGGTGCTGATGACCGGACTCGAACTCGTGACCAGCGATATAAACAAACACACAGTCCACCGCTGGACTGTGTGTCTAACTTGGTTATTATTCCGGTTATTAATATACTTAACATATAACTAAGGCGACTCCGGTTCAGTAACAAAAAAATAGATTTTATTAAGGCAGCGTGTGTGAGACGGGAATCGAACTCGAGACGATTTGCGTTTTATAAGTGCACACAGTCCACCGCTGGACTGTGTGTCTAACCCGATAATTTTCATGATTTATATTATACTTATATGATAACAATCATCGTCTTCTTCAATGAAAAATAACCAGAAATCGGAAAATCGGCTGGTTCAAAGTTTTATCGATTTATTAGTGTTTTACAGTTAATTAAGGTATTATAAAAGTGAAACGGAGAAGAAAACTGGGCGGAGAAAGTATACCGACAAGACTCTCTGTTTTCCGGCAGAACTCCGGCGACAGAATTCACCTCCGGCGATAGGTTCCTTGCAGCAGCAAGTCTCCGGATATCTTGGAAAGAGTATGGGTAACTTCATTAAAGGTTTAGGGGATTAGTGAGGTTCAGAAAATTAAAACTCGGTTTTCCGGCGAAAAAATAGGAAAGTTCCGGCGAGTGGAATTTTGCCGAGAAAATGTGTGATTTTTGAGCGAAAGTGTTTGTCGTCGATTGTGGGTCAATTTATAGGAGAAAACGAGATGTATTTGGTCTGGTTTTGAACTGTATTCATCAGTTTAAGTTTTCCGGCGGTTTTGAAAAGTGTCGCAGACTTCAAACATCAGTTATAACCGATATGTGATTAAAGGTTTACGTTATAACGTAAATCGGTGTTAAAGCTCGCTAATTTACCGGGATTCCGACGACTGAATCGTTTGGGCGCCGATTTTGAATTCGTAACATTATTTTATCAATTAAATGATTGCAATATATAACAAACAGATCAAGCGGCGCAGTGGTTTGTGTGTGAGATGTTAAGTCACTAGGTGACTCGGTACAGACCCGGGTTCGAAACCCGGCAGATGTATTTTATTTTTATTTTGCGATTTTTGACGGTTTTTCAAAAACTAAATATATATTCGCGTATAATAATTGATTACGGATCGTTTAAAAATGTTTTGGACATTTAATTCGAAACGAAAATTTTGACTGACTGTTCGGTTGATAAACGGAGCGGGTTTGGTAAATCCGTTTTTGACGGATGTTACACACAACAACCTTCGTGAATTCCTTATGATTGAGGCACACAAAACACGATACTCTATACATCCAGGAGCCGACAAGATGTATCAAGACCTTCGATACACCTACTAGTGGCCTGGAATGAAAAAGGATATTGCTGTTTTTGTTTCCAAGTGTCTTACATGTTCCAAAGTAAAAGCTGAACATCAAAGACCCTCAGGACTTCTGGTCCAACCTGAAATACCTGTATGGAAGTGGGAAAACATAACCATGGACTTCATCACCGGGTTACCTCGCACTTCTGGTGGGTATGACACTATATGGGTAATCATTGATCGTCTTGCAAAATCAGCTCACTTCATTCCGATCCGCGAAGATTTCAAGAACGAGAAGTTAGCTCGTATCTACATCAGCGAAATCGTAAGCCGTCATGGTGTACCGTTAAGCATTATTTCAGATCGTGATGGTCGTTTCACTTCACGAACATGGCAAGCCGTACAAGCTGCTTTGGGTACACGATTAGACCTCAGTACCGCTTATCATCCTCAAACTGATGGGCAATCTGAACGCACCATTCAAACTCTTGAAGATATGCTTCGAGCATGTGTCATAGACTTCAAGGGAAATTGGGACGCTCATCTACCATTAGTTGAATTTTCGTACAACAACAGCTATCATTCTAGTATCGGCATGGCACCTTTCGAAGCCTTATATGGTCGTAAGTGCCGATCTCTAGTATGTTGGCACGAAATTGGGGAAGCTCAAATCACCGGTCCAGAATTGATTCAAGAAACCACAGATAAGATCCATCAAATTCGAAACAATCTTCTAGCGGCTCAAAGTCGTCAAAAGAGTTATGCAGATAAACAACGGAAGCCTTTGGAGTTTAACATTGGTGATCATGTACTTCTAAAAGTATCACCGTGGAAGGGAGTAGTTCGTTTTGGCCAGAAGGGCAAGATAGCACCACGCTACGTAGGACCTTTCAAGATACTCGAAAGAGTAGGACCTGTAGCATACAAGCTTGATCTACCAGAAGAACTCAACAGAATTCACCCCACATTCCACGTATCAAACTTGAAGAAGTGCCTCGCCGATGAAAACCTCCATATTCCCCTGGAAGATATTCAGATCGATGAATCTATGCATTTCATTGAAAGACCAGTAGAGATCATGGACTTCGGAGAAAAAACGTTTAAGACGGAGTCGTATTCCAATAGCTAGGGTACGCTGGGAGTCGAAACGGGGACCTGAGTTTACATGGGAACGTGAAGACTCAATGCGCGAAAAATACCCGCATCTTTTTCCTGTTACCACTACTACTTAAATTTCGGGACGAAATTTCTAAAAGTAGGGGATACTGTAACATTCGTAAAAAAAACGGGTTTCCAAACCCGCTTCGTTTGTAAATCGAATATCAAGTTATAAATTTTTCGTTGCGTATTTATGTTTATTTTAATTTTAAACGATGCATAATTAATAAACGAATTAAAATTTAAAAACTATAATTGATAAAAAGTGAAAATAAAATAAATAAAAAAGAAAACCGGCTGTCGGGATTCGAACCCGGGTCAGCCGGGTGAGCCTCAAAGTTTTAACTCGCGCACATATAACCACTCCGCCACTTGATGTCTTTGTGAGTTCTAAGAAACAATTAAAACATATGTACAACCGTGAATCAACCTGTTGCGCCAAACTGAAACCGATATCGGCTTCCAACCGTCCAAGACGTTTGAATGATCGCGGATTCCTGAAAATAACTGATAAACCGACATTCTTAATCAATTCAGTCGTTAATGAACTTGAATTCATGTGATGTTCGGTTTTTATAACCGAAAACATTCACTTCTTGAATTACTTCAACAAAATCCTCATCTCGCGACTCAATTACATTCCCAAAACTTCTAATTTCACGTTTACTCTAATTTTCTGATCGTCGGAATTGCTTTTTGAACTCGCCGGACTTTCGTCGAAAAACCGTGTCTCTCATCAAAATGGTAAGTTTCTCAATTCTTTCACCTTCTATCAGTTGTTGGGCTTTTGCTAACTCAAACCCTTCAATCAGAATCAGTTTCAGGCGACGATATCGGATAATCAACTCTCGCCGGAAAACTTCTGAAAATTCCCAGATTTCGCTGTGAAACGGTATAGTCTTTTAAACTTCCTGATAACTCTTGCTTAGTCAATCAATTTTACAACTAGCTAATCAAAACTGTTAATTGGTCCGCTCAGACGAAGTTCATAAAAACAAAGCCGACGACTTCGCCGGAGTTCTGAGAAAGATCGTCATTCCGGTATGTTCATTCCCAAAACCTTTCCTATCCGTTACATTTTAATCATTCATACTCCTGTTAATCGAATTAAGCAAGAAGCAGTTGATTAATCGTTATCTGTGTTCTTGAGCGAAGAAGACGAAGTTGATTATGATTATAAGATTAATTAAAATCAGTATAATAAACGGTTTAGACACACAGTCCAGCGGTGGACTGTGTGCAAACAATAAACATACGTCTCGAGTTCGATCCCTATCACGACCCTATTCTCGGAAATAAAAATGTTTTTTTTAAGAACCGAACCGGGTTAACTGACTGAAGATGTTAAGTATAATAAAAATCAGTGTATTAACAGGTTAGACACACAGTCCAGCGGTGGACTGTGTGCAACACTAAACCACAGGTCCCGGGCTCGAGACCTGTTACGCACGCCGGTTCGATGATTAAAATCCTTTAAAAAAATAAATGAATTTTGAATAAATTAAAATAGTATATAAATATAATTAAAAACAGAAATATTTCGGGTTAGACACGTAGCTTAGTTGGTAGAGCTGTGTGCACGCGTACGGGAGGTCTCGGGTTCGAGCCTTACCCGGCGCATACTTGCACACTAGCGAACCGGTCAAACAGTCAACAGTCACGGTCAACGGTCAATGGTCAACTCAAAAGTCAACTTTTTTTTATATTTTTATTTATTTATTTAATTTAAAAATCAATTAAAAATACTTAAAAATAATGTTTTTAAAGTTAGAAAATAGCCTTAAACTCACAAAAATATATCTAAAAATCTTATTAAAATTATTAATAAAATTCAATCATTTACCATACCTTTTCGTTATTATTTAGGTTAGTTATTTCTCGTCGATCAATCCTCTAAACTCGTGCGCATTTCAACATCTTCAACCGAACACACCCAATGTGAGTGAATCTCTACAAATTCCCCGTTTTAATCCCGTTTTTGGGGTGTATCATGTGTCTTATTATTTATTACATTTAAACACTTGTGCATCCATCATATCCATGAACAAATGTGTATTCAACTGTTTGTGTGGTTATTGTTTAGATTAAATTTATCATTTTTCAGTACATACATTATCATAGGCCGCCGCCCCCCATTACATATGAGCGCTGAGCTGTTCCCCATTACATATGAGCGTGAACTAGGCGTTGCCGACATACGATCGGCTCCGTTTGATTGAGCCTTGATCGCACAGACATTTATCATAGGCCGTCCGTTCCCCATTACCTATGAGCGTGAACGTGACGTTGCCAACATATACAATATCATTCATGTTATACATTCATGCAAGTTGGTTTGTTATTGTATGTTATTGTTTGTTGTTGTTATTGTTAGTGTATGATTATTTACGTTTGCTCACATATGATTATTGCACAATTTTCCATAATAAATATAACAAGAAATCAATAATAAATGTTTTTCTAACAAGGTTCACTCGTCAACTTATGTTGACCCAAAAACCCCCATTTTTACACATGATACGGTGATCCAGCTGCAGCAAGAAACATATAGGGTGGCTTAGAAGAATAAACCGGTTTAGACTTTGGATTGTTTAGTTGATTATCTTTCTTTGTATTGTATGAACATGTTTGGAATATTGAGGATGTAATTTTGAATTTAATAAATATGAAACATATTAGTAAATATCATGAGCTTTGGTGATAACCCAATTATGCCCGGACTCTTATTCCGCTGCGGGTCGGGGTGTGACAAAATCAAGATTCAACTCCAACCGCTTAGTTTTTATGTTTTCTTTATGTTATCTCAATCTTCACGTATCTCAATTATAAATTGGAAATTATCCAAGAATCTTAATGCGAATTACTATTTCAGTTTTGTTTTATACTCATTGATTTAACATTCATATCATCATACATCTCGACGTATTTCAATCTCATCATTCAAAGAAGTTGGGTTGTGCCTCACTTCTACATAGACTAACCTCTTCATCATAACAAACGAGAGAGGTACTGTCATCATTCAAACATGTATACTTTCAGAATTAAGACTCAAGCTTTGGTTGTTGTGTTTGTTTATGTTTTAGAGTCACATAGAACTAATCATAACTTACTGATAAGCCAATGAAAATTTGACAAGAATATGGTGGATACGCCGCTGGTACTTCCTATATATAAGTATTCTTGCCAAAGGATCGGAGGCATTATCAGGCGGTTATGAGAAGTTCCATGTAGGATTTAGTAATGTCATGGTTGAAGTTTGTTTTATACTCACTGATTTAGCATTCATATCATCATACATCTCAACGTATTTCAGTCTCATCATTCAAAGAAGTTGGGTTGTGTCTCACTTCTACATAGACTAACCTCTTCATCATAACAAACGAGAGTGGTACTGTCATCATTCAAACATGTATACTTTCAGAATTAAGACTCAAGCTTTGGTTGTTGTGTTTGTTTATGTTTTAGAGTCACATAGAACTAATCATAATTTACTGATAAAGCCAATGAAAATTTGACAAGAATATGGTGGATACGCCGCTGGTACTTCTTATATATAAGTACTCTTGCCAAAGGATCAGAGGCATTGTCAGGCAGTTATGAGAAGTTCCATGTAGGTTTTAGTATTGTCATGGTAGAAGTTTTGTTTTAGGATATAACCTTATCTTTCCAAACGTATCGATTCTCTCAAAACTCTTGTGCATGAGATCATACCTAGTCAATCAACTCTGTTTATCAATATTCCTTATTTTTGGCATCAAAAAGCGATTCCTGTAGCAGGGTATCCACCCTTACTAGGAACGTTACCACCTCAAATAAGATTTAAACTCTCACCCTCTATTAATTATGTAATTGTCAAAACCACCCTCCTTTCGAGTCAAACATACCACTACTTAAATTTCGGGTCGAAATTTCTAAAAGTAGGGGATACTGTAACATCCGTCAAAAAACGGGTTTCCAAAACCCGCTTCGTTTATTAACCGAATATCCAGTTAAAATTTTCGTTGCATGTTTAAGGCTCAAACTAATTTTAAACATTACATAATTAATAAACATTTTAGAATTTAAAAACTATAATTATTAAAAATTAAAAATTAGTGCAAAAAAAATATTAACAAGCTGCCGGGTTTCGAACCCGGGTCAGCTAGTTCACCAAACAACCACAACACCACTCCGCCACACGCTGCCTTTGGTTAATATACTGAAACAATTAATACTTAAAGCAAAACTTAAATTCAAAAACCAGGTATCAGCGTGGCGGAACTCGCAATCACAGGAAAATCCGGCAATCCGCGAGTTCAGCCATTATTTCTTTTGACTATAACGCTATAACCGTCGACGACATCGGTTATAACCGATGACTAGCCCCAATTCCAGTCGTAACCGTCGATGATTGACCGAAACAAAACCTCACCCTAACAGCCTATAAATATAGGGCTAAATTCCTCACTCCAATTCGTTTATCACTCTCAAACTCACTCTGAAAAACCTCGCTGTAAGTCGCCGGAAATTTTCTGCAACTCGCCGGAATTCTCTGCAAGTCGCCGGAAAACCGAACCCATTTCATTTCTTTGCCTTACTCTAAAATAAGACTTCTAGAGCTCAGACAGAAAGCACCGCACTCACCTCAAACTTCCTGTAGATCCTCTGTCGCAAGTTACCCGTCGTCGGAAAAGTTTCAGTCACCGGAAATTCGTCGGAAATCACACCTGTTCGGTACAACATCCTTAAAACCTTTCTGTTTAAATTAATTTCGTTAATCAGTAATACTCAATTAACTAATTCAACAAGAATTATTGATTAAACAGTCGAGTTGATTCACTGGTTTCATAAACTGAAGAAGATGAAGCACTGTTAATATATAAGTTTAATTTAAAACAGATTTTTAAACGGGTTAGACACACAGTCCAGTGGTGGACTGTGTGCAATTTTAAACCACACGTCCCGAGTTCGATTCGTGCACTCAACCGGTTTCCAGTGATAAATCTCAATTTTTTTAAAAGACCCAGAACACCTTCCAGTTAGTATTTAAATTTAATAAAAACCAATATTCTAACCAGGTTAGACACACAGTCCAGCGGTGGACTGTGTGCAAAGTTAAACCACAGGTCCCGAGTTCGAATCCTGCTTCTGTAACCGGATCTGGCAATTATCAAGTTTTTAAATAAAGACAGAAATGAATTAATCTAATTTGTATATATATATAATTAAAAACGAGATTATTTCGGGTTAGACACGTAGCTCAGTTGGTAGAGCTGCGTGCACGCAACCGAGAGGTCACGAGTTCGAACCTCACTCAGCGCACATAATAAACACAATCAGACCGGTCAATGGTCAAAGTCAACGGTCAACATTTTTTTATCTATTTATTTAATCAGAAAATTATTTAAAAATACTTAAAAATAATATTTTTAAAGTTAGAAAATGTCCTTAAACTCACAAAAATAAATCTAGAAATCCTATTAAGGTTATGACTTAAAAATCTCAAATAAAATCCATTTATTTACCGAACCATTATGTTATTATTTAGGTTAGTTTCTCTCGTGGTTAAATCAAAATTCATGCGCATTCATCATCAATCCAAGAAAACGCAACCACTGTGAGTGAATTCTTACAAATTCCCCTTTTTATTCATGTTTTTGGGTGTATCATGTGTCGCTTAAATTAATTCGCTTATTCAAACTCGTGCTATACCATTATATGATCTAAACTTAGAATGTAAATATTGTTTGTTGTGATGTATTACATATTGTCAAGTTGTATGCAAATTATTCATTAGGCCCATCAGTTCCTCGTGGGAGACGAGTTGAACAACGCGTGCCTCAAAAACATTCATTAGGCCCATCAGTTCGTTGAACAACGCGTGCCTCAAAACTCATTCATTAGCCCATCAGTTCCTCGTGGGAGACGAGTTGAACAACGCGTGCCTCCAAAACAATCATTTGGTGTATGTGTGTGCAATATTTAATATTATGTTTTTTGTGAATAAATTTACATCTACATTTACTCATATGTGGTTATGCACTTTATTTATAATTGATTCAATAAACACGTTTAAATTGTTTTCATAGGATTCACTCGCCAACTTTTTGTTGACCCAAAAACCTATTTTTACACATGATACAGGTAGATAGGTTGAAGCAAGGAACACATAGGAAATTGCCTTAGAAGAAAAATAATGAAGTCTAGAAACATGTATAGAACATGTTGTACTTGTATGATTTGATTGTATGAACTCCTTTAAATTGTAATAATAAATATGAAACATTATAATAAATGTCATGAGCTTTGATGAAAACCCAATCATGCCCCGATCACCTTTTTCCGTTGCGGGTCGGGGTGTGACATTTATTAGTTTGATTGTTTGTATTAATATGTTCCTTTATATTTATGTTAATTTTTCTGTTCGTATATGTTAAGCTTTTTATTTGTTAATCGTTTGGAAACGAAAACATCATCTTTAAATGAAAAGATAACTGATGATTTTCCGGATGCATTTTTTAACCCAACCCATTTTTTGTCACTAGTATAGAGAATCAAAATTATTGTTTCAATAAATCAAAGGACATGTGTAACTGAATATTATGCTTGAGATAAACCGATAAGGATTAATAACCAAAGTTTACAGATTATAGAAATGTTAAAGCTTGAAATCTTGTCGTAGTATGGTGGGATCTTGATAGACACTTAAGGGGTTAGACTCAAAAGAGAAGAGGTGGAAAATAGAAGCGCACATTTGGGTGAATTTTCTCATAGTTAAATTCAACTCCTCAAAAAGTATTTAAGCAAACAAATAACTTGGGAATTCAGAAACGAATCTTAAAAACTAGAAACAATTAAGTAGGATCATGTCGTTTAGGAAACGAAATAGTGAAGAGTAGTTTCACAAATGTAGGCAAATTGTTGCTTATTAACGATACCAAATTGGGAGATTTTCCCTCCTGGGCCAATCGGCTCGTATGGTGGCCTGGCCCGCCTTTCAGCCCGATATCATATATAGTTTTCTATGCCGCCCCTTGAATATTGACTTTGTCCTAGAAGCTGACATCAAACCATCCGTAAGTAAGTAGTTTGCATATAATTCAGAGTTTCCAAGAAGCCTTAGAAATGTATCGGCCCATCCATTTAATTAGAAGTTCACGTTGTCCCTCAACATTCTTACTTTACGGACTTGTAAAATGGTCTCACGCTTATAAATACTTCGTACAGGTTCGGATTTCTAATATGATGGAAGTTCCTCCGACTGAACTTAGTTTTGCTTTATATAAGTAGGGAATCATAAAAAACGATTGTATTTTGACCTACTTGGGCAAATCCAACCTATAGGCAACCGAACCAATCCTGTTCAAAGTTTTAAAAGGTCCAAAAATTGCATGGCAAGGTTTTTACTTTTACGGCATGCAACTAAACTTTGCCAATAGTTACGGAACTTCGAATAAACATATTCACTAACCTTGAATATACATTGTTGTGCATGACCCAAAGTTGTTTTGAGAAAGCCCAATATTCTTTGATTTTCAATAAGGGAATATCAATATAAGTCATGTTATGTCACATGGTTTGTAATCGTGTATTGCAATGTGTCCTTGGCCATGAACTACATTGACCTAAGTTATATTAATGGCGGTATGATGACTACTATTGTACCAAAATTTCACAAGATACAAATAGTGTTGACAACAAGTTGGTTTATAATGAACGAAGGCCCGTAAATATGCTTTCAAAGAAGGAATTCCTACTTTCATTTCCCCATCACTCTACGGGTGATAGGCACTCGAATGAAAAAATTTAGGGTCAATTTGTTTAAACAATTGAGTCCAAAATCAACTGGTATACAATAAACTTTGGCAAACTGTGCAACCTATAAATGTCCCTTATAAATAATGCGGCCATAAATTGTTGCTTTAAAATGAGTCGGTAAGGCCAAGAAATGAGAAAATTTCAACAAATTATCTTCAATAATCCATCTGGTTGTTCTTTCGTTGAAAGGCGACAAGTGATGAAATCTAAGGACAAGTCATCTCACGGTTCAGCCGGAATTGGTAAGGGAAGAAACTCATAAGGCCTATGCGTTGTATACTTTGTAGTTTGGCATGTTGTGCAATTCTTGACAAATGTCATAAGATCATATTTTAGATTGGACCAAAGAAAATGTGAAGCAATACGACGTGGGGTTGTTGTGACTCCCGAATGAACACCAATAGGTGACCCATGAAATACTTCGTACTGTGTGTTCCACAAAGAATGGATTTTCCGAATAAACAATCGGTGACTGCCACACCATGCCAAGGCGGAAATCATAGGGATGCAACTAAAAAGGTTTATGGAACATATGATTAAGCAAATACTTACATGACACTGATTCCGAAACTTTTACAAATCATTTTACAATCTCAAATCCTTTGGATTCAAAAACAAGCCTACACATATCGGCTAATAAGGAAACTCCTTTAGATTCAAAAACTGTGACACTCTGTCTTGAATTAGACACATGAGAAACATGCTAAAAATTGGCAATAAAACGTTGGTTAATTCACAAGTTTAAAATCTCGTTGACAATCATTTCTCCATTTGGTTAATATATACATAGCTAATGAAATTTGTGAGAGATCAATGCCTAGCTAAGACAATGACAGATTTGACATCATGAGTCTATAACCAACCCTCGAGGAGAATGTGCCTCGTACATTGCACAATCAAGACAATGTTAAATATAGTTGGACACATATGCGCTCTTTTATCATATATATATTTTGGTTAGAGAGACTAACCAAAAGTGGGGGTGTCAAACCCAATAGGAAGTCCTGGGGAACCCTACTCTTAGGTCTATGGACCCTATATGACATATGTTATGAAATGTAATCTGTACGTGCAGCGTATAGATTTGCCTTAGATTTGAAGTTGTGGCTTTTACATCCCTATTTTTACAAGAGTAACACTGAAACTTATGTTTATACACATGAAACTTTATTTCGGGTCCACTAAGCTAAACACACGAACTCACTCAACCTAGTGTTGACAAAATTATTTTTAAGCATGTGTTCATGTACCCTATTTTGGCTACACGTGGAACAAGCAACTGCGGCTCGGGATGATGACGACGGGCGTGTATATAACGATCTACGTGGAACATTGGACCTCAACCACAAAGTATTAAAGAGGATAGTACTTACCTTGATGGTTAGATGTTAGCTTAAGTTAATTTATATTTATGGTTAGAATACTTGTAATGAATCCAAGTGTAAACCATTCTGTATTAATGTATAGTCATTTCATTTTCTGCAACTCGCCGGAATTCTCTGCAACTCGCCGGAATTCTCTGCAAGTCGCTGGAAAACCGAACCCATTTCATTTCTTTGCCTTACTCTAAAATAGGACTTCTAGAGCTCAGACAGAAAGCACCGCACTCACCTCAAACTTCCTGTAGATCCTCTGTCGCAAGTTACCCGTCGCCGGAAAAGTTTCAGTCACCGGAAATTCGTCGGAAATCACACCTGTTCGGTACAACATCCTTAAAACCTTTCTGTTTAAATTAATTTCATTAATCAGTAATACTCAATTAACTAATTCAACAAGAATTATTGATTAAACAGTCGAGTTGATTCACTGGTTTCATAAACTGAAGAAGATGAAGCACTGTTAATATATAAGTTTAATTTAAAACAGATTTTTAAACGGGTTAGACACACAGTCCAGTGGTGGACTGTGTGCAATTTTAAACCACACGTCCCGAGTTCGATTCGTGCACTCAACCGGTTTCTGGTAATAAATCTCAATTTTTTTAAAAGACCCAGAACACCTTCCAGTTAGTATTTAAATTTAATAAAAACCAATATTCTAACCAGGTTAGACACACAGTCCAGCGGTGGACTGTGTGCAAAGTAAAACCACAGGTCCCGAGTTCGAATCCTGCTTCTGTAACCGGTTCTGGCAATTATCAAGTTTTTAAATAAAGACAGAAATGAATTAATCTAATTTGTATATATGTATAATTAAAAACGAGATTATTTCGGGTTAGACACGTAGCTCAGTTGGTAGAGCTGCGTGCACGCAACCGAGAGGTCACGAGTTCGAACCTCACTCAGCGCACATAATAAACACAATCAGACCGGTCAACGGTCAAAGTCAACGGTCAACATTTTTTTATCTATTTATTTAATCAGAAAATTATTTAAAAGTACTTAAAAATAATATTTTTAAAGTTAGAAAATGTCTTTAAACTCACAAAAATAAATATAGAAATCCTATTAAGGTTATGAATTAAAAATCTCAAATAAAATTCATTTATTTACCGAACCATTATGTTATTATTTAGGTTAGTTTCTCTCGTGGTTAAATCAAAATCGTGCGCATTCATCATCAATCCAAGAAAACGCAACCACTGTGAGTGAATTCTTACAAATTCCCCTTTTTATTCATGTTTTGGGGTGTATCATGTGTCGCTTAAATTAATTCGCTTATTCAAACTCGTGCTATACCATTATATGATGTAAACTTAGAATGTAAATATTGTTTGTTGTGATGTATTACATATTGTCAAGTTGTATGCAAATTATTCATTAGGCCCATCAGTTCCTCGTGGGAGACGAGTTGAACAACGCGTGCCTCAAAAACATTCATTAGGCCCATCAGTTCGTTGAACAACGCGTGCCTCAAAACTCATTCATTAGGCCCATCAGTTCCTCGTGGGAGACGAGTTGAACAACGCGTGCCTCAAAAACAATCATTTGGTGTATGTGTGTGCAATATTTAATATTATGTGTTTTGTGAATAAATTTACATCTACATTTACTCATATGTGGTTATGCACTTTATTTTATAATTGATTCAATAAACACGTTTAAATGTTTTCATAGGATTCACTCGCCAACTTTTTGTTGACCCAAAACCCTATTTTTACACATGATACAGGTGGACAGGTTGAAGCAAGGAACACATAGGAAATTGCCTTAGAAGAAAAATAATGAAGTCTAGAAAGATGTATAGAACATGTTGTACTTGTATGATTTGATTGTATGAACTCCTTTAAATTGTAATAATAAATATGAAACATTATAATAAATGTCATGAGCTTTGATAAAAACCCAATCATGCCCCGATCACCTTTTTCCGCTGCGGGTCGGGGTGTGACAGATTGGTATCAGAGCTTTTGACTATAGGGATATAGGATAGGTTTTGACTATAGGGATATAGGATAGGTTATTAGACCCTTAGAGCCTATACTATAGTTGATTAGATTTTAATTGTTTATGTGGTTACATGCAAACTCATGATGTTATTTGTTTCATATTTATTACATACACAAATGCATGCAAACACTTCCAATATTATATTTTGTGATACTTAATGAATCATACTTATAGTCGAACATAACATGCTTACATATACAATCATAACGCATATTTCAATGTTCACATATTCAAATCATCCTACTTCCGTATTTCAAGATTTTGTCACATTTTTCAATTTTTTTTAATCTCATCAAAGTGAGTTCTACGACGGGCATGTAGTAACTGTAAGGGTACGAGTACCGGTAGTCGGAACGTTCTGTCTAGGTTGGCATTCGTATAAATCCAATATAACGGACCAGTTTGCCTACCTGGGGACATACGATGAGAGTACGAAGGACCTATTAGGCCAAAGCATGCCACACCAAACGTCGTTCGAACTAACCCCACTTTGAGGTGTCACCGTGTCCACACCTGGATACATTCCGAATATCATACGTTACATACATATTTCTCAATTTTCTCCGGGTTTTAGTGTACGTAACCAGGCTAACACATGCGAACCATATGAAAAACCCGGTAATCATGGGGGCCCACATGATTACGAAGGTGAAGTATGGCGGCATGCAAGGCCCAATTACGAGCAAAGCCCAAGACATCCTATGGATGTAGTAGATTTATTATTCTATATTTATTTTATGAATGTTCATTCCTAAATACGACACATGACCCCTAAAACGTCCAACTCATACTCTTGAAACGTATTCCTTGTAGATGTCTTCTAGTCTCGCTCGTAGGAAGATGAGATCAGGAAAAGCCCGCGAGCGCATGGCTGCCCAAATCGCTCAACAAATGGCTGCCATAATACCCAACATTGTAGTTCAAGTTCAACAAGCCCTTACCGCTAATTCCGTCAACCCAATCAATCAAGAAGATCAAAATGTTATCAACCCTCCCCCAAATACCACTAAATGCACCTTCAAGCATTTCAAATCCTGCGACCCTCCAAAATACGAAGGGACTGAAGGTGTCACCGCTCTCCTCCATTGGTTTGAGGAAATGGAAAACACTTTTCCAAATTGCGATTGCCCCGATGATCGCAAGGTGCGATATGCTACCGGTCGTTTGCTTGGAATAGCACTTACATGGTGGAATACAGAGAAGGCCAAACGAGGTGCTGAGAATGTTATGACTTTGACTTGGGAAGAGCTGAAAGAGATCATGACAAGACGTTTCTGTCCAAGAAGCGAAATCAAGAAAATAGAGGATGAGTTCTATTCTTTGAAACAAAAAGAGGGCGACTACACCACATACAACAAGAGATTTCTCAAGTTGAATCAGATGGTCCCCAACTTGTTCACTCCTCTCTACCGTTTGATCGAGCACTACATTCGAGGTCTTCCTTCAAAAATTCAAGACCCTATAATAAGTACCACACCTGCAACTTTGGAAGCAGCAATGGAGTTAGCTACAGGGCTCACTGAGAACCGCATACGGAATAAAGACTTCAAGGAGGAGAAGAAGAAGGATAAAGCATCAACTGAAACCTCAAACTCCACCCAAACCGAGTCCCCTTCTCAACCCATTGCTAAGAGAAAACGAGATGAGCAAATTTTCACTGTCACCCAATGCAATCAACCAGCTGCACAAGTTGTACCCCTCCAAGCTATCCCAATTACTCAAGTAGCACCCCACTCAACTTACCCAAATAAGAAACCTTACTTTGGATCTCACCCTCAATGCAACACCTGTTTTTATCACCATCCACCTACCTTCCCTTGTCGACTATGTGCGAATTGTGGACGCTATGGTCATTTGAGCAAGATTTGCCGCACCTCTCAAAACCAAACCTCACCCCCTACTCAAAACATGATCCAAACATATCAACAACCCCAATACCCCATGTTCCCATATGTTCGAGCTTGTTTCACTTGTGGCAACCCTACCCATTTTAGAAACACGTGCCCTCGATTGGTTAACATCATCAACGCCCAAGCTCAAGCAAACCCAGTTAACCAAGCAAATCAAGCAAACCCAGCTCCACCGCCAGCAAGAGGAAGAGTTTACAACATCAACGCCAATCCTGTTGAAGATAATAACGGCCCAAACGAACCACCCAACTAGTTTTCTTCACCAAAAATCTGTAAACATTCGTCAAAAAAAAAACAGGTTTCCAAACCCGCTTCGTTTGTAAATCGAATATCAAGTTATAAATTTTTGTTGCGTATTTATGTTTATTTTAATTTTAAACGATGCATAATTAATAAACGAATTAAAATTTAAAAACTATAATTGATAAAAAGTGAAAATAAAATAAATAAAAAAGAAAACCGGCTGCCGGGATTCGAACCCGGGTTAGCCGGGTGAGCCTCAAAGTTTTAACTCGCGCACATATAACCACTCCACCACTTGATGTCTTTGTGAGTTCTAGGAAACAATTAAAACATATGTACAACCGTGAATCAACCGGTTGCGCCAAACTGAAACCGATATCGGCTTCCAACCGGCCAAGACGTTTCGCGGATTCCTGAAAATAACCGATAAACCGACATTCTTAATCAATTCTGACGTTAATGAACTTGAATTCATGTGATGTTCGGTTTTTATAACCGAAAACATTCACTTCTTGAATTACTTCAACAAAATCCTCATCTCGTGACTCAATTACATTCCCAGAACTTCTAATTTCACGTTTACTCTAATTTTCTGATCGTCGGAATTGCTTTTTGAACTCGCCGGACTTTTGCCGGAAAACCGTGTCTCTCATCAAAACGGTAAGTTTCTCAATTCTTTCACCTTCTATCAGTTGTTAGGCTTTTGTTAACTCAAACCCTTCAATCAGATTCAGTTTCAGGCGACGATATCGGATAATCAACTCTCGCTGGAAAACTTCTGAAAATTCCCAGATTTCGCTGTGAAACGGTATAGTCTTTTAAACTTCCTGATAACTCTTGCTTAGTCAATCAATTTTACAACTAGCTACTCAAAACTGTTAATTGGTCCGCTCAGACGAAGTTCATAAAAACAGAGCCGACGACTTCGCCGGAGTTCTGAGAAAGATCGTCATTCCGGTATGTTCATTCCCAAAACCTTTCCTATCCGTTACATTTTAATCATTCATACTCCTGTTAATCGAATTAAGCAAGAAGCAGTTGATTAATCGTTATCTGTGTTCTTGAGCGAAGAAGACGAAGTTGATTATGATTATAAGATTAATTAAAATCAGTATAATAAACGGGTTAGACACACAGTCCAGCGGTGGACTGTGTGCAAACAATAAACATACGTCTCGAGTTCGATCCCTATCACGACCCTATTCTCGGAAATAAAAATGTTTTTTTTAAGAACCGAACCGGGTTAACTCATTGAAGATGTTAAGTATAATAAAAATCAGTATATTAACCAGGTTAGACACACAGTCCAGCTGTGGACTGTGTGCAACACTAAACCACAGGTCCCGGGTTCGAGACCTGTTACGCACGCCGGTTCGATGATTAAAATCCTTTTTAAAAAAATAAATGAATTTTGAATAAATTAAAATAGTATATAAATATAATTAAAAACAGAAATATTTCGGGTTAGACACGTAGCTCAGTTGGTAGAGCTGTGTGCACGCGTACGGGAGGTCTCGGGTTCGAGCCTTACCCGGCGCATACTTGCACACTAGCGAACCGGTCAAACAGTCAACAGTCACGGTCAACGGTCAATGGTCAACTCAAAAGTCAACTTTTTTTATATTTTTATTTATTTATTTAATGTAATCAATTAAAAATACTTAAAAATAATGTTTTTAAAGTTAGAAAATAGCCTTAAACTCACAAAAATATATCTAAAAATCTTATTAAAATTATTAATAAAATCCACTCATTTACCATACCTTTTCGTTATTATTTAGGTTAGTTAATTCTCGTCGATCAATCCTCTAAACTCGTGCGCATTTCAACATCTTCAACCGAATGCACCCAATGTGAGTGAATCTCTACAAATTCCCCGTTTTAATCCCGTTTTTGGGGTGTATCATGTGTCTTATTATTTATTACATTTAAACACTTGTGCATCCATCATATCCATGAACAAATGTGTATTCAACATGTATCAACTGTTTGTGTGGTTATTGTTTAGATTAAATTTATCATTTTTCAGTACATACATTATCATAGGCCGCCGCTCCCCATTACATATGAGCGTTGAGCTGTTCCCCATTACATATGAGCGTGAACTAGGCGTTGCCAACATACGATCGGCTCCGTTTGATTGAGCCTTGATCGCACAGACATTTATCATAGGCCGTCCGTTCCCCATTACCTATGAGCGTGAACGTGACGTTGCCAACATATACAGTATCATTCATGTTATACATTCATGCAAGTTGGTTTGTTATTGTATGTTATTGTTTGTTGTTGTTATTGTTAGTGTATGATTATTTACGTTTGCTCACATATGATTATTGCACAATTTTCCATAATAAATATGACAAGAAATCAATAATAAATGTTTTTCTAACAAGGTTCACTCGCCAACTTATGTTGACCCCAAAACCCCCATTTTTACACATGATACGGTGATCCAGCTGCAGCAAGAAACATATAGGGTGGCTTAGAAGAATAAACCGGTTTAGACTTTGGATTGTTTAGTTGATTATCTTTCTTTGTATTGTATGAACATGTTTGGAATATTGAGGATGTAATTTTGAATTTAATAAATATGAAACATATTAGTAAATATCATGAGCTTTGGTGATAACCCAATTATACCCGGACTCTTATTCCGCTGCGGGTCGGGGTGTGACAAAATCAAGATTCAACTCCAACCGCTTAGTTTTTATGTTTTCTTTATGTTATCTCAATCTTCACGTATCTCAATTATAAATTGGAAATTATCCAAGAATCTTAATGCGAATTACTATTTCAGTTTTGTTTTATACTCATTGATTTAACATTCATATCATCATACATCTCGACGTATTTCAATCTCATCATTCAAAGAAGTTGGGTTGTGCCTCACTTCTACATAGACTAACCTCTTCATCATAACAAACGAGAGAGGTACTGTCATCATTCAAACATGTATACTTTCAGAATTAAGACTCAAGCTTTGGTTGTTGTGTTTTGTTTATGTTTTAGGGTCACATAGAACTAATCATAACTTACTGATAAGCCAATGAAAATTTGACAAGAATATGGTGGATACGCCGCTGGTACTTCCTATATATAAGTATTCTTGCCAAAGGATCAGAGGCATTGTCAGGCAGTTATGAGAAGTTCCATGTAGGTTTTAGTATTGTCATGGTAGAAGTTTTGTTTTAGGATATAACCTTATCTTTCCAAACGTATCGATTCTCTCAAAACTCTTGTGCATGAGATCATAACTAGTCAATCAACTCTGTTTATCAATATTCCTTATTTTTGGCATCAAAAAGCGATTCCTATAGCAGGGTATCCCACCCTTACTAGGAACGTTACCACCTCAAATAAGATTTAAACTCTCACCCTCTACTAATTATGTAATTGTCAAAACCACCCTCCTTTCGAGTCAAACATACCACTACTTAAATTTCGGGTCGAAATTTCTAAAAGTAGGGGATACTGTAACATCCGTCAAAAAACGGGTTTCCAAAACCCGCTTCGTTTATTAACCGAACATCCAGTTAAAATTTTCGTTGCATGTTTAAGGCTCAAACTAATTTTAAACAATACATAATTAATAAACATTTTAGAATTTAAAAAACTATAATTATTAAAAATTAAAAATTAGTGCAAAAAAAATATTAACAAGCTGCCGGGTTTCGAACCCGGGTCAGCTAGTTCACCAAATAACCACAACACCACTCCGCCACACGCTGCCTTTGGTTAATATACTGAAACAATTAATACTTAAAGCAAAACTTAAATTCAAAAACCAGGTATCAGCGCGGCGGAACTCGCAATCACCGGAAAATCCGGCAATCCGCGAGTTCAGCCATTATTTCTTTTTACTATAACGCTATAACCGTCGACGACATCGGTTATAACCGATGACTAGCCCCAATTCCAGTCGTAACCGTCGATGATTGACCGAAACCAAACCTCACCCTAACAGCCTATAAATATAGGGCTAAATTCCTCACTCCAATTCGTTTATCACTCTCAAACTCACTCTGAAAAACCTCGCTGTAAGTCGCCGGAAATTTTCTACAACTCGCCGATAAACCGAACCCATTTCATTTCTTTGCCTTACTCTAAAATACGACTTCTAGAGCTCAGACAGAAAGCACCGCACTCACCTCAAACTTCCTGTAGATCCTCTGTCGCAAGTTACCCGTCGTCGGAAAAGTTTCAGTCACCGGAAATTCGTCGGAAATCACACCTGTTCGGTACAACATCCTTAAAACCTTTCTGTTTAAATTAATTTCGTTAATCAGTAATACTCAATTAACTAATTCAACAAGAATTATTGATTAAACAGTTTAGTTGATTCACTGGTTTCATAAACTGAAGAAGATGAAGCACTGTTAATATATAAGTTTAATTTAAAACAAATTTTTAAACGGGTTAGACACACAGTCCAGTGGTGGACTGTGTGCAATTTTAAACCACACGTCCCGAGTTCGATTCGTGCACTCAACCGGTTTCTGGTGATAAATCTCAATTTTTTTAAAAGACCCAGAACACCTTCCAGTTAGTATTTAAATTTAATAAAAACCAATATTCTAACCAGGTTAGACACACAGTCCAGCGGTGGACTGTGTGCAAAGTTAAACCACAGGTCCCGAGTTCGAATCCTGCTTCTATAACCGGTTCTGGCAATTATCAAGTTTTTAAATAAAGACAGAAATGAATTAATCTAATTTGTATATATATATATAATTAAAAACGAGATTATTTCGGGTTAGACACGTAGCTCAGTTGGTAGAGCTGCGTGCACGCAACCGAGAGGTCACGAGTTCGAACCTCACTCAGCGCACATAATAAACACAATCAGACCGGTCAACGGTCAAAGTCAACGGTCAACATTTTTTTTATCTATTTATTTAATTAGAAAATTATTTAAAAATACTTAAAAATAATATTTTTAAAGTTAGAAAATGTCCTTAAACTCACAAAAATAAATCTAGAAATCCTATTAAGGTTATGAATTAAAAATCTCAAATAAAATCCATTTATTTACCGAACCATTATGTTATTATTTAGGTTAGTTTCTCTCGTGGTTAAATCAAAATTCATGCGCATTCATCATCAATCCAAGAAAACGCAACCACTGTGAGTGAATTCTTACAAATTCCCCTTTTTATTCATGTTTTTGGGTGTATCATGTGTCGCTTAAATTAATTCGCTTATTCAAACTCGTGCTATACCATTATATGATCTAAACTTAGAATGTAAATATTGTTTGTTGTGATGTATTACATATTGTCAAGTTGTATACAAATTATTCATTAGGCCCATCAGTTCCTCGTGGGAGACGAGTTGAACAACGCGTGCCTCAAAAACATTCATTAGGCCCATCAGTTCGTTGAACAACGCGTGCCTCAAAACTCATTCATTAGGCCCATCAGTTCCTCGTGGGAGACGAGTTGAACAACGCGTGCCTCCAAAACAATCATTTGGTGTATGTGTGTGCAATATTTAATATTATGTTTTTTGTGAATAAATTTACATCTACATTTACTCATATGTGGTTATGCACTTTATTTTATAATTGATTCAATAAACACGTTTAAATTGTTTTCATAGGATTCACTTGCCAACTTTTTGTTGACCCAAAAACCTATTTTTACACATGATACAGGTGGATAGGTTGAAGCAAGGAACACATAGGAAATTGCCTTAGAAGAAAAATAATGAAGTGTAGAAACATGTATAGAACATGTTGTACTTGTATGATTTGATTGTATGAACTCCTTTAAATTGTAATAATAAATATGAAACATTATAATAAATGTCATGAGCTTTGATGAAAACCCAATCATGCCCCGATCACCTTTTTCCGCTGCGGGTCGGGGTGTGACATTTATTAGTTTGATTGTTTGTATTAATATGTTCCTTTATATTTATGTTAATTTTTCTGTTCGTATATGTTAAGCTTTTTATTTGTTAATCGTTTGGAAACGAAAACATCATCTTTAAATGAAAAGATAACTGATGATTTTCCGGATGCATTTTTTAACCCAACCCATTTTTTGTCACTAGTATAGAGAATCAAAATTATTGTTTCAATAAATCAAAGGACATGTGTAACTGAATATTATGCTTGAGATAAACCGATAAGGATTAATAACCAAAGTTTACAGATTATAGAAATGTTAAAGCTTGAAATCTTGTCGTAGTATGGTGGGATCTTGATAGACACTTAAGGGTTAGACTCAAAAGAGAAGAGGTGGAAAATAGAAGCGCACATTTGGGTGAATTTTCTCATAGTTAAATTCAACTCCTCAAAAAGTATTTAAGCAAACAAATAACTTGGGAATTCAGAAACGAATCTTAAAAACTAGAAACAATTAAGTAGGATCATGTCGTTTAGGAAACGAAATAGTGAAGAGTAGTTTCACAAATGTAGGCAAATTGTTGCTTATTAACGATACCAAATTGGGAGATTTTCCCTCCAGGGCCAATCGGCTCGTATGGTGGCCTGGCCCGCCTTTCAGCCCGATATCATATATAGTTTTCTATGCCGCCCCTTGAATATTGACTTTGTCCTAGAAGCTGACATCAAACCATCCGTAAGTAAGTAGTTTGCATATAATTCAGAGTTTCCAAGAAGCCTTAGAAATGTATCGGCCCATCCATTTAATTAGAAGTTCACGTTGTCCCTCAACATTCTTACTTTACGGACTTGTAAAATGGTCTCACGCTCATAAATACTTCGTACAGGTTCGGATTTCTGATATGATGGAAGTTCCTCCGACTGAACTTAGTTTTGCTTTATATAAGTAGGGAATCATAAAAAACGAGTGTATTTTGACCTACTTGGGCAAATCCAACCTATAGGCAACCGAACCAATCCTGTTCAAAGTTTTAAAAGGTCCAAAAATTGCATGGCAAGGTTTTTACTTTTACGGCATGCAACTAAACTTTGCCAATAGTTACGGAACTTCGAATAAACATATTCACTAACCTTGAATATACATTGTTGTGCATGACCCAAAGTTGTTTTGAGAAAGCCCAATATTCTTTGATTTTCAATAAGGGAATATCAATATAAGTCATGTTATGTCACATGGTTTGTAATCGTGTATTGCAATGTGTCCTTGGCCATGAACTACATTGACCTAAGTCATATTAATGGCGGTATGATGACTACTACTGTACCAAAATTTCACAAGATACAAATAGTGTTGACAACAAGTTGGTTTATAATGAACGAAGGCCCGTAAATATGCTTTCAAAGAAGGAATTCCTACTTTCATTTCCCCATCACTCTACGAGTGATAGGCACTCGAATAAAAATTTTAGGGTCAATTTGTTTAAACAATTGAGTCCAAAATCAACTGGTATACAATAAACTTTGGCAAACTGTGCAACCTATAAATGTCCCTTATAAATAATGCGGCCATAAATTGTTGCTTTAAAATGAGTCGGTAAGGCCAAGAAATGAGAAAATTTCAACAAATTATCTTCAATAACCCATCTGGTTGTTCTTTCGTTGAAAGGCGACAAGTGATGAAATCTAAGGACAAGTCATCTCACGGTTCAGCCGGAATTGGTAAGGGAAGAAACTCATAAGGCCTATGCATTGTATACTTTGTAGTTTGGCATGTTGTGCAATTCTTGACAAATGTCATAAGATCATATTTTAGATTGGACCAAAGAAAATGTGAAGCAATACGACGTGGGGCTGTTGTGACTCCCGAATGAACACCAATAGGTGACCCATGAAATACTTCGTACTGTGTGTTCCACAAAGAATGGATTTTCCGAATAACCAATCGGTGACTGCCACACCATGCCAAGGCGGAAATCATAGGGATGCAACTAAAAAGGTTTATGGAACATATGATTAAGCAAATACTTACATGACATTGATTCCGAAACTTTTACAAATCATTTTACAATCTCAAATCCTTTGGATTCAAAAACAAGCCTACACTTATCGGCTAATAAGGAAACTCCTTTAGATTCAAAAACTGTGACACTCTGTCTTGAATTAGACACATGAGAAACATGC
The DNA here is from genome assembly GCA_947069175.1 of Scalesia atractyloides. Classification (NCBI taxonomy): domain Eukaryota; kingdom Viridiplantae; phylum Streptophyta; class Magnoliopsida; order Asterales; family Asteraceae; genus Scalesia; species Scalesia atractyloides. Next base: position 27,420,021 of record CAMTDV010000027.1, read on the forward strand.
TAAAAATCGGCAATAAAATGTTGGTTAGTTCACAAGTTTAAAATCTCGTTGACAATCATTTCTCCATTTGGAGAATATATACATAGCCAATGAAATTTGTGAGAGATCAATGCCTAGCTAAGACAATGACAGATTTGACATCATGAGTCTATAACCAACCCTCGAGGAGAATGTGCTTCGTACATTGCACAATCAAGACAATGTTAAATATAGTTGGACACATATGCGCTCTTTTATCATATATATATTTTGGTTAGAGAGACTAACCAAAAGTGGGGGTGTCAAACCCAATAGGAAGTCCTGGGGAACCCTACTCTTAGGTCTATGGACCCTATATGACATATGTTATGAAATGTAATCTATACGTGCAGCGTATAGATTTGCCTTAGATTTGAAGTTGTGGCTTTTACATCCCTATTTTTACAAGAGTAACACTGAAACTTATGTTTATACACATGAAACTTTATTTCGGGTCCACTAAGCTAAACACACGAACTCACTCAACCTAGTGTTGACAAAATTATTTTTAAGCATGTGTTCATGTACCCTATTTTGGCTACACGTGGAACAAGCAACTGCGGCTCGGGATGATGACGACGGGCGTGTATATAACGATCTACGTGGAACCTTGGACCTCAACCACAAAGTATTAAAGAGGATAGTACTTACCTTGATGGTTAGATGTTAGCTTAAGTTAATTTATATTTATGGTTAGAATACTTGTAATGAATCCAAGTGTAAACCATTTTGTATTAATGTATAGTCATTATCACATTGCTTCCGTTGTATGCTCACATGACTTAATATTTGGTATCATTCCGTTTTCCGGTCCAGCCCCTTGGTCGGGGTGTGACAGCTTCTAAGTGTGTTGAATAATCACCAGATGACTTCAAGAACAACTAACAAACTAGCACCAATAGTTCGGTCAGTTTGTTCCTTATTCAAGCCTCTCCATAGTCAACTTTGATGAAGAATCTTAGGTGTTAAAATTCTGGCCAGATTCAAGATTCAACTTGAATCTGAGAATACCAGGAGAAGAAAAAAAGGAGAGCTCATTTTTTTAGTATCTTACAGTATACCACACACATAAAAGTTATCTTATTTTTTTTAATTTATAGTTATCTATATCACCTTCTAGTCAGACAACACCATCCCTTTTTGGCATCCCGTTAGTCTCGGTCGACCAAAGCCTAGCATGACTAAGTGGATTAAACAATCAAGTGTAAGGTTTAGTGGTGTTCTAGTTCGTCCATAAATTTTATGATGTAAATCCAACCATTCAAGTTTCTTACATTTCCCAGCATATACATGAATATTTATATATCTAATTTACAGAAATACACATAATATGTACGACAAATTTTATAGATGATATATCAATGGTAACTAGCCCTAATAGTTCTCAAGAAATAAGTATAGTCTTCATACGGTATCCGGTGTTCATATCCTTCATTTGTGATCATTAGTATGACTTGATTAATGCTTGAAGCTTGCGACTTTTTAGCATATCTTGAATTGCAATGATCTTTACTCTTCACGTAAGGATAGAATGTAACTCGGATACCAATTGTTGGTGTTCAGAACTTATAATCGCAAACTAAAATAATGCAGAGTATTGTAATGATTACTTTATTGAGCAAGAATAGCTTACAAAGCAATGACCGAAGACCAGAAATCATAGACAAAAGTTAAACAAATGTTCCTAGAGTTTAGCTGTGAACACAGAAAACACCATGACCAAACAGCTCTCCTTATTCGTCTAATCTTAATTCCGTCAAAATACGTCATTAACGTGCCATGCATACAGATACAAAGTTGGCAGGAGTTTAGCTTGAGTAATATCCAAGAGATGAATGGATGCTAATTAATATAGTGGTACTGGAACAACACACAGAGGTTTGGCCTTCGATATAGTGGTTCCATGTTTCTCAGTCATGTCCAATGCATCATGTTGAACTTTTTTGTCAATTTTCCAGTCAAAATTAATAAGTAATGAGCCCAACATGATAGGGACCATACGGGTTGCAAGTGGCACACCAGAGCATATTCTTCGTCCAGCACCAAACGGGATTAGATCGAAATCCTGACCTCGGACATCAAGCCTAGACTCCAAAAATCTTTGTGGCTTGAACTCTAGTGAGTCGTCCCATACGGTTGGGTCTCTACCTATGGCCCATGCATTCACAAACTCCTGTGTGCCCGCTGGGATGGTGTATCCACTGAGGTGTACCTCTTTAAAAACTTTTCGAGGAAGAAGTAACGGGGCTGGTGGGTGCAGTCGTAAAACTTCTTTCACAATGCACGATAAGAAGAGTAGCCTCGATACATCATCCTCTTTTACGATAGTACCTTCACCAATAATTTTTTCAAGCTCCTCTTTGGCTTTAGTTATGATGTGTGGCTTGCGTAGTAATTCTGCCATTGCTCATTCTACTGTAATTGAGGTTGTATCAATGCCAGCAACAAACAAATCCTGGACCATCAAATGAAATTACATAAAAAAAAACCTATCATCAATGCCGATGGAATTACCAGAGAATAAACAATATACTCACCAGAAACAAACTCTTTATGTTTGTGTGAATGAACTCATTTGGATTATCTTGCATCATTTTCAAACACACGTCCAATACATCACCTTGCTCGAATTTACCCATTCGCAGTCTCTCTTCGATTAACTGGTCAAATATCGCAAGAACCTTCGTAAAATTACGAGTCATTCTTCTCTTGAGCCCTTGTGGATCAATCTTCTTCAACATCGGAAAAACGTCAACAAGATTTGTCCTTCCAGAGTCCTCCATAATGTTGGTAATCGCCTCCTTAAACTCTTTACCTGAATCCTCATACGGGTCTGTTAGATCCTTGGAGAAAATAGTGTTGGATAAAAGATTCAATGAGGATCTGAATGCAGCGCGACCGATGTCCACATTTTCATTTGAAAGACCAGCTTTCCGGCAGTATGCTACTGGCTCTTCAACTTTCTGGTTCCTCAAGTGTTGTTTGGCTTCCAGGGAATTGTTGGAGAAGATATTGGAAGTAACGATCCTTCTGAGGGTGCGCCACTCTGTGCAAACATGGAGAAATGAAAGGGAGTGTTGGTCGTGGTTATAGGCAGTTACCGCGTCAGGGACATAACGGTTGGCGGAAACAAGGTCTTGCTTTTTGAGTACTTCTATCGCGGCAGTGGAGGAGGATATGACGACTGTGGTGTTCTGACCGAGTTTTAAAGAGATTATTGGGCCATGGATTTTGGCTAGTTTGGCTAGCGACTGTGTGGTGGGTCTCCCAACAAGTGGAGATTTCCTACGATCGGCAGCCGTCTTGGGCCTGGAGGTAGTTCTTCGGTTTTCCGAACCCCAAAACTGAGATAAGTATGTAAGATAAGAGAAGAGCACTAACAATGATAAGAAATTCCATTATTATTAGATGGTGTGTGTTGTGCCAAGGATGTTGTTATATTATACTTCTATTGATGGACTGATTCAGCGCCCACATTTTAGAAGACTTTACATTATTTAACGTTTTTATTGGAACAGTTGGAGTTAGGAAAATGTTTTGAGTTCTTTGGGGGTAAATATCAACTCTCTGCATTGCATAGGGTGTGCGACATTTTGGTATCTTGTCATTTTGATTAAAAAAAAGGTGTTGTATCAATGTGACTTGTGGTTGTATTATCACAGATTTGGACGACTAACAACCAAATTTCTCCTGAATTGATTAAGAAGCTAATTCATGCAATTTGGTAGTCGCAAAATGAAAGGCGTTCAATAGTTATAATACACATCCCTGCCATCGTCGTTGAAGAGATCAAAACATACCCATTCTTATGGTGTGATAACGCGATGGAATCAGCTCTTTTCTAAGATTGGAATCAGTGGTGTGATAACGCGATGTATTTCAGTAATGTCTAATCGGCATTCTCTTGTATTTATTTGGAACTTTTTGTTTATTACTTGCAGGCCCGGCCCTAGGGTAAGTGAAATCAAGCACTTGCTTTAGGCGTCCACTCTTCAAAGGCGTCAAATTTTATTTTTTTATCCATGTTAATTTGGGCTCTGTGGGATGTGCTTAAAGATGTATGACCAAGCATGGGGATTGGCATTTGCGAATAGGTTTGATATATGTTGAAGCTTAGAAATTTAGGCCTGAAAAATAAAAGGGAAGGAAAACGAAGAGTTGAAGAATAATGAAAGATCACAAATTTAAATCACAACCAATTAAAATTTTAATGATGAAGGTTCCAGCATAAACAAAAAAACACAACGTCTACTCTTTAAGATTTCTTAATTGTAATACTCTATGTTTGTTCCAATTTAGTGCTGATATTTGCTCTAAAATATTGTTTTTAATAACAGCCTCTTTTCTTTATTTTTTTATTGTGATACTGATCATGAATTTGTAAGTTAACTTTCTTCTTACAATTCTTTTATTTAAAAGTTTCTTTATTCGTATACAAAAAGTGTGTCTTCATATTTTCATGGGTTATGATCGTAAGCAAATAAACTAGTGTTTTTTTACGTCGCGCGTTGCGGCGAAACCAAGCAAATGATAATGTAAAACAAACGATTTGAAAATAAAACATGTTGTTTAGAAAGCCAAACCATTAGAACGATTTATTTTATTATCGTACTGTTTTATGATACCCAATAAATACTTTATTTTGAGTAGAACTTTATTTTAACAGAACTTATAACGGTCTGTCGAGAGAAAAAGTAAAGCACAACTTATACTTAAGTTTTTATAAAAAAAAGTTATAAACGTAAATTATTAAATAAGTATCAAATTAATTGATAAATTAATATATGTTCTAAAAAAGAAAAAGGAATTATTAAAAAATGATAAAGAAAATATGGTTAAAAAAGGAAATAATTAAAAATATGTTATTAAAAGAAAATATAATTATAAACTATTATAATCCTTTAAAAAAATAATGAAAAACTATATATTATTACAAAAATAAAGTTACTATTAATATTAATTTGTTAACAATATTATAATAATAATAATAATAATAATAATAATAATAATAATAATAATAATAATAATAATAATAATAATAATAATAATAATAATAATAATAATAATAAAAAGAATAATAAAAATAAAAGAGCTTTCATTTTAAAATCCGTTTTAAGTCTCCAAGATACAACCAGCCCTAATTACTTGCGATATAGAGTTGCAATCCCTTCTAACATAAAACTATCTTAACGTGTAGATCACAAAACTAATTGTTGGACCCGTGTTCTGGAAATGGATATTAAGAAATTAATATTATAATAAGTATTTTTCAAGCTAGATCATACTTTCAAGATAAAAACACAATCAAATTGCTAAAATATCTATGTGGTTTGTCTCTACCCTCCAAGGTCAACAATTTTTTGATGTCTAGCCCTCCATGTTTGACTTGAACAGACAACTCATACAGGAACCTTGGTAATGTCCCAAGATTGACTTGAACAGAACTTATGAAAAAAGAAACGGGATCTAACACAAAACCTTGGTAATGTTCCATGCAACTCCACACGAAAGACGTGTGTATCCCCCACCTGCAAAAGCTTGTTTCAGCCCCTGTCATACATCCATACATCTAATAATCTTTATACATCCCATAGGGACCCTCAAGGTCATCGCAAATCACCATATGCAAATCCTCCTTTCAATATACTTTTCAATCAATCTTTGTTAAATGCGTCTCGTGGTAGAAGAATATTGAACACGAAAGTCAAAATGCTGGGCAAGTAGTAAAATCGAAACCTTCTTCTTTGAGTCGTAGAAGAATATCGAACACTAAAGTCAAAATGTAGGCCAAGTAGTAAAATCGAAACCTAGTTCTTTTAAACAGTTCAAAATGAAAAAAAAAGAATATATAAATCGAAACCATGGCCGCGTAACGATCGCATAGGTAAACTGGTCCAGGTGTGGGATCCGCCCACCTGGGTATCCAAAGTACGGGTATGACTCATCCCCCTCGACCCAACCTGTTGTTCAGTCACATCCTTATGTTGCCCAAACCCGCCACCAAACCGCGGTCTAATGCCACCACTAGGATTTTTGCCAGCCAATATATGGTTTGGCACCCTCCCCTCGTGGTGAGCTATTCTTGTACTTGGTAGTGGTGGGGTTCCGTGGACAGTAAGACTTTACTAGCTGGTTCATCAGGTCATATGCAGATCTCCCCTCGTGGTGAGCTATTCTTGTACTCGGTTTGTGAGGATCAAACCTAAACGCGGTCACAGCTCTTGATGTGTACGAGAACCCCCTCTTCCCTATTAACTCAATTGCAAGTCCATTCGTCGAGCGATAGCGTGTCTACGACGAAGAAAGCTAGGCACAAGGAGCCATTGGAAGCCATGTCCCCACTCCTTGTTTCTGAGTATGATGATTTTCTTGAATCCGAGGACCGTCCAACCTTTGATCACGATCCCGCCGATAACCCCTGCGGGTTTGACTGGCCCTCTGATGATAAGACGGACCTCGATGTGAGGTGGAGCCTGAAAGGGCGTTATTGAAAGACGTTGAAGTTATCTTTGGCCGTCATTGTCAGGTGTGTGATTTGTTTTTAGTGGCTTTGTGTAATGCCTCGCTTTTCATAGCTTTCTTTAATTTCGGAAGCGTGTCTTGTATTTCTATTTTTAGGAATTTGTAACCATTGGAATCGTCGTTCGTTGTACCATTGTAAAAATCCGAGACTTTGATCGTAATAAAATTCATACTTAATACATACTTATCTTACATGCATTCAATCGTTTAATACATGTTTACATACGTTCTATACTTATACATACGTTCTTGATACGCAAATTATACTTGCATACACTTATACTATATTTTATCACACGTTAAGTACCTAAAAACAAGCTAAATTATGAGCTTTTAGCATAAAATAATGGAATTATCAAACTCTAGGGGTCAAACTACAAATTTGGAAAATTTCTGTCGGGAAGCATGACCATGCTCACGACTCGCACGGCCATGCTCATGACCCGCACGGCCATGCACATTACTCGCACGATAGTGCTCATGACCACTCAGTGAAGATTCATGACCTGCATGACCATGCTCATGTCTCTCACGACCATGCTTATAACTGGCACGATCGTGCCAAATGACCAGATCTGGCAGAATCTTTCAAAATACGCGAATTTTGGCTCCATTTCCCTTCTTCCAACTCCAACCACCACCAACTTCATTAATTACCTAAATGCTAATTCCCCATTATAAATAGAAGCCTCCTACATCTCATTCTTCGCTCACTTTGCACCTCAAACACTAATCTCTCTCTCAAACCTCCCTAAATTCAGCTCTAATTCTGAAAGTTTAAGACTTTCAAAGTGAGTTCTAATTCACCTCCACTTTACTTTTTCCACTCTTTCTTTCTTCTTAACAGTTGGAACACTCTAGGAGTGTTTTCATAGGTTTTCCATGGAAAACCCATATGGACATCACCATATTTGATGTCACAAGTGTAATAAACTTTCCGTTTTAATAGGGTTTTAACCCACAAGTGTTGTATCATTCCAAGCTTGTTCTTGTAACAAGACTTGAGTTAGTTGTGTGTGATTACTTGAAAGCCTTGGCTATCCTACCTTCAATCCACCACCTCACTTGATGATTCTGAATATTCTACAACTTTTATTTTCATTTTTTCATGACCATCCTTGTTGTTCTTGTGACAACTTGTGCATTGGTGAACAATACGAAAAAGGTTAAAGGAAGGTTATCCTCCTACCTCCATGCATGACTTCTATGAAATTCCATGATAAACATGATAGAATAATTACTTATACTATAATATATATATATATATATATACTAACCGAACCCTTGATGTTAATCGAATGATTTTCCGTCATGGTACTAAGTGACATTACCTAAGTACTTAACTTCTCGTTACGATTCTAATGGGTATCTTAACCCATGAAAACACATCGACCCAAATGGGAATTATATTGTCAAGAACGACTATTAAGTCTAGATGATTATTATCCTAATCCTCCATTATCTACTTAACTACCTATGTTTTCGTCATGTAGGATAACTCGGTATTCCATCCTTCAAACTCTCCAAACCCTTCACGGCATTACCAAGTGGAAGCTTGCAAAACTGTGAGTACACTTGACCCATTTTTCTTTCACACAATTTGGGTTGTAACATGTTAACTTACAAAATACACAAATACACACAACATGCTTATTTTTATGCTTAGGTTCATGCTAGATTCATACATGCTTCTTGTCATTAACTTAGCTAGCCCGAACTTAACATATATAGTGCTATGGGAGTAGCACACCGCCCGTCGGGGTATTGTTAAGCTTGTTTTTATTCTTAAAATAGTCTCGTTACTTTTGTGGCGAGGGACACTTAACTCTTGTGGACACTTGGGTTTGACATTTAGTATTGCATGCTAGCTTACCTTGTATAAAATTGCCATGTGGGATTTGAGCAAACTCTTTTATACTTATGCTATGTAATCCAAAACTTGTGTACTTGCCAATGCTTTTGTGTTGAACCATATTTTTAACATGTTACAGGTTGATGATGATGAATCTAGTAGGGACGACATAGAAACGCACAATAAATACTAGATTTGGATATTTTGATTTCTTGAACTCATAGTACTTGACTATTAATTGTTGAAATTTGAATTTCCTTGTAATATGTTGACAATTTGTGATATGCAGTGGAACCGGTTTTGGATTAATTATTGTCGCAATAGTGTTATGTGTAATGAGCAATCTATTTCGTCTCACTTCGATGTTTCCGCCATCGGTTGGGGTGTGACAGATTGGTATCAGAGCCATAACTATAGGGAATTAGGTAGAACTGCCATGTTCGACCTAGTCTATAGTTTAAGTGACCAACCTTGACCATTCTTGATTCATGCTTAAAATGTTAATTCTTCCTACTTTGCTTTTTCCTATTTCTTTTGTCTTAATATATGTACAAAGTGTCTTTCCTAAGACATTTACACAATATACACATTTGAAGACTGGAAGACACTCGTATTACAAATGGGACGACTTCACCAAAATAGGCGTGAAACCCACACTTTGGTGAAAGACTCTCAATCCGCATATTTTCACGAAATTATGCCATCAAGTTAGGAGTGATATCCATACCTTGATGGAAAATTTCCATTTCATACTCTAGTGGACCCTTATTAACGAGTCAGAATTCGCTCCTCGTTTAGTAAGTACCAACCACACTTAGGGTACGATGTTGTGAAGTTAGGGGTGAAACCCACACCTTGTCAACTAGTCCCACTCCCCGATTTTCAATCTCGCTAAAGTTTCGATTTTTCGATCAATTAGAGACGTGTAGTAACTAGAAGGGTAAAATGCCGTTAATCGCTTCTCGACGAGAGCATTTTACCTATAGGCCAAAGCACGTTTCTCTAATTTGAAAGGATCTTCAATTCACTTTGGAATAGTCGACGTTTCTCAACCCGAAACACTCCAATGCTTTACCAAGTCTATATTTTATGTTATCTCAATTCCTATGTGTTTTAATACTTGTTACCTCGTTCATATCGAACCCGATGCACAATTCGCGCGCCTTTCGCAATAAAAAACAATAATAATTCTTGCAAACCAAGTAAATTTATACTCCTTACGCAATCATACATGTTTATACTTTTGAATACTTGTTATTCTTATGTCAACTATGTGAACTCATACGTGTTATGAGATACTAACATGCTCAAACGTGACTTTTATTGTCGATTACCTAGATGTCTTTTTTCGCAAAACTCAAGAGGGAGAAATAAGTCGAAATCCAACTCCAACTCGACTATCTCGTAACAATCACTAGATCAAAACTTATACTCGAACATTTTATCATTGTTTTAATTTTTCTCATTTATGCATAAACCTCGAACCTCATTATGTTATCCAACGATTTCTCACCCTACAATTTATTTACGTAAATTACATACACGAAACCCCTAATGATACTTTAAATGTTTCTTTCAGAACTTTTTTAAAAAAAATTATGAAATGTTACCTATCAACTTAGGCGGTCAAACGAACCTCTTGCCCTCGATTTTCATAATTCGTCCATCGCAAAAACAAACTCACCTTATACTACCATTCTGAAGACATTTTATTTCCAATAAGAAACAAACGAAAACTTTCTCTCACATACGTATAAGTCCACTTTGTTAAAATACTTTTCAAAATCCAAGTTTTCCACAAAAATTTTCAAAACACAACTTTCCTTGCATCAATATAAAAATAAAGCAAGCTCACTATTTTACAACCTTTTTAAAAATCGTTAATACACAAGTCTAAATCTAAACACATGGGCAAGAAAATTTCATAAGACCGGATAACCTACAACGTATGTGAATACAAATTTGTTAAAACAAAAGTAGCATTTCTTCTTACAAACCATATCTTACGTCAAAAATTAATACTTTTCTCAATATTCACCAGACATTCACAATTTTGGTCCTTCACTCCCGACAAACCTGATTTATTTTATTTCAACCAACTCAATGTTTTGACTCAAGCAACCATACCCATGCGCATCGCCTTACACGTTTTATTTATGCAGTCAATATTACACATATCACCATTACACTTTGTATTTTACACACTCGCAAGTTCATGGTAACTTATATATGCTAAATCCCATTTTATTCCACCTATACGCTCGATACTACATGCTAAAGTTATACGTATTGTTTTCAATCATGCTCTACATTTATACATTCGCACTATTTGGTAGTCATACTTGAATTCTATAAGTTGGCATAACCAGAGTGGTTTCGCCTACATTCGACACACTCGTGCATACATACAATCATGCTTACATACTTAATTTTTATACGCTATCTTACACATATTTTACTTGTAATACTAGATGTAACCTGAACCCATACACTACTAGTACAAACTATGCGGATCATGCACAAACCAAAATAATCGCGGGTGCACATAGGATTTTATTGGTAGGCGCATGAAAACCATAGTGGGTTCTACTATGTATCGTAACACGGAACGTAACATGACATCGAATAGTGAAACGGACGTAACATGGTGTGAACATGGTGGATATGCTGCTGGTACTTCCTATATATAAGTGTCCATACTATGTTACCAAACTTTCGTGTAACACCTCGTACAATCGTATTCAATAATATAGTGACACGTCCCATTACTTTTATATTGAAGTCTAATAAGGACTAATAAGGACTAAAAGCGTCAACATGCTTAAAATAAAGTCTCTGAGTGACCTATTGGTGTCAACATGCTTAAACTAATACTCTGAGTGACCCATTGGTGTCAACATGCTAAAACAAGTCTCTGAGTGACCCATTAGTGTTCAACATGCTTAAACTCAGCCTCTAAGTGACCAATTAGTGTCAACATGCTTAAACTAAGCCTCTGAGTGACCCTTTACGAAGTCCTAACTCTCATATGAGCCATTGGTTGGACGAGAATGATTAATTATGTAAATATGTAAAAGTTGGACAATGGAGGGGTTAAAAGTGTCAACATGTTAATTTATACCCCTGAGTGACATTTTAACGAACCGAGAGCTTGACAATGTCCGGGCATACTCCCGGGTACGCCAAATATTGGCTACGGGGGGCTAATTATGCGTATAAAGGTGTTTTCAAAGTTTAATAAGTTGAGGGGCTAAATGTGACAAAGTTAGAAAATTTCTATGAGGCGCTCGGGGGCCGCGAGAGACATGGGCCTGGTCTCTCGCGGGCCGCAAGAGAGCTGTATTTGTAGAAATTTTGCTTGGCACCCACACATGTTGCCAAAAACCATTTGATTCAAAACCAAGGACTTCCAAACTGATATGCCACATTTTAGGACACTTGTAGTCTTCCTCTAACACTTGCTAATACCGCATCAGCTCCTTCAAGCTCTCCAACTATAAATAGGTGCAATGGTTCATCACTTGAACTTCCACCCTTCTCATTAACATTCTATCTCGCTCCTCTGGAAGTTCCTAACTGAAAGGAACATCCAACTTAGTTCTATTTCATTCAACGATCACTTGTAAGTGTTCCTTTCTCTTGGATTTTCGTTTATAGGCTTTTATAGCCAAAAGTCAAGCGTTTACGGAAAAACGCTTTAACTTTCGGTTAAGACCATGGTCCAACAATTGTTCATAACAAACATGGCTAAGTGATCGTAATAAGGTATGTGTAAATCCCTATTAAGGGAACCTCCTAAAGATCACGTTTGCTAGACCAATTGACGGGTCAAAGTTTTATTATTAAAAAGTCAAACATGCCAAATTTTGAAAATATTATAATATGAGTTTATATATATTATGAAACATGTTTTGACATTTAAACAAGTTGGTATAATTATTAGAATATGTGAGAGCATGTTCGACTTGTCAATTTCAATTCTAGGGTCGGTTCGCAACCAAAAGTCGCAAAGTTTGACTTCTACTTTGACTTTCGATTCTGACCTGATTCAGATTAGTTAGCTACTGATCTAAGGTTGTATTATGATCGTAATATAATGTAGCATAAACCCCTAAGGTTATATTACACGATCATAATCAGAATCTGAGTTTATGCACAAGTTCCGTTATTATGCCACTTTTTTACCAAAATGCCCTTTTTACATAAAATTAAGTTGTAATCAATAACGAACTTGAAAATGAATTTCCTACTAATGTAATATCATAAGTAAGACTATTTGGGATGTCAAGTCAGTTTATATACTGAGTTTACATACAAGTCCTTGTATTATGTCGACAAATGACAATAAAGCCTTTATGGCGCATAAAATGGTTTTAATCATACTTTTTATAACAAACCTTTTAACTACTGATGTGTTATATTAAATAAAATATCTAAAACATATAAACCTGGTCTTAGCATCAGTTTATGTTAAACTTCGCACAAATCGTCATTTTCGACATAAATGCCGTTTCGGCACATAATATAGTTTTAAACCACATTTATCAATAGAGACTTGTTACCTACTGATTTTAAAACTTATTTAAAATATTTTACAGTAGGTATATAATATAAACTCAGAATCCCAAATCAATTATAAAAATATGTGTAAAATGACCAAAATGCCTCTATGGTGCATAATTTGGTCAAACAAATAAATTACACATATGATGAATATCTTACTGATATTATACTATAAATTAAATATTTTTTTAGAATACTTATGATCATAACATCAAGATGTATTCAAGTTCCTTTTATATGGAATATAATTACCAAAACGCCCTTAATGAGGCGTCATTTCATTTTAAAACCTTAACGGGCATGTAAGTTGATATCTCATTGATATTACAACTTATATAAAGTATAATGGCATATAGAACTTATTCATGACTCATCCAGTTACCTGATATCGCTTATATGCGCATGGTTAAACATATGTAACTAGTTTACGGAAATTAACCGAAAAGGGTTTAACCTTATCATTGTAAAACTCAAAATCCAGAATGCTTATGGTTTACCCATATTATACAAGTCATAGTACTTGTTGGGTTTAAACTACATTCTATCCGGTCATCGCTTAATCTAGCGTATTATACCGTTTTGATCTTTTACGTTAGTCGGTCTAAGTCTATGACTTAAATTAAGACCGTTAGCATTTTAATTGGTTAGCTTATGTCATAATCCAGAATAGAGCCTTCTAGTAAATGTTATCTGCACTTATTTCATTTTAAATAAGACTGAGATATTAAATCTTGCATTTTAATCAAGACTAGCTCAGGTAAATACTCTTGACTTATTTTCCCTATACGGGCTTGAGTTACGGTAAATTATTACCGCTTGGTCGGAAATGGGATCAATCGAATGCCGGGCTGTGGCTAGTAAATCCGCATATTCTGTTTTGATCAGTTTGGTTTGATAACTTAAACATTGGGGGTTAACGACCGTGTCCTGGATATCCTCGGCTCATTACATTAGTTAATGGCCACAACCAAAGCGCGAGGTGTAGGCATACACCTAACAGATGCTCATGCTAAATTATTTTTACCCACTAGTTTGGAGATAACTCCTTCGTGGGTTAATAAATGGTGTGTACGTTAATCATGTCTCGGTCTCTGTACTAGGCCCCATATGTATGGACAAACATGTAAAGCTGTTAACAAGTTACAAGGCTGACTTTCCCAAGTTATAAAGATTTGTGCCCTGTGCACTTAAATCAATTTTTTTAAAACGTTTTCAAAACAAGTCAGTTGAGCGTATTTATCAGCGAAAGCTGAGAAATTTTCAAAAGACTAAGTTGCAGGTACAATACGAAATAGGCTGGAAGTTGCTTGGTAGTAAAATAAGAGGATCTTGCAAATCCTTAGATCTACCCAAAGTTTTGTTACACATTTTTATGTATTTTTACAATCCACCTGTGGATCTTTCGTTACAAGCCATCTGTATATTATTTTTTTACTTTGGATATTTTGGTTTGTAATAGTAATTTAAATCCAAGACTTCTGCCATTTTGTGTTAATTGACTATGATGATATCAACTTACGTCACGAAATTCCGAACCCAGGCCCACTGGTGTTTGGTTGGAAATACGGGGTGTGACAGGTTGGTATCAGAGCCAAGGTTTGAGAGAATTAAACACTAGCCTTTTGTGTTTAATCTCAAACTTACACAATAAGCACATTACTTAGACTTCCGAGTCTAGGCTTTGACCTAGGATTACTCATTTCATTATTAAGTTATTATTATTGTTTTAACTTGATTTTAATAGGAGAATGCCGCTAAGAGTTCGAGGAAGAGGTAAAGTGCCTATGAGGAGAGGACCATTTGGATGTATCCCTTCGCAACCCCATCATTCAAATCCTTATGAGGATTCGGGAGATTCTTGGCCACTAGCGAGACATTCTAACTCGCAAGAACTTTCACCCTAACATAAAACTCATACCATTCTTACCATTCTCACTACTCACACCATTCTCATCACTCGCATCATTCTCATTCATATCATGATGAGTTTAACGCTAACCACTACTTCAACACACCCCAGCTGATCAGAATCAGTTAGATCAGTCGAGGACTCCGACCCGGAGATGCCACCATCAGGATCGCATGGACACTCTATCGAAATCTCTAGCGATTCTAACTCTTACGTTGGATTGCCTTCGTGTGGGTCAACGGTCGAGTTTGCTACCACCATTGCCTAAAACCTACCCTACCATTCACGAGGACCCACATATGGGTGGACCCTCCAATACTTCACATGTGGTGGAACCAACACCACCACATGTGGTTCAACCACCATCGTTGGGTTTTAATAACCCGATTCCTACATATCCGAATACATCTGGATATGATCCTTTTAACCCATCTACGCCAGTAAATTACCATGCACTATCACACGACCCTTATATGCAAGCGATCGTGCATAATGCACTTTACCCGTCTCCTTTTTCCACTTGCTTATCCACCTACTGGATATTCAAATTATGGGTACCAGTATCCTGTTGTACCTCAACCACAACCTCTGCCGCCTCTTGAGGCCATTAATGAGGCCTTGGAGCTAATGAAGGAAATGCAACAACAAGCAGAGAAGACGGGGAAGAAAACGAATAAGTTCTTCAAAAAGCTCTCCAAGTTGGTTAAGGGAAACAAGGACGAGTGAAGTTTCTTCTATGTTATTTCTTTAGTCCCTGCGTGGACAAGTTATTTCTTTTAGTTCTTGCATGAACAATTAGTTTCATTTATTTATTTCTAGTATTGTAATTTCCTAATTTGATTTGATGGAATATTTTGGAATTATATATATATATATATATATATATATATATATATATATATATATATATATATATATATGTACTCATCCTTTTCAAGCGACCGTCTCGATTTTACTCAGCTATATAATTCCAAAAGATCAGCTATATAATTCCAAAGATCTTAATGGTTTTGATTAGCCAAATGGCACAGACCATATTAATTGGCCAAATTATAAATGATAGTTAAGGATGAATAGCCTTCTATCATGATAGTTAAGGAAGAATTATCCTTCTATCCAGAAGTGGTGGACTATGTTCAAGCCTCCAAGTCGTTAAGATCAATGCGACCGTGACTATGAATCGACCATTAAGATAATCTTGTGTTAACATTCAAGTAATGTTAATACTCTTGGTAGTGTAACTTGAGGAACCACACTAGCCGTCTAGGTAATGGACTACGTCCTAACCTTATATAGCTTATGTGATCAAATTTGATCACGGCTAATATCATTAATGCGATGATAATAATAAACATCCATTAGTGATGTAGTGCCTACATGCCTTAATTAAACATTCATTAGTGATGTAGTGCCTACGGGCCATAATTAAACATCCATTAGTGATGTAGTCCCTACGGGCCATAATTGATATCCATTAGTGATATAAGTGTCTACGGCCCATAATTAAACATCCATCAATGATGTAGTGCCTATGGGCCATGATTAAACATCCGTTAGTGATGCTTTGCCTTCGAGCAACACTATATTGTCAATTAAGACAACAAAAGTTGTAACCTTATGGTTACCTGTCCAAGGTGGTGACTTATGCTCAAGCCTCATAGTCTATATGATCAATGAGATCATGACTAATATCATCAGTGCGATGATTATCTATTATAACATATTAGGAGATGTTAACTGATCTATTATATTATTTTGACGGGCCATAATATAATAGTCAAATATAACAATGACATTTGTGGTTAATAAGACCCTCTCCCCAAAGTTATGTCCATAGTGACATGCCAATGTGCTATATTTTTATGTCCATAGTGACAGGCCTATTTGCCGTAATAATATGTCCATAGTGACGGACCTTAGTAACATATTTTACGTCCTTAAGTGACAAGCCAATGTGCTATATTTTAATATCCATGGGATAAGGCTTATAAGCATATTTTAAATGTCCTACGAGACAAGCCTATGAGCTATTTATAATTGTCATATGACTATGGCAGTTGTGACATTATGATCCTTTGTCTAATAATATATGGACTATGTCCAAATTGTAATTTGCCTTTGATGGTCCTTTTGAGACCTAGGCCAAATATAGATAACATTCATAGAAATGTTAAGCCTAACAGTTGTGATTATATGCACACTAGTTTAAATAGGCAATGGATTTAAATAACCAACTTAAAGCCAATATGGTTTTAATACCATGGCCAAAAGTGAAGGTAATTTGGTTTTTAGAACCAAAGCTTCAAGAATGGCTAACTTGGATGAGGCACAAAGTACCCACCGAGATATTAACTCTAGCAACACTGAAAACATAGCCATTAATAATGATGATTTCCAAGTTCGCATTGATGCAGCTGTTGGAAAGGCCATGGAAAAATTTAAGGAAATGAGCGCCAGTCGCTCCAAACCTTTATCTATTCCACCATCATCAGCTCGAAAGGAGAGCTCTGTTCACTCTTCAAATGCGAAGAGTGAACCAAGGAAACTAGAATTTAACAATAGGTCTCGTTCTTCTAAAGACGGATGTGCTTATAAATACTTTGTCTCCTGCAAGCCCCGAGATCTTAATGGAGAAAAAGGGGCTATAGAAGCCTTGAAATGGCTTGATGAGATGGAAACTATTGTAGATATCAGTGGTTGTACCGATAAGGATGCGGTGAAGTTTGTATCCCAATCCTTTAAGGGCAATGCCTTAACATGGTGGAAGGCTATGGTCCAGTCAATAGGTAAAGTACACATGTATAACTTGAGATGGTCCAAGTTTGTTGACCTTGTCAAAGAGACATACGGCCCACCTCATGAGGTGGAGAAGATAGAGTTGACTTTTTGACTCTTACAATGAAAAATCTGGACTTCGGAAGTATGTTACTGACTTCAACTCCCTATCCAGATTAGTCTCCTACCTAATCACCCCTTAACCCAAAAGCATTGTGCGTTTCATTAATGGGTTGGTGCCCGAAATTTAGGGCATGGTAAAAGCCGCTCAGTCTAGTACCTACAGGTCTGCTGTTTACCTATCTCTCTCTATCACCTTAGATTTAGTGAGACAAAAGTCAGACAGAACTGAGACTGACAGAAAAAGGAAACGGGAGGATGATAACTCCCAAAGGTTCAAAAAGAGAGGAAATTTTGGGTACAAAAAGAACCAGCACGGGTCTAATGATAGACCTCTGTGCAAGACCTGTAACGCATGCATTGGGGAAAATGCAATGCTGACGCACAAGCTAAACCCTGTGGAATTTGCAAAAGAGAAGGGGATAAGACCCTAGAGTGAAAAAATCTTAAGGATGTCGTCTATTACGACTGTAATGAGAAGGGACATATTAAGTCTAACTGCCCTAAGAACCCCAGAAGTAGTGAAGCAAAGCCTAGAGAGGCTAAGAAAGGAAATGCACGTGCCTTCCAGATGAATGCAAGAGAGGCTGTTAATGACAACAAGGTCATAACAGGTACATTCCTCATCGATGACGTATATTCTAGAGTTCTTTTTTATTCGGGTGCAGATAAGTCTTTTGTAGACCATAAGTTTAGCAAACTGTTAAACTTACACATAAGAACTCTAGACATAACATATGAGGTAGAACTTGCTGACGGAACCTTAGAAACAGCATCTTCCATTCTTGATGGATGTTTTATATCCATTAAGAATCATTCTATTCCTATCTCCCTTCTGCAAATGAAATTGGCGGGGTTCGATGTAGTCTTAGGCACGGATTGGTTATCTAATTGTAACATCCATCAAAATGGGCTACCTAAATCCGACACATTTTTGAATCAAACTTTCGATGAATAAGTGAGGATTCTTTTATTTTATACGCATATATATATACACACACACACACACGCTAGTAACAAAGAAAGTATAAATTTAAAATAGAGGGATCATTAGTGTATTTACTTGGAGACTTTTTGTTATATATATAATAACAATTCAAAAAAAGAATAAAAAAATAGATACCGCAGGACTCGAACCCGGGTCCTCACATTTAAACACAAGACAAACAAACCATTGCACTACCTTAATGTTTGGTACACATTTCAGGTTCACGTAAGTCAAATACACACCTATGATTGAGTTGTGTTTCCTTTCCTGAGGATTCAATCACAAAGAAAGCTTCCTTAGTTACGAATTATGAACCTGGACGCCATCTCCAAACGAATTCGGAGAATACCCATGTTCGTAAAATCGGAAGTTTTGAGGGTTGCTAAAAACAAGAAACCAAGAGACTTAATTTCAAATAATCTTACTCACACAAGTTTTGTACGACTACCCATTTCGAAAACTCTCCCCCGGTTTACCTGCGCACTCGTCGTATTCGCCGGAGATCAAGAACCAATTGATACCTGCACATTACGGTTCGGTATACCTTCTTTTTTCATATCAAAACATTTCGTTTTAAGTTTATACATATAAATTGCATAGGAGTCGTAAAAGTTAGTATGTCAGTTGGTTAGTGAGTTCTTTTCTTGTTTTAAAATGAAGAAGATGATACAGTCAGATTTATTTCAAATAAAGTAAAAACCCAAACCATCACAATTCTGAGGTTATAGCACAATGGGTTTGAAAGCTTTAATAAACCGCAAAGGGGCGCGGGTTCGAGTCCTAGCCACGACACACTCGCTGCACTGAATCTTTTTTTAGAAACCCTATGTGACAGACACTAGTTTTAAATTTAGTAAAATAAAAAGGCTGATATATAACAAGTGGGAAGCACAGTCTAGTGGGTTGGTATGTATGTAAACAAACAGGAGGTCACGAGTTCGAAACCCGGCTCCTGTTCCTGTCGTTGCATTGCTTATTCTTTTTAAATAAGCCAGTATATGAAACAGCGCAGAGAAAATATAAAAGAATTAAAAACGCAATATGGAATGGGTTAGACACGCAGCCCAGTGGCTGGGCTGCGTGCACGTGAATGAAAGGTCGCGAGTTCGAATCGGGCAGGGGCCCGTTTTGGGGGAATATTTTTAAAATTATCTATGTGACCATTATTTCTAACTTTTTTTAAGAATTCTTACTTAACCATTTATAAACCTAACTTAAGCAATGGATAATTTATCTTAACACCTTTAAACAATAACTCAATAACACTCATGTAAATAAATAATTAATAATTTAAATAAATAATTTGCGAACATAAGAATATTAATTAGCTTAGTTGTTATGTGGATATCTAGGATAAACGTTCGTTAAGTTGGTTTCTCGATTTCTACTCGTGCATCATTAAACAAGGAATCGCTAACGCAACCACTGTGAGCGAATCTACAATTCCCCTTTTTGTTACATGCTTTTAGGGTGTATCTTGTGTCGCGTTTTTTCCGTTATTTCATGGTATAATAATTATTTACGTTCAATTACCATTATGTGAATTTATGTGATAAATGTTGTTTGCCATTTGGTGTTTTACATTCATCTCAGTCATTACCGCATCGAAGGTCGTCTGTTTCCCCGTACCTATGAGCGGGACTCGACGTTGCCCATTTATACGAGATCAGCTCCGTTTGATTGAGCTAGATCTTGCAGCACACCATAATACCGTGTACACTTGTATACTATTAATTTGTTTATTGTATAAGTTTGTTTGTGGAAGCTAACATTTGACATACGCGATATTCACTTATATTGGTTAATGCACATTTTCATAAAAAAGGTTCAAATATATTATCTTTACAAATAACAAAGAGATCACTCGCCAACTTTTGTTGACCAAAACTTTTCTTTTACATATGATACAAGTGAGCAGGTTTGAAGCATGGATCATATAGAATTTGGCCTTAGAAGAATAAAAATGTTATTTGCATTTGATTGGAACTACGTTGTGATTCGTTTGAATATTGTGTTATTGGGATTTCTTTTAATTAAATTGAAATAATAAATATTGAAACTTTAAAATAGCTATATCATAAGCTTTGATGAAAACCCAATCATGCCCTGGTTACCTTATCCTCTACGGGCCGGGATGTGACATCATAATCAAGCCTGCATTGCCTGTGATAAGAAACTATACCAAGTTAAAATCCCATCTGGTGAAATGCTCACCATCCATTGAGATTAACACTATGGATTTCCAGACAAGGTGTCGTTATTTAAGGCATCCAAGTGTCTAGGGAAAGGTTGTGTCATTTACATGGCACAAGTAACTATTAATGAACCAAAGAAAAAGATTGAAGACCTTCCAGTCATCTCGGAATATCCCAATGTCTTTCCTGAAGAGTTACCAGGTCTACCTCCCGATAGGCAAGTGGAGTTTGGAATTGACATCCTACCAGGAGCAGCACCTGTTGCAAAAGCTCCGTATTGGTTAGCACCGACAGAAATGAAGGAATTGAGAATACAATTAAACGAACTTTTAAAGAAATACTTTATTCAGCCTAGTTCCTCACCTTGGGGAGCTCCTATCCTTTTCGTTAAGAAAAAGGACGGTTCAATGCGGATGTGCATTGATTACCGCGAACTAAACAAAATAACGATCAAGAATCGTTATCCTCTACCCAGGATCGATGACTTGTTCGATCAACTTCAAGGGGCTAGTTACTTCTCTCAGATCGACTTAAGATCAGGATACCATCAATTGAAGGCTAGAAGTGAGGATGTTCCCAAGACTGCCTTCAAGACCCGTTATGGTCATTATGAATTCCTAGTGATGCAATTTGGGCTCACAAATGCACTTGCAGCATTCATGGATCTCATGAATAAAGTCTGCAAACCGTATCTGGATAAGTTTGTCATTATCTTCATAGACGACATACTTATCTACTCTCGTAATCAAGCTGATCACGAGACACATCTTTGGTGCATCTTAAATTTGCTAAGACAAGAGAAGCTTTATGCTAAGTTCTCTAAGTGCGAGTTTTGGCTTAGAGAAGTCTAGTTTCTTGGACATGTTGTAAGTGAGCGTGGTATCCAAGTGGATTCCGCTAAGATTGAAGCCATAATGAATTGGGAAGTACCCAAAACTCCATCGGAGATTCGTAGTTTCTTAGGATTGGCTGGTTATTATAGGAGGTTCATTGAGAACTTTTCAAGGATAGCCACCCCTTTAACTACCTTGACCCATGAGAATGTCAAATTTGACTGGGGTCCAAAACAACAAGAATCTTTTGAAAATTCTAAAACACAAGTTGAGCAATGCTCCTGTGTTATCTCTACCTGAGAGTATTGAGGATTTTGTTGTTTATTGTGATGCCTCGCACACTAGCATGGGCTGTGTGCTAATGCAAAAAGGCAAAGTGATTGCTTATGCATCATGACAATTAAAGGTGCATGAAAGGAATTACACCACCCATGACTTAGAATTGGGTGCTATTATATTTGCACTTAGTTGTGGAGACACCACTTATATGGCACGAAGTGTATTATATACACTGACCATAAGAGTCTCCAACATCTGTTCAATCAAAAGGATCTGAACATCAGACATCGCCGCTAGATGGAAACACTTAATGATTATGATTGTGAAATTCGCTATCATACCGGCAAGGCAAATGTTGTTGTTGACGCCTTAAGTCACAAACAAATGGTTAAGCCTATAAGGATTAACGCCAAGAGCATTGAGCTTAGAAATGGTTTGAATAAGAAGCTATTAGATGCGCAAAAGCAAGCTCTATTAGAGGCCAATATTTCCAATGAAGGATTCGGCAGAACTGTTGATCAGTTAGTGCCTGGAAAAGATGAAATCCTTAGATTTAATGGCAGAATCTGGGTTCCAATCTTTGGAGGATTTAGGGATCTAATCCTCTAGGAAGCGCATAATTCAAGATACTCAGTTCACCCAGGTGGTGACAAGATGTATCAAGATTTGAAAAAGAATTATTGGTGGATGGGTTTGAAGAAATCCAGCCACTTATGTAGCTAAGTGTCTGACGTGTTCGCAAGTTAAAGCCAAACATCAGAAACCGTCAGGGCTTCTAGAATAGCTAGAAATTCCCACATGGAAATGGGAATGCTAACAATGGACTTGAGTATCAAGTTACCTAAGACTAAACGTGGAAATGACATGATTTGGGTCATTGCGGATAGACTGACTAAGTCAGCACATTTCTTGCCAATTAAAGAGACTTATAATTCTGACAAATTGGCTAAGTTGTATGTAGACAATATTGTGTCCCTACATGGTGTGCTGGTATCTATTGTATCAGATAGAGATACTAGATATACATCTCACTTTTGGAAAAGTTTCCAACAATCATTAGGCACAAGATTAAACTTTAGTAAGGCTTACCATCGATAGATTGATGGACAAAGTGAGCGTACTATTCAAACTTTGGAAGACATGCTTAGAGCATGTGTAATTGATTTAGGTGAAAGTTGGGATGACCACTTACCCCTAATAGAATTATCCTATAATAATAATTATCATACGAGCATCAAGGCTGCTCCTTTTAAGGCCTTATATGGAAGAAAATATCGAACACCTGTGTGTTGGGCTGAAGTTGGGGAAGCGCAACTATCAGGACCAAAGATTGTGCAAATCCGCGAAAGACTCAAAGTTGCCCGTGATAGGCAGAAGAGTTATACTGACAAGAGGCGTAAACCTCTTAAGTTCCAAATGGGGGACAAAGTCATGCTAAAAGTATCACGTTGGAAAAGTGTAATGCGATTTGGAAAGAAGGGCAAGTTAAGCCCAAGATATATTGGACCATTCGAGATAATCGAATGTGTCGGCATTGTAGCTTATAACCTTAAGCTGCCAGAGGAGTTTAGTGGAATTCATTATGTATTCCACATCTGTAATCTTAAGAAATGTCTAGCCGATGAGTCGCTACCAATATCACATCATGATGTGCAAATTGATGAAAACCTGAGGTTCGTTGAGAAACCGATTTCGATCGAGGATCAACAGGTTAAGAAGCTCCCAAGGAAGTTTATACCTATAGTAAAGGTTAAGTGGGATGACCTTCAAGGCCCCGAGTATCATGGCAGGTTGGGTCCACTATGCGACAAAAATACCTCCATCTTTTTGAATAAAATCTTGAGGTCGAGATTTCTTTTAAGGGGTGAGGATGTAACACCTCGTAAAATCATGTCCAATAATATAGTGACATGTGACCATTACTTTTATATTAAAGTCTAATAAGGACTAAAAGCGTCAACATGCTTAAAATAAAGCCTCTGAGTGACCTATTGGTGTCAACATGCTTAAACTAAGCCTCTGAATGACAAATTAGTGCCAGCATGCTTAAACTAAGCCTCTGAGTGACCCATTGGTATCAACATGCTAAAACTGAGCCTCTGAGTAACCCATTAGTGGCAACATTCGTAAACTCAACCTCTGAGTGACCCATTAGTGTCAACATGCTTAAACTAAGCCTCTAAGTGACGCTTTACGAAGTCCTAACTCACATATGAGCCACTGGTTAGACAAGAGGGATTAATTATGTAAATATGTAAAAATTGGACAATTAAGGGGTTAAAAGTGTCAACATGTTAATTTATACCTCTGTGTGACCTTTTAACGAACCGAGAGCTTGACAATGTCCGGGCATACTCCTGGGTACGCCAAATATTGGCTACGGAAGGCTAATTATGCTTATAAAGGTGTTTTAGAAGTTTAATAAGCTGAGGGGCCAAATGTGACAAAGTTTGAAAGTTTCCATGAGCCGCTCGCGGGCCGCAAGAGACATGGGCCTGGTCTCTTGCAGGACGCCAAAGAGCTGTATCTGCAGAAAATTTTGCTTGGCACCCACACATGTTGCCAAAAACCATTTGATTCGAAACCAAGGACTTCCAAACTGTTATGCCACGTTTTAGGACACTTGTAGGCTTCCTCTAACACTTGCTAACACCTGGCATCACCTCCTTCAAGCTCTCCAACTATAAATAGGTGTAATAGTTCATCACTTGAACTTGCACCTTTCTCATTAACATTCTATCTCCCTCCTCTGAAAGTTTCTAACTGAAAGGAACATCCAACTTAGTTCTATCATCTAAGGATCACTTGTAAGTGTTCCTTTCTCTTGCATTTTCGTTTATAGACTTTTATAGCCAAAAGTCAAGCGTTTACTGAAAACACTTTGAATTTCGATTAAGAACATTATGGTCCAACCATTGATCATAACGAACATGGCTAAGTGATCGTAATAAGGTAGGTGTTAATCCCTATTAAGGGTACCTCCTAAAGATCACGTTTGCTAGACCAATTGATGGGTAAGTAAAACACGCCAGATTTTGAGAATATTATAATCTGAGTTTATATATGTTATGAAACATGTTTTGACACTTAAAAAGTTGGTAAGTATTAGAACTTCTGAGAACATGTGAGAACATGTTCGACTCGTCAATTTCAGTTCTAGAGTCGGTTCGCAACCGAAAGTCGCAAAGTTTGACTTCTGCTTTGATTTTCGATTCTGACCCGATTTAGATTAGTTAGCTACTGATCTAAGGTTGCATTATGATGGTAATATAATGTAGCATAACCCCTGATGTTATATTAAACAATCATAATCAGAATCTGAGTTTATGCACAAGTTCCGTTATTATGCCACTTTTTGACCGAAATGCCCTTTTTACATAAAATAAGATTGTAATCGATAACAAACTTGAAAATGAATTTCCTACTGATGTAATAAGATTATTTGGGATGTCAAGTCAGTTTATATACTGAGTTTACATACAAGTCCTTGCATTATGTCGACAAATGACGATAAAGCCTTTATGGCGCATAAAATAGTTTTAATCATACTTTTTATACCAAACCTTATAACTATTGATGTTTTATATTAAATAACATATCTACAACATATGAACCTGGTCTTAGCCTCATTTTATATTAAACTTCGCACAAATCGTCATTTTTCGACATAAACGCCGTTTCGGCACATAATATGGTTTTAAACCATATTTATCAATCCAGACTTGTTACCTACTGATTTTAAAACTTATTTAAAATTATTTTACAGTAGGTACATGATATAAACTCAAAAAAATAAATTATAAAACTATGTGTTAAATGACCAAAATGCCCCTACGGTGCATAATTTGGTCATAAATGATAAATTACACATATGATCAATATCTTACTGATATTATACTATAAATTAAATATTTTTTCCAGAATACTTATGAACATAACATGCAAATATATTCAAGTTCCTTTTATATGGAATATAATTACCAAAACGTCCTGATAAGGCATAATTTCATTTTAAAACCTTAACGGGCATGTAAGTTGATATCTCGCTGATATTACAACTTATATAATGTATAATGGCATATAGAACTTGTTCACGATTCATCCGGTTACCCGATATCGCTTATATGCGCACGGTTTAAACATATGTAACTAGTTTACGGAAATTAACCGAAAAGGGTTTAACCTTATCGTTTTAAAACTCAAAATCCAGAATGCTTATGGTTTACCCATATTATACAAGTCATAGTAATTGTTGGGTTTAAACTACATTATATCCAGTCATCGCTTAATCTAGCGTATTATATCGTTTTGATCCTTTATGCTAGTCGGTCTAAGTCTATGACTTAAATTAAGACCGTTAGCATTTTAATTGGTTAGCTTATGTCATAATCCAGACTAGAGCCTTCTAGTAAATGATATCTGCACTTATTTCATTTTGAATACGGCTGAGATATTAAATCTTGCATTATAATCAAGACTAGCTCAGGTAAATACTTTTGACTTATTTTCCCTATACGGGCTTGGGTTACGGTAAATTATCACCGCTTGGTCAGAAATGGGATCAATCGAATGTCGGGTTGTGGCTAGTAAATCCGCATATTCTATTTTGATCAGTTTTGTTTGATAACTTAAACATTGGGGGTTAATGGCCACGACCAAAGCGCGGGGTGTAGGCATACACCTGACAGATGCTCATGCTAAATTATTTTTACCCACTAGTTTGGGGATAACTCCTTCGTGGGTTCATAAGTGGTGTGTACGTTAATCATGTCTCGGTCTCCGTACTGGTCCCTATATGTGTGGACAAACATGTAAAGGTGTTAAAAAGGTTACAAGGCTGACTTTCTCAGGTTATAAAGATTTGTGCCATGTCCACTTAAATAAAATTTTTTTTAAATGTTTTCAAAACAAGTCAGTTGAGTGTATTTACCGGCGAAAGCTGACGTATTTTCAAAAGACTAAGTTGCAGGTATAATACGAAATACGCTGGAAGCTGCTTGGTAGTGAAATAAGAGGATCTTGCAAATCCTTAGATGTGCCTAAAGTTTTGTTACACACTTTTATGTATTTTTACGATCCGCCTGTGGATCTTTCGTAACAAGCCGTCTGTATATTATTTTTGTACTTTGGATATTTCGTTTTATAATAGTAATTTAAATCTAAGACTTCCATTGAGCTGTGTTAATTGACTATGATGATATCAACTTATGTCACGATATTCCCCACCCGGTCCCACCGGTGCTTGGTTGGAAATACAAGGTGTGACATTTCGTAAAATGTGCCAAGAGAAATTTAGTGATTTTCCGGACCTTGATAAATACATTTGATTCATAACAAATTTTGGCGCCCCCACTTTGAAATGATTAGTACTCGATTATCCATGACAAAGCTTCATTCTCAAAATCGTTAGCTTTAACCGCCACAACTATCACGATCATCTCTCAATGTTTCCTGTTCGCATTTTATCCGATATTCATACCATTTTTACCCCTCGCATACACCTACCAAATCTTTCACTACCATACCACGATATTCCTATTCTTCCCTTAACATTTCATCAAAACTTTATTTACAATGAATCAGCATAAACGTTCAATCCATTTTTATAAACGTCCCCACCCGCTCAATCTTGTCAAAATGTTCCTTTTCTTTTAAAACTATCTTCCACTCTTATCTACGCGCGAACTTCAACTAGTTGTTCTATTACCACCAAAACCTTTTAGAAACCGTAAATAGTTACCATCCTAGTTTCTTCCCAATAAACATTTTCTACAACAACTGATTTTACTAATACGCCTTAGAACTGACATAACTTTTTTTACAACATACGGTCCGGAGCGCACATTTTAATCAAAATACATCCTTATTCATACTAAAACCTTCCTCTTAGGTCGCACTCTTTTAAAATATTCCTTCCAATGAGTTGTCCAAACTCAGTCAAGCTCACTTGTTTACACACACATATACACGTTTTTACTTATTCTTATACACATTTATGATTGGTGTCTCAAAAACACCTTAGTCAAACAAATTAATTTCACGAACCTACCGTTTTTATCCTTCAAATTTTTTATACATACTTATACACTTATACATGAACTCCGCAAAAACTTTGAACATCAAAATCTTGATTTTGGCCAAACGTTTTCACCAAAATGACATCTTTTCCAAAGTCTTCATCTTGATTAAATTTCGGGAAGAAATTTCCTAAAGGAGGGGAGATTGTAATGCCTCGCTTTTCGCAGCTTTCCTTATTTAGGAAGCGTGTCTTGTATTTCTATTTTTGGGATTTTGTAACCCTTGGAATCGTCTTTCGTTGTACCGTTGTAAAAATCCGAGACTTTGATCGTAATAAAATTCATACTTAATACATACTTGTCTTACATGCATTCAATCGTTTAATACATGTTTACATACAAACCTTTACTTATTATACGTGCCTATACTTATACATACGTTCTTAATACTCAAATTATACTTGCATACACTTATACTATACTTTGTCACACGTTAAATACCTAAAAACATGCTAAATTATGAGTTTTTAGCATAAAATAATAGAATTATCAAACTCTAGGGGTCAAACTACAAATTTGGGAAAATTCTGTTGGGAAGCATGACCATGCTCACGACTCGCACGGTCATGCTCATGATCCACACGAGCATGCACATAACTCGCACGATAGTGCTCATGACCACTCAGTGAAGATTCATGACCCGCATGACCATGCTGATGTCTCACATGGTCAAGCTCATGGCTCGCACGACCATGCTTATGACTGGCACGACCGTGCCAAAAGACCAGGTCTGGCAGAATCTTTTAAAATACATGAATTTTGGCTCTCTTTCCCTTCTTCAAACTCCCAACCACCACCAACTTCATTAATTACCTAAACCCTAGTTCCCCATTATAAATAGAAGCCTCCTACACCTCATTCTTCACTCACTTTGCACCTCAAACACTAATCTCTCTCTCAAACCTCCCTAAATTCAGCTCAAATTCAGAAAGTTTAAGACTTTCAAAGTGAGTTCTAACTCACCTCTACTTCACTTTTTCCACTATTTCTTTCTTTTTAACACTTGGAACACCTCTAGGAGTGTTTTCATAGGTTTCCCATGGAAAACCCATATGGAACATCACCATATTTGAGGTCACAAGTGTAATAAACTTTCCGTTTTAATAGGGTTTTAACCCACAAGTGTTGTATCCTTCCAAGCTTGTCCGACCAGTCGCTTGTTTGTCCAGCACCCCTTGTTCCTAATGTCGTGCGGGTTGGAACATGACGCATCGCCTTCGGTCGGGACACCCAGCATGTCAGCAATCAGCTATATGTCTGACACTTCCTCGCAACATGTCACTTTACCCTTCAAACAAATGCCTTGCCTAAATATCTTCAACTTGTCATGGAAATCGTTGAGGGATGCTGAATCAGCCATCTCTCATCTAGCATCTCTAAGAACGACGCTACAACTTCTGACCTTTTAGCAGCTTGCTCACTAACCGGTATACCATAAATGTCGTCCAGATTAAACACAGATACGGGGAGCTTTGCGTCCCTATCATTTCAAAAAATACTGCTCAGGTATTTCTTGTACGCCAGTCAACCAAAAAACGCAAAACACATGCTTGAAGAGATACCCGATCCGGTCCAGCTCCTACACGAACAAGTGGTAAAACCCGTACTATGACCTGAGAAAGAGGAAAACCATGCAGAAAAAAATGCAAAACCCAAGACAGTTAACAACCCTTAATCCATGACTCAGTTTATGTGGAAACTGTAAAAAATCTAACAAAAAGGGGATATCAAATTTGAATAGGAAAGGGCATGTTTTGTCGAACTGTGAATTCGTTGACTACGTCAGTGCGTTTATCCAGGTAGGTGACCGTGTAAACCTTTGTCCCGTCAATTTCTTTGACATTTGTGATATAGCAGTAAAAAAGGCTCGTCTGGATCTTCTTTTAGACTTTGATCTAAGTCAAGTCTTCATGTCGGGGGTGCCTTCCACAACGTTAAAATCAACATCGAAACACGACGTTAATTGTACCTAGGTGTTTGCCCAGCTTGTGTTAACTTTGAACGCAACATTCGAGCTTTCATTAAACAACACACTGATATCACGCGGAAGTATGAGGGGACCCATTGTTACTTACTGCTACACATATCCGTGGACATTCTTAAATTACCTTAGATGGTAGCTTCTTCATTATATGCCACATGCATAGACGGTGCTTCGACTCAGTAAGGAATTAGGCGACAGCTTGCTTCATAGCAGGGTCTTGGTTAGTGAGTACTAGCTCGAGTGCTTCCCGTGCTTCAAAAAAAGCGCTTTCAGCAACCAGATGTACGAGTCGATTGTTTCGCTAAACAGTAGGCCGACGTGTTGTTGACACTGGTGAATGGCACGAATATTAATTGTAATTGCACGTACTACAATAACATAACTTAACTAGTACCGGCGAAAAAGTAAAAAATGTATTAAAATAATTGAATTTGTTAAATCAAACGAGGGTGGGTAGCAAAAAAATGCATGCCCCTTCGAGTCAATATTGTTTATCACTATTATTGCTTACTTGTTCGTCTTATACATCGCGTCAAACGCCATCACTTCGTCAAACGCCTGATAATTCACCTTTGATGTGATGTTGGCCCAGAACAAGTGCCTAAGTTTACCGCCTTCCAAATAGAACTTGAACGAATAATTATGTTGGTGATTCATGCGGTCATTTAGCTTGTCGATGACGAGCTGCGAGTCCCGCTCGCCAATGAAAACACACACGTTGTGAGCAAAGTTTTTAAAATCGGTGGGTCTCCCCCTAAATTATGTTGACCCCCCTTCAAGCTAACTTGTATCTTGTGCACAACGGTCGGTCCCACACTATTTAGGTTGACCCGCTGAATGATCGTTGTTATGGGCAGGCATGAGCGAGTGGTTCTGGTTATTTTCTAGGTGATATCAAGCAACTTTCTTGTAGGTCCCCTAGTCCTTATGGATCTTGACTAAATCGTCTATCTAATCTAGAGTGCGGAATCCCCTAGATCAGATTTCACAGAAACAACAAGAACACGAACAAGAACAATTCCTTTAAACAGTCTTCTATTGATTATCCAACACTGTGTGTTTACAATCAATTCAATACTTTCTAGAAATCTCCCAGCCACTCTCTGTAGATTTCTCACACTCCTCTCTGATCAATTGTCTACCTCTAAAACCCTAATGCATAACATGTATATATACTACATGTCTACATACTAGGCTTTATACTGAGCTAGGCCATTCTCCAAGTCCATTACACCTCTAAACAAGCTAAACACAAATGCTAAGCCCAATACAAAATATCCAAAGACTAAACTATTAAACCATTAAGTTGTTGTTACACAATATGCACCAACATTTCTTGTGATTTGGAAGAATTCTAAGCGTATACATGCTTTGTAGTCACAAACAAAAAACGTGGACTTCCTGACCTTCAACAAGGCTTCATCCATTATGTCACGCTGCCGCTTGGGCTGTGGTTTTTTGGTCTTTAAGCACGATAGATAGTTGTGCATTATCGCGCCTTGCGACCTCTTTACGATACCGAGTCGTACTGTAAATGCACTTGCTTTAGCTACGCTTGCTACATTTGGACCGCCACCTCCTAGCTGCTGAAGGTTGCCATCAGCTAGGGTTTGCAATGATGTGGAACATTGGGGTCGAGTAGCGGGTACCGTTGGGGGTGTACCAATTTGACGGGGTTGCACTTCTGCATAGAAAAGGAGGTAAATTTTAATATTTTTTTAGTCGGTGTTAGTTTTTACCGTTGGGAGTGTACCAATATAACGGGGGTGTATCAATACAACACGTAACATGTGGTTGTGTGTGTTGGGTGTGTCGGGAAGACCGCAAAATGCACTTTTTTCGCTAAAGCAACGCTATGGTAAATGCAAATGGTCTCTCGAAAAAAACACATGAATTTTGGTTATTTAATATGTGTTAGAGTTTTTTACGCCAAAAAATGCCATGGAAAATGCGGATGGGGTTCCCGCAAGAAAAACAAGTGATTTGTTTTTACTACGTGTTACGTTTGGCAAGAAAACGTTGTGATCACTTCTTTTCTACAGCATGGGGTTTAGTTTCTCTCTTTTTTTCCTTTAATATTTTTTTATTTCTTTAATTATACCATCAAACAAGAACTTTTGGTTATTTAATGCGTGTTGCGTTTTTTACGCCAAAAAACGCCATGGAAAATGCGGATTGGTTCCCGCAAGAAAAACAAGTGATTTGTTCCCACATGTCAACACCAAAATAATTCTCATTGTTTTCACACTTTTAAGCGTTTTCCTATATCCCTCCCATATATAATATATATATATATACATATGCATATATGATATGTATGGGGGTTGGTTCAAATGAGAACCACCACGAGCTGTGAGAACCGTGAGAACTTTTTCTTACTGTGCGAGTTTGGCCATTTATTTTTTGCGTAAACGTAGATGAAAATGTTATAAACATATCTCTAAAACAAAAAACAAAAAAATTGTCAAGTCGATAGTTTTGACTGATCTAAGTTTTTTTACACGGTATGTTAATTTTGTACGAAGATAAATATTTTTTTACGCCTCATGTAAATGTGGGTATGCGGCATTTTTAAAAAAAATTGTTGAAACAAGTGATTTTTTTATAACTTTTAAGAAAAAAAATTCAGAAAAACCTTTTGGATGATCTAGTTCTCATGGTTCTCACAACTTAAAGTGGTTCTCATTTTAACACATCCTTATATGTGTGTGTATAATGAAGGGTTCAAATGAGAAGAAATTTTTTCAAAGAATAAAAAAGAAGAAATTTCAATCAATAAAACTCATTTATTTTACTCCATTTAGTTTTTCTATTTAATATTAGTGTAATGGTATATTGATAAACTCAGATAAATCATTAATTGGTAATCTTTCTTTTTAATAGCTAACTAAATTAAATTTGTAACTTATTTTCAAAAATATATTTTTTCAAAGAAGAAAAAAATTAATTTATAGTGTAGGATGAATTGCGAGATTTGTAGGATAAATTAAAAATATATATTTTTACTTTTTTTTCTTTTTTAAAACCATGTATTTTCTTAACCATTTTTTAATATTTCCTTTTTCTTTTCTTAAAACATATACTAATTTATCAAATAATTCGATGTTTTTTTAATAATTTACATTTATAACTTTTAACAAAAGACGATAAATAGTAACTTTGTTTTTAAAATAATATATAGCTTTTTATTATTTTTATTCAATATATTATACTATAATTATATATTATAATTCTAAACCCTTACATTGTCAAAGAAGTTGTATGTATAGTAGTTTCTCATTGAGCCAATCAGTTGATGTCATGTGGCATTAACTAACTTTTTTTTTTCTACTACAAGAGTGTTTCTGTATATGTTCATTTAAATTTAGTAATAACAGTAAATGATGCAGTTGTAAGATTTATTTGTTACAAAGTTTAGCAACTTTGTACCACAGGTTCGAGGCCGTCTTCATATATATATATTATATATATATATAACGAAGGATGATGAATTTTATTTTTAAAATCATATATAGATTTTTATTATTATTTTATTTAATATATTATATATAATAGTTTATTATTATATTTACTTTTAATAACATATTTTTACTTTTTTTTCTTTTTTAAAACCATATATTTACTTTTTTCTCTCTTTACTCTTTTGTTTTTTCTTTTAAAAACTTCTAAAAAACCGCCGCTCCTCCCCTCCACGCCGCCGCCGTCGCTCGCCCTCCTCCCTCCACGCCGCAGCCGTCGCTCCCGTCCTTCCCTCCGCGCCTCCGCCGTCGCTCCCACTCCGTCGTCGTTGCCTTCCTCCTCCCCTGCCACGCCGTGGAGTCTTTGGAGATTCAGGGGTCATTCAACGGTGTGGTTTATGTGGAGTCTTTAGAGATGAGGAATGCCATTATTCATGTGGCTATTGAAGACAAATCTGCCATGATTAGTGACAAGGTATTTTTTTATAAAATTCAATATTCTCTCGACCGTGGCTTTTGAGAAGGAACTCCACTCAACAGTTTGGATTGTGATAATCCATTTGGCCTGGATCAACGTAGACTTTTGTGGGGTCTGAGACTTTTGTGGGGGCAGTTGAGATTTCAGTATTGGTTTATGAAGCTCGTTATTAAAAGTTGCACGCCAGGTGTTCGATAAAATGTCTAGAAGAAAAACCATTTATTTTAAGGCTGGATATCAGTTGTTTAATAGAACTGGTTGAATAACGAGTTGTTTCAAATAGTTTCCGTTGGATTTGGAACACCGAAAAATAGATTAAGATTTATTTTCTTTTTCGTTTTGGAAGCCCGCAATGGATTGAGTGTGGTGTGCTTTAAAGGGGGGTGGGGCAACTTGTCGTTGCCCACGCTAACCCATCAGTTTTCGCCATTTATTTTCCAAGCTTAGCGCCAGTTATCCTTAAACTTCGTTTGTATTTTGAATAGTTGATGCCCGGGTCTAGAGTGGGGGGTTTGTCTGGGGCTTTAACTGTTTGTGGGGCTCCACCCGAGGTGGGGGGTGTTGGTTCCTCAAGGGGTGTCTGGTTGTGTCCTTTTAAGGGCTTTCATTGTTGCCCCGATGGACAGGCAGGGGCCAAGGGGTTCCCGAGGTTGGTGGCCCATATCAAGCGGCTTCATTTGTCTTCAGATGACAAAAAGTGGGCCATGCGCGATGCTGTATCCGCCGATTTGGATTTATTTGTTTCGGTTGGTGAGGCTCTTAAGGTTTCATGCCAATGGTTATGTGGGGAGTGTATGTGTTTACATGCTCACAGTCGGGGGTGCCATCATGCAGATGGGGTGACACGATTCAAGTTGGTTACGGGAAATGCGGAGGAGTTTATTGTTGGGATTCCTACGCCGAATGTTGGAAAGGAGATTGTTTCTTTTGGAGGTATGGGGATGGACGTGGGTCTACTTGATCGTGTGTTCTCCCTTCCTATCAAAACAGTTAAGAGCATCCCCCATAGTTGTCGCATGGCCTTTTCCCAGGCTTTAACGACATCTCTATGCAAGGTGGTGGCTGCGCCAGAGTCTGTTGAGGCGTGGGTGAGACTGTTGTTGTTGCCACGTTGCACGTTGCGGGTTTTCAGGCCTTCTAATCGTCAGGAGCGCAGGTCGGGGAACAGGAAGTCCTTACAATGTCTTAGTATTCAACGGGCCCTGGCAGCGTGGGGTAATGGGGATGGTTTTGCTGAACTCATCCTATCACTTTTTGCCCAACCATCAGAGGTTGTTTCGCGCCCTTATGAGCATCCCCATGGGTCTGATAATTCTAGGGTGAGCACCAACGTTAAACAATGTTTACGGAAAGTTGCAGATGGCCATTTCACTGCGGCGGTTAAAGTTTTATCTTCTTCGGGGGTTGCACCGTTTGGTGAGGATACTATGAAAGCATTGGTGGCTAAACATCATGTTCTACCTCCTCCGGCTATGCCTGAGTCCTTACTATCGGAGCCACCCCTTACTGTGGATGTTGATAACGTCCTTGGGTGCATTAAATCTTTCCCCAGACCTCTTGTGGGAGGGATGGGTTGAGGGCTCAACACATTTTGGATGCTCTTTGTGGGGAGGGGTCGGTGATCGCATACGGGGTGCTTAGGGCCATTTCTGAGGTAGTCAACTTGTGCTTGGGGGGGAGGTGCCCTAGGGTCTTGTCAGAGTTTGTTGCTTCTGCACCCCTCACGCCTTTACTTAAACCGGACAACGGGATTAGGCCTATTGCCGTGGACGCAATTTGGAGGAGGTTAGTTTCTAAGGCGGCTATGAGGGGGGTCGGGAAAGAGATGGCTAAATATCTCGATGATTTTCAATTTGGGGTGGGTATTCCTAGCGGGGTGGAGGCTGTGCTCCATAGTGCGAACAGGTTTTTAAATGTGTTCCACTCGGATGGGTCGTTAGCCATGATTACTGTTGATTTCTCTAATGCTTTCAACTTAGTGGATAGAACCGCCCTTTTGTCAGAAGTTCGTACCCGATGCCCCTCCATTTCCTTATGGGTGGATTTTCTATATGGACAGCCGGCTAGATTATATGTCGGAAACGATCATATTTGGTCCACCACTGGGGTTCAGCAGGGAGACCCCTTGGGGCCTCTTCTCTTTGCCTTAGTTTTGCATCCCCTCATTCATCAGATACGAGATAGATCCAAGCTACTTTTCCATGCTTGGTACTTGGATGATGGTACAATTATAGGTGATGCTAAAGAGGTGGCTAAAGCTTTAGAAATCATCAGGTCTTTGGGGCCATGTTTGGGGCTTCAACTTAACGTTAAGAAAACAAAAGTTTTTTGGCCATCGTGCAATGGAATTAAGAAGCAAAAGGGTTTGTTTCCTAGTGGGATTGGGAGGCCGGGGTCGGGTGTCAAACTCCTCGGGGGCGCTGTTAGTCGCGATGTGGGTTTCATCGGTAGGTTGGCCGTGAAAAGGGCATCTTGTGCAGTGGATCTGATGAGCTATCTTCCACATCTGCGGGACCCTCAATGCGAGCTTCTCTTGCTGCGCTCTTGCATGGGTATTGCTAAGTTGTTGTTTGGCCTCAGAACGTGCCAACCCACATTTGTTGGGGAGGCTGTTTCGGTTTTTGACGAAGGCCTTCGGAGAGCTATCGAGGATATCGTGGTTTGCAAGGGTCCGTTTTTTGGGGATCTTCAATGGAGGCTTGCATCCCTTCCGACCCGTTTTGGGGGTTTAGGTTTATGTTCGGCTGAGGATGTATCCACGTATGCTTTTGTGGCCTCGAGGGCGCAATCTTGGAGTTTACAGGACCACATTCTTCGAGACTGTGGTATTGTTGGGTTAGATTCTGATTATGTGTGCGAGTTGGATTGCATGCACATGTCCCTTCCGGATTTTGATCTTGGTGGTTTCTCTAATAAGGACACCTCCCCCCCCTAAAGCCCAGAATGCTTTGGCGAGTGCCCTATTTAGTAGAACTGTCCAGTGTTTGGGAGAGAAGTTTAGTCTATCCCCTCGTCAGAAAGCTGTGTTTGATTGTCTCCGGGCACCTAATTCTCAGGATTTTCTGACAGTTATCCCCATTGAAGGACTAGGCCAACACATGTCAGCAGTGGAATACCGGGCAATTCTTAAGTACCGGCTAATGATCCCTCTGTTTCCGGTTGATGAGCCCTGCCCAGTTTGTCGCAAGGCTTGTTTAGATACTTTCGGCGAACATGCGGTCCATTGTAAGGAGTTACCTGGTTTTAAATACCGACATGATTTGGTAAGGGATATTCTCTATGATGTTCTAAAGCGGGCAGGGATTTTGGCGAAAAAGGAGGCTCCGGTGAACTTTCTGACGGATCCGCTCGACGGGAGGTCTACTCTTCGGCCAGCTGATATTCTTGTGTTTGGGTGGGCTAGGGGAAAACACGCTTGTGTGGACCTTACAGGAGTGTCCCCTCTTGTTGGACTCAGGGATAATGGGTTTGTTGCTGGCCAGGCTGCGTTAAAGGCGGAATTAGGCAAGGTCGCTAAACACGAGAAGGCTTGTTTAGAGAATCAACACGTGTTTATCCCATTCGCTTTTGATACATTTGGGTCCCTAGCCCCAGAGGCTGTGGAATTTCTAAACATGGTCTAACAGGTTGTGAATAGTAATCTTTCAACCTTTAAGGGCCGTTTCGTCTTTAGTAGGATTGGTTTTGCAATTCAAAAGGGGGTTGCGGCGCAGCTTGTTGCCCGTTTACCTGCTACTTGTTTGTAATTTGTTACTTTGGTATATAATATCTACTTTTAAACTTAATACTAAAGTCCCTGCACTAAAAAAATTTACTTAACCATTTTTTAATATTTCCTTTTTCTTTTCTTAGAACATATATTAATTTATCAGATAATTTGATATTATTTAATAATTTAAGTTTATAACTTTTTTCTAAAAACTTAAGTACGTAGTTGTGCTTGATTTTTTACTCGACATTCCGTAAAAAAATTTGTTAAAAACGAATTTTTTCTCAAAATAAAGTATTTATTTGGTATCATAAAACAATACAATGATAAACTAAACCGTTCTAATGGTTTGGCATTCTAAACATGTTTATTAACAAATAATGTTTGTTTTACGTTATCATTTGCTCAATTTCACTGCAACGCGCGACGTTAAAAAAAATTGTATGAATAAAATACAAAAGAGGGTTTTAAGTAAGAGTAATATTATAGATGTCAACTAGCCCCCTAGTTCTTGAAACAAAAGTATAGTCTTCATACGACTATGGTGTTCATAGCCTTCATGATTGAACGTTAGCATGACTTGATAAATTGTTGAAGCTTGCTGACTTTTGTACCATTTCTTGAATTGTAATGATCTTCTCTCTTCATATTAGGATAGAACTTAAGCTCTCACACCACAATGTTGATGTTTATAAATTATAATCACAAACAAAGAACATTGCAAAATAACGAAATGATTAATTTATTGATCAAGAAAAGATTACCAAGCTGAGACTCAAGACAGCAAATAAAAAGACAAAATATAAACAAATATTTCTAGAGTTGAGTGGTTAACCCATGTATACACAGATGGCTAGGATTTAGCTGGATTTATACCAACAAGTTGAATGGATGCTAATTCAGTGGTAGTGGTATTGGAACAACACAAAGAGTTTGGCCTTGGATATACTTGTTCCATCTTTCTCAGTCATGTCCAAAGCATCATGTAAAAAAATTTTGTGTCAATTTTACAGTCAAAATTATTTAGTAATGAGCCCAACATGATAGGAACCATACAGGTTGCAAATGGCACACTGGGGCATATTCTTCATCAAGCACCAAACGGAATTAAATTGAAATCCTGACCTCCGACATCAAGCCCAAAGTCCAAAAATCTTTGTGGCTTAAACACCTGTGTACCCGCAGGGATGGTGTATCCATGGAGTTTTACGTAGGAAGAAGTAACGGGGCTGGCAGGTGCAGTCATAGAACTTCTTTTACAATGCATACAATGTATGATAATAAGTAGGTAGCCTCAATACATCATACTCTTTAAGATACTACCTTTACCAGTAACTTTTTCAAGTTCCTCTTTGGGTCGTTATCCTCTGCGAAGTTTCAGTAGTTAGCCGTTTATTTGTTCTCTATTTAATAACTCTTGAGTCTTGTTTTATTAGCATTCAGTTTTCAGTATTCGATTAACAAAAGAAGAGAAACCTGTGGCTTTGAGTTTATTCTTGTTCTTCTTCATTACTAGATATAGTTCTGTTGTTATCACTGAGTTCTTTAGGATCGACATGGTGCATTTGGAAGACGCGGAATGAAAAGGCGTTCAATCATTATGATACACACCCCAATAAAATTGTTGAAAAGAGCAAAACATACATATTCTTAGATTGGAATCAACGGTTTGATAACGTGACAGTACTAGAAACTTGGCTATTTCCAACGCACTTTTCCGTCACAAATTCAGATTTGCTACTGATTTGCGACAAAACTTTAATGTTGAAAGAAAAACCCTTCGGAAACCATTTACTATGCGATCATGATGTATTTTAGTTCTGCCTAATCGACATTCTTATGTGTTTTTATTTGTTCTAGCTCTTGTTAGCTCATGTTGTATAATTTTTTTTTGTTAATTAAACTCATAAAACATTTTTTTCAAGCAAAATTGTCAGCAGCCTTGATTGTGTATATAACTTTCAAAATAGACTTATATGTAATTTCATGTCACATAAAACTGTCTTAGAATGTACTTCACAAAGAGGAATTGCTAAACCCATGATTTCGAAACGGATTATTGAGAAAAATACCGCATGTACGGTATACCTTCAGATAAAAATAGAGTTAATTGCCAAAATTCATGTGGTTTCCTGGATTGACCTAGACCCATAAAAACCTGTACAAAAGTCACTATAGTTGAATTTAGGGGCACTTTTTATTGAACTAATAGCACTTTATAATTGAAATTGGGAGCGCCTTTGTTGAACTGGGGCCAACAAGATTAAATGGAACCAGAGAAAAGAAAACTACCTTCCAGATTTAAGTTTTGATTATTTTTTTAAAACTGAATATCTTCCCTCTATGATTGTTAGACCTTGCTGCTGTTGCTGGACCTGCAGTCCTTGTTGAATTCTTAATTTTGACTTTTGAGATTTGTGTTTTAAGTTTTAACTTCCAGGTTTCAGTTTATTCACATTTATTAGTTTGATTGTTTGTATTAATATGTTCCTTTATATTTATATTAATTTGTTTATGTTAATTTTCCTTTTAGTATATGTTCAGTTTTTTTTTAGTCTTTTATTATGAGGTATGGACAAATCTTTGGAAAGGAAAAAAGTCATCTTTAAATGAAAAGAAAACTGATGATTTTCAGGATGCATTTTTTACCCTTCCAACCCAAAATTCTTGTATTCGTCACTAGTATAGAGAATGAAAATTATTGTTTCAATAAATCAAATGACGTGTGTAACTGAATATCATGTTTGAGATAAACAGATGTTAATAGCCAAAGTTTACGGATTATAGAAATGTTAAAGCTTGAAATCTAGTCGTATTCTGGAGGGATTTGATAGACCCTTGAGGGGTTAGACTAAAAAGAGAGGAAGATAGAAGCACAAATTTGGGCCAATTTTCTCATAATTAATTTCAACTCCTCAAAAACTATATAAACAAACAAATAACTTCGGAATTAAGAAACAAATCTTAAAAAGTAGAAACAAGTAGAATCTTGTAGTTTAGGAAACAAAATACTGAAAATAGTTTCACAAATGTAGGCAAATGGTTGTTTATTATCGATACCAAATTGGTTGAGTTTCCCTCCGGGGCCGATCAGCCGGTATGGTGGCCTGGTCTGCCTTTCGGCTCGATATCATATCTATGCTTCCCCTAGAAATTTGACTCTGTCCTAGAAGTTGACATCAAATCATGGGTAAGTGGTGTGATATAATTCAGAGTTTCCTAAGAAGCGTCAGAAAATATCTCAGCCTAGTCATTTAAGTAGAAGTTCACGGAGTCCCTCAGCATTCTTACAGTCTTGTAAATGGTCTGACGCTCATAAATAACTCGTAGAGTATGATTTCTGATATGATGGAAGTTCCTCCAACTAAACTTTAGTTTTGCTGTATTTATGTAGGTAAGCATAAGTGTATTTTTGCCTATTTGGACAAATACAATCTATATGCAACCGAACCAATGTTGTCCAAAATTTTAAAAGGTCCAAAATATCGTGTGGCAAGGTTTTTATTTTCACTCCATGCTACTAAACTTTGCCAGTAGTTGCGTAGCTTCAAATAAACAAATTCACCAACCTTGAATATACCTTGTTGTGCACGACCCAAAGCTGTTTTGAGAAAGCCCAATATTCTTTGATTTTCAATATGGGAAATATCTAAATAAATCATGTTAATCTCACATGGTTTGTAATCATGTATTGCAATGTGTTCTCCGCCATAAACTACCTTGAAGGGGGTCATATTAATGGCGGTATGATGACTACTATTGTACCAAAATTTCACAAGATACAAATAGTGTTGTCAAGAAGTCGGTTTATAATGAAAGAAGGCTCGTAAATATGCTTTCAAAGAAGGAATTTCCACTTTCATTTGCTCATCGGTCTGCGGGTGATAAGCACTCGAATGCCAAAGTTTAGTGCCAAGTTATTTAAACAACTGAGTCTAAAATCGACTGATATACGAGACTTTGGCAATCTGTGCAACCTATAGATATCCCTTATGAATAATGCGGGCATGAATTTTTGCTTTATAATGAGTCGGTAAGGCTAAGAAATGAGAAAACTTCAACAAATTATCTTCATAGCCCATCTGGTTGTTCTTTCGTTGAGGCGAAAAGTGATGAAATCTAGGGTCAAGTCATCCCATGGTTCAACCAGAATTGGTAGGGGAAGAAGCTCGTAAGTCCTATGTGTGCATACTTAGTAGTTTGGCATGTTGTGCAATTCGTGATAAATGTCGTAACATCATCTTTTAGATTGGACCAAAGAAAATGTAAAGCAATACGATGTGTGGGTGTTGCCACTCCCAAATGACCACCAAGAGGTAACCCATGAAAGACTTCGAACATAGTGTTCCGCCATGAAGGGATTTTCCGCATAAAAAATCGGTCTTCCACTGTCACACCACGCCAAGGCGGAAATCATGGGGATGCAACTAAAAAGGTTTGCGAAACATATGATTAAACAAACACTTACATGACTTGATGACATTGAAACTGGAGTTT
This sequence comes from Scalesia atractyloides, assembly GCA_947069175.1. Lineage (NCBI taxonomy): Eukaryota > Viridiplantae > Streptophyta > Magnoliopsida > Asterales > Asteraceae > Scalesia > Scalesia atractyloides. The sequence goes on from CAMTDV010000027.1 coordinate 27,462,278, forward strand.
TTACAAATCGTTTTACAATCTAAAATCCTTTGGATTCAAAACAATCCTAAACTTATAGGCTTATAAGGAAAATCTTTCTAAAGCTTGGTATCCTAATATAAACGCAAATTTAAAATTCAGACACTCCGTCTTTAATTCGACACCCGAAAAGAAGCTGAAAGTCGTCAATAATATGTTGGTTAGTTCACAGATGTAACATCTTGTTGAAGATCATTTCTTGAAATAAATTTTGGAAAATATACGCATAGCCAATGAAATTTGTAAGTCAATGCCTAGCTAAGACATGACAGACGATGTGACATCATAAGCCTATAACCAACCCTCAACAAGAATGTGTGGTACATTCGTACACTCAAGACGATGTTAAATATAGTTGGACGTATATGCACTCTTATTTTAATATATAACCAAGAGCGGGGTGTTAGACCCAATAATGGGGCCCGGGAACCCTACACTTAGGTATACGGACTAGATGTGACATATGTACATCACTATTTTAAAAGTGTAAATTTGAAACTTATTTTTATACACATGAAACTTACTTCGGGCCCACTAAACTAAATACACGAACTCACTCAACCTAATGTTGACAAAACTATTTTTAAGCATGTGTTCATGTACCCAGTTTTAGCTACACGTGGAATAAGCGATTGCGGCTCGGGATGATGACGGCAGGCGTGTATATAAAGAGGTTAGTACTTACCTTGATGGTTAGATGCATGTTAGTGTAACTTCAATTTATCTTATGGTTAGAATACTTGTACCGAACTAAGTGTAAACAATTTTGTATTAATGTATAGTTATTATCACATTGCTTCCGTTGTATGCTCACATTGCCTGATGTTTGGTATCAATCTGTTTTTCCATCCAGCCCCCTTGGCCGGGGTGTGAAAGCTTCCAAGTGTGTTGAATACTCACTAGATGACTTTAAGAACTAACAAACTAGCACCAATAATTAGGTTAGTTTGTTCCTTATTCAAGCCTCTCCATAGTTAACTTAGATGAATTATTTTAGGTGTTAAATTCTGGACGGATTCAAAAAAAAAAGGCAGAGCTCCATTTTTTTTAGTATCTTACGGTATACCACGCACATAAAAAATATGTTATTTTCTAATTTATAATTTTATCTACATCACCTTTTAGTCAAACAACACCATTCCTTTTCGACATCCCATTAGTCTAGGCCAACCAAAACAGAGAAGAAAGAAAAGAATGACTAGGTGGATTAAATAATCAAGTGTAAAGGTTTGGTGGTGATAATTGGTCCATAATTCTTATGATGTAAATCCAACCATTCTGTTTTCTTGCATTTACCATCATGTACAGAAGCATACATAATATGTATGACAAATTTTATAGATTACATCTTTTAAAATCCGGTTTTTATATCATATCGGATTTGGCTCATAAACGATTTACCCGGATGTATCTATTGATATTTAAACTAAATATAGGTGTCGTTCTATAAATAGTAGATGGTTTGTTTTAGAAGGTAGTTATGAAGTTCGGGGACTGAAGATGACAAATCAGAAGTTTATAACCGACTCACTAAATGAATAGATGTGTCTCTTTGGACACACCCTTTGGATCGATGGCTGCAAGGGAAGAAGGAAGGGACGTAACTCTTCAAGATTGATTACATCCACAAGATCAAGAGTCACAACCACTCGTGAAAAGACACGTCTCTACAATCGCACCTATTCGTTTATTATATATATAGGGTTCATGTATGTCAATTATATTCATCACTTTTCATTCAATACAAGCAAGTTTATCGTTCTTTTGATTCTCAGTTCTTTATACTCAAAACCTATGATTCGCATGTTCGATTACCAACAGTGGTATCAGAGCGCAGTGTTCCAAATCTGGGAAGAAGAAGTCGATTGAATCAGAGCACGGTTAATTGATTTGAAGAAGGCCATGAGTTCGAAATCAAATCTACAGGAACGAGGAGTGTTGTTTCTGTGCAATCATCGATTAGAAGGAATCATCACAACCAGGTTCTTGTTTTAAGATTATGATTTCGTTTGAGTCTCAAATCAAGTTTTATACTTCGAAAGGGGATCACAATAGCATGTTTTAGAATAAAGCAAGTCAATTTCGAATCATAAACAATTCGTATAGCAAGAAATCAAACCCGTATCGGTTCATAGCAAGTCAAACCGATTCTTGGTTCAAATAGCAAGTTCCGGAACGTTTGGTTCAATAGCAAGTAGCACGTTGAATCATCAAGATTTAGTCTAGCAAGAAACGACCATTCTCGGTCAAAGCAAGAAAAAGCAAGCAAAGTAGGTCGATCAAATTAAGTCCAATTAGCAAGTTGGTTGGATAATTTTTTTGTCACTCACAAATAGAAAGTTAGCAAGAATCTGAAGCAAGTCTGTCAGAACCTAATTAGCAAGTGGGTCAGGGTACATAAAAAAATCTGATTAGCAAGTCGGTCAGATACGAAAGGATCTCGTTAGCAAGTTGGCCAGACGCAAGTATTAAGTAAGAAATATTATCTACACGATCGAGAAAGGGATCATCCGATCACAAGCAAGATAGGCAATATCACACCCCGACCCGCAGCGGAAAAAGGTGATCGGGGCATGATTGGGTTTTCATCAAAGCTCGTGACATTTATTATAATGTTTCATATTTATTATTACAATTTTAAAGAAGATCATACAATCAAATCATACAAGTACAACATGTTCTATACATCTTTCTAGACTTCATTATTTTTCTTCTAAGGCACTTTCCTATGTGTTCCTTGCTTCATCCTGTCCACCTGTATCATGTGTAAAAATGGTTTTTGGGTCAACAAAAAGTTGGCGAGTGAACATATGAAAAACATTTAAACGTGTTCATTGTATTGATTATAAAATAAAGTGCATAACCACATATGAGTAAATGTAGATGTAAATTTATTCACAAAACACATAATATTAAATATTGCACACACATACAACAATTGATTGTTTTGAGGCGCGCGTTGTTCAACTCGTCTCCCACGAGGAACTGATGGGCCTAATGAATGAGTTTTGAGGCACGCCTTGTTCAACGAACTGATGGGCCTAATGAATGAGTTTTGAGGCACGCGTTGTTCAACTCGTCTCCCACGAGGAACTGATGGGCCTAACAAATAATTTGCATACAACTTGACAATATGTAATACATCACAACAAACAATATTTACATTCTAAGTTTAGATCATATAATGATATAGCACGAGTTTGAATAAGCGAATTAATTTAAGCGACACATGATACACCCCAAAACATGAATAAAAAGGGGAATTTGTAAGAATTCACTCATAGTGGTTGCGTTTCTTGGATTGATGATGAATGCACACGAATTTGGATTTAACCACGAGAGGAACTAACCTAAATAATAACATAGTGGTTCGGTAAATAAAAGGATTTTATTTGAGATTAATAATTTTAATTCATAACCTTAATAGGATTTCTAGATTTATTTTTGTGAGTTTAAGGACACTTTCTAACTTTAAAAATATTATTTTTAAGTATTTTTAATTGATTTTTAAATTAAATAAATAAATAAATAAAATATAAAAATGTTGACTTTTTAACTTTGACCGTTGACCGAGCGTTGACCGTTGACCGGACCGTTGACCGGTCGGACCGTGTTTATTATATGCGCTGAGTGAGGTTCGAACTCGTGACCTCCCGTATACGTACACGCAGCTCTACCAACTGAGCTACGTGTCTAACCCGAAATATTTCTGTTTTTAATTATATTTATATACTACTTAGGTTATTCAGAATTTTATTTAATTAAAAAGGTTTTTAAACTAGTCGAACCGGTGCACAATACAGGACTCGAACCCGGGACCTGTTGTTTAACGTTGCACACAGTCCACCGCTGGACTGTGTGTCTAACCTGGTTAGAATACTGGTTTTTATTAAACTTAAATACTAACCGGAAGGTTCCGTATTTGGGTTTTATAAAAAGGTTTTGAATATTGTGACGAATCGGAACAAGGACAGACTCGAACTCGTTATCTCTATGTTTCAAATGCACACAGTCCACCGCTAGACTGTGTGTCTAACCTGAAATATAACCCGATTTATATTAACTATATACACAACCTAAACTTCGTCTTCTTCGTTAAAACAACCCAGAACTCCCAATCCCGCCTGTTAGCCCACATAATTTCGATTCCCAGTTTTAACAAGTGCATATAAACAGTATTGAAGAAAGTAAATTGTTTGTACCGATTGGGCGAGGTGTTAGACTTTTCGGTTTAACTCCGACAGAAAATTCCGGTGACTGAACTTTTCCGGCGACGTGTAACTTGCGACAGAGGATCTTCAGGAAGTTTGAGGTGAGTGTGGGTGACTTCTGTCGAAGCTCTAGAAGTCCTATTTATAGAGTAAGGCAAAAGAGATGAAATGGGTTCGGTTTTCCGGCGACTTGCAGAGAATTCCGGCGAAACAAAGACTGGTTTTCAAAATGCGGTGAGAGTGTGGTTATGAATTGAACGAGACTTACAATCTTCGGACTTGATATTCATAGTTAACATGTTCGACGGTTTTCGGTCAAGTGACTTAATCATCGTTCGGTTATGATTTTGACGAATTGAATGAGTGGCTTTAAGGTTTTCGGTTATAACTGACGTTAATCGTCAATTACACTTGCCTGATTCCGGAGTCAAAGGAAAACGGTCGCAAATTCGCGTATTTTCTGGCGACTGCGGATTTGGGCGCGCTGGTTACCCATCTTTGAGTTTCGAGTTTTATATTAAGTATTAATTGTTTCAGTATTATTCCAAACTAAGCGGGTGGCGGAGTGGTGTGTTGGCTGTTTGGTTAGCCGGCTGACCCGGGTTCGAAACCCGGCAGCCTCAATTGATTTTTTATTCTTTTATTTTTGTTATTTATTAATTTTGGTTTAAACTTCTAACAATGTTTATTAATTATGTATCGTTTAAAATTAATTTGAGCATTAAATACGCAACAAAATTTATAACTGATTATTCGGTTTAATAAACGAAGCGGGTTTGGATAACCCGGTTTTTTACGAATGTTACAGTATCCCCTACTTTTAGAAATTTCGTCTCGAAATTTAAGTAGTGGTATGTTTGACTCAAAAGGAGGGTAGTTTTGGCAATTACATACTTAGAAAAGGGTTAAGCGTTTAAATTTTTATTTGAGGCGGTAACGTTCCTAGTAAGGGTTGAATACCCTGCTACAGGAATCGCTCTTTGATGCCTAATATAAGGAATATTGATAAAGAGAGTTGATTGACTAGGTATGATCTCATGCACAAGAGTTTTGAGAGAATCGATACGTTTGGAAAGATAAGGTTATATCCTAAAACAAAACTTCTACCACTATAACCTACATAGAACCTCACATAACCGCCTGATAATGCCTCTGATCCTTTGGCAAGAATACTTATATATAGGAAGTACCAGCGGCGTATCCACCATATTCTTGTCAAATTTTCATTGGCTTTATCAGTAAGTTATGATTAGTTCTATGTGACTCTAGAACATAAACAAACACAACAACCAAAGCTTGAGTCTTAATTCTGAAAGTATACATGTTTGAATGATGACAGTACCTCTCTCATTGTTATGACGAAGAGGTTAGTCTATGTAGAAGTGAGACACAACCCAACTTCTTTGAATGATGATACTGAAATACGTTGAGGTGTATGATGATATGAATGCTAAATCAGTGAGTATAAAACAAACTTCAACCATGACATTACTAAATCCTATATGGAACTTCTCATAACCGCCTGATAATGCCTCTGATCCTTTGGCAAGAATACTTATATATAGGAAGTACCAACGGCGTATCCACCATATTCTTGTCAAATTTTCATTGGTTTTATCAGTAAGTTATGATTAGTTCTATGTGACTCTAAAACATAAACAAACACAACAACCAAAGCTTGAGTCTAAATTCCGAAAGTATACATGTTTGAATGATGACAGTACCTCTCTCGTTTGTTATGATGAAGAGGTTAGTCTATGTAGAAGTGAGACACAACCCAACTTCTTTAAATGATGAGACTGAGATACGTCGTGAGGTATGATGATATGAATGTTAAATCAATGAGTATAAAACAAAACTGAAATAGTAATTCGCATTAAGATTCTTGGATAAATTTCCAATTTATAATTGAGATACGAGAAAATTGAGATAACATAAAGAAAAACATAAAAACTAAGCGTTGGAGTTAAATCTTGATTTTTGGTGAAGAAAACTAGTTGGGTGGTTCGTTTGGGCCGTCATTATCTTCAACAGGATTGGGGTTGATGTTGAAAACTCTTCCTCTTGCTGGTGGCCTAGTGGTTAGGTTTTCTTGATTTGCTTGGTTAACTGGGTTTGCTTGAGCTTAGGCGTTTATGATGTTAACCAAACGAGGGCACGTGTTTTTAAAGTGGGTAGGGTTGAAACAAGCTCGAACATATGGGAACATGGGGTATTGGGGTTGTTGATATGTTTGGATCATGTTTTGAGTAGGGGGTGAGGTTTGGTTTTGAGGGGTGCGGCAAACCTTGCTCAAATGACCATAACGTCCACAATTCGCACATAGTGGACAAGGCAATGTAGATGGATGGTGATAAAAACAGGTGTTGCATGAGGTCCAAAGTAAGGTTTCTTATTTGGGTAAGTTGAGTGGGGTGCTACTTGAGTGATCGGGATAGCTTGAAGGGGTACGGCTTGTGAGGCTGGTTGATTGCGTTGGGTGACAGCGAAAATTTGCCCATCTCGTTTTCTCTTAGAAATGGGCTGAGAAGGGGATTCGGTTCGGGTGGAGTTTGAGGTTTCGGTTGATGTTTTATCCTTCTTCTTCTCCTCCGTGAAGTCTTTATTCCGTATGCGGTTCTCGGTGAGCTCTGTAGCTAACTCCATTGCTGCTTCCAAAGTTGCAGGTGTGGTACTTATTACGGAGTCCTGAAATTTTGAAGGAAGACCTCGAATGTAGTGCTCGATCAAACGGTAGAGGGGAGTGAACAAGTTGGGGACCATTTGATTTAACTCAAGGAATCTCTTGTTGTATGTGGTGTGGTCGCCTTCCTTTTGTTTCAAAGAATAGAACTCATCCTCCAATTTCTTGATTTCGCTTCTTGGGCAAAACCGTCTTGTCATGATTTCCTTCAACTCTTCCCAAGTCAAAGTCATAACATCTTCAACACCTCGTTTGGCCTTCTCTGTATTCCACCAGGTAAGTGCTATTCCAAGTAAACGACCGGTAGCATATCGCACTTTGCGATCATCGGGGCAATCGCAATTTAGAAAAGTGTTTTCCATTTCTTCAAACCAATGGAGGAGAGCGGTGACACCTTCAGTCCCTTCGTATTTTGGAGGGTCGCAGGATTTGAAATGCTTGAAGGTGCATTTAGTGGTAATTGGGGGAGGGTTGACAACATTTTGATCTTCTTGATTGACGGGATTAGCGGTAAGGGCTTGTTGAACTTGAACTACAATGTTGGGTATTACAGCAGCCATTTGTTGAGGGATTTGGGCAGCCATGCGCTCGCGGGCTTTTCCTGATCTCATCTTCCTACGAGCGAGACTAAAAGACATCTACAAGGAATACGTATCAAGAGTATGAGTTGGACGTTTTAGGGGTCATGTGTCGTATTTAGGAATGAACATTCATAAAATAAATATAGAATAATAAATCTACTACATCCATAGGATGTCTTGGGCTTTGCTCGTAATTGGGCCTTGCATGCCGCCATACTTCACCTTCGTAATCATGTGGGCCCCCATGATTACCGGGTTTTTCATATGGTTCGCATGTGTTAGCCTAGTTACGTACACTAAAACCCGGAGAAAATCGAGAAATATGTATGTAACGTATGATATTCGGAATGTATCCAGGTGTGGACACGGTCACACCTCAAAGTGGGGTTAGTTCGAATGACGTTTGGTGTGGCATGCTTTGGCCTAATAGGTCCTTCGTACTCTCATCGTTAGTCCCCAGGTAGGCAAACTGGTCCGTTATATTGGATTTATACGAATGCCAACCTAGACAGGACGTTCTGACTACCGGTACTTGTACCCTTACAGTTACTACATGCCCGTCGCAGAACTCACTTTGATGAGATTTGAAAAATGAAAAATGCGAGAAAATCTTAAATAACGGAAGTATGAAGGTGATTTGAATATGTGAACATTGAAATATGTATGATAAATGTGTATATCATTATGTATGTTTGACTGTAAGTATAAATCATTATGTATCACAAAATATAATATTGGAAGTGTTTGCATGCATTTGTGTATGTATAAATACGAAACAAATAAACATCATGAGTTTGCATGTAACCACATAAACAATTAAAATCTAATCAACTATAGTATAGACTCTAAGGGTCTAATAACCTATCATATATCCCTATAGTCAAAAGCTCTGATACCAATCTATCACACCCCAACCCGCAGCGGAAAAAGGTGATCGGGGCATGATTGGGTTTTCATCAAAGCTCATGACATTTATTATAATGTTTCATATTTATTATTACAATTTTAAAGAAGATCATACAATCAAATCATACAAGTACTACATGTTCTATACATCTTTCTAGACTTCATTATTTTTCTTCTAAGGCACTTTCCTATGTGTTCCTTGCTTCATCCTGTCCACCTGTATCATGTGTAAAAAATGGTTTTTGGTCAACAAAAGGTTGGCGAGTGAATCCTATGAAAAACATTTAAACGTATTTATTATAAAATAAAGTGCATAACCACATATGAGTAAATGTAGATGTAAATTTATTCACAAAACACATAATATTAAATATTGCACACACATACAACAATTGATTGTTTTGAGGCACGCGTTGTTCAACTCGTCTCCCACGATGAACTGATGGGCCTAATGAATGAGTTTTGAGGCACGCCTTGTTCAACGAACTGATGGGCCTAATGAATGAGTTTTGAGGCACGCGTTGTTCAACTCGTCTCCCACGAGGAACTGATGGACCTAACAAATAATTTGCATACAACTTGACAATATGTAATACATCACAACAAACAATATTTACATTCTAAGTTTAGATCATATAATGGTATAGCACGAGTTTGAATAAGCGAATTAATTTAAGCGACACATGATACACCCCAAAACATGAATAAAAGGGGAATTTGTAAGAATTCACTCACAGTGGTTGCGTTTCTTGGATTGATGATGAATGCGCACGAATTTGGATTTAACCACGAGAGGAACTAACCTAAATAATAACATAGTGGTTCGGTAAATAAAAGGATTTTATTTGAGATTAATAATTTTAATTCATAACCTTAATAGGATTTCTAGATTTATTTTTGTGAGTTTAAGGACACTTTCTAACTTTAAAAATATTATTTTTAAGTATTTTTAATTGATTTTTAAATTAAATAAATAAATAAATAAAATATATAAATGTTGACGTTTTGACTTTGACCGTTGACCAAGCGTTGACCGTTGACCGGTCGGACCGTGTTTATTATATGCGCTGAGTGAGGTTCGAACTCGTGAACTCCCGTATACGTGCACGCAGCTCTACCAACTGAGCTATGTGTCTAACCATAAATATTTCTGTTTTTAATTATATTTATATACTACTTAGGTTATTCAGAATTTTATTTAATTAAAAAGGTTTTTAAACTAGTTGAACCGGTGCACAATATAGGACTCGAACCCGGGACCTGTTGTTTAACGTTGCACACAGTCCACCGCTGGACTGTGTGTCTAACCTGGTTAGAATACTGGTTTTTATTAAACTTAAATACTAACCGGAAGGTTCCGTATTTGGGTTTTATAAAAAGGTTTTGAATATTGTGACGAATCAGAACAAGGACATACTCGAACTCGTTATCTCTATGTTTCATATGCACACAGTCCACCGCTGGACTGTGTGTCAGACCCGAGATATAACCCGATTTATATTAAATATATACACAACCTAAACTTCGTCTTCTTCGTTAAAACAACCCAGAACTCCCAATCCCGACTGTTAGCCCACATAATTTCGATTCCCAGTTTTAACAAGTGCATATAAACAGTATTGAAGAAAGTAAATTGTTTGTACCGATTGGGCGAGGTGTTAGACTTTTCGGTTTAACTCCGACAGAAAATTCCGGTGCATATAAACAGTATTGAAGAAAGTAAATTGTTTCCCACGAATTTGTTAGACTTCATCAAAACGGTAAGTCCTTCAATACCGTCGTAGTCTAACAATTGTTAAGCTATTTCTAACTCAAACCTTTCACTTGAAATCAAATTCAGACGCTGCTATCGGATAATTCCAGTTCGCCGGAAAATTTCTGGAAATCTTTATTTTCATCTGTGAATCGGTAAGGACATTCAAACACTCTGTTAACGTTTGTTTATCACTTAAATTCCACGATTAGCTAATCAAAACGGTTAATTGTCTGGTTCAGTTGAAGTTCATAACAACAGAGACCGACACCTTGCCCGAATCCTGAAATAAATCGTTCACCGGTATGTTTACTTCTAATTATCGTCTCTGCCATTTCATATTAGTTTGTACAATGTTTATCAATCGGACTAAACAAGATATAATGGTGTAATCTACCGCCTGTAAAAACTAACGAAGAAGATGAACTGTGAAAACATTATAAGAATAATTAAAATTGGTATTTTGAACGGGTTAGACACACAGTCCAGCGGTGGACTGTGTGCGAACAAAAACACGCATACGTCCTGAGTTCGATTCTTGACACACGCACCTTCGCAGTAATAAAATGCCTTTTTGTTTAAAACTGAATCGGGTTAACCCCGTTAGTTGTTAAGTATAATAAAATTTGTATATTAACCAAGTTAGACACACAGTCCAGCGGTGGACTGTGTGTAACGTTAAAGCACAGGTCCCGGGTTCGAGACCTGTTAGTGGCACTGGTTCGATGAATTAAAATGTTTTTGAAAATAAAAGGATTTTGGATAAATTGAGTTAATATATAAGTATAATTAAAAACAGAATTATTTCGGGTTAGACACGTAGCTCAGTTGGTAGAGCTGCGTGCACGCGTACGGGAGGTCTCGGGTTCGAGCCTCACCCAGCGCATTTCAGTCACACAATAAACCGGTCAAACAGTAAACGTCAAAAAAAGTCAACGGTCAACCCAAAAAGTCAACATATTTTTATATTTTTAGTTATTTAATTTAATTTAAAAATCAATTAAAATACTTAAAAATAATGTTTTTAAAGATAGGAAATAGCCTTAAACTCGTAAAAATATATCTAAAAATTCTATTAAAATCCTTAATAAAATCCGCTCATTTACTATATTTTCCGTTATTATTTAGGTTAGTTAATTCTCATTGTTCCGCTCTTACAACTCGTGCGCATCTCACCATCTCCAATCAAACGCACCCAATGTGAGTGAATCTTTACAAATTCCCCGTTTTAATCACGTTTTGGGGTGTATCATGTGTCTTGCTATATATTATATTTAAATCATTGTGCATACATCATGTCATGAACAAAAGTGTATTCAGCTTGTTTCAACTGTTTGTGTGGTTATTGTTAGATTCAATTTATTATTTTCAGTACATGCAATTTCATAGGCCGCCGCTCCCCATTACATTATGAGCGTTGAGCAAGTTCTCTATTACATTATGAGCGTGAACCTGGCGTGCCAACATACGATCGGCTCTGTTTGATTGAGCCTTGATCGCACAGACATTTTTCATTTTCAGTACATGCAATACGATCGGCTCCGTTTGATTGAGCCTTGATCGCACAGTTTCATTCATGTTATTTATTGTATGATGTTGGTATGTTAATGTATGCTATCATATGTTATTGTATGTTATAGTTGTGACTGCTATTGCTGCTGTTTGATTATTTACATTTGCTCATTTATGATTATGCACAATTTTTCATTGATAAACTAACAAGAAAATAAATAATAAATGTTTATCTAACAAGGTTCACTCGCCAACTTATGTTAACCCAAAAACCCCCATTTTTACACATGATACAGGTGAACCAGCTGCAGCAAGAAACACATAGAATTAGACTAGAAGAATAAAATGATTTAGAGCTTGGAATTGTTTTGTTTGGTTATTTTCTTTGTATTGTATGGACATGTTTGGATTATTGGGAATGTAATTTTGACTTTAATAAATATGAAACATATTAGTAAATATCATGAGCTTTGGTGATAACCCAATTATGCCCCGACTCTTATTCCGCTGCGGGTCAGGGTGTGACAGATTGGTATCAGAGCCATGACTATAGGGATATAGGATAGGTTATTAGACCCTTAGAGCCTATACTATAGTTGATTAGAAACTTATAAGATTTTTGTGTGTTACATGCCAAATTTCATGATGTTTATATGTTTTATGTTAAATGTTACATTCAATGTTATGCAAGCATGTTCATAAGTATATAATATCATATAATGCCTATCATGAATCATATTCTCATAACATATCATATCCATGAAAGCACACACCACATCATGATTGCTTTTACAATGATTTTTGTGTTTTCAAATCTCATCAAAGTGAGTTCTCATGACGGGCATGTAGTAACTGGAAGGGTACCAGTACCGGTAGTCGGAACGTCCTGTCTAGGCTGGCATTCGTATAAATCCAAAATAAAGGACCAGTTTGCCTACCTGGGGACTAATAATGAGAGTACGAAGTACCTATTAGGCCAAAGCATGCTATACCAAACGTCGTGTGAGCTAACCCCACTTTGAGTTGTCATTGTGTCTACACCTGGACACATTCCGACCATACATCTCGTAAACATATTTTGTGGTTTGTATTCGGGTGATGCGAATGTTAAATCGCCAATACTAATGTGAATCCTACCAAGCCCATAGTCATGGGGGCCCACATGACTATACAGGTGAAGGTATGGGGGACATTTGAGGCCCAACATGAGCAAACCCAAGACATCCTATGGATGTAGTTGCATTATTGATATTTATGTTATTTTCATTTTCTTAAAGACACATGACACCTAAAAAGACACCATAAACTCACAATCTTCTCATGTATGTTCCTGTAGATGTCGTCCAGACAACAACGAGGGGGTAAAAGATCAGGAAGGTCTCACGAACGCTTGGCCACACAAATCGCGAAACAAATGGCCACGATACTGCCTGACATTGTGGTTCAAGTACAACAAGCTCTCGCCACAAATCCCACTAATCCTCCCCAACAGAATGACCAGAACATCGGCAACCCTCCTACCAGCAAGTGCTCATACAAACATTTCAAGTCTTGTGATCCTCCTAAATTTGAAGGGACCGAAGGTGTCACTGCTCTCCTCCATTGGTTTGAGGAAATGGAAAACACCTTCCTCAACTGCGATTGTCCTGAGGATCGCAAGGTTCGATACGCCACCGGGAGACTATTTGGGGTAGCTCTCACCTGGTGGAATACTGAAAAGGGGAAGAGGGGAATTGATGATGCAATGGCCTTAACTTGGGAGGAATTAAGGGAAATCATGACTAGGCGTTTCTGTCCTAGGAGTAAAATTAAAAAGTTGGAGGACGAATTTCATTCTTTAAAGCAGAAGGAGGGAGATCATACCACCTATAACAAGAGGTTCTTAGAGTTGAACCAAATGGTTCCTAATTTGTTTACCCCAGCTTATCGTTTGATCGAGCATTATATTCGAGGACTTCCCTCGAAAATTCAAGATTCAGTTCTCAGCATTTCACCGGTAACACTTGAAGCTGCTATGGAGCTAGCGACTGAACTGACCGAGAATCGAATGCGCAACGGTAAGTTTAAAGAAGAGAAAAAGAAAGCCCCTGTTGATGGTCAAACTTCAAACCATTCCATCTCCTCCTCTAAGTTTGCTAACAAGAGGAAGCGCAACACCAGAAACTTCGCTGTTACACAAACCAACTCCCCTATTCCTGCTGCACCCATTACCCAAGTCGCCCCATCACCTGCACCATACAAAAGACCATACTCTGGCCCGTTACCAAAATGCAACCGTTGCCAATATCATCATTCTCCTGATTATCCTTGCCAACATTGCACCGGCTGTGGTCGCGCAGGTCATACTGTTCAAACCTGCCGCATGCCTCAGCGAACGAACCGCCACCAGCCTTCAACCCAAACCCACCAACAAATAATGGGTCAAGCCCAACAACCCCTACTATTACCACCCACCCAACATTTAGCCCAAACATATTACCAACCCAATTATCCTATGGTTCAACCTATGCGGGCTTGCTACAATTGCGGAGACCCAAGCCATTTCAGAAACACGTGTCCAAGGTTGGTAAACATTATTCATGCTCAGGCCCAAGCCAACCCGGTGAATCAAGCGTACCAAGCTCCTCCACCTGCAAGAGGAAGAGCTTTCAATATCAACACCAATCAGGCTAGAGCTGACGGCAATGTGATTAACGGTACGTTCCTTATAAATGGTAGATATGCATCCATGTTGTTTGATACTGGGGCGGATAAAAGTTTTGTGTCCTTAGAGTTTGAACCTATCCTAAACCAAAATCGTGATAAGCTCATGGAATCCATAACAGTAGAAGTTGCAGACGGGAAACCGGTTTCATTAAACTCTATTATACGCAACTGTACACTCACCTTAAACGACCACGACTTTTCAGTTGACCCTATTCCTATGAAGTTAGGAAGTTTTGATATCATAATTGGTATGGACTGGCTCAGTCAACATCAGGCAGAAGTTGTGTGTCGCGAAAAGTTTATACGTATTCCTCTTTCAAACGGTCAGACTCTTCGAATCTTTGGAGAAACCTCGTCGAAAGGGCTCAGCTTAATGTCTTGTCTTCAAGCTCAAAAATACCTTCGCAAGAATTATGTCGCGTTTTTAGCTCATATCATCAAAAAGGGAACCATGGAGAAGAAACTTGAAGACATCCCAGTAGTAAAAGATTTCCCGCAAGTTTTTCCTGACGACATTTCAGGACTTCCTCCAGTTAGAGAAGTCGAATTTCGTATTGATCTTATACCTGGTGCTACACCAGTTGCAAAGTCTCCTTATAGGTTAGCCCCCTCTGAAATGCAAGAGCTAGCCAGTCAATTACAAGAGTTGACTGACAAGGGATTCATACGTCCTAGCTCCTCGCCTTGGGGTGCACCTGTCCTTTTTGTAAAGAAGAAAGATGGATCGTTTCGTATGTGCATCGACTACAGAGAGCTCAACAAATTAACAATCAAGAATCGCTATCCTTTACCTCGCATAGATGATCTTCTTGACCAACTTCAAGGTGCCAGCTACTTTTCCAAAATCGACCTTCGATCTGGTTATCATCAACTTAGAGTACATGAAGAAGACGTCCCAAAGACCGCATTCCGAACTCGTTATGGCTATTATGAATTCATGGTCATGCCATTTGGTTTAACCAACGCTCCAGCAGTCTTCATGGACCTAATGAACAGAGTCTACAAACCTTATCTTGATCGATTTGTTATAGTCTTTATCGACGACATTCTTATTTATTCAAAGTCTAAGTCTGATCATGAGCGTCATCTTCGACTCATCCTTACACTTCTAGAGAATGAAAAGCTTTACGCCAAATTCTCCAAATGCGAATTCTGGTTAAAAGAGGTGCAATTCCTCGGACATGTAGTCAATGACAAGGGAATACATGTCGACCCCTCAAAGATCAAAACGGTACAAGAATGACAAGCTCCACGTACACCAACTGAAGTAAGATCTTTTCTTGGTTTGGCTGGTTATTATCGTCGTTTCATTTCAAACTTCTCTCGCATTGCTGTACCACTCACGGCTTTAACTCATAAGGGAAAACCTTTCATATGGGGACCCAAGCAAGAAGAAGCCTTCCAAACCCTTAAACAAAAACTCTGTGATGCACAATGATTTTGTGGTCTATTGCGACGCGTCAGGGCAAGGATTAGGCTGCGTTCTAATGCAAAGAGGAAAAGTTATAGCTTATGCTTCGAGACAACTCAAGACGCATGAGAAGAACTACACCACCCATGACCTAGAACTTGGAGCCGTTGTGTTCGCTCTTAAGATATGGAGACATTATCTCTATGGTACTAAGTGTGAAATATACACTGACCACAAGAGTCTTCAACATAAAAAGGAGTTAAACATGAGGCAACGAAGATGGGTCGAACTTCTAAATGACTACGACTGTGAAATTCGATACCACCCTGGCAAAGCAAATGTGGTGGCCGATGCACTTAGTCGAAAGGGTTATGCGAACTCCATTCGTCTTCTATGTTCGCAAATCATAACTGACATTAAAGATCAAATTTGAGAAGCCCAACATGTTTCAGTAACGGAAGATGATGTACGAAAGGAGATGTCCTGTGGAGCTGAACTTAAAATTGAAACTAAATCTGACGGTATTCTATACTACCTAGATCGTATCTGGATTCCTGACCACAACAATCTTCGTGAAATTCTTATGAATGAAGCTCACAAAACGCGATACTCTATACACCCAGGAGCCGATAAGATGTATCAAGACCAACGATATACCTATTGGTGGCCTGGAATGAAAAAGGATATTGCTGTTTTTGTTTCTAAGTGCCTTACATGTTCCAAGGTGAAAGCTGAACACCAAAGACCCTCAGGACTTCTGATCCAACCTGAAATACCTGTATGGAAGTGGGAAAATATAACCATGGACTTCATTACCGGGTTACCTCGCACTTCTGGTGGGTATGACACTATATGGGTAATAATTGACCGACTTACAAAATCAGCTCACTTTATTCCTATCCGCGAAGATTTCAAGAACGAAAAGCTAGCTCGTATTTATATCAGCGAAATCGTAAGCCGACATGGTGTACCGTTAAGCATTATTTCTGATCGTGATGGTCGTTTCACTTCACGAACATGGCAAGCAGTACAAGCCGCTATGGGTACGCGATTAGATCTCAGTACCGCCTATCATCCTCAAACTGATGGTCAATCTGAACGCACCATTCAAACTCTTGAAGATATGCTTCGAGCATGTGTCATAGACTTCAAGGGAAATTGGGACGTTCATCTACCATTAGTCGAATTTTCGTACAACAACAGCTATCATTCAAGCATCGGCATGGCACCTTTTGAAGCCTTATATGGTCGTAAGTGCCGATCTCCAGTATGTTGGCACGAAATTGGGGTGCTCAAATCACTGGTCCGGAATTGATTCAAGAAACCACAGACAAGATCCATCAAATTCGAAACAATCTTCTAGCGGCTCAGAGTCGTCAAAAGAGTTATGCAGATAAACGACGGAAGCCTTTAGAGTTTAACATCGGTGATCATGTACTTCTAAAAGTATCACCGTGGAAGGGAGTAGTTCGTTTTGGTCAAAAAGGCAAGCTAGCACCACGCTACGTAGGACCATTCAAGATACTCGAAAGAGTAGGACCTGTAGCATACAAGCTTGATCTACCAGAAGAACTCAACAGGATTCATCCCACATTCCACGTATCAAACTTAAAGAAGTGCCTCGCTGATGAAAACCTCCACATTCCTCTGGAAGATATTCAGATTGATGAATCTATGCATTTTATTGAAAGACCAGTAGAGATCATGGACTTCGGAGAAAAACGTCCTTCCAATTGTTAGGGTACGCTGGGAGTCGAAACGGGGACCTGAGTTTACTTGGGAACGTGAAGACTCAATGCGTGAAAAATACCCGCATCTTTTTCCTGCTACTTCTACTACTTAAATTTCGGGACAAAATTCCTAAAAGTATGGGATACTGTAACATTTGTCGAAAACGGGTTTTACCAAACCCGCTCCGTTTGTAATCGAATATCAAGTTATAAATGTGTCGTTGCCTATTTATGTTTATTTTAATTTTTAATGATACATAATTAATAAACAAACTAAACCCTAAAAGTTATAATTGATAAAAAGTATAAATAAAACAATTAAAAATAAAATGGGGCTGTCGGGACTCGAACCCGGGTCAGCCGGGTTGTAACTCCAAAGACTTAACACTCACACGCATAACCACTCCGCCACTTGTTTGTTTTCTGTCAACTCTAGGAAACAAATAAGTCTTATATACAAACATAGATTAACCGGTTGCGCCAACAGAAAACCGAAATCGGCTATTCAACCGTCTAAAACGTTTGAATAATCGCGAATTCAGGTTTATAACCGATGCACCGACGATTCTAATCAATTCAGACTTGAATTGACTTAAATTCAGATGATAATGGGTTTTATAACCGAAGTTATCCAATAATCCGAATTACTGCAATCAAACATCTTTCTCGCGACTCAGAAACATTCCACAAACCTGCCATTTCATTTTCGTCATACTTTCAGTTCACCAGAAAAGTTTATTTTACTCGCCGGAAAATTCTGCAAGTTCGCCGGAAAACCGTATTCTTCATCAAAACGGTAAGTCCTTCAATACCATCGTAGTCTAACAATTGTTAAGCTATTTCTAACTCAAACCTTTCACTTGAAATCAAATTCAGACGCTGCTATCGGATAATTCCAGTTCGCCGGAAAATTTCTGGAAATCTTTATTTTCATCTATGAATCGGTAAGGACATTCAAACACTCTGTTAACGTTTGTTTATCACTTCAATTCCACGATTAGCTAATCAAAACGGTTAATTGTCTGGTTCAGTTGAAGTTCATAACAACAGAGACCGACACCTTGCCCGAATCCTGAAATAAATCGTTCACCGGTATGTTTACTTCTAATTATCGTCTCTGCCATTTCATATTAGTTTGTACAGTGTTTATCAATCGGACTAAACAAGATATAATGGTGTAATCTACTGCCTGTAAAAACTAACGAAGAAGATGAACTGTGAAAACTTTATAAGAATAATTAAAATTGGTATTTTGAACGGATTAGACACACAGTCCAGCGGTGGACTGTGTGCGAACAAAAACACGCATACGTCCCGAGTTCGATTCTTGACACACGTACCTTCGCAGTAATAAAATGCCTTTTTGTTTAAAACTGAACCGGGTTAACCCCGTTAGTTGTTAAGTATAATAAAATTTGTATATTAACCAAGTTAGACACACAGTCCAGCGGTGGACTGTATGTAACGTTAAAGCACAGGTCCCGGGTTCGAGACCTGTTAGTGGCACCGGTTCGATGAATTAAAATGTTTTTAAAAATAAAAGGAGTTTGGATAAATTGAGTTAATATATAAGTATAATTAAAAACAGAATTATTTCGGGTTAGACACGTAGCTCAGTTGGTAGAGCTGCGTGCACGCGTACGGGAGGTCTCGGGTTCGAGCCTCACCCAGCGCATTTCAGTCACACAATAAACCGGTCAAACAGTCAAAGTCAAAAAAAGTCAACGGTCAACCCAAAAAGTCAACATATTTTTATATTTTTAATTATTTAATTTAATTTAAAAATCAATTAAAAATACTTAAAAATAATGTTTTTAAAGATAGGAAATAGCCTTAAACTCGTAAAAATATATCTAAAAATTCTATTAAAATCCTTAATAAAATCCGTTCATTTACTATATTTTCCGTTATTATTTAGGTTAGTTAATTCTCGTTGTTCCGCTCTTACAACTCGTGCGCATCTCACCATCTCCAATCAAACGCACCCAATGTGAGTGAATCTTTACAAATTCCCCGTTTTAATCACGATTTTGGGGTGTATCATGTGTCTTGCTATATATTATATTTAAATCATTGTGCATACATCATGTCATGAACAAAAGTTTATTCAGCTTGTTACAACTGTTTGTGTGGTTATTGTTAAATTCAATTTATTATTTTCAGTACATGCAATTTCATAGGCCACCGCTCCCCATTACATTATGAGCGTTGAGCAAGTTCCCCATTACATTATGAGCGTGAACCTGGCGTGCCAACATACGATTGGCTCCGTTTGATTGAGCCTTGATCGCACAGACATTTTTCATTTTCAGTACATGCAATACGATCGGCTCCGTTTGATTGAGCCTTGATCGCACAGTTTCATTCATGTTATTTATTGTATGATGTTGGTATGTTAATGTATGCTATCATATGTTATTGTATGTTATAGTTGTGACTGCTATTGCTGCTGTTTGATTATTTACATTTGCTCATTTATGATTATGCACAATTTTTCATTGATAAACTAACAAGAAAATAAATAATAAATGTTTATCTAACAAGGTTCACTCGCCAACTTATGTTGACCCAAAAACCCCCATTTTTACACATGATACAGGTGAACCAGCTGCAGCAAGAAACATATAGAATTGGACTAGAAGAATATAATGATTTAAAGCTTGGAATTGTTTTGTTTGGTTATTTTCTTTGTATTGTATGGACATGTTTGGATTATTGGGAATGTAATTTTGACTTTAATAAATATGAAACATATTAGTAAATATCATGAGCTTTGGTGATAACCCAATTATGCCCTGACTCTTATTCCGCTGTGGGTCGGGGTGTGACATAACTTGCGATAGAGGATCTTCAGGAAGTTTGAGGTGAGTGTGCGTGACTTCTGGCGAAGCTCTAGAAGTCCTATTTATAGAGTAAGGCAAAAGAGATGAAATGGGTTCGGTTTTCCGGCGACTTGCAGAGAATTCCGGCGAAACAGAGACTGGTTTTCAAAATGGGGTGAGAGTGTGGTTATGAATTGAACGAGACTTACAATCTTCGGACTTGATATTCATAGTTAACATGTTCGACGGTTTTCGGTCAAGTGACTTAATCATCGTTCAGTTATGATTTTGAAGAATTGAATGAGTGGCTTTAAGGTTTTCGGTTATAACTGACACTAATCGTCAATTACACTTGCCTGATTCCGGAGTCAAAGGAAAACGGTCGCAAATTCGCGTATTTTCCGGCGACTGCGGATTTGGGCGCGCTGGTTACCTATCTTTGAGTTTCGAGTTTTATATTAAGTATTAATTGTTTCAGTATTATTCCAAACTAAGCGGGTGGCGGATTGGTGTGTTGGCTGTTTGGTTAGCCGGCTGACCCGGGTTCGAAACCCGGCAGCCTCAATTGTTTTTTTATTCTTTTATTTTTGTTATTTATTAATTTTGGTTTAAACTTCTAACAATGTTTATTAATTATGTATCGTTTAAAATTAATTTGAGCATTAAATACGCAACAAAATTTATAACTGATTATTCGGTTTAATAAACGAAGCGGGTTTGGATAACCCGGTTTTTTACGAATGTTACAGGCAAGAAAAGCAAGGCGAGAAAGAAAGGAGGCATGACAGACAAAGAAGGAAGTGCATCAACGTCACTCCACGAGCAAGGGAATGTGTCTCTTCAATGCCTAAAATTGAAAGAGTCAAATAACACCCAATGGGCAGTTATGATGGAAACATTCTTGAAGGCATATAGTCTTTGGGAAACAGTTGTTTCAACGGAAGTGATAAACGAAAAGATGGCACATACAACGAAAGCAATTATCTTCCAAACGCTACCGGAAGATGTTTTGGTACAAGTTGCGCAATACGAAAAAGCAAAGGAAGTATGGGATGAGATCAAAGTTCGCTATCTTGGAGTAGATATGGTTCAGAAAGCATGTATACAAACTTTGAGGAGCGAACTAGAAGCTTTAAAGATGGATGAGAATGAAACAGTAAGCAGTTTTGCAAGCAAGTTGAGTGGTATAAAAGCCAAATTTAAGACTCTCGGTACCACCATTAAAGACAAAAAACTTGTAAGGAAATTACTTTTCTCTGTACCAAAGAAGTTTCTACCCATTGTGGCAAATATCGAACAGTATTCAGAAATAGACAAAATGTCATTTGAAGAAGCAGTGGGAAGAATAATAGTTTTTGAAGAACGTCTCAAAAGTCAAGACAAGCAAAAGATAATGATCAAGTAAGACTCATGATGGCAAGTGCGAATAATCGGTCTGAAAGTTGGCATCCTAGAAAGCGTCGTGGTGTTCAAAACCATGGTAGAAGTCAAGGACAAGGATCTTTCAAAGGAAGAGGATGTGGAAAAGATATGGGTCCAAGAAAGCAAGACGAGAGCAAGTTCAGATGTTATGAATTTGGAGAACTTGGTCATTTTGCAAAAGATTGCACCAAATGGGAGGAAAAGGAGAAAGACATGCAATAAGAAGCCAATCTCGCATTGGAAGAAGAACCAATGCTACTTCAAGTCAAGCAAGTTGAAGACCTTCGTTAAACTATATTTAGTTTACGGGGGAGTACTGATATTTAAACTAAATATAGGTGTCTTTCTATAAATAGTAGATAGTTTGTTTTAGAAGGTAGTTATGAAGTTCGGGGACTGAAGATGACAAATCAGAAGTTTATAACCGACTCACTAAATGAAGAGATGTGTCTCTTTGGACACACCCTTTGGATCAATGGCTGCAAGGGAAGAAGGAAGGGACGCGACTCTTCAAGATTAATTACATCCACAAGATCAAGAGTCACATCCATTCGTGAAAAGACACGTCTCTACAATTGCACCTATTCGTTTAGTATATATAGGGTTCATGTATGTCAATTGGATTCATCACTTTTCATTCAATACAAGCAAGTTTATCGTTCTTTTGATTCTCAGTTCTTTATATTCAAAACTTGTGATTCGGATGTTCGATTACCAAGAGTATCGGGGTTCAACCGGGTGTATTAGGCGGTTTAACCGTTCTACTGGATGGTTCAACCAGTACGACCGACCGATTTGAACCGGTTTTTGAAACATTTGAATACATAACGATGTCAACTAGCCCCGTAGTTCTTATATGAATAGTCTTCAATCAGATCCTCCGGTGTTCATAGCCTTCATCGTTGTACATTAGCATGACTTGATTAATTGTTGAAGCTTGCCACTTTTCCACATTTTCTTGAATTGCCAGGATCTCCACTCTTCATATTAGGATAGAACCTAAGCTCTTATACCACAATGTTGGTGTTTAGAACTTATAATCAAAAACATAAAACAGTGTAGAGTATTGAAATGATTACTCTATTGATCAAGAAAAGCTTACAAAGAAAAGAAATAAAAAGACAAAAATTAAACAAATACTCCTAGAGTTTAGTTGTGAAACCAGACAATGCCATGACCAACGACTCTCCTTATTCGTCTAAACATAATTCAATTAACAAAATACTTCATTCATGTGCCATACATACCAATACAAAGTTGGCTAGACTTTAGCTAGAGTTATATTCAACAAGTTGAATGGATGCTAATTCAATGGTATCGGAACAACACACAGAGGTTTGGCCTTCGATATAGTGGTTCCATGTTTCTCAGTCATGTCCAAAGCATCATGTTTAATTTTTTTGTCAATTTCCCAGTCAAAATTATTGAGTAATGAGCCAACATTATAGGGACCATCCGGGTTGCAAGTGGCACACCGGGGCATATTCTTCGTCAGCACCAAACGGGATTAGATCGAAATCCTGACCTCAGACATCAAGCCCAGACTCCAAAAATCTTTGTGGCTTGAACTCTAGTGAGTCTTGCCATACGGTTGGGTCTCTACCTATGGCCCATGCATTCACAAACACCTGTGTGCCCGCTGGGATGGTGTATCCACTGAGTTGTACCTCTTTAATAACTTTTCGAGGAAGAAGTAATGGGGCTGGTGGGTGTAGTCGTAAAACTTCTTTCACAATGCACGATAAGTAGGGTAGCCTCAATATATCATCCTCTTTTACGATAGTACCTTTACCAATAACCTTTTCAAGCTCCGCTTTGGCTTTAGTCATGATGTGTGGGTTGCATAGTAATTCTGCCATTTCCCATTCTACTGTAATTGAAGTTGTATCAGTGCCAGCAACAAACAATCCTAGATCATCAAATGAAATTATATGTTAAAATTGAAACAAGAGAGAAAAATATCGAGAAATAGGTGTAACTTCTAAAAAAAAATTACCACTAATGACCAATAGTGATGGAAATACCAGAGAAGGAACAATTTACTCACCAGAAACAAACTCTTTATGTTTGTGTGATTGAACTCATTTGGGTTATCTTGCATCATTTTCAAACACACGTCCAAGACATCACCTTGTTCGAAGCTACCCGTTCGCAGTCTCTCTTCGATTAACTGGTCAAATATCCGAAGAACCTTTGTAAAATGACGAGTCATTCTTCTCTTGAGCCCTTGTGGATCAATCTTCTTCAACACCGGAAAAACGTCCACAAGATTTGTCCTTCCAGAGTCCACCATAATGTTGGTAATCACCTCCTTAAACTCTTTACCTGAATCCTCATACGTGTCTGTTAGATCCTTGGAGAAAATAGTGTTGGATAAAAGATTCAATGAGGTTTAAATGCAGCACGACCGATGTCCACATTTTCATTCGCAAGACCAGCTTTCCGGCAGAATGCTACTAGTTCTTCAACTTTCTGGTTCCTCAAGTGTTGTTTGGCTTCAAGGGAATTGTTTGAGAAGATATTGGAACTAACAATCCTTCTGAGGGTGCGCCACTCTGTGCAGACATGGAGAAATGAGAGGGAATGTTGGTTGTGGTTATAGGCAGTCACCACGTCAGGGACATAATGGTTGGCGAAAGCAAGGTCTTGCTTTTTGAGTACTTCTATCGCGGCAGTGGCGGAGGAGATAATGACCGTGGTGATCTGACCGAGTTTTAAAGACATTATTGGGCCATGGATTTTGGCTAGTTTGGCTAGTGACTGGTGTGGTGGATCTCGCAGCAAGTGGAGGTTTCCTATGATCGGCAGCCGTGTTGGGCCTGGAGGTAAGTTCTTCGGTTTGCCGAACCCCAAAACCGAATAATGTACGCAAGATAAGAGAAGAGTACTCACAATTATAAGATATTCCATTATTATTGGATGGTGTGTGTTGTGCGAAGGATGCTGTTATATTTATATTTATATTTATATTCAAGGACATAAAGTCAGCACTCACATTCTTGAAAACTATAACGTTTGTTATTGGACTTTGGAAAAAAAGTGTGGTATCATATCAAATTGTGGTGTAGTATCATCATAGACTTGGAAAAAAAAAATAATACACACCTTTCAAAGGTCGTTGAAGAGATCAAAACATGCTTGTTATTATGGATCAAAAATCGGGCAAAAGCTCTTTTCTAAGTCTAAGATTGGAATCAATGGTGTGATAAGGATAACGTGAAGTATTTCAATAATGGTTAATTGGGATCTCTTGTATTTATTTGATTTTTAGCTACTTGTTAGTTCTATATTGTATAACTTTCCATTGTTCCAAACAAAAAATCAAAGATTTTTAAAAATTAAATTCACTTAACATTTTATATATACAATAGCTGTCAGCACCCTTGATTGTGTTTATTACTTGCAACAGATTTTTAAGTAATCCCATCTCGTAAAAGAGTGTCTCACATCACCAAAAGAAATTGTTAAACCCATGTTTTGGAAATAGATTATTAAGAAAACACTATTAAGTATTTTCAAGGTAGATATTTTCAGATATGAACACCATTAATGGCAAAAGTATCGATGTGGTTTGTCTGTAGCCCTCTACTCTGTCTAGACCTCCAAATTTACTTGAACAAGGAAGTAGGGACACTTCACTAGTGATGGAGTTCCATCACTCACAACATCCAATCAAGTTTCGTCACGTAATCGAGCTTTATTTCATCACTAGTGATGAATTTTAGTGGAAATACCCATCACTCACCACACCCAACAATTTCCCTCACAACACAACAATTTCACACGTGATAGTGGCCACGCATTGTCGGATCCACGCGTTGTGGGAATGAGCGGCGGTGGTATATCACGTGGTTCCATGCGTGATACTTCCTTCACAACGGAGCACCCCGCCCCCCTCCCCCCAAGTCATCCAAGAATATTGAAGAAAAGAAACGAAAATGAATGGTTTTAAGCATTCAAGTGTCCTGTACAAATGTAAAAAAAAAATTCAAGTCTTTAATGAATTAAATTATATAAACTATTATTTTTAGTTTTTTTTAAATGTTGTTACTTTGTTATCAAGGCATTGGGCACAGTAATTTTTAGGCGAGTAAACTTCCGTTTTGCTCCTTGTGGTTTGATCGTTTTAACGGTTTTATCCAAATCCTTTAAAATAGCCATTTTGCTCCTTCATCTATAAGCTTATCTCTATTTTACTCCCCATCTCTAACGTCATCTAATTCAACTGCATGCCCCTCACATGAGGGGCATTTTAGTCTTTTCTCATATTTTAGATATTTTGTTTATAAATAAATAATACATACAAAACAGTATACACTCTATTCTGTCTATTTTCTCTCTCTATACATGCTCTCTTCTATGTGAATCAGCCTCCCCATCAAACAACCTCCCCACCATCCTGCAGCAGCACCACCATCATCTATCGACCACCACCTGCCGACACCACCCACTAACCACCACCTGCCGACATCGACACTACCCACCACCCCACTAACCACCACTTGCCGACACGACCACCATCACCTACTGACCACCACCACCGTCGTCTCCGTTCGGTATTGTGTCACACAATCATTGCAGATCTGTTCCCTACACCACCACCTTCAACCTTCACTTCCGTAATCATCAACGTGGTTCGCTGGAAACCCTAGCCGCCGCCCTTTACCCTTTTTCAGATCTGAACCGATTTATGTTCAAGTTTGAAGATTGAATATGAAGCTTACCTAGTTTGGTGATATTAGCGGCGGATGGCGATGGTCCAATAGGTAGTTTTTGAACCGGCGACAATACTAGCCGGAGTTTACGGTGGCAGCAGGTGGATAGCACCAACACTTCTTCAATCTGTTATGGTTTAGCCTTCAACAGTTGTCATCGTCGATTCAAGTAAGCTGGTGTCTCATGGCTGTGGTGATGTCTCATGGCGGTGTGGTGGTGGTGATGATACAGAAGTTAAAGAGGGAGAGAGAGAGAAACAATGATAGGAATGATGTGATAAATTGGTTGAATGCTTATCTAGTTTAAACATATACATATAAATTAGTAAATAATTGATTATGATTTTTTTATTAAAAAATGAATTTTAGGCATTAATAATAAATAGTTAAATAATTAAATAGGGAAATTAATAAGTTTGAGTGGGAAAAGACTAAAATGCCCCTCATGTGAGGGGCATGTGATCAGAATTGAACAGTTGAAGTGGATGGCGTTAGAGGCGGGGAGTAAAATAGAGATAAACTTTATAGATCAGAGAGTAAAATGGCTATTTTTAAAAGATTGGGGCAAAACCGTTAAAACGACCAAACCACAGGGAGCAAAACGGAAGTTTACTCTTTTTAGGCATCGGTCCAATAAGTTTTAAGGTTTTAAATTGGACTAGGCTTATTTTTATTTTCAAGTATGAGGATATATATATATATATATATATATATGTGTGTGTGTATGTATATATATATATATGTGTATATATATATATATATGTGTATATATATATATATATATATATATATATATGATTTAGGATCGTGTGAAAAGCAATATGCTAAATGAGAAACTTGAGAACCATTATGTACCATACATTTTTCCTAAGCTTTTCATAATATGCATATATGTATAGTTTAAAATTGACTATATACATATGTGTATAATTTAATATTTGACAATATACATATATGTATATAGTCAATTTTAAACTATACATATGTGTATATTACGAAAAGCTTAGGGAAATGTGTGGTATAGAATAATTCTTAAATTTCTTAAATAGGGTACGCTTCTCTCAGGAGAAGGATAGAATGTGTGTGTGTGTGTATAGGAGAAGAATCCGTTAGGAACCGCCCTTTATTACGAGAACCAATGTGAACACACCATAAAAATCTAAAAACATACAAAACTAATAATTTTTTATAAAAAAATCGTTGTTTAGTCACAAAAAAATAATTTTTTATGATTAAGCCAGCGATTTTGTTTGGTTTGGGGGGAGGGGGTTTAGCTTTATGATTTAGTTTTTAGCATTTGGCTTGGGTGGGGGTAAGGGTTAGGTTTCTTTATATTTTTGAGGGTGAGGAGTTAGGTTTTTTTTTATTTTTTAGGAGTTTAGATTTTTTGCATTTAGCTTGGGGGGTTAGGTTTTTTTTAGGTTTTGGATGATGGTGTAGTGGGTTTATTTTGTTGTATTCACATTGTTTCTCTCGGTCCTCACAATAAAGGTGGTTCTCGCATGAACCCTACCCTATATATATATATATATATATATATATATATATATATGAAGAGTTATCTTGAGAACACTAAATATTGCAAGAACCGTGAGAACGAATGAAACAATCAATCAAAACCATTTTTTATTATAAACCTCATTGTAATTAAGATACAATATCAAAAAAAAGAACAACATCAAGTAGTTAATTTCTTATCTCAAAATCACTTTTATTAGATTTTTTACACATGTGTAAATATAAAAAAAATTACATATGTGTAAATTTTCTTTATTAACAAATTCACGTAAATTTAAGTGTGTAAATTAACTTTTTAACATTGTATTTAAATAATAATGATAAGTGTAAAAAGATTTAAATTTTAATATTTTTGACCAAGTTCTTGTGTTTCTTGCACATTTGACTTACTTTCAATAGGAGTAGTTTCATCTTTCATATTACTCCCTTTAACAAAATCATTATTTTAACAAAAATTTGCTTTTTATTCTTAAGGTGTGCATTCTTTGTTTTCAAAACCTCTTCCCTGTTATTATCCTTCTTGGCATGTTCAGACACATCAACATTCCCTAATGTGGAACTACTAGGTGTAGTTGACACAAAGTCTGTTAGCTCTTCTTCGTCTGGCAAGAAAAGAATAGTCATGACCAAGAGGTGGTGGAACTTCATTGAAACCTTTGAAGCCTACACTAGTCTTGTCATTACTTTTCTTCAAGCCATTCATCATATGTTTCATTACAAAAGATGAATCTCTGAATTGATTCAATTTCTTTTCAAGTTCGTTCTCACAATATTTAACGTTCTCATTTAAATCTTCCTTTAGATATATACATATATATACATATGTGTGTGTATACACACATACAGAAAAAATTTAAAATATATTAGGCCTCCTAAAAAAGGGCACAGATCAGGTGTCCTTCTCGCGTCTACTCTTGTTCAGCTCTCGGAATCAACGTAGAACCTTGGTGAAAGGCCACCTCCAAATGAGAGACATATGTATCCCCACTTTTGGATGGAAGCTTGTTTCTACCATGTCATAAATACTCTTGTTTGTCTCTATATATCACGTAGGGACCCTTTTCTGTCAAGGCTATCTCAAATCACCATATGGAACTCGTCTTTCTCAATATACTTTTTGATTAGTCTTTGTTAAATGCATATCGCCTTCGTAGAAGAGTACTGAATACTTAAGTCAATCGGGGTTCTAAAAACCCATCGTTGCCATTATAGGCGGATTCATACAATGAGAGGAAGCTGAAGAATTAGATTGTAATAGGAAAAGTGAAGCATCTGATGTAGATCAGAAGCTTCATCCGCTTCTTTCGCCCCTGAAATCTCATTTATAATTGATTTCAGTTTCAGTCATCAACCCAAATTGATGATATCACTAATGGATTTCGGTTTCGTGGGGAAGAATTGAATTCAATCTTGATTGTATTACTAATTGCGCTGACGTTTGCATCTCCCCTGCTCAGCTTATTGATTTCTTTGAATACATTGAATTGGGGACAAAATTAGGAGAAAGGGTCATGCTTTGAGGGAGGAAACCATGACCATTTGTAAGTCGTCTTAAAATTATTAAGGAAATTACACTTGTGGACACGGGAGATGCTATGTAGTATTATAGATAAAAAAAACATAATGTAATTTTTTTGACAGCAGTGTAAATGTAAAAAAAACATGATGTAAGTTTTGTCAGGTGTTGTAAATACTGGATTTATAATGGAACTTATTCATCTTGTTGGAAAGAGAATTAAAATCTGACTTTTATCCTATAATGATTGTTTGTGGCAGAAAAGTACATGTGGTATTTTGAAAGTCAAAAATTTGATCATCGCCTTTGATCTATATTGATCAATGGTCCATATTTAGTTCCTTAGTTCTTGCACCAAAGATCAGTTTGATGGCTGAGATTTGTTTTAGGTTATCACATGTGGGTAATTGTGTTTGAAAAAAAAATGTCTAGTCTGGGTAATTTGGACAAATTTATAATTCTGCAAAATTTCAGACCATCAAATCAAAAAATTTTAATCCAATTTCTACACTCTCTCCTTTTATGGCAACATCATCAAAATCTCCGGTTTACAAACATTTTTTATGCATTATTACATTTTTTTCTTATTCTGGCTGAGATTTCCAAGTAAGGACAATTGTTTTTCCTTTCAGCTCCACAAATGATGCTCGAAATAAGAAACAACCATTTAGTACATTGACGTAAAATGTTTTTACATCCAGTATTTCTCTAAAACCTAATTTATACACAAGTTTAAAATTCGAATTTACATTTAAAATTTATTTTACCACACAGAAAAATAAACAAAAACCACTTGCAAAAATTCACAAAACAATGCAACAAGTGCAGTTCTCAACCCAAAAATTTTAACCCCAAAAACAAGAAAATGAAAAAAATCATAGAAACATCCTCAAATCGTTGAATAATACATGTGGGTTGCCACACCCACCCAACCTTTAAACATCCGAAAATGCTAACAATTCTGAACAAAAATCATAGAAAAATCCTCAAATTGTTGAATAATACATGTGGGTTGCCACACCCACCCAACCTTTAAACATCCGAAAATGCTAACAATTCTGAACAAAAATCATAGAAACATCCTCAAATCGTTGAATAATACATGTGGGTTGCCACACACCCAACCTTTAAACATCCGAAAATGCTAACAATTCTGAACAATAGTGAAGCTTGAGAGTTCCGACCCGGGGGCGGAAGTCACCGGACCTAAAAATTTCCTATAAAACCGGGGGTCGAAAACGTATATACCTAAAAATTTCTATACGAAAATTATATACTCTCCACTACTGAGCGAAAAGTTCGGAGGGTCGGCCGCCCCCTCCTGCCCCTCAAAAACTTAGCCCATGATTCTGAACCACCAACTACTTTCAACAGTTGTTCACCATCGAAAACCCTAACAGATCTTAACGATTGAGCTCTATTCACCCCAAAACCCAATGAACCACCACCATCACTTGAACCACCGAACCACCATTCAACCCAATGAACCACCACCATCACTTGAACTGTAGCACCTCTCCACCACCAAAATCCAGACAAAAGAAAGAGAATAAAGACGGGGCTACTGAAAAGTTTTGGATTTACACACATACCCACAAAAGGAGGGTAGATAATGATGTGTTAAAATGTTATTGTACACACACACATATATAGGAGTCGGTTCACCTGAGAACCCGTGAACCACTTGTGGAAATCCAAATTTCCATGAAAGTTTTTCTACCATATTTTGCACAAACATAAATGAACATTCAACTAACACATTTGTAAAACCATAACTTGGCGAGCCGTACTCTATTCGTCGTTCACACTAATGTAGTTGGTTTTATGATGATATAAATTTATGTAGACGATTTTTTTTCTAAAACACTTGATTTTTAGAGAAATTGCGATTTTTTATTTTCTCTTCATTTATTTATTTTGAATTCAAGGTGGTGCTGATTTTGCCCAATCTCTCTATATATATATGGTTTGTTAAATGAGGTGTAACAAAAAAAAGTAATTTTATATGTAAAACAATTTTAAAAAAGTCACATTACATAATTTATTTGGAGTGTTTTTCATATCAACATATGTAGAAAACATTTAGATTAAAACACATTTGTAACTTCTTTTAGCTTTTTTTGAACCACCTTTTTTGAACTTTTTTTTATTTTTAGTTTTCTAATTTTTTACCAAACTTATACATTTTTTTATATACAAAATATCCAGAAAAATTAGGTAAAACTATTTTTTTACATATAAAAATGAATTATTTATTTGATTTTTACATTGGTTTGTTAAAGTCAGGTTTGTCGTTTATATTTATCTGACATCGTGTGTCTAAGCCCCCGCACAGTCTCCTCCGAGGTTTTGGTCCGTTTAGCGGTTGCAATCTCGTTTGGAACCGGCATCCACTTTTTATTGTTTGAATAAATGTTTAAAACTTAATTGTATGGATCTATGGCTAAAACTTACGAAATTTAAATAAATGTATAAAAAAGTGAGAGATTGAGTTGATTTGGTTTGAAAAGAGGGGATAAATAATTATGTATAAAAAATAAGTAATTTTTTTATTCATGGAGCCGTTCAAAGGCTATAAAATCCAAAATAATGGCCCGTCTTGCCCGGCTTGGGCTTGACGTCTGCGACGGGAACGAGCCAAGGTGACGGTGTTCCGGCTCGTCGCCACACTAAGACAACCCAGAAACAAGCCCGGCACTCAGCAGCCTTATTTTACCATTGAAGTTACACTATAATTATTAATTGCTATTAAAGTCACCTGAAATCACCCATGTAAACCCATCATGGCGGGCTTTGAATAGTCAGTCAGTTTACTTTTGAATATTGACGTACACCTATTTGGAAAATCAACTACGCTACTTGATCCCCTCACCGAGTCGACTCCCCCGGTCTTCTTTGTATCCTATATTAATTACATAAAATGGTTTTTAGCCGTCAAAGAAAGAAAATACAGTGAGTTTGAAATCAGGACATCGATGAAGGAATCTATGGCATTTTTTGAATTTTAAGAAAGTGTTGAATATGATTAGCAGTTGTTTAGGCCATAAAAGTTTTACAAATTTTAATAAAAACTAGATAGTGTTGTGTAACAACTAAAATCTATTAACAATATAGAAAGAACGAGAGAATGAGAAATAGATTTTCTTATTGATGTGTATGTACGAAATACAAAGCCTTTATTTATAGGTTCAACATTAACATAAAAGTAAATAAAATGAGGAGTTAAGAATGTGGAGAGTCACTATAAATGATATATATTCATAACACTCCCCCTTGACTATCCACATGATGTTGGTAATACGCTTCCTAATGCTGCCTCGTTAAAAACCTTGCTAGGAAAACCCAGTGGGATAAACACATAGCTAAGGGAAAAAGAGTGCAGCGCGTATTTTCTCCTTCTGATACTTCTGGATCAAATTGGTTTCCTTGTTAAAAACCTTACTAAGAAAACCTGCTGGGAGAAAACATAGTGAAGGAAAAAAGAGTGCAACGTGTATGTTACTCCCGCTCATTTTAATATGTATCTTTTAAGTGGCAATGTTGATCTTCTATAAAGTTGCTCAAAACTTTTGTAGTCAATGAATTGTTGCTTGATCTCTTGATGTGCAATCCTTTAAACTAATTAATGATGTGTGATCTTCATATCAAACTTCTAGTGCCTCATTTCAAATACGTATCACAAGATCAACAACCATATTATGTTACATTCCCTGCATCAACAAGACTAATCAAACTCTTTGATGGGTTAGTAAATATATAATCATATCTTCCATACCTTAAGGGTATCAAAGTATTACGTTTTGAGTCATTTCAATGTCTCCTCATTAACATGAGCTATATCTTGTCAAAAATTTTAAATAAATGATATATCAGTTATGAATAAAACTCGAAACAAAAATGTGCATTTCTAAATAACTACCAATAATTTATATTATGGAGATGATAAGAGTAATTTGTACTATAACAAATGATTTAACCCTCTTCAACTTTCCTATAAATGAACTTTGTCCATATTAATGTATTCCAAACATGTTCTGGATGTCGTTTGATTGATATATAAAAATATCATTATATAAATTCTCGACTCGCTTATTATCTCTTCAGGAGATACAATGCTATCATCAACATATACTTTCATATTTCTAAACATGATTGTGTCAATTTTAAAATACACGGACTGAGTACATCATATCCGTGTCTTTGATTTTTTTGAGATAATCTCCGAGTTGATTATATCATGTTTGACTCGGATATTTTATTCCATATACAGAACTTGTTGCATTCATATAATTTTCTTCTTTCCATATTGAAAAGTGATGTACGTGAACGCACTCTTCAAGAGTATGCCATATAAACTTCATCATTTAAAATATCAATTTCTATATCATATATTCATAGAACTTGTTAACAATTATTTCATTTCCAATTGTACAAGAATTGGATATCATAATCACCATATGTATTTCTCGTTTTCAAGCTCACTGGTGAGTCAATTATATTATATTTGACTCGACTATTTTAGTCCACACATATTTTGTCAACTTCATATAGTATGTTCTTGAGGTTTTGACATCAATGCTTCTAGCATTATCAATCCATGAGAGAATTCGTTTCATCTTATCCATATATGCATGTGCTTTCACTCTTCAGGAGTTTTACTTTAAAATTTGCCCATTTAACACATAAATATCTATATCATGTAAAAGTGTCATGAACACTTGCTTTTATCTCCAAAATCCATATTGTACCATGCGTGTACACTATTTATTAAGATATCACAATCACTGGGTACAAGTTTTCAATGTATGTTTATTGGTGCACAAGAATTACATCGTTAAGATGTTTTGATTCACCTTTAAAGAACTCAATTGCTTTAAGAAACTCATCAGGAGTTCAATCGTATTCAAAAATGAATCTGTATACAACGATCATATTGTTCTCGAGAACTTACTTTACATGAATTACATAATTTAAATCCTTCAAGGACTTGCATGTAAAATTTAGTATCTAAATGATACATAACATTTATAAGACGCATATCAATTCTCTCTTTATATTACCAGACTAATTAAATATTGGAAAGCTATTGCATCCATCGCTGGAGAATACGTCTCCTCATAATTAATCATAGGTCTTTGTGAAATCCTTATGCCATCAATTGTTGATCCAAATAAAAGACCTAATTATATTAAATATATTTTACAACTTTTTTTATGGACTACTGGCCCGTAAGCTTTCCATTTCAATAGAGAATTCAACTCTGTCTCATTTGCGTCGTCCATTTTGGCCAATCATTTATTTGTATTTATTCATAGGCAGATTTTAAATCTTGATCCTCATCATTTCATCTTTTCAAGCACTATATATACAAAAGTATAACGACGTCGATTTTGTTTCGATTCCATACACTTCTAGACATGATATAATTTACTAAGAGCTCTTTATTTTCAGGTACCTGAGGTTCTTCCAGAACCATCATGTCTAATGTCTCTTCAAGAGGCCCCTTTTTTTAACTATAACCTCGACTTGACCATCTTCTTCATTACTTGCTCCAATTTTTTGAGAAAATTTATTTTCTTGGAATCGACTTGTCTACCACGCTTTATGCGTGCAATAGACTCATTAATATATGGTTTGCCCTACTAGGACAATTAACTTAATTGGAGCATTAGCAGTTGACTATGTGACTTACTTAGTCACTGTATTTAGGTCAGTGAACATGTCTGGTGATTGATTCTTTAATCTAGGTAACGAATTATCTTTTGAACTTTCTGTTCACACAATTTAGTTTGAGGATCAATGATAATTCATGCATACCCATTACTTTTTCAATTGTCATTAATCTCCCCCTAATGTTGAAAATGTTAATTTACATAAAGTAAGATTTAACGAGCCATAAATAAATCTCTCGTTAATTGCTCTAAGTATGTAATCATAAATAGCATTTTCATCCAACATATATTCCCAACATTATCTGAGTTTCAATCTTTATGCGTTGTGGTGGATTAATTCCAATGTATACCGCACAATAAAAGGTTTGATGGGAAATATTTGGTTTCTGACCAAAACCAACTATAATGGGGAGGAAGTTTAATTGCTTTCTTGATGTGAATATGAATTTTTGCTCTCATGATTATTGGTTTCGCAATCAATCAAAGACGTTTGGTCATCGTTTTCAACAAAAGCAATTCGTGTAACAATATTTGTCACATATAGTTTAATATTTATTCCAATAATCATAAGTAAAATGGGAATCAAGATCACCGCATTTATCAAATTAATATAATGGTTTAGAATAATGTGCTTACTATCTTATTAAGTAAGCCACATTCAAGCAAACTTCAGGTTGCGAATTTGATAACCATTTAGACGATGCATCGTTTTAAAAATACTAAATGGTATATACGATGTCATTTCCAGAATACTTTAGGGATTTACACCCAACTTGTAGTTGGTAAATAATTAACTTTCCTTTGAGAGCAAACATTACATGTATAATTATCATGAAGATACCTCAGGTTCCTTAGTAGATTTCACATCATCATTGACTCCGTATGGTCTAACCAGTCATGCCAGTCATTAAATAATTATGATCCATAAGCTTCAGGTTTATGATCATCATATATGCCTTTCGTTGCACTCGTGTTTGTTTAATACACGATACAAGATACAAGAGAATAATAATTATTATTTCAATCATTCATATTATAATATATTTTTCCTACTTTATTCGTCTATAATCACTCCCTTAGTATGCCACTTCGTGTGGTCAATTTCAATATTAACATGGTTGATCTTATTATCAACATTAGGATCATTACAATTTCCTCGTTCACCATGATCATGACCTTTATAACAATCATTGTATAATCATCACATTATTAACTTACTTGATCTCATTATTAACATGAGCATTATAACAATTTCGTCAAGTACCACGACCATGAACTTTACACATATCATTATATCATCACATTCACCTTAGGGAATGAATTATAAATACACAACTTTCATGGTGACAATTGCCTTTGTTATATACATGATCACGACCCAGATCATTATATCATCACATTTATTTCATGAAATGGATTAGAACCACACAACCTTCATTCTGGTCATTTCAAACCTTATATATTCTTTAGTAATGTTGCTACTTTATGAGCATATTTTAGGTTTGGCAAATGGAAGTTGTTTTATTCAATGTATTCTTATAAATAATCTTCTCATCTCATGATATATATCGAGAAGTAATTACATGACCAAGTCATTATGATCTAGTAGTGTAAAATCATACAAGCTTCCATATATTTATAATGGTTCATACTTCGGGTGTCATGTCTTTACCTCAAAATGTTTTAAATAAGTAAGCATGAATTTAAACATGTTTATAAGATTTCATAAATAATAATAAACAACTTTGATATATTATCCAAACATACAAATAATAGTATGCTGAATATAATGTCAAATTATATAGTATATGGTGTTATAACATATCATTATATTAAACAAGTTATACAAAAACTTTATGAATTAAGAACATATGCAAATATGTATGGTTTATATTTTAATCTCGTATAGATGCATTCTCATCAAATATAATAAATTACACATAATTAATTTTCTTTATTATCATTGTTGAATATTGAAAATATATCAAGGACACAATAAAAAGGTTTAATGTAATACATACAAATTATATCTTTTGTTATGATAATGTGTTATTTGCAAAACACTATGACACATTTCATAGGTTTTCTAAACAAAAGTTCTTGATCATATATAAATATTTCAACATAATCAAAGGAAGGCACACAAAACTATTATCGTAAACACATATATGTACATACATCATGCGTTTAGTGATAATGGTATAATATAATTGTTTAATTGATACACAATTGTATATGAAAATATATTTTCCTAAAACACACAATACTGAATGATAAATCATACACATTTATTATTTAGCCATAGTAACTAGATCACTTCAATACTGATATATTTTTAATTTACTTTTTATCCACTCAGAAGATTTATAAGATCATTAAAATATTAATTTCATTCGTTTAACTTCTAATTACATGCCTATAAAACTACATAATCTTTAATTGTAATAAAATAAATGATAAGCGATAGCAAATCTTGCAATCTATAGAATTTTTAAGCATGGTGAAATGACGGATATCATACAACATACATTTTTTTTTTCATACAAACATTTCAAATCTTTAAATCTCATGTAATTAATAAAAAAATTGAAGTTAAAACATAAATATGTGTGTGGTAACATCGACCAATGTAAATTATGTTTTCTACATGATAACATAACTTTACATCATATTATCATAATGTGGCAAATAATAATCTTCCGAATAAAACAATTAAACAATTAGGCTATTATACATGTATACTTTAAACAATTGCGTTATTATACATCTACACTTATACTCATGTTGAACTTTTAATTATAATTCTGAATAAGGATAACATGAAATAACTTCATAATAAAACTAGTGACGTTGTTATATTTCTATAATAATAATAATAATGTAAACTTAACTTATTATAACTTTTGATAAAACTTTTTTAATCCAATTAATTAAGGATAAAAAAAAGAATAAAGAAACATAAATTCAAATGAATAATGTTTTGTAATGAGGTTAATGAGAAATAATATCACAATTAATACTTTTCAATTCAATTTTACAATTATTAATATTCAATTCACCCTCTTAAGTTACATTTGATTGAATTTAAGTTATATTACTATTAATAAATTAAAAAGAAAAATAGTAAGAAAGTGGACTAGTGATAATATGCTTCAAACCGTATTCCAAATGAATTATAATTTTTGAATAGTCAAAATATCTATGATATATATTAATATTAGTACCACATTCACATGTAACAGCTTTCAAGAAAAATATGATTCCAGGTAATCTATATTTGAAAATCTAAAAAGTTAGATGATAGAAAATTGGAAAAGAAAAGGAAATCGAATCATACCTTGATCTTTATTCATGTGAGATTTTCAAACAAAACTTATTTGTTTAACAGTGATGGATTTTAGGTTCCTTGTAGATCGATGTTAAGAAAAACTGATATAAAGATATAAAGATGG
The DNA here is from genome assembly GCA_947069175.1 of Scalesia atractyloides. Lineage (NCBI taxonomy): Eukaryota > Viridiplantae > Streptophyta > Magnoliopsida > Asterales > Asteraceae > Scalesia > Scalesia atractyloides. The sequence goes on from CAMTDV010000027.1 coordinate 27,500,906, forward strand.
TCACTTTGACTTATGATAACATGGTCCAACTTTAAAAGCGCTCATGCTGATAACGTGTTGTGTAACAACTAAAACCTATTAACAATATAGAAAGAAGAACGAGAGAATGGGAAATAGATTTTCTTAATGATGTGTATGTATGAAATACAAAACCTCTATTTATAGGTTCAACATTAACATAAGAGTAAATAAAATGAGGAGTTAAGAATGTGAAAAGTCACTATAAATGATATATTCATAACAGATAGTAATAGTGTAAACAACAATAATGTTTATAAAACTGGTGAGTAAAAACCTCAAACAAACACTTACAAACAAAAACACAAACAACCATTATTGTTGCTGATATAGAGGTGTTGAGGCTTCAGTTTAAAACTATTGTTTCGTTAATTTTTGGTTGGTATGCTTCAAAATTTTCAAATCAAGCCGAACGGTTTAGCTTGTGGTTTATAACATAAGCCGGCCATATTAAACTGACTGGACAGTAAATTAATATTATATTTTAGTTTTTAATACTTGTAAAATAGTATTATATTTTAGTTTTTAATACTTTTATACTAGACACATTTATATATTGGGTTTAACTTAACTCCACTCTCCCAAATGAGCTCAATTAAACTTGAAGTGCGCTAGTAACATATTTTAGGTGATGTGGTATTACTCAGTACTACATTTGTAATACCCTGATTTTTAAATAATAATAATAATAATAATAATAATAATAATAATAATAATAATAATAATAATAATAATATAATTCTTTTAATTAGAAGAATGAGATTTTAGTTTTGAAATATATTAAGTTCCAATAAATGAAGTCATGGAAGTACATTTATTTAGTGAATTAGAGGTGTGTTATGAGTTCCTAACTAAATGATGATGTGGGTAGCTTAAGCTCAATAAAATGATCTAGACACAATATAGTTTAAAGGGTTGAAAGGTAAAAGGGTTCGGAATCGACAACGGTCGTTAACAGCAAAAATAATGAGAACAGTACCCAGTTACATCAACATTTTACGTGTAAACTCTCCTGCACAGCCGCAACAGAGCATGTGGGAGAGACACTCTTTTACCCGTAGGTCCAAACCCTTCAACCTACCAAAAAGGACAAGTCCCCCACTGCAACCAAGGATCATTTGTCAAAAAATTTTCTTCTTATAGAGAATCTCTTCCCTATAAATCACAGCCTCTTGTCATTCAGGAGGGGCACTCTAGATCAACTCTGGTCACTATTGATCTCTGATCTTATTTCTCCCCTCTCGAACTCGCTTTATGCTTGTTCTACTCTTCACTTAATACTACATCATCATACTTGATATTAACATTCTGGGTTGAACACTTCTCAATCCAGAATCCAAAAGTGAATAACAACAACAGTGATCTCTCTCCACGTGTTGCAAACGTGAGGGGACCCCACGACCTGTGTTAGGCAAACCGAAACCCCTGAACCCTTTTTCCTAACCAGTCTCGTTACTATCCTTGGTCTTATATTTGTTGTATCAACACCAACCAACAATTATTTCATGATATCCCTTTTTTGTAACCGAACACAATCTCAATCAACACTCTAGTTTTTCTATATATTTTCTCAAGAAAATAACTGAAACCACCTAACACTTATATCGTTGTTGTCGCCACCACTTTAATTGAATGTCATAGTTGTTGTGTTGTCAACTTGTCATTGACAACCACTTCTACAACCAGGATCACAGACATTAACCTCGCATAAAACTAAGGTTGTCACATTCTTCAAGAGAGTCTTAGTTACAAAAGTAAAAAACCATCTTTCACAGGTGATTTATGTGGATACTAACTCCTTTTTACAAATTTGATATTTTTTTTATCATTGTTTGGAGTTGATCCTTAGTTTTGGTTGCTTCATGCTTGATACTGCTTATTTCAAGGTCCTTTTTAGCAATTCTTATTTTAAAATTTCTTTTTGATTTTTCAAGAATTATTTCACTGATTTGAACCTTTTCTCTTAGGTTTTCAGTCATCTCTTTAATATTAGCAAATGCTATGATACACTTGTCAAAACACAACTCTTTGATAGTTTGAGGTGATACCTTAGAGGCAGTCATTTGAACTAGCAAATGCTACGATACACTTGTCCGAACACAACTCTTTAAGAGTTTGAGGTGATACCTTAGCGGCAGCCATTTGAACTTGATCCACACTAATGCAATCAGTGGAACTTTTTAGATAGTCATCTTCAATCCTCTCTACACTCTCCTATCAAAACAGTTGTTTGTCATGGGCTATAAGCAGTTTCCACAACAATACCTTCACCATCAGTTTTTTGAACTTGATCTTCTTCACCTGAGATATGTTAAAAGTGCCATGAAACAGAAGTTTGCATGTTCATCACAATCATTTGCTAATAAAGCAAAATTATCATCAATTAAGTTTTCTAGCAAGCTGCTCCAATCAACAAAGCTTTGAGTAAAAAAAACTTTGTTGATTAGGCTTTGTAGGTCCAAGAGCAGGAGCAACTCATGGTGCTTGAACATGTGCCACAAGCATCTGAACATACAGAACCTGAGGAACTTGTGGTGCTTGAACCTAATGCGCTGGCACATGATTCATGTTTTGTGCAAAGTGGGTTGTGTTTTTGCACATTGGGTCCAGGGGTATTTTGTGGATAAAATTGTTGTTGTGTATTAGATTGGTGTCTTTGATTAGGATATGTGATCAATGGTGCAGACTTGATTGTTTGACTCTTGCAAAGTGACCTAATCTAATACATTTGAAACATTTTATTTTAGATTTATCCAACCCCACTTTTAACCTCCCACTTAATCCTAGATGTGTCCTACTAGTCCTTTTGTAAAAATTATTTGCTCTTAGACTTAGTTGTGCAACTTGATGCAATATATCCATTTCCTCTAGGTCAGTTGGGTCTATGTGCTTAATCATCAAGTACAAACAACATAATATCTATCTTTTTTTGTTTTATTTATATAATTACACTAACATTAAAAGTCACCAAAACTGTATGATGGAAAGGTATTCTGGTATACATAATCTTGAAAGTCTTTCGGATTCACTTGTACAGTTGTAGGTTGTGTAAAAGTTGTTTCTTTGAACCGCGTCGACATGAACTCTGGGACTGCATCGGGAGTGAGCAACTGTCACAATGATGGCCTTACGTTTTACACCAACCACAATATACAGGAGTGGGTTCCTCTCCTCAGGAAAGAATACAATTGTTTTCTTTAGGACGACCCGCCTGCCGTTGAGTAATATGCGGTGGTTGTAGATTAATCAGTCCATCGGGTATCTCCCAATTTGATTTATGCGGTAGTGGATTTATCGCTTCTACATACGTGTTTTTGTATACTTCATTGCTATAAGAATACATAGCATAATGACTTCAGTCCATTTCACCTAAAAATCTTGAAACTGAAATCGCATGCCCACACGGAAAACTAGATACTTGCCAAACCCGACATATGCATGTTCAATTTGATAAATCAACTAAACTTCTCTTTCCCCATCTTCAACATCAAAAGTGTCAACACCAACACCAACACCAACAACAGTCCACGTCCTAGACTTATCTATCTTCTTTTGAATTTTTTTTCTTAGCCCACTCTCTAAGCAAGTGCTTGCCCTAGATACCTTGATTTTGGCGCTCATAAAACCATTTTTGGACATATTATCAAAAAAATTTATGAGTTGCGTCATTGACATTTTCCTCGGGTGTTTTGATAAAGCATTCATAGACTCCGAACTAATAGATGTCATATAATGATATCTTTTGCCAGAGCAATGTGCTCTTGACCATTTCTCAAACCCAATACTTATTAGACTGTTCTGTATTCTCGGCACCGCTGCACATAACGCGTTGAAAGATTCTACAAAATCGAATAACCTGTAAGATTTACAGGTCTTCCACCAAAGAGACTCGTGTTCCTTCTTTTGTTTGAAGGTAAACGTAGGTTGACCATCAAATGATGACAACACAGGCCATGAAAGGCTTATGGAAACATTGCCCGTATCGCAAAGTGTATTGAATTTGCCCGATCAGATATGATCGCCAATACAATCTTTTATTTTTGACAGGAACTAGGTCCAAGATTGACCGTCCTCAGATTTACCAATACCGTAGGCGATAGGCAAAATCTTGTTGTTTGCATCCATCCCAACTACCTAGAACGTAGTTCCTTTATACTCACCTTTCAAGTGTGTCGCGTCTATGATAATCACGGGTCTTAAATTACTAATAAAACTACGAATCTAGAAGCAATTAAATATTAAAAGTTAAACATCAATTTTACCAAATTACAACAAAAAGATATTACGTAAAGGCAATATCACACTTACCACAACACCAATGGCGACGAAGACCATTTCAAAGGGACTCGCTTCATCCGTCAATATATGAGTAACTCGGGATTTGTCTTCTCCAAGTTGTAGCAAAAGAGTGGAAATTCGACGAAAGGATTTCCCGATCTTCCTTGCAAAATTTTCTGTTGCGTTACATTTTCCACGCCAAGCTTGAATGCAAGATGACTTCAAGATTCTGTCTAAAATCTTTAACTATATCGATGCATTGGTAAACGTGCCCGCCGTGTTGTAATGGTTCTTTTAAGTAACTACCCACCACCTTCGGATTTGCTTGACGCAGACGTGGATATGTCTACGTCACTAGATTTCCGACTACATGCCCTAAAAAGCCACTCGCAGTTGTCATCTACACTTGATCCTACAAAACTAGTTTTAGATGATTAATCTACTTTATACTCAAAAATTTTGAAAGACACATTTTTCCAAATTCACTTTTCATCTCTTTTTTGTTACGAAAAATATAACCTTTGTAAAACTGACCTGATGAGTCACATTTTTTTTACCGGTTGAAGTATCAGGGAGGGAGTGGGTTTTTAAAAGAATTGTCAAAAATTGGTTTCTGGCCATTATTAAAGTCATAGGTTTCAAAAACAGGACCAATTAAATTTAGACATCTGAAATCATAAAAAGAGCAACCACAAGATGAACTGACACCAACTTCTTGTACAACATATAATTTATATAGTTCATGAGGATTGTTTTTAGCTATCTTGAAAAAAAAATCATAATCATTCGTTATATCGATAGGATCAGTAAAGGTTGACATCTTGAAGTCCACACGTTTCAAAAAGATATGTTGGAGTTTCTAAAAGATTTCTGATAGATTCAGTGTCAACAACATATTCAATGCTCCCAATTATGACTTTCCAGTTTCCACCTATATAAACAACAAATCTAACACCCATATCTATTAACCAATAATATTTGAAGCAATCTTGATATTTAGGAAAATTCAAGAGAAACGTTGGTATCAAAAAATGGGAAAAAAATTGATGTGTGACAAAAACAATAATGCGTCCCAAGTGTTTTAAAAACGTGTGATGAATTGTACAGTATTTTAATGCATCTAAGGACTCAACAAATGCGATTGATTGTACGGTACATATGGGAAGCATCGTTGTGTACGAATGGGAAGCGTCGTCAGCCTTTACAGATGGGATGTGTCGGTCTGACAATGGAATGCGTCGGCATGGCGCATTAGGGTGCGTCTACCTTACAGATGGCATGACGCGTCGGCCTGGCGCATGGGACGCGACGGCCTGGCGCATTGGGATGCGTCGGTCTGATGCGCTAACCAAAACCAGAATGAGACGCAAGCCAACTAGCCTGACGTAAGCCATATACGATGCGTTCAAAGGCGGTGCTGATGGGTCAGGTGACACAACCTATATTTAGTGCCACGTGTCATAAATATGTTGAGGAACGTATTAAAGTGATAGCCAGACGCAACCCGCATGTTGGGTTCTATGATACGTGCTTCGAACTACGCAGGAGCGTGACAATTTTGAAGAAAAAAGTGTGTCTGAGTGATAATTTTCATGCGATTTTAATTGCAATTTATTGAACATTACTAAACTAAACCAACTTAAAGTACATAATTGTGAAATAGACTATTAGTTAAATTATGGACATGGGCTAGAAAGAATTGCATTGTTGGTTTATCACATGGATTGGAGATCTCAAACAAAAGAAAGGGATGGGTTTGTTGACTTGGTCTACGAAACATTAACAGCAAATATTAAAAGAATAGTATTGGGCTTGAGTTAGCTAGTGGGTTGAGTTACAAGAAAAATTAATTTGGGCATTTGACTTGTGACCAAACAAGAACCGAAGAGAATAAAAAATAGGTCAACGATAATTTTTTAGGGGGGCGCAATAGTCGCATGGGGCTGAATAGGAGGTACCATAGACGGCCAACAGGTTTTGTTGTTTTGCATGCAAATCAAGAAGATCACAAGAGACTTTAGAGTTGTTGGCTTTGAACGCGATGAGTATGAGTGGCTAAGTCCCATGATAACCATTTAGTTAAACATTTGAACTTTCTTTGGTTATGTTTTTGGATTTGTTTTTTATTAAATATTGTGAACAACTTGATGTGCTGATTTAAACTAATTTATGTGTTTCAATTATTTGTCTTTTATCATCCGTATTCACTTTCGGTTTCCTTACGTAGTGAGCAATTTGGTAACTAAGTGAGGTATTTGAAATCTGTTATTGGGTAATTGGATTGCACGGCTTATTATTAAAAGCTTGTCTTCGATATCACTTCAACTTGTTAATCCCAAGATCATATCTATGTGCTATCCAATTAACCAAGTGAGTTTTGTTGAGAAACCTATAACCTGAAATCCGGAGGATGTTGCTTTCTCATATATATTTTTTAAACCTTTTTACTTTTAAATTAATTTAGTTATTTTTAGTTTAAATAAATAAATAAATAATGTGTAATACTAACCACATGCTTCTCGTGGATACGATACCCTACTTACCCTATCTACCTAGGTTATTTAGATTTTTGCGTGACCCCAACGATAGGTCATCAACGATTTAATCGACTATTAGATCAATAACCGTATCTCTAATACCACCGTAAATTCATGTGAATGATCGAAATCTAGATTTTAGTGATTGATTTGGTAACAAGAAGAGAGTTGAGATAGACACTACCACAAAAGACAGTTGAATAGGAAAATGTATTGATAATCTTCACAGCTTCGATTACCTTTGATTACCGAATGAGTTTACATTGTGACAAACCAGTGTGATCTCCCTATCAAACTTCCTATAATATCAGCAAATGAATCGGTTATATATAGGTTACTCCCATTCGCTAACATCATCCTAATGAATTGGAGTCGTTCGATAATCACTAATCGACTGCTAGATTAATAACTATAGCTCTAATACCATTGTAAATTCATGTTAAGGATCAAAATCTAGATTTTAGTGATTGACTTGGCAACAAGAACATAGTTAGATAAACACTACAATAAAAACAATCCAATAGGAAAATGTATTGATAATCATCATAGATTCATTCGAATACGAATATGTATTGTGACAAATATGGGAGATCAAGTGTGATCTCCCTATCAAACTTTTGACAATCTCAAAAAATAAACTGGTTATATATAGGCTAGTCCCATTCGCTAATATCATCGTAACGAATGGGAGTCATTCTCAAATCACTACATGTGATGGCCTTCCAAGACACACCTAGCGAATTGACCAATTTATTCTTGTTTCACGAATATTAAATGTACAACTCATCTTAGTCTATTTACACAATAAAGGACACACTAAAATTAATTAACAAAAAAAAAACTATAAAATATATAAAAGAAACATTTTTGTTTAAAACTGAACCTATTGCAATGACATGTCGTTGCCATAGGCCATAGGCCAAAAGTAATTTATTTGATTTGACCCCTGTGGAGACGAAAAGCCGTCGCTATAGGGTGGAACTTAATCTAATAAAACATTTTTAAGCAATAAAAGAAGACCCCTATGGTGAAGACGCCCTGACAATATATTGTAGAAATTTGATCTATTAAAACTTCTTAAGCGATAAATATTTTTGGACGGCCCTTTGGCGAGGACATGTCATCTGGAAAAGTGACCCTTTAGCGACATAACTTTGGCGGCGACCATTTACTCTATAGTGTCAAAGGAACGTCAATGTATTGGTGATTTTCATCGCCACTGTGTATGTCAACGACATGTACATCCTATAACGACGTATGCTGTCGCGATGACATATGTTGATGCTAAAAACATTTTTTTCCTATAGTGGATGGTAATGGGTCGGTATCGGTAATTGGATTCTCATACTTAATTATAAAAACGGTGCCCGCACTCGTTAGATACCCGTTACTCTTTACGCATTGGGTTCGCGGATATACCCATTTATGGTCATATGTTGATAAAGTTTACTCGTTTGGATGCCTATTGAGCTCATATCGGCCTGGCTCGTTTATAACCTAAAATATCCTCAATTGTCACGAAAAAGAGGTTTACAAGGAGAAGATGAGAATGAGGAATCCAATAATCGAAACTATAGATGACATGGATGGGTAGGGAGGGTTGAATAACATTGTTATATTTTGTTTGTATAATTATTTTACCCCTAAATACCACCTAATGACCTGAAACTATAGGGATATTAACCCACACTACTTATGTTCTTGATGATCAAATCTTTTAGGAGTTTTTCCTAAAATGGTGTTCAGGAAAAAACTATTTATTTTAGTGTTTTTTGAAAACTATTTACCAAAAACGTATTTTTATTTTTTTTATTTACTTCTTCATTATTTCATGAGTAAACTGTCAAAATGCTCCATGAGGTTTTGTCACTTTTGACACTTTAGTCCAAAACTCAAACATTTTGAATCTAGGTCCCTGTGGTTTCAATTTTGTTGTCATTTTCATCCAAAATCAAAATCTGGTCAGAATTTTCAGTAAACATCCAGCTTTTTTGTCATTTTCCTCCATTTTAATGAAGGGTAAAATGGTTTTTTAACGTTTTATTATAATAAATTAAAAAAATCTGATTATTTTGTCCTTCATTAAAAGGGAGGGAAAAGATAAAAAAATTGGATGTTAACCGAAAAATTTGACTAGATTTTGCTTTTGGAGGAAAATGGCAACAAAATTGAAACCAAAGGGACCCAGATTCAAAAGATTTCAGTTTTGGACTAAAGTAACAATAGTGACAAACCTTAGTGATCATTTTGACAATTTACTGCTATTTCATTTATTACATTAAAATTAAAAATTAAAACGATGGGCACACGTCTCAATTGTTTACTACTTTTCTCCCATCATTCGTTTCATTTCAGTTGGCTCCTTTATTTTGTTCTTTTAACATACATTTTATTATCTTTCTATTCAGTTAATCATATATTTTTATTTTATTTTATTTTGTTTAGTCGATGCATTGTAGCGTTTTTTATCATTATTTTATTTATTACCAACTTATTATATTTCACTTCTATCAAGTAAACCATGTTAATCAAACAATGAAACATGAAGCTAATCAAACGTTATATCAAATATAAACACAATGTGAATGAGTGGATGCTTTTTAATTAGGAACACAGAGTGGATTGCCTTCGATAAGGTGATTCCAAATTTCGCAGTCATGTCAAAAGTCTCGTGTTTATTTTTTGGGTCCAAACTCCGGTTGAAACTATTGAGTAATGACCCCAACATGATAAGGGACCATACGGGTTGCAAGGGGCAAACCAGGGCATATTCTTCGTCTAGCACCAAACAGGATTATATCAAAATCTTGACCTCAGACATCAAGCATAGACTCCAAAATTTTTCTGGCTTGAACTCTAGCGAGTCATCCCATATGGTTGGATCTCATCTTATGGCCCATGCGTTCACAAGCACTTGTGTACCCTCTGGGATGGTGTATCCATTGAGTTGTACTTGTTTATCAACTTTTCGAGGTAGGAGTAAAGGGGCTGGCCGGTGCAGTCCTAAGGCTTCTTTCACAATGCACGATAAGTAGGGTAGCCTCGAGATATCATCCTCTTTTACAATTTTACCTTTACCAACAACTTCTTCAAGCTCTTCTTTTGCTTTAGTCAATGTATGTGGGTTGCGTAGTAGTTCTGCCATCGCCCATTCTAATGTAGTCGAGGTTGTATCAGTGCCAGCGGCAAACAAATCCTAGACAATCAAGTGAAATTATGTGTAACTTTTAAGTATATATACATATTCATTTAAAATAAAAATAAAAATAAAAAACGTTACTCTATTACTCACGAAAACCAAACTCTTTATGTGTGTATGATTGATCTCATTTGGGTTATCTTGAATGAATGTCAAACACATCCAAAACATCATCTTGCTCAAATCTTCCCGTTCGTAGCCTCTCTTCTATTAACTCGTCAAATATCTCAAGTACCTCTTCATATTACAAGTCATTCTTTTACTGATTCCTTGAGCATCAATCTTCTTAAACATCGGAAGAAAGTCCACAAGATTTGGCTTTGAAACGTCTTCCATAACTTTACCAATCGCATCCTTAAACTCTTTACCTGAATCCTCATATGGGTTTATTACATCCTTGGAAAAAATAGTGTTGGATATAAAATTCAGTGTGGCCCGGATGGTTACAAGCATGCACCGAGTCAGGCGCATGGCGTGGAGAAAGCGATATATAATAAAAGATCAAATCATTTTCAAGCTCTATTCTATACGAAAAATGCCATTTGTCGATAAATTGTAGAAAACACAATGGTTCGATAACAAAGATAGTGACTACAGTCTCGCTCTATATCAACTCGCCGCTTAGAAAACTGATTAAGATACAACATATTAACAAAATGATTAAAAATCAGAAGAAAAAGGTTTCTTACATGATGCGTGAATCATATGGATCGTAGATGATTTAACCAGAAAAGCATGAGTTGGGTTTTAGAAAATAACTTTGTGGTCTTTATGGATAATAATGGTGTAGTAACCTCTGAAACTCTTGAACATATGGATCTGGAGAGTCATGGAGGCCGCTAGGGTTTCAGTGAAGAACAGGGTTTACGGAATGTTGTGTTTAGAAGGTTTTTATAACGGGTTACAATATGTGTATTCAGAGCTCCATTGATGAAAAAAGCGGACTCATGGTTTTTAGCCAAAACCAACATCGTGAAGGAGGCTCTAATCGAGTATCACATCAGCTCAAAGATTTTTATTTAGTATATATATAAGATAAGATGTTATATGATCTTCTATGAGATTGCGGTGTCTTTTTTGTACGCAAATACCATAATATTCATAATTATGTGTTACATATTACATCCACTGTATCTATATTATTTATATGAGTAGCCAAACTTGTTTTCATGAGTTGATAAAATATATTCATATCTTACATACCTTAGATGTATGGAAATAGTTGTTCAACCCATTCCATTTTCTCCTTGCTTGACACATGCAATATCATGCTAATAAATTCAAACAAAAGATGTATACAATCATATAAAGCTAGCAAAAATAGTAATACACAAGTGCACTTAACTATGGTACTTCAGGATCAAAGATTTTTGCTTCTTTGATAGGAGAAGTGATGCAGGCCCAAGTATAGAAGATCGAGCCATGATATTTTCTTGAGGCCCATGATCGAGCTTCCAAGGGTGACTTACGAAAATGAGCATAACTTTGGCTACGAGTCTCCGTTTTAGGCGTTCAACCAGTCAAACCGAAGCTTGAAACTAGGAGCATGTTGTGGCTAGGACCCAAAGGGCCTTGTCCAAGTTTTGGCCCAAAAGACGCATTCTAATGGGAGTTATGGACACTTTTATGTTTTTATCAATGTTTTATG